>MIEF01004043.1:0-602373 GCA_001870725.1 Taenia solium | reverse complement strand
GCATTATAATGGAAGGCTTTTGTAGTGTCTGCCCTTGTTTGCCCTTAGGTTCAGGTGGACGGTTCGCCGCAGACGCCAAGTTGTTCACGAAACGACCAAGATGATTCTGCGGTGCCTGTATGCATGAATCGGGCTCATGAAAGGTGAGACTGGAGTTTCTTGCGTGTTAGAATCACTTGTTGAATGGAAAGCCGTATCACGGCTGCTCTTGACGGCTGCGAACCAGGTCGATTGGATTCAAGGATTATTAATCTTGGTTTATGTTTAAATGTGAATTTGTTTACGTCTGGGCTCTGCTCTATTCCGATTTCCGCACAGGATCACTGAACTGCCTTCGTGATGTTGATGATGTTTAAGCGATACGCCACAGAAGTTGATATTTTCGCCAATCAGGATGTTCCTGAAGGTGGTGGTTAAATCTTGTTTTGATTGTGGACATAACATAGTCTTTTAAAAGGGGTTGTTTTATGATTTCTCGTACTTTATAATTCCATTCCGAAGACTGGTTGAAGGTTTCGTTTTATTTGCCAAAGTCCTTTATGGCTTTTAGTTTGCTTTGATCTGTTACTGACTGACCACTGAAGTCGACTTGTGCTTCATTTGTAAGTGAGGTGCACCTATTCGAACGGTGCGTGTGCACTTTCTCGATGCGCACTCTGGGGTCACCACCACGACTCGACCTATCGATTCTTCTGAAGTGAACAGTAGCAGAGACTGGCGTGCGAGTTATGCCTCCTGTTGCCTTATTTTGCGCCACAGACTGTACTTCGGTTTGGTGTGCGCCAGTCCCTTTCCTCTCTCTCTAGGTAGGCTCCCAACAGTAAGGCTAGCAACCGAACTGTTTGTGTGTTGTATTGGGGGTCTGTGAGAGCCGACTTTCACCTCCTGTCAGCGCCTTCCAATGCCGCCCTTAGTCCGTGAACCTGGTGTTAGAATAAATGACCAAGCCGCAACCGTCTCACCGACTTTTCTCAGCTGGGTACTAACAATGCATTCTGATTAATGAGGTGTAACTTATTGGGAAGAATTTAGCCTTATTAAGTACTTGGCTGTGGAGTGTTGTAAAATGCTGATTTTCTGGAAGGATTGAATGGAGATGTCGGGTCTGCGGCTGAGTTGAACACCTCTGTCTTATGTAATAGTTCCCCACTCTCGCTCTTCGCTTCCCCTTTGTTATGCGGTAATGCGGCGGCATTCAAAATGCACTCTCGATGTTGTATAAACCTTGGAGAGTGGGGTTTGCATAGCGTGGACAGGAGGTGCTGAAGGGTGTTTTTTTCCTTTCAGTTGTGGATTCGCATAAATGGTTGAGTTATAGTCGTCAAAGACGCTAGTTAGTAACGGCGAACTCCGTAGACAGCGGTTCCTTCGTCACAATTGAGATGATATTACACCAGTAGGCTCCTCATTCCATCTTCACGTGTTGAACAGGCTCTAACTGGAGGCATCAGTAAGTGAGTGGAACAGTGAGGGACACGCAGGGCCAAGTCTGTGTAGACGAAGTGGTGTTGAGTGGGGGCAGGACCGATTTTGGTGGACAGCAAAACGGTAGGAATGTAGTGTGTGTGGGATGGAGGCCTGACTACTATCGCGGTGGGGTAGAAGTCCCCCAGTGGACGTGTCTACGTGTGTGTGTGTGTGATTAATGAAGGGAGCAAACCCACTTTTATGACTACGTCTGTAGGCTTGCTGCATCTGCGTTGCGTCAGGTCTCATCCCCTCTCTAGCTGCCACGATTGGTCAAGCTGTCGTCCGAACCTGCCACCTAGGCTAATCGCTTTCATCCCTATTCCTTTATTGTTCTTTCTGGCTTTGAAAAGTGCATGGGGGTAACTAACGCTATGGAACAAAGCATGATTACTCATCTCGCACGCCACTCTCCCCATAACCGCTCGACACGACACGACACGACACGACACGAAACGACGACTCAAGGCCATCCAGGGTGGACGAGCGTCACCATGCCAACAAGCGTGAAATATGTACGGGAATGGATAGAACATGAAGCGCAATTCCCCAAATCACTTCAGGCCTTCTTTAATCATAAGTAAGTAATTAGGCGACTGTTCTAAACTTGCACAAAATTTGCTTTTCATGCAAGGAAAGGAAGGAAGGTTGGAAGGAAGACGAGTTTGGGGTTTGGAAATGAATGTATATCAAGAAGCAAACACCGTGGTTCTGCCTGTGGGTCGCATAACAGCTGAAGTGACCTGTGCATTTACAGTGGCACAAGAGAGGAGACAGGCGTAGCCGGCTCCGCAATAACCAAACTCCTCTAGTAACGCAATAAGTAATTACCTACTGGTGGGGTTGGGATGTCAGAGATTTGGTGCAGTGCTTCGAGGTGGAGGCGTGTGAACCCTTTATAGGCGCCTTCATTGGCGTGGACCCTGAATCGTACTTATGGGCAACTGGCAGACAGGAGAAGAATATGCAGGCTACTCAGATCGGGACATCGGAGGCTATGGACCTTGAAGTGGACTCAAGGTGCACTGGAACTTCCAACCCAATTGAACACATGATCCCACCGTCAGAGACCTCGAGATTTCCGTGGAATCCGTGAAACGCCCATCTACCATTCCCTCCTCCATAGGAGAATGCAGCAACAGACTCCACTTAGGTGGTGCGGATTACTGTCACATGCATCCACTACGAAATCCCAAATGCACCAAACTTGAAGATGGTGGGGTGGGGTGAGGTGTGGTGGGGTGGCTTCAGTGTCCCTTCAGTTAAAGGCATTTACCAACCTTGCAGACTCAGGGTCTAAAGACGCATTTATTTCTTCATCTTTAAAATACACAATCTAGTCAGGGAGTAGAGTTTCGTGATATTTTCTTTCCATCTAAAATGTACGCAACAACGAATGTGGTGAGTGGGTCAATGCACAAACGTACATAAAGACTTGGAGAAAAAACAATGTTGGAGTGTACAGAGGCTGAGAGCAGTAGGAAAAAACAAACCTGCAATTTAGTTTAAAGCATCGGTTCTGGTTGGAAATAGGTCATTGAAAAGCGGATCTTGCATTTCAACCGCCTTTCGTCGTGAGTTCGAGATCGGCGTTGTAATCAATGGGGGTGAAAGGGAAGGATTCTCGTTCAACACAATGTCCGATGCAATCATGTCGACCTAACACTTCAAATCATTGACGCTGCCTTGTCACTTACCGCTTCTGCATCACCGGTGGGTGTCAATTCCTCACTTGATTGGCAGCGCTGTCGAATGTGGACACCGTTGTGTGTTGCAATCTAAAAGCAGCGTTACTTACCGATTAAAGTAGTCATTCCAATGCCAGCATCAAAGGGCTGCCCTACCTCATGTTTGGCGGTTGACAGTGCTCGGACTCGCGACACCCCCTGTGAGTAAGGATTAAACAGAGAGATAAAAGCATGACAAACCTTGGCCCGCTCTACTTTGTCGAGGAACTGAAAGGCAGAGACGTGAAACTGGGCCAGCAATGCTTTTGTCAACTTGAGGCCCCTCTCCTCGCAAAACATGCACGCAATATCATTGAGGGAACAAATACTACAAAAGCGAATAATGGTCCACCAGAGGTAGTGCAGTTACTTCAAAGCATAGGGTTTGCAGTCCAGTAACCAAGTCAGGAACAACTCTACCATGGTGCCAAGCTTGACCGGTTTATCTTCCATCCCAGTCAGCTGTCAAAATGGACAGAAGCGCATTAGACGAGGGGAAGTAGGCTGCGCAAGCTAAACACGCTCACGCAGCAATACCCGAGCATCGCTAAGACGATTATTCTCGAGCATTTGCTTCGGCCTTCACCTACTAGTGAGGCTATTTGTTACTACGAACGGTCGCCGCCTTTTCACATGCAGTGCCTCAAAATGGAGAATTGATTCTCCACTCCACTACTACTGGTACTATATTTTAGCACATTTGCGTAGTTACTAAAACCGTTTAGACGACGACACAAGAACACCCAATTTCGTGATTTTGGGCGTGATCAAAGAAGACAAGATCGTGGATGAACCTTGTCTGCCGAAATGACATCAGCACGCAAACGGGTACTAAGAAAATAGAAGTACATTAAACATCTTATTTCAAGTGGTAACATTGGAAGTCAAAATTAACATGCTCGAGCCAAAATAAAGAAAGACATTCGGGATCCGCAAACTCGGCGGAGGGGTAAAGTATCGAAGGTCGATGTAATGATTAGAGCGTGGAGAGCGGAAATACTAGACGCCGGTGTAAAGAGATAAAAAGTAGATGTAGAGTAAACCGATAGGGTAAACAACTAGGCTACAGCGCTGCTGAAGATTTTCCATTGAGAGCAATTTGCCCGCACTGTAGGCAGACCATAGAGTTCCGATAAGCTGCAAAAATAAAAGGTCGCTATTTGATAATGGTAGAGATACTGAATGCAATAAATTGTCTTTTGCGCAATGGAGTGGGTGAAGTAATCCAAGTGCACAACGTGGGTATTGTATTGAACTCATCACTACGAATCAAGCAACATATAAAAATAGCCTGTTGATGTGTTGATTTTCATGAATGTTCACCAGTGCAAAATAGCGAGCGAGTCTATTATCTTGTTTCATTAGCAAAAGCTTGATGTATTATTTAGTGAAGACAGTCAAAATTACAAGAGTAGAAAGCGTAATTTTAGGACTCCAACAGAAGTGGATGGTAGGGAAGACTAATAAGGTAAAAAGATTGAAAGATCTGACGTACAGCAATGAGAATTCTAAGCCTCCGAAAACCTCCTAAATTGCAGAGACCTCCAACGGCGCACATTAAGAGAAGTGGAAGGAGACAGTAACCGATTACTCCAAGACACTGAGCATAGGCGACTTCGCCTCCCAGTGATCGTGCAATGAAATAGATTATGAAGGAACCAGCTAGCCATATTGTAAGAATCCAAGCGACGACCTTCAATTGCCCAAATAATGAAACGAGAGAGAAGAGCATAACTACTGTTAGAGGTCCCCAAAAGTCGGGGTTTTCACGAATCGACGCCGGATCAAGTCCAGAGCGAAAACAAGGCAGAATAACTGCTTTCATCTTTTTACCAATTGTTCTGAGGTCAATGTCTAGTTCCTCCCTGAAAGTAAACATGGCAAAAACAAAAATGATGCCGTACAACCCATTCCTGTGTAGGAATTAAGTCTTACAGAATGGGTTTATCAAAATCAGAGTCCTCAGTTTCAACTTCTAGCATCCAACCGAACCCCCGCCTCCTGAGCAGACTTTGTAATGGGCCATCTGATGACCTCGCGAACCCATCTATGTTGCCCGTAAGTGACGACGTGTCTGAATTTAGCATGGCATAACTTAAAATGAAAACGAACATGTGTCGGATCCACTTGATGAAGGGGATTCAATGAATGCAAGGTTGATTTTTGTATGTGAGCTGTCCTTTGTTACAGCAGTTGGCAACATCACGACGGCAAATTAGCAGCTAAAACGCATAAGCACTTAACAGTGCACCAATTTATGACCAATGAAATGGCGGAGGTAAGTGTGAGAACCACATCAAAGCAACGTAATGAAAATTTTCGACCCTAAGCTGGATTAACAAACAAAATAAATTTCAAAATTGTAAACACAAGGAAAAGATTCTCCATATTGCTGTGACGATCATAGAATAGAGACCCATTTCATTAGTAAAGTATGATAAGTATCTCTTATGCAAGGCAAATCGGTAAGAAATTAAGCATTCGATTTCCAAAACAACCACAATGCAGTGTTGTATGCTGGCGTCTTAAGTATGACTATGTAAAGCCATGTCAGATAACCACTTTATTTCATTCTCTTAGAAATTGGTCCTGCACATGCTATGCCACAATTCAGTTAAATGCAACTTTGCTGGGTGACGGCGCATTCAGGCCATGCCAATATTTGTTCCCAGCTCTTCTCTACGTCAAGATTACATGCTTAGACTTAATGTTGTGTCAACTCCGGACCTAGGGTGTTTTTTTTTTGGAAGCGGTTAGAAGCATACTATTTGCTAAAGGTCAAATATGATTATTTTTCTTACCACATTCGATACCTTAACGCAATACAGGAATAATAACACTTCGGATTGTAGAATCAATTGTGACCTCTGACAGAAATACTGAATGTGACGTCTTCATTCAGCAACTATAACTCTCACGTGTTATGTAGAAATGCGTGTTATCCTTTGTCTGTTTGGACTGCCGGTTTCGGTGATTTGAGTGGCCATATTGTGCTGGCCGGTTGGCAGGCCTCAGAGCCATGCCAACAGCCCATCCCGCAATCCCTCTGTTTCCGGAATATATGTTCTGTCCAGGTACTATGCCTTCTTTTACCTTAAAGGAAGTCTCGGACGCTACATTGGTAGCGGCGAAAAGTGGACCCGACTTTGATTGTTTTCTATCATGATCCATACCGCTAGTGATGAGCTTTGGTGGTGTGAAAGAAGTGCGTTTGCTGCGGATGGAAGAATCTCTTGCATCCCATAACAGGAGAGCTGAGATCGACTTTCACTTACTGCACCACCCCCACCCTCGTGTTCTGCAAGGAGGCTATTAACAACTGAAGCGAAATTAGTCGTGAACTTCAAGTCCGGTCGAACTGCCCAGAGGAACCAGCGATGTTGTGGTCAGGCACCCTCCATGTGACCTCTTTCAGGTTCTTAAGCAACTCATTTCCCTTCGTCGAATTGTGCATCTACAGATGTAGAACGTGCAGAATGCCATTGGATAGCATCATCGTATGCTTCGCACACTTGGATCGCCTGCATTCCGTTCCTCTGAGGCCTGATCGCTCCATTTGCTCAGGGTTCTACGACACCCTCGGGTCTATCCCACGGCATCAAAAAGCCTAGAATCACAACATGTGTTGCAGGTGTCGCGATCCATTCAAAAAGTTGGATTTATGCATCCATCGTTTCATTGGGTCGCATTATCGTGAGAGAGGAGAATTTTAGAAACACACATTTGTTGCATCGAGTGCTACGCGGAATTGATAGCGCTACAAGAAGACATGCGCTCGAATCTCGATGGCTGGCACGGTTAGCTCGTGGATGCCTCTCGCAGCATTGATTACGTTGTGATGGCTGACACGGGAGGCTGACCAAGGGGAGCGTCGGGGACGACGCTCGAAAGAATAGAGGGGCTGTGTAATACTCTGCTTGTTCGAACTGCCGGTTTCGGTCACTTGGGTGGCCATATTGTACTGAGCCGGTTGGCCGGCCTCCGGGCCGTGCCAACAGCCCCCAAGCCCTCTGTTTCCAGAACATGTATTCTGCCCAAGTACTACGCCTTCTTTTACCTTAAAGGAAGTCCCGGGACGCTACAATGCGATTAACAATTAAAGCCACAATTTTAACATGCTCGTTCAAGATTGATTTTACCAAGCTCTATGCGGTGACCTTAATTAGCTGTTAATCGACACCTCCGCTTATCCACTCTTTGAATGTTACCCAAGTATGTATGGCTACATGGTACTTGGGCTGAAAGGGCAGGACAAGGAGATGCGTACGAGGCTTAATCTTTGCGGACCTACTTAACACTACATCTTTTGCTGAACGACTCCTCCTTTGGACCAGATTTTTAGTTACTAACAATGATCACATGAGGTAGCCTGCACATAACTCTCAAGGTGAACCTCTGAATCCAATAGAACTGCTAGAAAAATTCATTGCCTTAGATTGAGATTCTTCCAATAGATGGACAGGAATAAGGCACTGGCACCGCTTGTTCGTTGGCACTTTCCTTATGGCGCTATTAACATTTTTATAACCGACGAGAGTAAGTGAGCATGGAAAATGCAAGGGCAGTGCCTTCGAAAAAGAGGGGATACAACAAATTTGCTGCTTGCCCAACTCTTCGCTTTGGTTGCGTTGACATCAAAGGTTTCATCTTTTAACTTATGCTAGATGTCATGCTCTCCGGTCGACGCCTGTGAATCCCAGCCCTTCTCTACTTCACCAGTAAACATTCTGCCTTGCGTAATGTCTTAGTTAAATCAAAGGCAATGATTTGGCATATCCAAAATTGGTCGATCACTGAATCGTCTACATTTTTTTTAGGCCATTTGCTGTTAGGGAACTTGCTATTTATTAAAAAATTTAACATCTGCTCATAGTTTGCGAAACAGGTCAAGATAAACATTTATGTCACCGTTACCTTAGGTTCAAAAATATGACTACTGTTTTATGTGTTGTATGTCTTACAATGGCTTGTTTGAATGCGTGCAGGAACTAAATGGATGCTCACTTGGGACCGTAGTTGCATCGGGTTCGTGCTCGTTTGAGTTTTCCTTCAATCAATTTCATCGTCTTGATGATGTTCTGATATGATTGATGGCCCTTTTGGCCTTCGCTTTTGTCACTATTTCTTAGGAAACTTATGTTGCTATGAACGGCTTCTTCTGTCTAATCACCAAGTGTTACTTAGGGTTTTTTACTAGCACTTGTTTAGGTTGGTGCAATGGATATTATTGCCCTTACTATTACACGGCACGGCCAACAAACACTCTGTGACATTATACTTTTGGATGGGCATCTATTTTGCTTGATTCTTTTTTCCAGTCGGAATGTCTTCTTCGGAAGCTACTACGCGTAGGCGTGTGAAGCTTTATATGTTGAACGAAGAGCGACAATGGGATGATAAAGGGACTGGACATGTATCTGCCCTCTACAACGATGCGAGTTGCATCTGTCTTGTCGTTATTTCCGAAAATGACGGATCTCCTCTTCTGGAATCAAAGATCCAGCCAGAGACCGCTTATCAGAAGCAACAGGAGACGCTTATAGTTTGGTCTGAGGGCGAAAATGTAGATCTTGCTCTTTCTTTTCAAGAAAAGGCTGGATGTGATGATATATGGGAAAAGATCTGTTCTGTACAGGGCAAAGATCCATCGGTTGAAATTACTCAAGAAGTCGTGGATGAATCTGATGACACTGATGATGTTGAGGCCTACTCGTTGGCCACTAATCAAGCTCTTCAAACGTTTGAACTTCCCCCTTGTGAACTCTCACGACTAGAAGAGATCGCTGAGTTGTTTAGTACGCACTTGAACCTTCTTCAAAAGCGTGAGCGTCTCGTTGCAGCGGTTGATCGTAGTAACTATATCAGGCAGTTGATTGATCTTTTTCACAAAGCTGAAGACCTGGAAGATCTGAATTCATTGCATTTTTTGTACGAGATTTTCAGGCAGCTCATCCTATTTAACAAGCAGATTCTTTATGAAACTCTTTTCTCTGATGACGTTATATTGGACGTCATTGGTATTTTGGAATACAATCCAGGAGGTCGAACTCGACATCGTGATTTTTTGAGAAACCAGGCCAACTTTAGGGAAGCGTTGCCACTTCACAACTCGAAGCTCATAAATAAAATTCACCAGACCTATCGAGTACAGTATATTCAGGATTGTTGTTTGCCACCCCCAAGCCTCTTTGATGAACAGTCCATGAATAATTTGAAGTCGTTCATTTCGTCCAATAAGATGGGGATTCTAAGCGCCTTGCAAGAAGATCGTGAGATCATGCTGAGGCTTTTCACATGTCTTAAGTCTCCAGAGACTTCTGACTCTCATCGACGTGAGTTAGTCCTCTTCGTGAAGGAGTTTTGTAATCTCTCCGTACAGACTGATCAGAAGGAGGCATTTTTGGGCACCTTGTCCGCTCATGGCGCTCTTTCGACGGTAGAGGTACTTCTTTCCAACAACGATCATGACATCAAATCAGCTGCTCTGGTGATCCTTCAGGCCTTCGTTGAAAATCAGCCGTCAATAGTACGCGAACACGTGTGTAAGGAGGGTGCTAGACAGCATCGAGACGAGAGCATTTTGATAAATTTGATGATCACGCAGCTCTTGGAAGATCCCGATCCGGAACTAGGTGATGCCTATCAGTTGGGATATATGCTGCGTATTTTAATCGATCCTGATAACATGAACAATGCATCCGCGGTAAGTGCACTTATTTCACTTCCGCGGTCTTAGTTTTTTCCCCCCTTTTATTGTTATGATTACCTCATTCGGTATTTCGCAGTTTAATGAACTAGTTTACTTTCACAGAGAAGTGAGAAGTCAGAATTTTTGAGCTTCTTCTACAAACGTTGCATAGGCACGCTGACAAAACCTTTGTTCGATAACACCGTCCATGGCACAATTAGTTGTGGTAAGCCCTTTTTTGTAACGTACAACCTGATAGACAACTACCATTCTGCACTCGTCTTGAGTAATGTCCTGGATTTGCTGATCTTTTGCATCGAGACTCATACCTACCACATGAAAAACTATTGCCTTCATCGGGATCTTGTAAAGCGTGTATTGGTTCTGCTACGCTCAACGCACAAGTTTCTGGTGCTAAGTAAGTTGGCCCGGTGATAATAGACTTCCTGCTAGGCGCTCTAAGGTTGCTGCGGAAAATGATTCAGTTGAAGGAAGAATTCTACAATCGGTACCTTATCAAAAACAGTCTGTTTAAGCCGGTGGTAGAGTTGTTTGCTGCCAATGGGCATCGGTATAACATGATCGACTCGGCCATCGTGGAATTGTTTGAGTACATTCTCATGGAGGACATCACGTCGCTTATAAATTATGCTGTGAATGACCACTGGGATATTCTAAGCAAAATTACCTACGTGAACACTTTCAAGCGACTTAAAGAGCGCTACGATGCTAGTAATAAACCAGGTCGTACGGATGCATCTAGTATTTACAATCAGCCGATTCCAGCTGGCATGTAAGTAATTGCTTGATCTGCGAAATTATGTCACTCGACAGTTCCTTCTTTGTTGGAGACACATCTTTCTCTAAATATTAAGCCATTACTAACCCTTTAGTAATAGCTACTTGGAAGTGCTCTGACCTTCTTCAGGACGATTTTCGATCATACAAGTCTTTATGTGTTAACTATTGCTTTGTTTTTGATTTCAATAAGCAGGCTGAATGGTTTGCTGTTGCATTTGTGTCAGTTGAGAAGGCATTGTGTAAAGCTCTGCTACAAATCCTCCACTTGTTGATTTCATTCCATCACGTGAACTACCTTGGTCGCTGTTTTCGTTTAAGAGCTTTGGAGCTCAAAAGTCTAGATAATGGAAATGTAAATCTGCTTGGTTTTTAGACCGTCCTTGAGGGCCACTGTTAATTCACGATTTGCCCGTGGACCAGCAGTTTTTGATGACGAAGAGCAGTGGTTTAATCAGGACGATGAAGACGATGATGAAACCGAAATATCAACTCAAACCCAATCCCATGGGCAGTCCTCATTGTCCCTGGAGAATATACCATCCCGTTTTTTTACCACGTCCAGTAGCCCTCCTGCGCCATCTTCTCCTACTGGTTCGCCCAAGGCGCTCCACCACTCGCCCGGGCATGGTACCACTACGGCAACGGCAACTCCCTCTTTCTCCCTTTTGATACCGTCCTCGCCGTCCACCTCTGACTCTTCCATGGGGTCTCTCATAAATCGCCGCATTGGACCCACCTCATACCCCCCGATCTCCATTCACATCAGGTCCACCCATCTGGGTGCCATCGGCAGTACAGAGGACGAAAATGACGCTAACGTTTCATCGCCGCCGCGAAGTGCGCTCAAACGACTCTGCGGACGCGGCGAGGATGACGATGCAGCTACATCTTCTGGTGATGGGAGCAGTGGTGGGGACGAAAGCAGTGATGGTGACGAGGAAGCCCCATCTATCAAACATTCCAGGAGATCATTGGTTGAAGAACATAGGGGTAGTAATAACAACAGTAGTTCTGTCGATTTGGGAACTGTCCCTGTGAAAAATAATGAGGCAAGTATTCAGAATAGCGCTTAGTTAGCCCAGAGTTGGGTAGGAGCTACGTTACCATAGTTGTCATTTTCTCATTAGAGTGAAGTCGTTGATAAGCCCCCTGATGCCGCCAAGAGCCCTATTGTTGGTCTCGTCGACTATTCTGACGAAGAGAGCGATGAGGAGGAGTCCAATCCAAGCCCGACGGGTGAGAAGTCATCACCTGCTACTTTGGTCGCCGCTGAGGAGCCGGAAGTCGTTAAATCTACTGAATCGCCTTCGTCGTCGCCCTGATTTGATCGTCCTCTAGACTGTGACCTTTTTTGTAAATACTTCTGTGTAAATGTGCTTTTTATCAGGACATGCAATTCCTTCTCTCTTCATCGAGGGTGAGACATTACCATCTCCACCTCGCTTGTGTAAAGAGTTGTTGCTTTCCCCCCTCTTTCCTCTTCTAATTGGCAGCCCTTTTCAAAGCCTCCTGCTGTGCTGAAGGGGCGTCGCTATCATCATTCGTAAACACCATGTGCACACACTCATACAGACTATCTCCGACTCTCCTTTATATCGACGGTTTTATTCGTACAAGTTTATAAAAACTAAGATTTGATAATGTTTTCATTCAAGCTCCGTGCTAAATGCTCGATTTTTAGTCCAAAGGAGAAGTTAATGTTGCTGGAGTGCCTTTAAGTTTCGTGAAAAGAGGATTCTCTGAGTTTGGCTTTGAATAGGTGGCTCTGGTCGGGGCCTCACTGCGTGGTGTTCATGCAGTGGTGGGCTTTGCGGGTTGAAAGAGGAACAGTGTGGATGATGGCGCTCTGCGGCTTCACCCTGGTTTTCTGTGCTATGGTGGTGCCGATCTGGCGCCGTTCTTGGCTCAAGTTGTTGCGGCAGTGTTCGCTCCGCCCTTCTTTACCATCTTCAAGACCTCAAAGTAGGTTCTTTCATTGTTATTTGCAATTACGCGATCACTCTTCTTTATCATGCGAAACAGGTGTGCTTTCGTGGTTTCATTATACGCCTCATCTTTGGCGTGTTTGTGGGGATAGCCCCAAAACGCTGGCGTTCGAGTTGCCTTAGCAATCATTTCGTACGACTGGAGTCTATTCTGTTAGGGATTGAATTTACACAGGCGTCTTCAGTATCACCTTGTCTGTCGAAGAAGGGGCTCTTCCTTGGGAGGGAAGTGGTTCATGGAGCAGTATCAAGGGCTAGACGATGTGTTCATGCAGACACTTTGCATGCTTTACATTTTTGAAGTATCAGCTTAGATATGACGGTGAGAATTGTATTCTCCGCTCATAATGCGAGATCATGTTATTCAGACTAGCATTGCATGCAATTCACTGCGACTGATCCAGTCTCACCTCATTAGTAGTAGGTTGGTAGGATTTAAAATGTGGTGGTTACCAGCATTCGATGTGACCTGATTTGTCCATGACGAAATTGTATATCATACAAGTTTGAAAGTAACTTGAGAATTTGTATAAGGATCATGAAACCACTAACTTGTATAGCATGGGCATACATTCACGCCAACAGAGCATTGGACGACCCTCGTATGCCATTTTTATAAAAAAAAACAAAGGAAAGGTGTTTCATGCTACTATGTGATCAGCTTGGCTCAGTGGTCCAGTTTTTTTGCAGTCAAGATGGTCTCTGTTGAAGGAAGAGAAATAGGCAACGGTGAAGCAATAGGAATGGAATTACAAATAGGCAAGGAGGATAAATAGGCATTCAACTCCGGCAGCTCTTCGGGGTGATTGAGCACAGCTGGCTCCCACCTGTATGTCGAAACGCTACTTGATGGTCTTGGAACTAGTTAGTGAAATTGAGCGTTTGGAGCCATTTTTTCCTCCATTTTCTAGACACGCTGGTGGAATCAAACAAGACTTCATTCTGGGTCGTTTAATCAACCCATGGACTTGCAGAAGACTTTCTTGTCGGGTGCCATATCCATCCAATGCTATATTGACATGCAAGCATTTATATTGGTGGACCTTCCACACTGCCGAGATCAGTTCTCGTATTCCTCCTTCCTCTACAAGTACATGTCAAGCTCGATTATTTTCTCTGCGTTTGGCCACGCACTTTGCTTTATCAGTTTGGTCGAATAACACGCAAGATGCGGGAACAATATCGTAGAATCGCGTTGAGTCTATTCGTGCTTTACTGCGGTTGATCGTACTGTGAATCAGTTTGCAGAATACAAATGTGGAACTTATCAAGGGTTGATGTCTGCACTTGGCATACTTCAGCTTTGTGTGTATGTCTTCATGGTGTACCACTTTGACATCTGAATGCATACTCCGATCCAGTTGGATTTGATCCATGATCCATGCAGTCGCAGCAAATGCTCATGCAAAGGTGGCAGTTGGAGCTTCAAGGCTCAATCCAACCACGCAGTCTGAAGAGGGGTTGCCGTTGTTGTTAAAAACAGTCCATTCAATACCTTCTGATGATGCCAAGAAGATTTGAAAGGCATTCACCCATGAGCACAACATACTTTTGTCGTTGGCTTCAATGTGATTCCAACCTTTAACCCCCTTTCCCCCCTCAACCGATATCGCCCTTTTGCAGTTTTACATCCCATGTTCGGGGCATCATCTGGAACCATTGTCAGTAAATCGCTTCGAGACTTGTCATGAATTTTGCACCTCTTTAACTTCCAAACACCTTTCATGTCACATTCATCGAATGTTGAGTTTGCATGGGCAGCTGCTTTGGCAATGTTGATGCCTGGAGGCGGCTGACTGACATCCCTCCCCTCCTTTCCTCCATGTTTTTTGCCTACCTGTCACCGGTCGGATCACTTCGTACGGCTTTGTCTCGATCTAGTGCCTGAACCGACTTTTTTTCGCTCAGATTGATGTTGACGTTGCTTCTGCAATGCTCTCTGACTGGATGTCATGCATGTACCACAAGCATTTGTTCTTTTTTTTTTTGTCCGAGTCCCATACACCCATTTTGATTTTGCCTAATACATTTACCTCATCTTGGAATTCCGATCGACTGGTAACTTCTCCACAAGTAACACTCTTCCACTCAAACTTTTTTTCATCAAAATCACAGCTCAGTGAATAGTTGACATCACTTCCACTTTATAGGAGTTTTTTCATCCCGCTCATCTGGTATCACCACAAATCAGCGGCATTAAAAGATCGGTTCTTGCATCCACTAGGGGGACCAACATTCCTTCCAAGGCAGCACTAAAAGTTAGGTCCAATTCCACAGCATGCCTTGTGAGTACAACTGAGAAATATTCACTTATTAGTTTGCGTGCTTCTCCCTCATTCATGGACTGCAGCTTCCAACACACCATTTTAAAGCTATCATTCCTCCACTTTTAAATGCTCCCACTTTCTTGCCAAGTAGGGACGTGCCAAGTCCTCACTACTCAATCACTGCGCAAGCGCTGCGCACAGTTTTTCAGGAGCGTCAAGCCTTTTCAACTTTGCTGCTGAGATCTCCCTCCTGTTCTGTTGTCCTATAAAATTTTTGGTGCAAATATGACTAACCCCAGGAAGCGGGCCGCCGCTTAACGGGACCACCAATCTCCAGAGGCATTATGATGCTTGTGATTCTGAAAGTGTAGGCATCCAGAAGGCCCTGTGAACGGTTAGCACAAGTGCAGGCTTCATGTGCACAAAAAACCACCGACCAATCACAACACTCCATAGGGCAGTGAGTAAATCCCGCCGAACCTTTGCCACTGAAATAAGACATTATCTGACCTTCGCACCACCGACAGAGCACTACCGTTCCCATCACTGATGAGAACTAAACCATTGACGCTTCGAACCTACCTAGATGTTGGCAGCCAAAAGTTTCACATCAGCCCTTGAAATCATGGCAAAAGCCATTCCCACCTGTCGTGGAGTGTTCCAAAAGGTTGGCAAGACCCACTACTCAACCCCTTCCTCTCCTTTAACGTTTTAATACTGCCCTGTCTTAGAATATTAATGTATATTTTTTGTGAACAGTTGTGCACACATAGAATGTTTTACATAACGGTGAATAAAAGTTTCCTCGAGTGTACAAAAACTCAGGCATCTGGAATCAGTTGCGCAGACGCTAAGGAGGAATAGAGGGTAGAAGTTAATATCCGCACATTCTGGTTCCAAACAAAAATAATAAATTAGCAACTTGCCGAAAGCAGTCGCGCCCGCAGTTGCACCTCCCGCTTTTCCAGCAGCTTCTCACGCATTCGCTCTGTGGCAGCCTCCACCATTGGAGAGCTGGCCCGCATCTCGGAAACCGACTTTGATCGCGATAGCTGAAATGCCATGTGGTAAAAGAAACTCCATTATTGCGAGGTCGCGTTCGACAAGTCAAACAGACCAAAGGTACTTATACCCTAAATTTGATTGTTTTAACGTTTATCAATGCCCCAAATAATCGGACTTCACTTACGTGCTTCCGAGGGGAGTGCCTTCTCTCAGGAGAGGTCTGAATGGCAATGCTGGTTGTAGAGACTGGGAGTTCATCTTTGGTGCCCTTTAAAGTCGCTTTCTCCCCCTCTCGGTGATGCTTCTGCAGCCAAAAAAAAGAAGCGACTGGCAATCAAACACAGTAACGCAAGAAGCCTAGAATAGTCGTGTTCCATGGATTCCCCAAAACCACCCAACATTCTAATTTACAGCAAAAGTGCACACAAAAAGGCAATTCCCAATTTGCACCCGTAATAATGTGCCAAAATAAGTTCAACCCAAAACCGACAATTGCGTATCCACGTGTTGCAATAATGTTGCCTAACCTTGGTGCAGACAAACAAGTGGAACGTCTTTGGGGTTTGTTAACACAGTGTGTGATTATTGACACCACACAATGTTGCCATTTCGAAATGGCAGACAGTTCAAGGTCTTCAATAATAGCAAATGGTACTTAGAATTCCGAAGGATTTATTTCTGATAAAAAGGGGTGCATTTTGTCGTTCCAAGTTGAAATTCGCTTAATTTCCCATAACATAGCATAAAAAAGACCTTTTCAAGCTATAAAGAGCCAGGCCAAAATGCCAAGTGATAAGTGAGGGCTCACCTTACGCCGTTTCTTCTCGTGCTCGGTCATTTTGCCGGCCGCTTCCTCCCTAGCACGTTTCGCCCGCTCCTTCTTAATACGCTTGGCCAGAGCATGCAGCAATTCCGCCTTCCTAGATTCTTCTCTTTCCTTCTCCTCAGCACGTTTGGCGGCCAGCTGTGCCTCCGCCTTTGCTGCCAGCTCCCGCGCCCGAGCCTCGCGCTCGGCCCTCAGACGACGCGCCTCCTCCTCCGCTGCTGCGGCTGCAGCCTCTAACTGAATGCGTGCTGCTTTTCGTCGGCGCACAGAGAGGTCGGAAAGATGTTTGCTTCGATCGAAGTTTACCTGCGATGGAATCGCAAAACCATTTCTGGTAAAAACTGCGAATTTGGCGACAAACTCTTGCTGCGTCGATTTGCGGCGGATCAAAAAGTTCCTAACCCCGAGCGTTCCATTACTACTTTGTTAACGGAAAACCACGAATCACGCAACCAGTGCCAGCATTAAAGCGAGGCGTTCAACAGTGAGGCAATATCGAAGCAGTACCAACACTTCTAATTCCTAAAGAGAAACCATAAATTTCCTAACAAGTCACATCGATCATCCATATTGAACGCTTGACAAAAATAGTGATGAGTTTCCATAAGGGCGATATTTGTACCTATAACTTCCACGTACATAGAGATTGGAGTTGAGTCCCTTACATTCATACCTGAGAAATATCACAGCCTCAAATTTGTGGAACAAAATAACGCTCGAAAGAAACCCAATACACTCCTTTTGACTTAAATTTGTAATTATGACTAGGCAAAATATTTAGCTCTTCAATCAAAAATAGTGAAGATAGGCGGTTTAGTTAGTTAGTTAGATTGCAGAGGGTCAAGATCGCCAAAATTCTGCCACCCAGAAACTTAAATAACTATCAAACTAATGAGGAAACGGGAACTCGCCGGTAAAGGCGTGAAAATAGTTCAATAAAGTGAGTTCATTTGTGAGGATCAAATGAATCACCTGCAAGAACGCCGCCTTTAATTACTAATCAACTAACAAGCCAGGGGATGATCGACAAGCTGCCAACACGCGATCATAATAAAAGTATTACTACCATCAGGTGTCGGTATTCAAGCAAAAAATGTCGCATGAGTTTCGAATCGTATTGGCCAAGTTCTACAACTGATCTAACCGGTACCACGAGCAGAGAAGTTTTGTGCATAATCAAAACCCCGCGTTCATCTTGCGGGTGGGAAACAGCAACACACCTTGTCTCAAACATATAATTGAATAACATTGATGAGGAACGAACTCATGTCGTCATATATGCAATCGCGTGAACACATCCATCGCCTCTTGTGACTTAACTTCATATCGAAGTCATAAGAGTCGCATGAATGCGAGGTGGCCACAACACTTGTTAAAAGTAGCTCGTGAAGATGCGTGACGACGACAGCCAACCAGTGGTGAGAAAATTCCACAATCCCGATATTCCATCCATCAGCTAACCACTCAAGCAGTTTGGAAATGTGAATCTAGTGATAATTTGCTGGCATATATTCACAAATGTGAACTCACAAAGCCCCAAATTAGCCGAATAAGGGTGCCCAAAAAATGAAGCCGTTAACCGAAGATTTATCCCCTTCATATAATCAAATCAACACCATAACCGATAACTGGTGGCAGAACTTTAAAACGAACAATTAGCTCAATTTCGTTAATCCACCAATCGCTTGGTCGAAAAGTTTACAGTACCAGTGCAGCTACCTCTGCTAACGTATGGACGCACCCATAGCTTCCTGTACTCTGTATTTACAGGTATGGCTAGAAAGGGTGAGGCATCAAGAAAACACTTTATCGGAGCTCAGCATCCAGGGAGACCCAGTGGCCGAGGCAACGTGTGAAATTACAGACCCAAAAAGCCTCATAATTTGTGCACAAAAATATCCTGGCCACAATTCGAGCAGTCACCCCAATCCTGTCAGTGAAATCGACCCTCACGTACCCGCTTTTCCTCAAATTCATAGGCTTGAATTCTTATCGTAATTTGGAAACATGATTGGTCTAGCCCGTGTAGGTAAAGGAACCATTTGAAAAATCCCATCGATACGTCAATCAGCGGCAGAAATGCTCCCTACAAACTCACATCGTACGCCTAGTAGCAGTCTGGCCTCGTGACCTGGTCAGACATTCCGTTTGAAACAGCCGAAATAGGCGTAGGTCTTAGTTAAGTTCAGGAGAAACATATGGCCTGTTGATGGATCACTTTGCTGGACAAAAAGTTGCGAGTTTATCGGTAAATGAAAGCATAAGGAACAAGATGACGAAAAGGACAAACGAAACGACCTGGGAGACAACTGTTGGACTATGACATTCCAAGGAATCCACCATAGTAATATAAGTGAAAGTTAATCTCATTTCATTCAATGAACTTATTTAAAAAAAAAAATATTCTGGAAACAACGCTCTCGGGGAGAACAGAGTGAAAGGGAAACTATCCATAGGATGCGGACATTAAGGAGACTTGAAATATGAGTTAAATACGCAAAGAGGAGGCTTACCTTTATTTCGGCGGAAAAGAACTTGGGCGAATCCGCGTTGTTTTTATCGTTAGGAGCATATATCAGTTTCTTGCCTCTTAGAGCCTCCATGGCTGCTGCAAATCCCGCATAGTCGGTGTATTGAATAAAAACCGTGAAAGTTAATGGGGAAGTGGGGTCGGTTGAGGTGTGGGATTTTTCATCATAGAATAAAGGTTTGATTGTTGAGGGAGCCATTTTACCAAAGCCGTCGTGACCATGGAAAGCAGATGATGAGACAGAGGCATCTGGCTCAGCAGAAAACGTGTGACCAAAATCGCAGAGGAAATTTCTGACACAGTCCGCTGAAAGACCCATTTTTGTCAAAAGTTGTGGGTTTTGACAGGGATCCAGCATTGGGATATCGATGCGTCGAATTTTGCCATATATCTAGAGCACGCCCACATTAATTAGGCCATGAAGAAGCGCAATAAGGATCTATCAAGGTTAATTACCTTAAAAACTTCCTCGACAACTTCGGGATCCGGTTGAAATTTGGTGGGACTGCCAGAGCGTGCAAACCAACGAACCGGCAATCTTGAAATGACGACAGTATCGGGGCGTTCACCTGGTACCAACTCATTCATATCTTTTGCATCTCTAAAGAAAGCCTCCCAATCGTGCTTTCGAGGACAATCAATTGGAGCGTCGCCAGCCCGAACCCGCAAAGTTTGAGGGAACCCACTAAGTTTTATTCGCTACCAGGAAGGTGAAATAAAAGTAAACAGAAAATCATTCTATGCAAATCCTATGCATTTTGAGACAATGGTTGCTTAAAACGAGGCCTAAACAATACCTGGCTATCAGCAGCTTTAATAACCCTTCTGACGTCAGCTCTCGAGTTGAGCTCAACAACAAAACGAACGAAGTCGACAGTTGCACCTGTCACTTTCATCTGAATAGGCGGCGAAAGAAGAGACGGGCAAAGCTGCCGCAGCTTTTCTGAAACCTCCCATGTGGATAAGCACCTGCCCTGTGCCCCAATACAACTTAAACCAGAAATTTGAACAGTTAAATGTACTTTACAAATCGGTTTTAGGTAAATATGATGTAAATCGCATAAAACCTCAATATCGCCTAGCTCATCGTGCTCATATTTAGCTTTACTTGTCATAACTCAAACTACGAATAAACTATCTATTGAACGATGACAGACTCAAAGGACAAACGACTGCAGCTAGAGGAGATCCGAAAAGCGCAACTACCGACAGGCTTAAACAAAACGTAAGGGATTGATTTTCTACAAAAAAGTTGTGCACACACCTGTGTGCTTTTTAACTTCCTCAGATTTACAATTCAAATAGATTTCAGCCACAATAGCTGCATAGCTAGGAGAAAAGGTGCAATTCACAAGCTAAATATATTACATACGAAAATACGCAATTATTAAAACCCAAACCTACCAACGAATTTGTTTAAGAGACTTGTATTAGACAAACATAGCTACCTTTTTACGCTAACGCAACAGTAGTAAACCAACAAATCTCTACCATTTTGAATCTCAAAGGAGTCTAAAATGTGTGTCCCAGAGCGTCTTTCATTATTCAATGTATGATCGTCACCTACCAAAGTAATATACTCCCTTTGTATTACAGATTCTCAAAAATGTTAACATCTTGAAACAGAATTACACATTTTGCGGCAAGAAATCAGTGTAGTGGAGCATGGACTACAGCAACATATTCCCCACTGATTTTGCCCTACCTGGCCTCCGCATTTCTTTACTGAACAGGCAACCTAAATTTAAAAAATTTACCGGCTTAATCAATTAAGAAGCTGTACTCTAATGCATTTATCATTTGCTTAGATCTCGGCCCCATTTGCAATCACCTGGAAGGCCATTTTGCCTTCGCTGAAGTGACTAAACTCTAAGTTTTGCCAGTAGCAGCAGCACTTTTCTTTCGTCAACTGTATAAATCATGCCCTAGCATTACATCTTCTGTATTACTTTGTTTGTTCGAACCACCGGTTTCGGTCACTTGGGTGGCCATCTTGTACTAGCCGGTTGGATGGCCTTTGGGCCGTGCCAACAGCCCCCAAGCCCTCTGTTTCCAGAATATGTATTCTGCCCCAGTACTATGCCTACTTTTTCCTTAAAGGGAGCCTCGGGACGCTACGTTGGTGGCAGCGGAAAGCGGACCCGACTTTGGTGGATTTTATCCCGCTCCATGCCGCTTCTGGCAAACTTTTGCGGTGTGAAAGAAGTGCATGTGCTACGGATGAGAGAATCCCTCACATCCCATAACAGAAGGGTTGAGATCGACGTTCATCTTTGGCACCTCCCTCGCCCTCGTGTTCGACAGGGAAGCTATTAACAACTGAAGCGACACTAGCCGTGAACCTTAAGTCCAGTGTAACTGCCAAGGAGGATCAGCAAAGTTATGGTCAAGCATCCTCCGTAAGCTCTCTCTCCTGTACTCAGATGTAGAATGTGCAGGACGCCATTCGATGGCATCGTTTTATGCTTTGTACACTTGGATCACGTGCATTCCGTTCCTATGAGGCCCGGTTGCCCCATTCGCTCAGGGTTCTAAGATACCCTCGCGTTTCTTCCATGGCATCAGAAAAGCTTGGGATCACAACTTGTGTTGTGTGTGTCTCCATTCGTCCAAAAACTTGGATTCGTACCCCCATCTTCCATTGGGTCGCATTATCGTGGGAGAGGCGGACCAAGATATGCGCATTTTCTGCACCGAGTGCTACGCAGAATTGGTGGTACTACAGGAAGACATGCGCTCGAATCTCGATAACTGGCACGGTTAGCTCGCGGGTGCTTCCCGCAGCACTGATTACGTTGTGATGGCTGACACGGAAGGCTGACCAAGGGGAGCGTCGGGGATGATGCTCGAAATAAGGGAGGGGCTGTATAATACTTTGTCTGATCGAACTGCCGGTTTCGGTCACTTGGGTGGCCATATGGTGCTAGCCGGTTGGCCGGCCTCCGGGCCGTGCCAACAGCCCATCCCCCGATCCCTCTGTTTCCAAAATATGTATTCTACTCCAGTACTATGCCTTCTTTTTCCCTAAAGGGAGCCTCGGGACGCTACATCCTCCTTTGTCTTCTGGGATGCGGGTGAGCGCTAAAGTCTATGCTTAGTGGAAAGGGTGTATAGCTCATTTCTACTTTAGGTTCTGCTTCTCGATACTTACTTGAAGGGGAATTAAGGCACAATACCAGGGCAGAATATGTGCTTCCAGCAAACTGGGAGGTCGGGGTCTCTGGCACGGACCGGAGGACAGCTTACACAACTACGGTAGCATGGCCTCTTAATGACTACAACTAAAACCAGCAGCCAAACAAACGAAGCTTTTACACTAGTTGATCATTAGGCCCTCATCGAAATAAAATTGTAGTCGGTCCCTGCAACGCTCCTGAAGAAAAATAGCTACCGATTTAGTGCATATGTGGGAAGCTGATGCCAGCTCTGACGGTCACTATGCGAAGTATGAACATCATTGTGGTACTTTGTTTGTTCGAACGACCGGTTTCGGTCACTTGGGTGGTCATATTGTTCCAGCTGTTTGGCCTTCTTTTACCTTAAAGGAGGTCTTGAGACGCTGCAATCGTCATCGAAGACTTTAGTGTCTGCGCTTTTAAGCACACAGGCAAGCAAAACAACACCTTAAGGCCTATAAGTACAAGTGACAAAGATTCGCATGGAGGGTAAATATTACTACCAAACTATAAGGCATAAAAGGTTTAAAAAATCAGCAGAAGCTATCACACGTTTTAAGTTTTGTGTTTGCATTGAAAATATAATGCGAATTATTTATGGAATTTAGCGCTAGACATGCAACTCGTTTGGCCAAAGCGCTGATTGCATGTTAGAACAATAGTCCAACACTTTTTAGTTTTTGCTTCTTAGCATGATTTTCTTCACTTAAAACATCATGCACTATGCATTTTGATTTTGTTTTAACATACGAATGGAACGGTGGGTCCCTCAATTTGCCCCTGAGCGTTGCCACTCCGAGGTTGTGGGTGTTATGCGCCGTTTTTAGCTGTATTTATCGTTATCCAATCTAAAACATTAAAATGCCCCCTGACATTATTTTTCGACCCGCTTTGGTAATGTCTCACACCTAATTATCAGTGTCTAGTACCTCGGTTCTGTGCCATTTGATGCTGATAGGTTCTCGCGTGCTGCTTTTGTTCGGAACAAGTTAGAAGTCCTCCAGGTACGAGTGCAGCATGTTCAGATTGGTTTTTTTTAGAAGTTTTCGTTCTTTAAACCCGTTATGCTCTGTATATCAACATCTGGGGTGAAAGTTTGCGATCCCGATCGCAAGGTATTTAATTTGTTACCAATAAATGGTAGACTATCTACATGGCCCATGCCTTACGCCGCATTTCCTACGCTACCTGCGATCCGCATTCCTCGAAGTTTGCTTTTTTAGCCCGCGAAGCGAATAGTGAGACACCTTGCCAATATTGCCATATCTTTGCTACGGAGACACAGTATCAGGTGTGTCCAGATTTGTTCTTTATATCTTCATCCATCCTTCTGGCTCCTAGTCTTTCATTACCATTAAAAGCATTTTTTTCGTGTTACAAGTTCTGCTTCTATTTATCCATTTTTTGAAATTATCTCGAAGACTTGGCTTGGCTGGCTGTTCTTGGTGCATTGGCCATCAATGGTTTGCTTTTGTACTCGATAAGGCCTCTTTAGTATTTCCAATTTTAATCCCATTCCTCTACTGTTAACACAAAGTGGGTGAACATGCAGCAAATATTTCAGTCGTGGCGCATAAAAATCACTTAATAAAAGGTTCTGTGATTTTCTCTAGTAAGGAACGGTCTATGTCTAGGTTTTTTTTCAAGGTTGCTTTAGCTATTTATGTTTTGCTGCTGTCTTAAGTCCAATTCTTCATGTTGCATCTGTAAGGAGACTTCGTCTTTCTGCTCACCGATAACGATTGTGCTTTTCTGATTTCGCGTCGTTTTTACCAAACTTACATTCAAAATATTTTCGCCACTCTGCCAGATGGTTTAACTACTTTTAATCCTTCCTACTCTTTTCCATTCCTCGCGACTTTGGATCGCCTAAATAACCGGTCTTTCCTCGTCTAACTTAATTTCTTTCTCGTAGTCCAAATTTTATGCTCTGATTGTTACAAACAAATAATTTTTGTAGCTGCTATATGTAGGATGTCTCTGGCGCCTATTGGCTACCTGCAGAGTGCAGGTTTGGTCACTGTGGTGGGTGAAAGCATGTCTTAGAGCGTGGATGGAGTGGGTGTGAAGTTGTGATGCGCCAAACGATTTTTTGCTCCTCCGTCAGTCTCTCAAAGGGAAGTTTAGCTTTGACCAGCTTCCAATTATTGCTTCGTAACTCATAAGGGGATTGCGGCTGAGGAAATAAGAATGAATACATTCTTTCTTCTTTGCCTTTCACTTGGCCCAGTTGGGCTATGAGTCGATACAATGCGACATGATAATAGGTGTGATTCTACGGGCTTTCGGTCTTCGAGTCCCTTTTCTAACAGTGTCGGCGGAAGGAAGGAGATGGCTTTGTGCTTTTGCGAACCGGTAGTTACAAGGTACTGCGTCACACATTCGGTACATTACCTGTCTCAATTTCTTCTTGTTAGTGTCGATAGCCTTCCTATGTCTGTTGCTGTTCTACGGGCTTTGAGCTTCGTAAAATGATGTATAGCCTATATCTAAAATAGCATCCGAATTTCTTAGCGTTTTTACGTATTCTGGTTACGTGAGTTGGTTGCTAAATTCCATTCACCTTCATTTATTTGTAACCTCTGATTAAGGGATGGATTACTGACTTAAAATCAAGATGTGCATCCATTGGTCGGGTCTATATGTGCATTTTCCTTTTTGAAAAGTGTGGCTTCCCAACAGGGTGCGTTTTTTATGTGCCGGTACTGCCTTTCTGTGGGCTGAGGCACAGGGCTGTTTTCCCCTCCTCTTTCCCGTTGTCCGTTGCATTTTCGAACCTATGTAGGATTTACACTGCTTCGGAATGCACGTGCTTATTAAGCTAAGGTGAATAGTCTGACCCCCGTCTTGCCCTTTCTCCCTGTGGCTCTGTTACTTTTCCTGGTCTAAACTGGGGTTCCTGCTATCTTGTCGCTTTGCAATCAATTGCCTAGTCCTTACTTTAAGCATTTTTTGCGGTGACTTATCGGTTTTAAGCTATGCTTTCTTATTCTTCCCACTAATACCAGCTTTAATAACGCAAATTGTCCATCGGTTTAATCTTTGGTAGGTTAATGCTACAGGATTATAGCAGAGTTTGGCAGGTCTTTCGGGAACAGGTGGTTTGAACAATCCTAGTCCGCTTTGCCGACATGCGTATGTGCCTTAGAGATGATTCATTGCCCAATCTGTTTGACATTTACCTCTTTTTCATCTAATGACCACGTTTGATGTCGTTAGCTGTTCATACCCTTTTCACCTCTTCGGATGTAAATATGATTCCTTCGCAATTGTTATGCTTTAGCATATTCCTCTTTTCTCGTTTTAACGCGCGTCCGCGTTGCCATTCAAGTAAGTAGAACCTGCGGTGATTATTTTCAAACGGCTTTTTCATAGTTCATTTCTGCGGTGGAATTTCTTCTTGGTATATAGAAGTTAACTGGCAAATTTTTGGTTCATTGTCAGTTGACACCAGCTTGTGTTCTTATATATTAGCTGCAAATAAGGGTAAATAACTCGTCCTCTGGGGTTTTTGTATTCTGTCTGCATTTTCACTCTACGTCTGATTTTGCTTACTCCTTTCTTATTCCTCACACAGCAAGGGAAATGTTAATTTCATCCGGTGAATCCCTCTTTACAATGGTAGTGTTGTGAACTTACTCCCGTGTTGATATCCACATTCCCATTCTTCAACCACATTTGATTCTGCATCCCCTGTAACAGTACCGTTTTGACATTTTCATCTAGTCTTTTAGTTTACACACAGTGTCGATGTGGCTGTAGTCAGGTGGGAAGTTTGCGCACCATTATCGTCATTATCACCACCTTCCCTTATCCGAAATCCACCCTTGCTTTCTCTTTTTAGCATCGTTGCTTCAGTGCATGATAAGTTTCCTTGCAAAAATAGAACTTTTATGCATTCCTTGCACAACGAATGGTGGTTTACTTTCTGGTGTTCGACTGATATCCAACATTGTGGCATTTCGACTATTGTTATTGCAGACCATTTTGAGTGTCCTATATCAATATATATATCAATATCTAGTATCAACTTCAGTAGTTAGCATTTTCTACACGGTTTCGTTGTTGTGGGAACAAACTATCAGCTGAACCGGGTGAACTTATTATTTTCCTCAAAGGAGCGAAAATTCCTAAACACTCTAGTCCGTAGTTGTAACATATGTTGCAAGCTGTCAAAAACGATACGATATGTAAGATGTCCTTTGTCTGAGGTTGTTACTTTAAATAGTAGAATCTTATGCACTTCCCAAAAGTTTTGGGCAACTTGTCTCATACGAACAACAGAGCACCTGAGCTGTGGTCGTCACTTTCATTTGAGACGGCTTACAAACTTGCGAATCCGAAACAGATGCATATGTGTTTAAAGTGCTGTTCCAACCTTACCACTTCTTAGAGTTGAACCCCTTGTTTGGTGTTACAATGGAACAAAGACATCCTGCTGGCCTCATTTCTTCCCTTGTTGAGGCTAACCTTTTCGGAACTTTGCCTCACATTAATTAAAGGCATTTTAGCCTTGTCTTCCGATGAGGGGTTAGTGGCGCTACACTAAATCACAAGAAGAATAGGATGTGCACCAGTGTGGGACTAGATGCTTGAGCATTATGGGTCGCGCTGTAGCCATTTGTGAACAGCAAATGTCGGTACGCCCAAACTGCTAACTTGAGTAGGCCTGATAGGATCGTTAGAAAAAGCCCCTTCAATGTACACTTCGCACTTACAGATGTAGAGGTGGTCGCATTAATTTGCGTCGTTTGGAAGGTGTGCTTGCCTGTTGCATTGCAACCAAGATACTTTTGAACATGTTGGTGTCGGTGAGTATTATACACATTAGGCATTGTAGCGGCATTGTACAGTCTGATGCAGATTGAAGACCAAAAGATTGCCACGCCACATTTGTCAGGAAGGGTATCAATAGTAATTAATGCAAATCTTATAGCATTGTTGAAGTTATGCTGCATCTAGTGAAGGGTTTATTTTCATAAAAGTAGGATTTAAAACACGAATTCAGTGTGGATTTATGCGCATCCAGGACCGTCCTTCGTCTATTATTCCTTAGCGTGAGGCTCGGTTAATGTAAATAGCAAACATAGCTTTTTGCGCTAAGAAAAAGGATAGATTACCAATCGGGTAATGTTTTAACTTTGTTCATTGCAGTGATTTCAACTATGCTGCTCAGTAAAAGCTTGGTGAAACTCTTAAAATGGAATCAGGAACTTGTTTTTTGTTGTTCCACTACTGATGAGGATATGTTGACGTTGCATAGGACTGATCTTCTGTTACGCCATTTTGAACGATCCAAATTATTCCTAGAACTGCAGATATCAATAAGCAACATGATCAAAAGCATGGCATTTCGGCGCAGATTTCTGGGTACCAAAAACGATTGAGGGTCTCCTTGAAACCCTTAATACATTGTCTTGGTTCCATCTACAGGCAGAGGAGTTGAATGCAATCATTGGCGATGCATTTAAATTGGCCTACGCAAAGCAGCGTATGCCTCAGCAGCATCAGGGCTCGACGGATATCCAACTGCCGGCGCTCTCCAGTCTCCATCCTGTAGAATTGCTGCTTCCATTACCACCTAAACAGACTGTGGAGGAGTCCACCACCCCTCCCCTCCAAATCCCCCCACCGCCACCCACTAGTCCTCCACCGCCGCCCCGTTTCTCAGCTAACTCGCCCTCTCCCATCTTTCATGAAAGAGGAGTGGGGGAGAAGCAGGGTCAGGAGGCCCATTGCAATGGGTGAGTTCCTACTCTCTTCATTTTCCTTAAAAGTTCGCTTTGTTGATGGCAGTGGAGAAATTCCATCTAAGTACATTAACGAGATTCTGATATCTTTGTTTAGTTTTGTTCGGCATTTGTTTGTGGTAGCGTTTCAACAAGCTCTGAGTTGGTCGGATGTTTTCCTCTCTTTTTCCCTCATCCCTAGGAGGCGGCATCTTTGTAGGTTGTAATTTTTCGCTACCAACAGTTCATTCCCATTATATGTTGCTCGTTTTGGGGTCGCGAAATTATGTCTCCATTGAGAATCGCTGTCTGATGGTAGCGATGACATCATTTGGGATTTTCATGGATGCGTAACTAAAACCGTATTTTCGATACTGTTGTGGCTTCTGAGTCCTTTATAGAAACTTTGTGGGATACTTTAGTTGAAGAGTAACTTTATAATCTGTAAGAAATTCTGGTGGACTGGCAATGGGAATGTCCGGGACAGGACTCGGAGACAGCAAAAACCATGTAGTTTAAGAGACAATGTGCAAAAATGTCGTGCTTCCGCCAATTTCCTATTTATGGGTCGTTCATTGGAGGTAGACTTGAACACTTCCGTCACATCGGTTATGCATCCGGTCCCAGTAAAGTTTCCCTATTTGGCGAATTGTAATTTTGCCAATCATTTTCGACTTCTTTGGCACCCACCGAATTTCCGTCCGCTGCACAAAATTTGTGCCCTTGTTTTGCATCGAATACTAGGCCTTAAAGAGGGTCCAGTCGCTGTTGTTTGTATTGAAGTTAGCAGTGGTGCTATTTAGAACTGTCGGATTTTCAGTTGCCATTGTGTTTGAGCAAACGCGAGATTCTTCGTCAATGGTGGTAATTTTGATTCATCCCCTTTTATGTATGCATACTTCAAATGTGATTAAGTATGTTTTAGCGTCCCGAGACTTTCCTTAAGGTGAAGGAAGGCATAGTACCAGGGCAGAATATATATTCTGGAACCAGGGGGCTTGGGGGCTGTTGGCACGGCCTGGAGGCCGGCCAGCCGGCTAGTACAATATGACCACTCAAGTGACCGAAACCGGTATTTCAAACAAGCAAAGCATTACAATGTAAGCGTTGAGATGATGTTTCAGTGTCAATCGAATTATACTCTCAGGCTGAATTCACGTTTCTAACCAACTTTTGCTGTGTAATGTTATGATAAAAGAGGAGTTTTTCTGTATCGGGATACTGTTCTCTTTGGTTAAACATTCAATGATGCTTAATTTTTCTCACCTTTGGGATCATGTCAGAATCGTCTTTCTTGGCACGTTTAAT
The DNA here is from genome assembly GCA_001870725.1 of Taenia solium. Taxonomy (NCBI): domain Eukaryota; kingdom Metazoa; phylum Platyhelminthes; class Cestoda; order Cyclophyllidea; family Taeniidae; genus Taenia; species Taenia solium. The sequence goes on along the minus strand of MIEF01004043.1, from coordinate 572,864 downwards.
TGCTAAAAAAAAACGGCAAACTTTTTGCGGCTCAAAGGTGGATTTGTTAATGGCTGTGCAGTTGGATTTCTAGGCATTTTCAAATGTCAAATTTCGAACCTCCGCCATTGTTGGTATTATTTTGCCTGTTTAAGAAGTCAGCTATCAAAGTTAGATTTTTTGGGCACTTTTAATGAACCAACTAAAATTGCGCCTTTTCTTGGAAGTTTTGTTGTGCCTTTAATAGTACGGCTTTGTAGCCTTCCATTTCAAACACGTGATTGTGTGTCTATGTTTTGCCCTTTTTCCACGCGCCTTCTCACCAACTCTTAGTCCTTTATTCTCACAGAGCGCTTCCCACCCATTGTATTTGTATTTAATCAGTCCTTTTTTTTCCGAAGGCCGTTTTAAAGTCAAATTCGCATGATGTGCTTACATTAACTGTTGTTCGGCTCTTCACCTGAGCTTGTCGTGGCACCACAACAACTCCCAGTGCGTTAGAACATGCATGTGTCACTTTGAAGTCAGATTGCACCTTGAGAAAATGCAAAACCCCTGTAATTAAACTCGCTTTAGTCTAAGATACGGTGATCCGTTTTATGCTAGTGTATGCTCTATTGCAGTTTCAGACACATGAATTAATTCTACAACTATCTTATTTTGACTTTTATCATCTACGTAGTTTTTTCAACCGCGAAAAGGATGCTAAAAACCCATGTTTGCACCGTGTAATACTTGAGCTATGTTTCATGGCTTTGTTGTTTCTCCTTCCTTTCCCTAAAGCTTAGCATTTCTAATGCGTTCGAGGATTATGCTCCCCTTCCCCTCCCAACTTCCGAACCTGTTTTAAAACTTCGTTTATGCTATTGTTTGTGGCCAAGATGCTCATTTTTCTTTCTAGTCATGCGTAGTTCTCAATTCTCACTGCTGCCGGTGTGTTGTTGCGATTGACAGTTAAGCATAGCTCAGTAGTATCCGAGTTTTCCCTCAGTAAGCCATGTAGCACACAGGACTGATAGTATCCCTAGTATAAGCAAAGAAAGACCATATCTCACCAAAAAGAGTCCGTGTTATCTGGTTTGAAATTGAGATGCATCACTACAGCAGTTCGCAATCTGCGTATCCTCCCCTAGTTAACATGACCTGCATTTTTTTTGCGGAAGATCAAGGGACGAGCATTGGTTGCATCACCCCAGTGTTGTGTTTGTGCACAAACGCACCTCCAAACTACGCGAAGGGACGGGTTGGTTCGTAGAATCATCACATCGCCTCTCTTCCCCTCTAAATGACTCACCTGCAACTTGTGGCTTATTATTTTTCGGTGTAGGTGGAAATGTTTTCTGGACATGTCTAGACTTGTCCCCACTCCTCCTTTTTTATTGAGTAATGAAGGTGGCGACAGGTGCTACGTATGTGTATTAAATAACACCAATTTTGCTTATGGGATTATGGCTCCAAATCCCATAAGTCCAATATATACTTTTTTAAATTTACTTCAACATCCCACTCTGGCTGGCTTAATGAGCAGTTTCGACTTTTCCTCGTCTAGCACTACTACCAAATGCGTGATACCCCGATTTTTTGTCCAAAGCTTGAGTCGCAAATATTTGTCATGTGCTCTTTATCAGTTTAGGATAGTTGGTTGAACCTAGTTGCGTCGTGCGTAACAAAGGGTTTGAGTGGGGCTAGCAGGTGTGTCATTTGATCTTGAGCATGCAGTTGAACACACATTATTGGTCAATTTAATGGTGCAGCTTTTGGTCACATTAATAACATAAGGTAAACATTTAACTCGTGGCAGTCGATTTTCTTTTGATCCTTCTTAAGATTCATATGCTATTTATCTTAGAGTGCACACTTCTCTGTGCACGTGTTATTGCGCGCTCTATGGTTCAATTTAAATATAAACATGCTTATATGGAAACGGAATGAATGTCTGATTGTGCAATCTGTATATCTTGTCACGTTTGCCGTCATCTCAAGTCCTCCTCTTCACTTTTGGTACTAAAGGGGATTGGCCTCCCCCTATGAGTTACTTATGCTAACCCCACCTCTTGGCCACGATGGCCTTGAGTGGAAGACATACTGAAGGAGGGATGCTATAAGTTATACGATAATATCAGGCTACACACTGGGCCTCCAAAAGTAATTAGGTTGATCGGGTTGAGGGTGAGGATATGCCTTTATTAGCATAAACGGCTTAAACATTAGACTGGTAGTTGAGATTTCGTTGCCCAAAGATAAATCGGATCAAATAGGCTAATTTACAAGGTTGTATACCAACGATGGTTTCTTGTAGTCGGGAGCTTAACCATCCCTTATGACGCAATTTATTGCAACCAGTTATCACAAACTGCTCTGTTTTCGTTGTGTCAAAGTTGCATAGGAAAAGATGAGCGTCGCATATGTGGCACTGCTGGTGGGTGTGTCGAAGCAGACCAGACATCGCTTTTTCAACTTGTTGGTTCATTCAACCACTGTCAATTCTCTCAGTCACAAGGTGCCTCATCCTCCTCCATAATTTTGGATTGAAGACGTGGGGGGGGCATTTTATAAACCGCGCCTTTTGTAAAGAAGTTATCTCCAGTGAACGAAAATTGAAAAAATGAGTGCATAGCGTTTCATGTGTTTACAAGTGTATGCGCATCTATCTCGTGCTTTTGTCGTCATTCACATCTGTTCATTCACCGGACTTCCTTTTTCGTTATTTCATGGAAGACGATATTGAGGTTGCATGTTATTTCAGCATTTACTCTTAGTTCACATGCATCACTCTTGTCCGTCTGCTCTCACTCTCCACACTTCGGGGATGCCCACAGCTTGCATTCCATTGGATCATCTGCTAGGTATGATTATGTTAGACCCAAATTCTTTTCATCAGGAATAGTTTATTGTAGAAACATGCCTTTTGAATTTATCAGGTCACCTAGCGGCATAAAATTAACGTAATAGTGGCTAAAATACTGGTGCCATCGGTAATGTTTTGGAGCGCCGTGATTCTCCTGTCTTCATGCTCTTTACAAAATTCTCGCTGATATCTATCGGCATTCCATGCACCAAAACTCTTCCTTTTCCTAATGAATCCTTTTACGTTACGCGAATTGTTTTGCTCCGCTCGTGTTACCTACTGCATTATTTTGCACCACTTTTTCACCTTGCCCAAACTTCCAATCTTAAATGTTGATAGTTGTACAGGCAACGACCTGGTTCTATTCAAGACAATTCCTTGATTCGATGTCACCTAATAGGGCTGCTCTCGTTTGATGCAGCAACGTGTAACTTTGTCTCCGTCTCATTACCTTAATGCTTTCATTTCGTAGTTGCTACTTTGAGCCGTATAAAATTGACATCTTCCACCATCAAGAGAGTCTCGTGAGCACTAACTTAGATCGAAAATTGGTAGTCGAAATAAACTGCGTCTTGCTGTTTGCTAATGAACCCTTGTTTTGGATTGAAAGTACTTCCGCTTCGACTGTATTTACTGCCTTGGTCTAATCAAACTGTCAGCAAGGCATTTTATTTATCTTGCTATTTATAGCCTGGTAGGAAAGAACGCTAGCAGCAGTCTCGTGTAACTTGAATAAAACATTCGTCAGCTTTTTTGATCATAGTGCTTCGCACGAAATGGATGTAGAAGGGATCGTACTACTTCATTATAAGCAAACGCATATGTGGGGAGGTTGGGGAGGCATCGTCGGTCGCGGTGCCATATGGAAAGCATGATGGACTTGCTAGATACCTGTTGTGTTATTTGGATCATTTCCCAAAGAAACACTGCCATGCACATCTTCTGTTGTCCCGGTCACTTTGGAACACTGCCGACACGCATACGTGGCGGGTTGCGGCTTTTATTCTTATAGCTGCACACTATTTGCAATCTGCGTCCTCAACTTCGGCATGAGCTTTAAACACCTATTTGTACCTGGTTTTAACCCTAAACTTTGAATGAAGCACATCTTTCTGTTGACGTTGCCTCTCAAACTGAGTCGATTGCCGCTATCTGTCCTCCTTTCATCTCACTTTACATATGCTTTATGCTAGGAATCATTCAATGGTCGGAGAATGTTTTGTACTGCTTCAGTAGTTAGATTTCTCGAATTTCGCTCTTTTATATTTTTTTAATCTCAAACTGGTCAAATATTGGAAGGTCTTTGCCCTCAGCATAGCATGTATGTGGTGTGGTATTTGCATTTTATGATAATAGGTTGCGCCAAATCGTTTGTCGCAAACAGACTGGTTCAACGGAAAGCCAGAATTACGTCTGAATTCTTTTATTTCATTTGAAAACTGTTCCTTTTTTCGGGTTTTGAGCTGCATAAATTTAAGTGGGCCATATCTTTTGCGGAGGTTAGTGGTTAATTTAAATGAGGTGATTTGGTACCTTTGAAACGAATCCTAAGGCAATCGCAAAGGTTCACTTTGTTTGAGGCGATTCATTTGCATATCTTCTCGCCTTCCACTAACAAATGATAGAATTTAATTAGAACCATAAGTTTATGCTTGTTGACCATGAATTTGGGCATGGGAAGTTGGGAATTCGCTTTTGTCTGAATTAGGTCTGCAAAATAACAACAGCGTGTTTTGCATGCATTTGCATGCCAATGTAAGTACTTTAATTAAATGCCATCAGCTTGGCATTTTCGAGTTAAACATTGATGCTCCAAGCTTATGCCCTACTCTCTTGCCTCCTATTTGAGCAAACTGAGTGGAATTTTTGTTCCACATTTTCTCTGTTTGAAACCCAACCCAGGAAGTGGGGACTACTTGTTGAAATCCACTAAATTGTTGTTCCTCACTTTGTCCCAGTTTAATCAATCTTAAGCTAGCGTTGTGAGGGATGAGGAAGTGTAAAGGATTCTGCTGTCTCTCCGCGCTTTTTCCTCTGTCTTATTCCGTTTCCTCTTGTTCAGCCAACCCACTTTCTCTTGGGGTAGCCATCATGAGTTACAGGTTTTTTGCCCCAATTTTTGCTCTTTTTCTCCCCTTTTTATTAAAATGTTCACTTACCAAAACACGTATGTGCTCGTGTCCCTGTTTTCTGGTCGCCTGGGTTCTACACCAGCGTTTCGAAGGCTCGCAATTCCCCACTATGTAGTGCGCACTTAATATCAAATTGCAATCTTTACTAATTGTCATTCTTTTAGATTCATGACTTTTCCTTTGGCAACGGAAAGCACTTTGACGCATTTTGGTGGTGAATTGTGAATTGGTGATGTGACTAACTTACAATCCCTTTGTTTGCATAATTACTATTTCTGCTTTCTTAAAGCCTATGAAAGGAATTCCATTAGCGCTTAATTCTGACCAATAAATCAGGTGCACAGTTGTTGTTGGTCGCCCTAGGGAGGCACACTTGAACGGTCTCCAATCTTCAGTAAAAATGTGCACAACGCACCGTTTGTTTTTTCACTGATCTGAACAACTGTTACTAGTACATTCAATGCACGTGTTTAGTCCTTTGTCTGATAATAAATTGTCGACTATTTTTCGCAGACGCCTCTGACGTCTGTGCTTTGTAGTTTTTTTAATGTAATTTTGGACAGTAGAAGCGCACGACCATGTGTTGTGCACTGCGAGGCATCACAGGACTAACTCGCTTGCCTTACAACAAAAGCGTAATCTTCATATCAAAGCTATCAATTGCTTTCCGCCGTCTTGTCTCGACGGGTCATTAGTGACAGTCGCTTGATGACGCATACTACAGACTGCTCCCACCCTGTCGCTTGTCCTCTTTTGTTGTTGATGTCTCTGAATGCAGACCAATAGAAGTAAATGAGAAGCGGTCTATGCAGCAATTGCTGCAATTTAAGCACGAATCAACGAACTTTCGGTATCATTGTCAGACGTGGTTATGATCTTGCAATACTATGCACATTAATAAAATGGGTCGCGAATTGTTGCACTTGGTCTAAACTCGCTTATTGCCCTTTCATTCTACTCGACTTTCTGTATGAAGTTAGGGAAGTGTGTTTTAAATTTTCTGTGCCTTTATGGTTATCACAATGGTTCACATTTAGTAAGCATATTCCATGCAATGTGCCTGTTCATTCTATTGTGCCTCTGTCTACTTGTAGATGGGTGAGTAAACTGAATTCCAACTTCAATTGAGGTTAGGAATCATATTTTTACTTTGTGATGTTGGTCGATGGGGAAGTGGTATTTCACTCTTTACCACTCCCCCCCTCCCCCCAACTTAGTTGAAATCGGAATAGAAAAAAATTGGTGAAACAGTGTCCTAAAGTTCTTACGAATTTGTCGCCAATATTTGCTATTTAGTTACTATTATCAAACTTGGGCACAAATTTTGTAAGCACTGCTTGGTTGTTCAATCTCCCATTAATTTTTAAACAAATCCCGCCTTCCGTTTGAAGAAACCCCTCGGCATTTGCGCCTCACTTCCCTTTACTCTATTCGTATCGCGCGATGGTGGGCTAAAGGGAAGCGGTATCTTGATCTTCAACAGTGAATTTACCCAGCCTCCACGCCCATTGATCTTTCTAATGCAATAGTACATTGGAAAGTTCCAGTTTTTAAGATTTTTTCATCTCCGGGCAAATGTTTATGTTTACCTGCACAAAAGTGAGGCGACTTGCCTATAGCCATTTATTTTCAGGCTTTCATCTGCCCCTGAAGTTGCAATTTTGTCTTAAAAGTGTCCTTTTATTATTCACCAAGTTGTGTCATTACGATAAGCGGTAATTTGCTATGGAGGTATTATTAGCGCACATCAAATGAACAATACTTAAGAGAATAAAAGACTACGATAATCCACTTTTAACTAATAGTGGTTTCCGTAATAAAACTAACGCACTCGCGTTCCCGCAATAACTGCTTAGCGTACTCATTGTTTAATGTCTGTCAATTTTGAGCCGCTCAGTAGTCTAGACCCTTGACTCAATCATCTTATGTAAATCACAGATGTCTCACTGACAAGGAAACACAATGTCACACACATTTGGGCTTTAAGTAGGTGTCAAAAATTTGAGATGTCATAAAGGCATTAAGAAAGCAATTAAAACCATGAAAACTATCTGTTTTGGGCCACTTATCCTAGGCATTTAAAAGGATACTCCTTCTAAACCTCCAGAGGCCAGTGGTGGAATTTCTCTCACATTATTATCTATCTTCAGACAATTTTCGTGTCGTTTAAAATCCATAATGAGATGAGGGTTGGCTTGTTTAAATCTCACTTTCGTAGTTATCCCATTTTTTTACCATACTTTAAAATTTCAAATGCAAGTTCTGTGGAAGCGGGTTAGTGATTTGGATGTCTACTTCGTGATGCCAAAAGCGGAAACAGCGGGGTAGAAAAAAGGTGGGCATTGGCTTTTGAGGATTAAGGCTCCCTCTCAAACAAGCAATAGCGATTTGGATAGGATATTTAGTAGTTACTTGGTTGTGAAGGGAAAAGCTCCTACTTAGTCACCGAATCACCAGCATTCACGACTAACTAAATGTGATATCTGACTAAATTCACTTTGACCTTTCAACAGCAATCCCCGTCACGTGTCATCCTACCTTCGTCGGCATTGGTTACAGGAGGAGGCGGGGGGAGGTGTGGGAGGGAGTGAGCGGGGGGTGAATAAGGCAGCCATGGCAGGTGTTAGTGGACAGAGCAGCGTGACAGCCCGACAACGCGCTTTTTCGGACCCTAGGGCTCCGTGTCCTCACCTCTTGCAACATCAACAACACAACCAGCATCAGCAGAAAAATCCGCTGCGACGCCACCCACCACCAGCGCGTCATTCTGTCGCCTTCTTCGACGCGCCCTCTCCCGTCTCCCCCAAATTCTCCGTCCTCCAATCTCCGCCTCCACAGACGCCCTCTCCGCCTCTCCCCATCTCTCCAATCTCCGTCAAGGATAAGTATCGGGCCATTTTTGACCTTCCTCTTGGTGCGTTCCCCGATCTGTCTTCTCTGGCTGTGATTAATCTACTACCGGATCCCATCTTCGGTGCCATGTGTTAGATTTAGTTCGTGTCAGACAAACCTATCAGTGGCAGGCTTAGTTCCTCAGCCTACGCTCTTACAAAATGACTTCAAAAATGTGCTTTACTACAATATTTAAAGTGCTGATGCTCGTCCACATCCTATTTCATGTTTTCGTATGCCTTTTTGATTGGTTACAATTTTGTGTCTTTTTATGCCTCAAGAATTATTCACTTTTCAGTGGGTACTTTCTTGTACTTTTCGTGGTACTAAGCTAACATTTTAAGTAGTAGTTTGGGGCCAACACGTAGCAACTTCTTCAAGCTCTTTTGATTATACTTCTTTGCCAATACACCTTTAGAAATAAGCAATGATATGGTCTTCCATATGGCGTGCATTTTCTTGTTGAGGTACTAACAATGCATCATTTCAAAGGTTTGGCTTTTCTGACTCGAATTTCACAAGCATGCTTTTGGAAGTAATCTACACTTGGTCACTGACTGATTTTATGCTCGAACCCTGATAGCTTTTTTGGTCGTGGCTTTGTGAAAATGCATTCAGAAATGGACCATACTTTGATTGGTGATTCACGTACCATCTTTGTTTGATTAGGTGAGATTTTGTCCATATCTTGCCAATAGAATGTCTTTTTTTATTTTTTCGATGAAGTTTTTCCTGTTTTGGGTGCTATTGACAGGCCTTCTAGTATGTCTTGGAGACTACTCCAGCACTGTATGTTTTTAACTAAACCGTTGAATAGGGCCAATGCGTAGTCATTTGAACTGCTCCTTTTTCAGTTAGCGTCCTTAGATGCATTCTTCCAGTAAATTAGCATTGCTACACTACCGCTCTGTACGCTTCTTTAGATATAATTTTGAGCATCGGTACTTTTGAAACGAAGCCATGATTAGGTTAATTCTGCGGCGAGCAGTTCAGTGGTGTTGTTATAATGGTATATTGATCACATTTTTGTAAATATACTTCCTAGTACAATAATGGTTGGGACACCCTTCACCATTCATCTGCTAGGTTTGATTTACGTGCTTTCTACTTTGACTGGTGCTTCTATGCCGCTATTGTCACTCTAATTCTATCAGTTCACTTCTTTAAAAAAAGGAGGTAATCAGATTCTCCCTATGATGGGCTCCACGACACAATATTGGGCGTTCCCTTTAAAAAAAGTAGTTATCATAGTCAAAACGTGAGCATCTCAATTCAACCCTCTTTCGTTGAGAATTTGTGAAGCCATAAATTGGAATGTCCCTCTGTGCCAAACTGCTTACCGTCTGTGATGCTGCTAAAGGGTCAAATAATGTTCCACATTTCTAAAGTAATTACGTAAAATAAAACTACCTAGACCAAAAATAAAAATTATTCGAGGTTATCACTGGTGAAGAATAATCGCCGCCATGATCGCAGCCGTCTATTCGTGTAACAATTCGTAACCCGTACTTCGCGATGTGAAGCTGTAAAAACTGCTTAATTCCCTTTGGGATCAGATCGGATAGCTTCTTTCCCTAACTGGATGCTTCGATTATTCTCTGTTCTGTTCTTGTCTAGAGACCGCTCTCCACTGGCATCACAAACTCGACACAGCATACCGATGTATTTGGTGGGTGTGGTCAACATACACCGTAGTAAGCCTTTGAAATAGGATGCAATGGAAAGTAAAGATGTTTTCTATTTACTCTCAATGGATATAGATAAATTCTCCCTGAATACCACTTCTAAGTAAAATTTGAATAAATAAATTCGTCTCCAGTTGTCATTAAATGGCATTCTAGCTTTGTTTGCTTAAGAATTCCAATAAAAAAGTATTCATGATGTAATTGGGCGATTGCTCTTGAAGCGGTGTTCTTTAACAATATTGCTTTAGGTATGAAGGAATCACGGGGCATTAACGTGCACAGGGGCTGGGCTGAACACTTTCAATAGTATAAATTACATACGGTTTTGGTTTTTCTGTATTTATCTAGGCGATAACTCTCTCAGTACAATCGCAGCAAGTCCAGTAGTAGCGCTCAAGACTCACCTGGACTCTCTTGCCAACGAATCAAAGAAGCCCCTGACCAAACAGGCGGCGCATCACAAGAAATCAGAGTCTTCCTTTCCTTCTTCGGGCAATGGCGTCGTCTCGCGCTTCCGTCTGCGACAGAGCGGTGGTAGTGGGGGCGGCGGAGGCAAGAAACGCCAGCTGGAGCGTCCGCTCTCCCAAATTATTTGCCAACTAGACTCCGCCCTGCTCCTCAACAACTCGCCTTCATTTAGCGTGCAGCCGAGATCAGAGGAGCGACTTAGCGCCGTTGCGCCTTCTTCTAACACCCATTCTACTGTCACGGAGGAGGAGAATGATCCGGAATCCGATGACGTGGTGGGCGTCCCGGGTGATATCGTTCAGTGCCTAGATGACATGGAGAATCCACCTGTTCCTCCTCTGAGGTGAGCTGCTTCGCTATTTTTCTTTCGCGCGTTCACCTGCATCCCCTTCACCTCCGTAAATCGGAATTTTGTCTCGGTTCATGAGCAGACCAGGATCAAGGCATGCACCTAACGCTTCTATTTATTAATATCATCTTGTCAATAGCTTTTTAATTTAATCGGTGGTAAAGCCGATCCTCGAAGGCGGAAAACGTGATGATAAAGTTGAGGCGCATCTCAGTCCGGCTTTGGTTGAAAAGAGAAATTAAACTCCGCGGTTGTTTGTTTGATTGTATGGTCAGAAAATATCGATACTGCGGGGTTGCCCTCGTATTTTTACTCCGTACAATCGAATGTCAGTACTTTCCTTATTTGGACGACATGATTTAAGCCCGATTATTATAAAGTCTCTTCAGGACTATGAAATCATTTATAATGCGCTTGTTTGATTTCAAGTACTGTTCAAGCGATTAATTATTCATATGAACAGATGGTGAATAATGTGGTGCAGTTGCTCAATTTTTCCACTACAACTATTGCTTGGGCAACTTCGAGTCTTTTTGAAGATTTAGCAAGCATCTTTTTGTAGGGGTGCTTTAATATTTTTTCGGCTAGTGTAAATCGCCTTGAGACTCGTCATTAATTTGTCACTCTCCAACTTCCAAACACCTTTTCTGTCACTTTCATTGACTGTCATCACATATTTTGTGCAATGTTGTCTACCAATGCTGTTGAGTTGGCATGGGCAGTTGCTTTGGCATGGTGATGCCTGAAGGCGGCCGGCTGACATTCTTCCCCTCTCCCTCTGCTTTTGCCTCCTACCTGTCACCGGTCGGGCCACTTCGTACCGCTTCGTTTCGATCTATCATTTGCACTTATTTTTTTTTCTAGTAAAGTTGACATTTTTTCATGCATCTCACGAAAGAGCTTGACTCTTACCGAATAAGTTTAATACTCGGTAATTTTGTCTGGCAAAATATTGTCACAATGTCGCCTGTTTGAATCTCGCATCTGTGACACTTAGGTTTTTTTTCCCACCAGACTCTACATTTCACAACAGTGTAGCGAATGCGTTAACTTTTGAATTCAGTAGCGCGGCAGGCCTTGGGTCGAGCTTTTGTGCACTCAGAATTTTTCATAAAATTGGTATTTTGCCAGCGATTGTGAGCAGATCATCACCTCTAATGATTAATGCATTTCCGTAGCGCTAATTAGCTTGTCATACGTGTTTACGCCGACTAGCACAATCGAAATTGTCTGGTCGGACAGACCGTACTTTGTTCTTTTCCGTATTTCGTGCCTTCGTTGTGTTCAGGTAGCATAGCTTCCGAATTATGCTACTCATTTTGTCTTTGAATTAACAAAAAACGGTTGATGGATTGCTAACAAGTGTATTTCTTTTAAGGCAGTCGATTTTTTTAAGACACTCCATTAGTAAGATTAACTCCGTCATTCACTTCTGAAAGGACGTGCATTTGAGAATGCTATTCTTGAAATCAGTGTTTTTAATAAATTTGCTGGGACAACAACAGGCAAGGTATCTTAGTAATTATTTTTTTGAAAGTGGGCTATTATCCGGCTTTAGAGGTTCAAGGTAAAACTACCGCTTTCGTCAAGCCGCTTCTATCTCCACTGGCCACTTTTATTGTTTTTATTTTTCATTTTCATTCACACTTACATGGTACAGCCCCAAGGACGATCTTATCACTCATCTTGGCATACATTTTGCACCCAATACCGCCACCGTTCACTTCGGACTTCCTATCATTTTCTCTTCCCACAGTACTTATTGTCTTGTTTTACCGCCGTAATTGCTTATTTCTGTCTCTTTCCTATCTACAAGTAGAATTGCACTCACTTTTAAATAAAATTTGGTTTGTCAGGATCTGCCCCTTTTGGGCTGCTAGGGGTTCGCCCAAGGTTCCATTTCGTTTCAGTCCCCATTAGATCGTTGTTTCAACACACAAGAGTATTCTGATGATGTTTTAGCTCTGCAATTATGCACCGCCATTCTCAGTGCTTGACTATAAGCTCTGCGTCCTGAATGACATCCAATGGTTTTAATATCTTGCATAATCGCTAGCATGTCAGCTGAAAAAAATGGTTTCTCGTTCTGATGAAACACCCTTCTGGTGAGTAGGGATGGTTAAGTTTGAGCCATATTCCTGATACAGTCATTCTGGTACAACCAGTGACCTCCCTCGAAATATGATGTGTTGTGTATTTCCTCATTGTCACAGCCGTAGCATAGGAATGACATGAGTTCAGTTGATACTACCACCAGTAATGCACAAAATTTGGATGATTTTATGCCGCACTATTGTAGAGAGATGTCTGTAGCGTCCCGAGACCTCCTTAAGGGTAAAAGAAGGCAGAGTACTAGGGCAGGATACATATATTCTGGAAACAGAGGGATTGAGGGCTGCTGGCATGGCCCGGAGGCCAGCCAATCGGTTAGTACAACATGGCCATCCAAGTGACCGAAACTGACGGTCCGAACAAACGAAGTATCACAATGTCACTCTTTGGTGATTTGATCACAACTTTATCAATGTAATCGTTTGTTTTACCCAGTTTTGGATTAATGGGCTAGAACTGTAGCATCTGCTTATGTTTATGTGTTTGTTAGCGAGCCTTTGATTAATTCGACTGAGATCGTGAATTTTCCGCAGATGATTACGTGGCACGCCTTGGTTTTCACCTCCAAGACCTCTCGCATCGGCGCTCTGTGGCGTGACATCAAATGTCCTCCTTTTAATGTGAAGTTGTGCTTCTGCGCGTTGGGATAAGTTTGAAATTTGCACCCTCCTCACTGTCCCTAGTTTGCACGCGAAATACGCCTGTTTTGGAGCAATAACATCCAGTTCACTTATTTCGCTTTCTGAAGGCGTTTGTAAATCATCTTTATCATTTGCTTTGGGGAACTTTGTTCGATCATTTAGAGTGCGGTGGTTAAGATTTATTTGCGCACAATTTAAGAGCCTGTGCCGCATGCGATAGACAGAGGGGAACATTTCCTTTCAGTGTGATTCCTCTTAACTCCATTTGTTGTTCTTTGTTTCAAGAAGAATTCCCAGCCTCATCAAATTTTGTTTACCTTCATCAACTAGCTCATACGATTACTTATTATTCCACGTATTGGAAGCAGATTTGAAGACTTGTTATCGCAATGTGAGACCTATTTGTCATGCTGGTGCGGTTTCTTCAGCTTTTTTGGCAACCTACACGACCGTCATTTTATCTAATCATCAGAGTAACAATGCTGTAATTTTATTGCGAATTTTAAGGGATTTATTCCAGTTTTCTCTCCGCGAACCGAAGGAGGTCGTCCTCGGATAATAGCTAAATGGGACAGAGATCTTTATAACCGTATTAAGGAATGCCGTTTTTCTGTGAATAGGTTAGACTTCAATGGTTCCGTTGCAGTGCAAGTAAATTTAATTGCTCGTAGGGTGATCTAGACCTGTTGAGCGCTTAATTCCTTGTAGGCAGTCATGGCAGTGGCATTGTCTATTCAATGTCGTTCCTACTCTTCCTCTCCTACTCTTTCGCTCATCAGATCTCATCTGTTCGGACCGATTCGAGTTTTTATGTTTTCTTTACGTTTCATCCCTTTGTCTTTATGAAATGTCCTTTGGTATTACTAATAATCCTGTTCTTATAATCCTGCAAATAAAGAATTAGTCTTCCGTTTGGGATAAATATTACTGCCACTGCGTGACCTGGCTTTTAGGATCACACATAAGCACTGTTTTTTATTTGTCAAGCGCTAAAAATCTGTGGTAATTGTCTGAGCCTTTTGTTGTTCTATCAATATGAAATGTGGCGTTTTCATCGCTTGTTTTTCTGGGAAAGCTAATCCAAAACCTGCCATTTTTCCCCCTCTCTGTCCACCTCTTTAGGCAGAGACATTAAGGTAAGTGCGTCATTGGCGGTTTTATGCTACTTAAATGTCGCAAGATACTGCAGTGTCTTCCTTGCCTTTTCCCCTCAAAGTAAAAGCATGGGTTAATGGTACACTTACCCCAATCGTCAAAACTGGTCGTTCACGAATTGCGATTACGTGCGATTGAAAGGCTGTGAGGCACCACTATATTGTAACCTTTTGTTCAATGTCTCGTCCTCTCCAGAGTGCACTCCTTGCGCAGGAGCTGTGGTGGAGCTTTTCGGCACTCCTCCTCCGAGGCCTCCCCCCATGGATCGCGAGGCAGAGGAGTGCCTCTTCAGAGCCTAAGTGAATCCTCCGGTGCGGAGATTTTGGAGTTGGAGACTGAAAATCTGAAGGATGGTGGGAGTACCAACGAGAAGGAGGGGGCGGAGGAGAAGGAGGAGGAGGAAGGGGAAGAGGAGGAGGAGGAGGAGGAGGATGCGGAAGACGTGGAGTTCGCCATTCTCGAGGCGGCAGCTGCTGCAGAGGCGGAAGCGGAGGAGTTGGGAGCAGTAGCAGCAACATCTCAGCGCGACCGCAAACTCGCCGACGTCTGTCCTGTCCCACCCCTTGCAGGCCCCGCCGTGGCTTGGTAAGTCTTCCTTACATCTCACTCGTTTAATTTAGTCCACTTCACTGTATACTAAGGCACTATGTTTCGGCAACTGAATGGCACGCTTGTAAGTTAAGTCTCTCCAAGAAAGGCAGGTCAATTTTCTTCTATATTACACTGTTTGGTTTACAGGCGACATTCGGAATTAAAATAGCTACCTGTGACAAATAATTAGCTTCCCGCTTTATGCTGAGACGTAGAATAGGGCAAATTTTTTTTAAAAACATCTATCAAAATAGTGATTTACTTGTTTGCTTTATAGTTAGCTCTCGCTACTTGAATCCAAAGGGGGGAATGGAGGAGCACCTGGAGATGCTCTTCACTTAAAATACTTTTGGAAGGTAATTTATGGGAGAGCTCCTCACCTTTCTTTGCTGATTCGTGAACGAAAAACTGTTAGTACCAAGCAAATAAGCTACTCTACTCTGGCTGTCGATGAGAGTTATTGACGAAATATTAGTCTTTCACCATTTGGCTTGAGGGTAGCAACAAACTGTCATTACTTTGCCCTATTCATGGTACGGAATAAGGCGTCTTTCGTGGTAATGCATCATTCGAAAGCGGCCTTCAAACAATTTACCATTTATCAAGGGCATTAATCCCTGTCATTACACTTCCGCGTTTTTCGCGTTGTGTAAATGTGAAGTTTTTTAGTGCTACCTGGCCGATGCTATTGGAGGTCCAGTTAACAACTACTGCTCTCCCAAAGTCCAGGCGTCCAATTAGCCATTTTGAAACATCTACATTTTTGACAGCTGTTGGAGTGGTACAAAAGCGGAAACTTTCCCTTTTAATTGAATAAGGGGGTTTCATTTCTAGCCAAAATTACACCCATGTCCACTTATAGACATGACTCGGCTTTTGTCATTGCTATTCATCTACCTGAGCTAAATACTCCACGTCAGTTGGGCATTTAATTTTACCCATTTGAAAATCAACTCTTGAATGCAAAGTGGTTATGGCATATCCGTACAATAGGGAAAAGGATAAGCAAAGCGAATTGCCGGTAATCGTATACTCAAACCTCAAATTAGCGATTCGTGATCAACCGTTTCATAGAGCAGTCAGTTACTCTACTATGCTTTTTATTTTAACCAGTTCGATTAACAATATGTAGGCAATCAAAAACAGTGGAAGCGACCAGCGTTGGCGAGATGTTGGGCCCCTGTCCACTGCACGCCGGTCTAGAACCGTCTCCATCGTTGCCGCATATTGAAAATAGTAGTAATCAACAATTAAAACCACTGGCAGTGATCAACGGTGGATGTATGGGCGGACTGAACGCCCCTCGACCGACACCCACGCCATCACGTCAGCAACCGCACCACCAGCCCGGTCGGTGGACAGGAGAGACTCCGACGCCCACAGCGACACCCACCCCGACACCCACTCCGGTGCCCCTACTTATGTCCCGACACCCTGCACCCCCCTGGTTCCAGGCCTACCTGCCTCGTGAGGTTGCTCTCGAGCTGCTCATGCATGAAGAGGTACGTGGGTCTTGCCGTCTTTTTTCATTCGTTGAATGCTTTTGAGAAGTATTCCGGAGTAGTCTCTGTAAGACCTTATTTTGAGCTCATGAGGAAGTTAATCTTTTGCTAAGAATAGTTTTAAAAATTATGACAATGAAGTCACGTCAGACGTAAATCCCAGCCACTTAAGTAGTGAGTTGTCTTTGTATAAATTCTTCCGTTAAAACATTCCAATTGTCGTTTGACCGAGGAGACGGCTACGTTTCTGATCGTCTGTGCTCTAACGTAGACGTTGAAATGTCAATCCGTTCTTGTCGTATTCACATCAAAGTGAAGTCCACTTGAGATGGTGCGTGCGTTATCATGACGGACCACCCCTGGCCAACTCCAGGTAGGTGAAGGATACGAGTGGAAGAAAAACACAGGGGGAGGCGGAGGAGTTACTTCATAAGCATCGTTTTGATGTGTTTTTGCTGCCTTTGCTTAAGCAGTTTGTTTACTACTTTTGGAGACGCCTCGTTAACTCTGAAAAATAAAAATGTAGCTTCCTATGTTATCTTCTCAATGTGTCACACGGCGCCTGGTTATGTACCGTTTCTTAACAAGGTTACTTTGGATGCTTATTGACATTGACAGCAATTTCCCGTTTAATTTTGACACATTACTAGCAGTTTTTTTTATCGCACCACATATGAAATTCTAGCTTGAGGCCAGGCGTTGGAATTTGTGTGTGCGGATGTATCTCAAATTGCGTTTCAGTAACGTGACAGGCAGGAAGTAGTCCAAATGGGCTAATTGGGCCTCATTTTAATTTCCTCTTAAATCCTCATATTGAGTCTCTTTACTCTGCTTAGCGGTAGTGCTTTTTTGGCCTTTTCTACGCCGAAGGTGGTACATTTCTCATGCGAAACAACAATTCGATAAGTATTTTGAAGAGTATGACTGTTGTTTTGGTTTTTCGAGTTCTACAAATGGTTTACTGCTGCTCATTTGGAAAGAACCCATTTCATCTTTGATGCGCTTTTCTTTCAAGTCCACCAGTCGCTCAAAGGCTTTTTCAGCAGTGGACGCTGGACGATAGTAGTGTTAGCGACATTTTTTTGTCTTCGTCGTAGCAGCTTCATGACATTCAATCTCGAGCTGGATCGTTACAACGGCGTGGGCGTCAAAGCGCCCTTCGGTAACGGATTAGGAAGATGAATTAGGTTTTTGTTGCGCATTTCAGTCCCAACGAGTGACTTTTGATTTCTCTACCGGTCTAAGCTGTAGAAATCGGTGAAATTTATCTTCTCATACTTTGTTGTTTACATTGCGGCCAGTGTTTGTTGAGCACATTCACCATCAGCATCTCAGCAGCGAACCAGCCCCCAAAACCCAGCTTTTTCGGTGAAAAAAATGAGCTGCTAAAAAGTATATGTCACAGGTGGGTAAGTAGGGGCGTCGCATAAATGTTATGCCTTAGCATACGCGTTAATAGGAGGGAAATAGTGAGGCAGAACTCCTCGAACTAGTAAGCTTTTCCATCTGCCATACCATATTGGATTGTAATTTTTAATTTTAAAATTCCGACATAATGGATGTCTTTGTATCCGCCTTTCAGACAGGGAGCTTCTTGGTGCGGGACAGCGTGACCCAGCCGGGCTGTTGGGCGCTCTCGGTGCGGGTGCCGACCCACGTCAATTGTGTCGGCATCACTCACTACCTCATCCAGCACTCCAAGCATGGCGTCAAACTCAAAGTGTGTTCTTTCTCACCTTTCTGACTCCATTGTGTAAAACGTGGAGTGCTCCTTCATTATAGAGGGCATAAACACTTTAATACCTTATTAGATAACAATACACTTCCCATGTTCCCGGGCTGGATAGCTAGTAATCACCTTTTGAGCCTAAAGACAGATGCTCATGCATCCAAGTAATGTACCTTGATTTAAACTTACGATGCTCCTCTTAAAGTAACTAATTATCCTCACGAAGTTTGAAACTCCCATTGTTTTGTCGGGAAGTTATGTTTGCACCGATGTCGTCTTAGAATGCTAAAGCATTAGACTTGCATTCTAAAGGTTAGAAGATTCTTTTTTATGCATTTTTTTTGCATTTAAATCACTTTTTCATAGCACTGGGGGCATAGAGGTCGGTCGGGGGAGATGATTAATTTCAGCATCCAATCGCAGGACAAATGGACTATTTGGTTAGGTGTCATGACCCAGAATTCTGTGTCACGTGTGCACCAAATCCCGGCCAATTGTAAAAGCCCACGCAGTCCCAGGTAAATTCGCCATTGAAATGTCCAGACATGGAGGAATGATGCGGTTCAATGCCATTTTCTAACGCCCTTAACTGGGTATCAAACGTTTACACAAATCAAACCTCCTGGTTTCCTTCGATTAGCAGTAGCGTTTAATTCGGCGTTTGCTTCTAATTTTTTTTCCTATCTGAAAAGATTGCCAAAGTGGCGCCATAAATATGTTCTTCTGAGGGTAAATGTAGCGTTCAATGTTGTACCACCGACCTTTTATTGGGCTACGCGTAAATCTCCCCGCGAATCTCCACCTCTGCATCTTAGCTCTCAGTTATCCAGGAAAGCCTGGTCTTGAATATGCACGAATTAAAGTTCTCGGCTTTTAGGGCTAGTTAAACCTCTCAACTTAACTTTTTTGGTAAAGTCTCAATATTGTTGATTTCCTCTTGGAAAGGAAACGTCAACTCGATTTCCCAAGTGAATGTAAGCACTCACTTCTTCCACCGGTTTTTTTCCCATCGTTTTGCCACATTAATTTTTCTAGGTGCCAGCTTCAAAGCTTAACGTTGCATTGTATTCGGTTGGAGTGTGGGGAGCGAGGATTCTTGGAACATGCCTGCATCCTCCCTTTCGTCCGTTAGTTCTACGAACCTGGCAAAAGTAGCACATCAAACAGACTGCCTACTACTACGATTTCAGTAAAACCAGTGCTTCAAGCCATGATGTTAACTAAAATATGACTTACTGTTCTTTGTGGGTTCAGTAACCTAACTGTTAATTAATGAGGGTAAAAACAAGTGCTCTTTTTATCCGAATTGGAAGGCACAAGACTTTTTGAAGCATAAGGATGACACTTTGTGATTTCTAAATGAGCTCCTCGTATGTGTCATTTCTGACTCCCAATTTTAGGGCCTAGATAAGGAGTGGCCCTCCCTGGAGGCATTGATAACCCATTTGACAGTGATGCCCGAGATGCTCCCCTGCCCACTGCGTTTGCCACCCGCAGTTCATTCGGCAGGTGTTGGGGGCAATCACCACCACCAGGCTTCGAACCCCACATTTACAGAGGAGGAAGACGAGGAGGGGGAGGGAGCAACGGGGACGGTGGGGGTGGTGGAAAAAGGGGATGAGGAGTACCAACGGCTCTCAGACTTCTCCTCTATGCTGGCTGACATGCAGCCTGCTACAGCTGTGCCTCATCTCTTCCGGTAACAGACAGATTCCCCGTTTGTCGGTGTACATACACGCAAACACACATCCACCACCTCTCAATAGGCGCGTATTTTGACATCTTTCATCCTTCCGGCCTTTCAGTACTTCCCTTCGCTCACGCTATGTTAGAGGTTTCAAGGGGTGAAGATTGCATTGCTCTCCACCCCTTTCTTCCCCTCAGTAGTCATCCAACACTCGATTTTTCCATCTCTTCTGCTATCCATCTACTTATGCAACTAGTTATCGAAATATAACCGATGCGATGCTGCTGGTTTGTGTGTTCTGTGGCGCGACTAGCCACTAATCGCGTCTCGCTTGGGGCGTTGCCTGTAACGTCGGGGATTTTGGCTTTGTTCTTCCAAAGAGGGTCTTTCTTGGGTATTCGTGTGCCAAGGGTTTGTGTCTGTAAGTGGGATGTTTGTGACGTTTTCTTAATGTTAGTGAACTCCGAGAAAACTTTTCTTGTTATTTTCTATGGGAGTCATGAGAGGTCTTAAGGGTAGCTTTCTGATTTTCGATTCCAGTCAGTGATACCTGCAGAAAGTTCCATTTGAGCTCTTCCAATCGCTTGATATCACTATGTAGTGCACGAAGATGCAAATTTCGAAGGTTGCTCACATCCACTTGTAACCCTCTGGTTGCATAATTTTGGACAGTGAGGGGTATAGCTATCTTTACTGCTGTTGGTCAAGAGTAGGGAAAGGGAGTACGGTGTGGAACTTGAGGGCTCCTCTGGATATCCCTAGGTGGTATCAGGCTATAAATGGCGCACTTTCTTGAGCAAGTGGAGCTATCTTTTACAATGCAAGTCCAATGACCCATTCCAGAATAGATCCATGGAATTGAAGAAGCTGGTCTCAGAAGCAATGCTGGCTTGGTTGAGAAATGAGGAGGAGTAGGGCGGATGAGGTTGTGCCAACATGTATTTCTCTTAGCCCCAATGTAACTGGTGAAAATAAACCTGCTAAGTCTGTTATCGTCAGCAGTGGATACGAGGTCATTATCAATGGTTCTGTGATAGGAGAATGTTATTCTGTGCCTTTTGAACTGTTAACTTTTAGCCATAAATGAACTGGAGTTGGTGTGAGAGGGCATATTTATGGGGTCGTGCTTCATTCACTTCGTCTGTTCTGTTTTATGGAAGTGTAAATAAATAATCGGTGGGTGTTGCAACAGGAAACCTTTCTCACCTACTCAATTAATTAATTGTTTTTTTTTATTCAATTGCAAGCACATTACACACTAGAAGCAGGCATGCTGGTCGCCTTGAATACACTGCATTCGAGTCACATCGCCCGTACAGAGGTGCCAAGGTAGTTTCATGGTTGTAAGCGGAGCTGGTACCATTACTTTTGACAGGCAAAACAACAGGCTCATTTATCTTAGAGATGGTGGTATTCTTGGTTTTTCAGTCCAGGCCCTTCAGTTAGTTAGGTGTGCGCGAACTACAGGGAAGAAGTGGCCTCACCAATGTTGCATTAAGTCGCGTAATATGAAAGGGCGATTTTCACATGGCTTAGTAATAAAGTGACCTGATAAAATGCTTATATTGATGTCTGTGACAGTTTTCACCAGTTGATTGAGCTTTATGATGGTGATTGTCACACCCTTTTTGGCTTTTTAAACAGTGATGCCCTCCAGACTGCAGGCATTCTGGGTGCTTCCAGCGGCAATTGCTACGCCTTGACGATCAAAAGGGCCTAGCCACCGTCATCTGGAGGCCCTCCACTTTGTATACCAGTTATTTCATCAGTAATTTCACGTGCCCGTCAGTTTATACCCTCTTATCACAATTACCAATGTGAATAAAAGTGATGTGACTTTAAAACAATAAACTTCTCATGTGGTTTTGTTCATAGCTCCGGGTAATAGTCATTTAAATATTACTGTTTGGCCAATTTTGTTTAATGATCCAAGCATCAAATAAAATTGTTCTCTACCTCTATCTTCAATTGCTTAAGGTCTTACGTCCGGGCCAAAAAAATGTGGCAATTTAACAGTGACAACTTTTATTTATGTAATGTTATTCAACCCGTAAGTACAGTGGATGGGGGAAGAGGGAGGAGTGCAGGGTTGTTGTTACTGCTTGCCTCAGAGATCCATTCCTCTCTTGCTACTTTTGAAATTGTCTACTAAATTTGGCAAAAGCGACATGCTGTTAAGGAAGTCTTGAGATTTTGGTGCTATAAATTATGCATCGTAGTGCAGGTCGCTAGCCATAATAACAGCCCTCATGCGTAACGCACCGACACCTTCGAATGTCCACTTTGGAAGGAGGGGATGGCATTTAGAAATAGACACTTTTAATTGTAATCACTAATCACCATCGTCTCGTAAAATTGTTATTCACCGTCAATCTGTGGCAAATTGGTGCTTTCTTTGTGACCGTACGCCCTGGCGAGCGCGCTGGAGCCCTTCAGAGGGTGGAGTCGCCTAATTAGGCAGAATGGATTGGAAAGCGCACCATTCTAGATTGTGCAATCAAGATTTCCAAATAGGATTGAGTTTTGTCGAACCTTTCCATGTCCCGAAAGTGGCATAACTTTTAACTTGTGGTCGGAGCCAATTGTAGTGACCACACGCTTTGACCGAAAAAAAAATGCCAGTACTCAAGTGTTGTGTTTAAACCTTAGCAGCATTAAAAAAAGTGACACAAGTTCATGTGAAATCAAAATTAGTAGACATGCCTTTGGAAAGAGAAGGTGTACAGACTGTGACTACAAGCTAGCATAGCAGTTAGGGCGAAGTGAGGCATGTTGGTGTACAACTAGCGTAGCATTCAGGATGGCCATTTGTAAGGTTTCCGTCCTTCGGTGCCGCCTTGTAGTGCTCATTAACACCTGATTTACGCGAGATGTGTGATCCGGCATTCATCTCTTAACTCCTTACAACTTGACTCCTGTTTTGGGAGTTTCAGTGAGCGCCGATGCTTTTGATTCACTGTAATTAGGAGTGTCCACCTGAGAAGAGGGAATGTGGGTGGATTGACCCGATTTGCTGTAAAATTGACGTCAAGGTAAATTTGACGTTCATGACTGCCTTCAACAAGCGTCACTTTAATGGTCTCTTAAAGTGCCATTTGCATTTAGCTACGCATTATAGTTAAATCAATTGCAGTATTTAATAATTGTAATTGTACTAAAAGGGTGGACTTGACCACAAAATTCGAGGGGAATAAAATGCATTGGGCAGGACATTAAGCACCACAGTGCAATCCCCGTGAATGCATCCAGCCCCTCCAACAGGTAAATCAACCTCACGCAACAGATCGAGTACCTGCAGAGCAATCTGTCACACCCTCCTCTCCCTTAACGTGGCATTGCACGCAAACTACCAACATTGCATGCAAATGGAATTTTCTGCTCTTTTTTTGTTCTCTTGCTCTAGTTAAACCACAATAGTTGCCCCATATTTGGAGATCAAAGTGATAAAACTTGGAAACAAAGTCGATTGAATGGGGTTAGCACGTGTAGAAAGTAGGATGTGTAAGCCTATTCAAAGCCATTGCTTTGCACAGAGAGCAGCAATTTAAATTTAAACTGTGGCTTCAGTGGTTATTTAACAGTAAGTGATCAACAAACTCCCACTTTCTCAGCGTGAAGCTTGGCTCTCACGCTCTCGTCGACAATACTACCGCCTCAGGGCAGTGTGGAGTGACGAATTGGAGGATCAAAACACGCAAAAGGAGAACGCGGTGGAGGAGAGAAAAAATTCACATGGCAATAGATCATGCGTTTCCTATCCCACCCTAGTGGCAGAGCAAACAGCGTCAGTGTGTAGCGTATGCTTAGCAAATTTCTTTGCAGGCTGTTTTCAAAACTCAAATCACATGATGCAGTGTAGACTTGAAATAACTTGCCCCTCGAGGATCACCCTTGTGGCTATTCACCTGTCAACTCTAGGCAGGACAACCCCCCGATCTAGGGGGATCCACACCTCCACCTCCAAGTAATAAAGCAATGAAAGCGATTCAAATCTATCGAAGAAGTGAACGCCTTTGTCGGAGAAATAATTAGAATTCATAAGCATCCAATCGTTCACTCTCTCCCAACGTCAACCCTACCTTCAAAGCGTATGAAATCACTGATGGATGAGTCCTGAGTAGCACCTAATGCCTGGAAAAGACGCATCTCCTCCAACACACTAAGTGAGGATTAAAAAGAAACCACAAAGAGCGTATGTTATCAACATCCCTATATGCTGCTAAGGCAGAAAGATTTTTAACAATGCAAAACATTTACAAATACTTTGGGGTTAATAGAGAGTTAGCATGATAAGCTATGAGATAGGATAAAGAATAGGAAGAGAAAGAAGCGTAAACAGGAGAGATGTACACACGGGATTAAAAGCAAGTCGAACGGCGGGGCAGGCGAAGGCAGACAGACAGGTAGACAGCGGAAAAAAGAGGGAAGTTATAAATGCGGAGGGGAAAAAGACGAGAGGATGGTTACTAAAAGCGACGGTGCACGCTGATATGAAAGACGATGTGGCATATGGAGAGCGGCAAGGGCGGAGGGAGAGATTTGCGAAGAAAAGTGCGCATGTTAGTACCCGCCAATTCAAATCACGAGGAGGGTGGATTCGGCTGCTGGTGGGCATACCAAAAGTACTCGTGGTGGTACTCCTGTGCCTCGTTTTCCGAGGCACCACCAGAAGCACCGTCAGTAGAATTGGGGGTTGAAACCAGAGGCTGAGCAGCCATAGTCTTCTTTGAGGGGGAGAATGAGAAGACCGGGGTGTCATTGTTGGCCACGCAGGTGGGCTGATAAGGGTTTGAGATGAGGCGACAGGCGGGGGCTCGCTGAATACGACGTCCATTGCTGTTGTAGCCGGCGGAGACGGAGCGCAGCGGACGAGGTGAAAGGGAGGCGTGGCCGTTCTGTTCCATGGGTACCACCTTTGGTGAGTAGAGGTGGTGTGGAGTTGTAGCGACGCAAGAAGGAGAGGAAGACGGGGGCAAGATAGAGGGGCGCTGATGGGAGGGGCGTGGTTCGGTGTAGTAGGTAAGTGGCGGCGAAGGCGCCGTTTGTGGCACCTGCTGCTGCTGGTTGAGACAATTCAAATAAGCCTGCAGGGTGGTAGTGTAGGTCGCGCTACGGTCGCACGGAGAATCGCCCGCATCCCCACCAGTATCGTTTTTGCCGCGGTGCGGGTAAAAAGCGTTTCGACGCACGTCCACTGCCACAGGTGGTACCATTTCAGAAGTCTCCGAGTGTTTTCGACCCGAGGAAACGCGTGGACGACCTCGATTGCGCAGTGTCACGTTCTCTGAACTACCACTATCACCTTTAAAATCCAAGTAATAATGAGCACACCATTCCAAATAGTGCGTTATTATTTTCTCGCAGCAACCAACAGTTGTAACTTGTCAACGCCTGAGAATGATTGAACAAAAAAATTAAGCATTGAATATTTTAAAATTTGAACAAGTTAAAACGTCACTGCTATGGATGGTCACTAATGATTTTCAAGACTTCGACAAGAAGAAGAGCTTTTCACCTATTACCGAAATGGCCAAGGCAATGAGTTTTAGCAGGAAACCCCAACTTTTGATGAAAATACGGCGTATATTCAACAAGCGTTGCTTTGGCAAACAGACACACTTGGGACAGCACAGTAAAGAGGAGGACTTCGAGGTAAATTAGAAATGAAGCCAAAACAGGGAGATACAGACAGCTGTCACAGCCATACCAACAAGGCTTTTGGTAGACAGGTAATTACGGTTTAAGTTAGCGCATTTCAATTCGGTGAAAAGAAACTTTAAAAGGAGAGCCTATCAAGTGATAAGCAGAAGTGTGCAATATCACTGACAGAATGACAGATAATTTTGTGTAGCTTAGGGGCCGAAATTTATGGTTGCGTAACGAGACTTCACCCGCCTACACTACAATAAAATTATACGTGTGAATGCATGTCTACTGCGGTCTCTAAGTGGCCACATGGTTACATGCTAGAAGGAACCAGGAAGCTCAAGAAAGCTTTATATTCTACGCAAGGGTCTAAATACTGAACGTTAAGCTTCCTCGGTGATAACGATATTTTTCGAGAGTACAACAAATTATGCGACTATCAGCCCGTCACAAACAGGGATATAATGGCAGCAACTGGAATAAAACATAGGCATTAACCACACTACTGGCAAGCGCGGATTAGGATGTCACATAGGGCTACAAATTACATTTGTAACTGCAACTAGGTTATAAATAGCTCAATCACAGGATGCGAATGACAGATGGTCAGAAGAGCTTATCAGAGATCCGCCGCAAGTGTGCACATCTGAGTGCAGGAAACTAACATTACCCAAAGTCCTTCAACAGCCGAAAATCCCTACTTAGGTGGCGAATGAGCTCACCGGAAGAGTTGGAACCGAGCACTCCGGACTTCTCGAGAGCATTCGAAAGCGGCGGCGGAGTCGGAGAGGCGTGACGGAGGGATGAAGCACCGGGCGGTGGAAGGGTCTGCGACCTCGCAGAATTGCCTACCAGAGATTTTTGCCAGTTGGGAGATACATAGTCTTTCCACAGTAGGTGAGTCGGCGGATCAAAAGGAAGAGGAGCGGGACTACCCCGGGTCAGTGAGGTCTCACGCTGATTGCTCCGACGAGTGTCCAGTTCGGAGTCTAGCCAGCTGCGATTTCCGTCGGGACTTAGAGTGACGGTAGAGGATGCTGGAGAGATAGGGGTGTGGCGACCCTCATTGTGGTTACCAGCGGCATTTAACCGAACAGTGCGATACCAATCACCAACATCGAACGGCTGCCGATCGTAGGTGAAAAAAAGGTTGGTCTTGCGAAGTGCAGCATACTTTGGACGCTGGACGTAATCCTTGATCAAACTAATTGAAAAAGTAGGGTGGGTTGTCATAGCATCATTTCAATAAATCCCGACTGTGAGGAAGGAAAATAAAGATCTCGATTGAACTAATCACACTTTATACAATCATCCTTGGGTGAATACGTAATTTTTACACATTTCAGTATTTACTTTGGCAAGGAGAAATCGGATGGATGGTAGTAAAAAATACACCACGCATCACTGTAGGAAATCAAATAAAGAAAATAAAACTTGGAATAGGGAAATAAATACACGATTACTTAGCGTCAAACTCACGTACCACTTGTCAACAAACGAACAAAAGTCAGCGGAATAACGCCCATCATTTGGAAGTTTGGGTGGTGGTTCTTCAATAATTTTACTGAGAATGGCAAACTCAAATTGAGTGCCTTTGTATGGGAAAGACTTGAGAGCAAGTTCAACTAGCGATATTCCAAGGGACCATATATCAGCACGAACGTCATATTTGAATTTTTCGAGCCTCTCTGGTGCCATATAGCCTATGCAGCCGAGCTGATTAGAATTCGCAATGGAATCTTTGAGTTGTCCACTGATTCCAAAATCACATAATTTAATATCACCGCTGGAGCTTAAGAGCATATTTGATGGTTTGACGTCTAGAGCCAGAAGTGCATAAAAAATAAAGCATACCTCGATGCATCATGTTATGCTCCCTTTTGAGGTAATCCAATGCTTTTACAATCTATGGGAGTAAAGCTGTAAACAAACATACCGAAACCGCAATTTTCCCGAGAACATATTCAGGGAACGGTTCAACAGTGTCCCGCATGAGATTATCAAGAGATGTTGACATAACTTCCATGCAAATCCACACCTCAGACTTAGGAACATAGGTGACACCTTAATCAACCTACCATAGAGAAAAATATTCCCATACATTTGACGATATTGGGACAACCAACACATTTCGTAACAACGTCCAAATCCATCATAATTCTTTTGTTTTCCACGGCACAGGTCGATGATACATGCATTTGTTTGACTGCCATAACAAGGTCTCGTCTTACTTTATGCCGCATTTTCTTAACCACCCCACAAGTTCCTGCACCCAGTTGACCCTCATCGATAAAATCATCTTTAGTTGCGGTAATTCTCTAGGAGATTAATGCGCAAGAAGAACAAACCTCAAAATTGTAGCAAAGATCGCCACTCTTTTTAAGAAGAATTTCCTTAAGTTGATTAAATTCGATATGCTCTGAAGGAGGTGGAGTGGATGCATCAGGAGGACGACGTCCGTGGTATGGAGTTGCCGAAGCAGGACGACGTAAAATAACTATACCATTAAATAACAAAAAGTGGAGTACGCTCGGTTGGCCGCTGACACTTTTGTGGAGTCCGCCGTGGTGATTCAACAACACTGCTAGTCACGTCTTTCGGCGCTGGATGAACCAAGCTCATCGAAAGCTAGCTAAGGAAAAACTCGAAGGAGACGCTGGGAGAGTTAAGGGGGTTAAACAATTATTAATATGAACAGCAAACAAAATAGGAGCTAAAAAGAACATTTTTACAGCAAAAATTATACAATTCAAATTAGCAATAAGGTGTGCATTAAACCAACATCCTGTACTTGCAACTCAAAACTTTGAATTTCGTTAAAAATGCGGGCAATTATTTACGCTTGAAGAACCGACCAAGTTCTTTTTAAAATTGTCTAAATACAAGGACCATATGCTAGTGCTTCAAAAGGAAACTTTAAAGAGGTTGGTTATGGTGACTAAAGAAGCAAATAACTTTAAAATCCACGTGCACATAATTGTAAAATGTGTTGCAAATGTGGGTAACCACATCAGTTGACTTACCAGGTGGCATACCAAAGTCCGCTTCTTTGCCGATGCGGTGACAATGCCACAAGCGAAAAAAACTATTCAAATTTTGCCTGGTTGGTTACGCGTTCACTTAGGCAACAGACTTTCTGAATTTTCATGAATTAGCTGGTTTCAATTTGTGGCGACTTAGAGCGTCAGTCTTAATTTTGAAAGGTTTCAAAATACACTACAAAACAATTGATCCAACAGGAATTTTAGCGACACCCGCTATTAGAATTTGGCTTTGATAGTAAAAATCCACCACCATATATTGCTTCCACCTCAATTTGCTAATGCATTCTGAAATAGATCAGTCACAGTTATTCCCCACGGTGCTTATGAGCACAGTAGCGCAGTGATTTGTTTGTGTCGATACCTCACAATTACTAAGTAGTAATCAAGGGTGTTGTTTGTTTAAGGTGGCTTGCTAGTCAACAAATTGGCTTGGTAACGTTTCCTTTTCTGTGCTTCGGGTAGGGCTTCTAGATGTCAGATGTGTTATTTTGTCTATCACTCTGTTTGTTTTCCAGAACTTGTCTTGCTTCGCTACTACAGGATGTTTCTGACTCGCTGTTTTCTCCTTTTTGGAACCCCTAATAGGCAGTATTTTGACAGAGATGTTACAAGTGTATTTGATCGCTAAGATATTCACTGGAATTTCGGAATTTATTTAACAAATTGTGTTTTTAGGATAATGGCACTCAACATTCAATCAAGTGAGAAGTCAGCTCCTCTCATACTTCCTCCTAAGGATGAGAGACTAAAAACTATTGATGTTATGTCCATAAAGGGCAATTCTTTCGAAGATTTCTGTTTGAAAAGAGACCTACTTAAGGGGATATATGAAAAAGGGTGGTCTACTCCGTCACCAGTGCAAGAAAGCAGCATACCGATGGCGCTTTCCGGACGTGACATACTGGCTCGAGCAAAGAACGGGACGGGAAAAACTGGAGCATACTTGGTGCCAATCCTTGAACGTATTGACCCTAGCGTTAACAAACTTCAGGCGCTTATTCTCGTTCCTACTCGTGAGTTGGCTCTGCAAACTAGTCAAATTGCGACGGAAGTGTCGAAGTACCTCGGAATCAAAATTATGGTCACCACTGGTGGCACTAATCTTGCTGACGATCTCGCGCGTCTAGATGGCGCCGTGCATTGCTTGATAGCAACCCCTGGTCGTATACTAGACTTCCTTAATCGCTCTATACTGAAAATGGACCAATGTAGTACTCTGGTCCTCGACGAAGCAGATAAACTTTTGTCCTCTGGATTTAATGTAATTTTCTCGTAATCCTTAGGTTTTGTATAGGAAACTATTCCCGATGTCATTAAAAATCTTCCTGAAGATAGGCAGATTATGCTTTATTCGGCGACGTTCCCTTTGTCCGTGCAGTCATTTACAAAGGCTCACTTAAAAAACCCATATGAAATCAATCTGATGGAAGAATTGACTTTGAAAGGTGTAACACAGTTTTACGCTTATGTTCAGGAAAAGCATAAGGTAAGTTGTTGTGCCTACTTTCACTGTGTTTTGTAGGTTCATTGTTTGAATACACTTTTTTCTAAGCTTCAAATCAATCAGGCGATCATATTCTGTAACACAGCACAACGCGTCGAATTACTGGCAAAGAAAGTGACTGAGTTAGGTTACTCGTGCTACTACATTCACGCGAGAATGCCTCAGCACTACCGAAATCGTGTATTCCATGATTTCCGTGCTGGTCACTGTCGAAACCTCGTGTGTACTGATCTGTTTACTCGCGGGATTGACATTCCTTCCGTCAACGTTGTGATCAATTTTGACTTTCCGAAATATGCAGAAACATATCTTCATCGTATTGGACGCTCTGGGCGATTTGGGCATCTTGGTGTTGCCATAAATCTTATTACCCACGATGACTGCTATCACCTTAAGGCTATAGAAAATCAATTGCGCACGGAAATCAAAGCCATTCCCAAGGATATCGACAAGCGCCTTTATGTCTCGGAATACCAGAATGTCTCCAGTCTGGACGAAGAAACACGTAGGGCTCTCTCCATGGGTTTGGGAATTCCAGAAGAAACTCATGAACAGGTCCTTCCAGGGACAGCTAGTACGATGCCCATTGAAGTTGAAAACAAGGCATAAATGGGTTCTGTGTTTCTACGAAGCGTCGAACATTCGCCAAAAAGTTGTTGCATTTATTTTCAGTTTGGAGATTTATTTTTTGACTTACCTTTTTGTAACTTGGAGATACCCCTTTACAGCTTTATGTTTGCATTTACTACACACACACACCCACTCTAGAGACTTTTGTCTGTTATTTTCCGTTTGTGTTAATAAAATTGTTACAAGAATCCTACCTTTTCTGTCATAACAGCGCAGTTATGCTTTGCTTATCCAGGTGAGAATGGGTGGCGTTGTAGTCGATTGGCACTGGACGTAACTGAAACGTCTTGGTGGGGAATCGTTAATGGCTAAGAGGTATCGAGCTTATTTGTGTCATATTTGTGCGGTGACTGGTGATCTGGATGATGTTATGCAAAGTTGGACGTGATTGCAGTTGTCTCTGGTTGAAAAGGGTGATCACTGACCGGTACATCGGCAGCTACGATGTAGGTTTCCTCGATTGCTCACCGTGTCACCATACGGAAGAAAACCGATGGGCATTTTCTTTTCGTTAGCCGCACCCGAATTGTTGTGGCGATTTTAATTATAATCGCGCTTACCTTAGAAGCATGTTTGGGTTTAAGGGGATAAAAGTGTGCATGCACATAATCACGCTTTTGATTCTGCCCTCTGATTTTGGGAACTTCTAAACGTAGTCTCCTAGGCTACGCAAAGCATCATACCCAAGGTGCTGATCCGGTTCCATAAGGCTTTTATTACCCCCTAGATGACCGAGACCGGTGTTGAGGCGGAGTTTGCTCTTGAGGAGCCCAGTTTAAAGTATCATCGACTTGAGAATGACTTGCCAGGAAGTTGCTCAAGGACTGAGGTCACCACTGTTGCCGCCCAATGGAAGGTACAAATTTTCGGCAATCTTTACTCGCTTCCCCTCGTCTTTAGTTCATCGTTTTGGGCCACAAGGATGGAACTGTAAATATCTTTGATCACCTCGGAAATCTCATTCAAAATGGATCGTACAAAAAGGTAATTTTGCTTATTGGAATGTAACTCGCTTCACCTTCTTCTTTCACTCAGTTCTTTTTTTTGCAGCACTTTTGTCCAATCAACCAAATCGGCATTTCGGACGACGATAACTTTGTTGCCACCTGTGCCGATGATGGTTTTGTAGGTTCCTCCCCCGTTCACTATCTCATTCAATTCAGGTGTTCATCTACAGTCTATTGGAGCCAGAACACAGCGAATTAATTAACCTCAGTCGCCCCATTAAGGCGTTGGCTATTTCCCCGATCTATTCAAAAACAAGGAAGCTTATTACTGGTGGAAAATCTGTAGGTTTTTGTTGCTTTTTTTTCTTAGAGGATGATTGATGCATAAGTGTCGGCTTCAGTATCTGATGCGCTGACTCCTTTACCTAATATATCGTTCTTTTTTGTACCGTTTTTCGAACTTCTTTCAGCATTTGTAAAAGCTCGAGGGAAGTGCAGGCCTTCTATTAACAAAGCTTCCGATAGTTCAAGTGGATAAAGAACGTAAATTATTTGATTTTTAAATCCATGTTTCATTTATGATACCAGTCATCACGGTACTTGAATCCTCATAGAAGTAGAGAGCAGAACAGCTTTAAATGATTTGTGCCTTGTTGGTAAATTTGGATCAAGTGTGATTTTACTTCTATCCCTATTTATACAATAAATCGGAACTGAATGCAATCAGGGCATTATTTAGCCATAGAATCAAGAAGCCATGTATTCTGGGTTATAACTCCAAATAGCTGAACCAAAGACGACTTCTACAGTCGCATTTCGCGTTAACTGTCAACCCGCCGATCAGTCCCCGCAAAGGTGTCTCCCAGTAGAAATGGATGTTGCCACATCACATTTGAAGGTTGCAGGACTGCTGAGAAATCAAGGTTTTTATTAATGCTCCATCATCCAAATGATCACAGATATTTGAGGAAGTACACCTCACGGTTTTATGCGAATCTTTGAAGCATAAATCAAGGTGCTAGATCACTGCTACGTCATCAGTGGTTCAGAAAAAGGCTAGTTGTCTGTTTACCAAGTTATCGTCACTTTTTTTCCACTCCAACTCTCCTCCTCACTAATGGATTTGTATTCTTCGAGGTCACTCTCCATTCTCGTGGTGCCTTCGGCCGCCGGACTTCGGATCAGCTCTACGTCCCACCGGGAGGGGTGCATGCCATGACCTGGAGAGGCAGCGTCCTCATTTGGGCTGACGATGCCGTACGTCCATATTGTTCTCCCACTCATAAAATCTTCCATGATAACATTTTTTTCCATTGACCTACAGGCGGTGCGTGTCTATAGCGTGCGTAGAAGGCAAATCATAAACTACATTCCCAAATTCCCTAGTAATTCAGAGTAAGTTCTGTCCTCTAGCTTTGCCATGTTTGAGCTCTCTTTAAAATACCCTCGGATCATTGCTAACTTGAATTGTGGCTTATGAACCCTTGTTCTATTCGGTAACTGGTATCCACTCGAGTCCAGGCAGGCTTTGCTACACCCTTCTGACGAATGTTTGTGCCGACGCCCACGAATGCAATTCAGCAGCCTTAAGCGTGGAACGCTGACGAGCGAAGTTCGCGTCACCGACGACTGATCTGTCTGTCTGGTTAAGTGCTATTCAGTGAGGCTGCCGTTCAGTTGAAAAACCTAGCCAATTTCTATAACCTTACAGTTCGGAAGTAGCATGAATTGCAGCCTCATTCTGCTTCATTTGAGCATTTACTGAATTCTCAAAACCAGAAGCGGGCTATGCCAATTGTTTATTAGCCCCTTGAATTTCTGGATTAGTTGGTACATTCATCCGTCCAACCCTTATTACTCTTCCCTTTAAGTAGTGTCCTTGAAGGGAGTTTGAGGTGCCACCTCACCTGGTGTTCTGACAGCTGTTTCTTGATTGGCTGGGAGAAAATTGTCCAGGTGTGCCACATTCTGCGACCGAACGGTCCCACACACGAGGCCATCTGGAGCTCAACTGCGTCCAACGATGACACTGAGTCCATCGCGTCCTCACATTACTCTGCCTCTGTTGTGGGTAGTCCAGCACTGCCAAAAGAGTACGTTCAACTCGCCACTCAACTAGACTTGGGACGTGACGAAAACAGAGGCGTCATTTGTGGCATCGCGGCGCACCAAAATCGCATTCTTGTCCTTCTCTACCGGCTGAAATCCGTTGAGAGTCTGCTGGTGGTGGAACCTGGGGGGAAAAGGTTGCCTCAGCTCCTTGTTGCTGATGTGGGAGACGCACTGACCAATCCTTTCTCCTCTCTAAATGACCTTGATTTAATGCTTCCTATGGAGGATTCTTTTGAGGAAATAAGTCTGGAGGACGTTGAGCTTAAGATTCCTCCCGAAGATGGCTTCCAAGGATTGGGATTAGGTGAGCCCTCAAGGTTGACCCTAGAGTTGATTTTGGAACCTCATGCCCGACTGCATAGCTTTAGGACAATTCTTAGCGCTCCATGTTGGCGAAGTGAATAGGAGTTACCATAAAAAACTAAAAGATTTTGAAGTGTCTCCTCCTAAGATCAGGATGAGTTCTAAATGTTATCCAACGATTTATCGAATGTGTAGAGGGAGTCGCCGTCAAGGTACTTTTATACCGTTGTGTGCTACGATGAGGCATTGTTCGCGGGTAAAAAGAGTCTTTGATGTCTTTCCCATTAACATCGACAGCAACCATTCCTGGAGAAGATACACACATTGTCTACTCCCCAGTAGATATGGTGTACGCCCAAGCATTGTCCGCGGACGACCGGATAGACTGGTTTTTGGAGCAGAACATGCCCCGACGCGCGCTCCAAATCGCCAACGAGCATCACGGGGATTTGCTTCGCCACTCGCCTAAGGTCCTTCCAAAATCTTTTTTTTCTTCCCACCCTACTCTTATTTGGCTTTATATCGTTTCAGTTTATCTTAAACATCATGAATGCCTTCATGCACTGGAGACTTGTGACTTTGTTGCCTAGGCTTTTTTCTCGAGCTTTCTATTTTGAAGTCTCTTCCAAAGTACCATTTTTGCGTTTAAAAAGCTATCTTCTTATTGTAAGCTGTCATCTTTGTCCATGCCAACGTATTCAAGGCTTTTGACACAAATTGATCTCGAAAAGCCTGTTGACTGTCTTTTTTTGTGCAAAATAGCTATTGAATGCGTATAGCAGTAAGGTCAGGTCTGGTAAATCCGGTTCCTTAAAGTCAACTCCAATGATTCATGTAAGTATTTGAAATTGTGAGGCTTCCTTCATAGTAAAGGGTGCTAGATCTTTCAAAGTCAAATGATTCAAACGCTTTTTGGAGATAATCTGGGTTGCTACGTAACTAGGATTGGTTGTCGGAGTGACGCTCTTTTAATTTATTCTCAATTTGTGATCATGCGTTATTAATTCACTTGCAGATCAGGTCTTACTAAATAGACTTTTCTGAGAGGTCAATCATACCTCAATTGTTGCGATATTGAATGAAAAGTGTTTATGGTGGTTAATTGTTTTATTTTTAGAAACTAGGGATGGATTATTTGGACAAATTAATCGAGGCTAAGAAATATCAGAACGCAGCGGGTCTCTGCAAACTCCTCCTCACTGATAAGGAGTCGTGGGAGAATCAAATTTACCGATTTCTTCAGCTCGGCCAACTTCATGTAAGTTGCTCGCTCCATGGCTTAGCCTTTGTTTGGTTTTCGGTATCGTATCCAATTCTATTTCTTAACACCTAGGTTCTTGTGCCCTACTTGCCATCAACAAAAGATCTCATTGGCTCCTCAACCTATGAGGTCATTCTGATCGACCTTTTAAGCAAATCGCCACAGATGCTTTTACAAAAACTCAAGGACTGGCCGCCAAACAGTGGTCTGTACTCTCTCGACCCCATAATTGCGGCGATTCGGGGACAAATCTTATCGCTTCCAACTCAAAGTCCACTTTTCCCTCCATCTAATGCCTTAAACTTGCTCACAGGAGACAATCAGGACCCCGATACGAATGCTCTGTGGCGTGCGTTGATTATCCTCTACGAAAATGCTGGTGAGCCGGAGAAGGCCCTTGAAATTTCCATCATGTTGAAGGACGCTGGAGTCTTCGACTTCCTCCGACGCCATCTACTGCCGGAGGGGCAGGCTAGTGATCGGTTTGCAGCGGAGGTTCGCAAACAGCTCCTTCCTCTGTGTCAAATAGACATCACACGAGCAGTCCTTCTCATGATTGACTGTATGCGGGAGCTGCCTGTAAGCCCTTCTTCAGGCACACAATTATTGAAAGTGTTTAGAAGTTTTGTTACTTAGTATTCTTACCCGTAGGTTGATTTCGTCGTTGAAGAGCTCGATTCTCAGCCGATGCTGCTCTTCAAGGTAAGCCACTTCGATTAACGAGTGAGTGATTTGATGTTCTGAGTTGTTGCTATTTAAAAAGGGTTTCACTTCATTCACAGTTGGGTTGCTGGGCAAACTCGTGTTTGGGCTACTTGCTAAAATTAAACGCGGTTGCAAAAATTGTCCTGTTATTCATCTCCACAGCTCTAGTCAATCTGGATTTTTTATCGTCTTACCCCATGGATCTGTCAACGCTGCCGTGGATGTAGTGTTTGAAAGATCAAGCTTCAGTACTGTACAGAGAGGCTGGGGAAGAATGTCCCAGGTAACATGTGGTTCGATGCCATCAGCTTGTAAACCGAATCGCAGGGATCAAGTTGAAGCTGCAATTAACTCCCTCCCTCGACTGTTGAGTTTTGCGCTCGGTGATAACCTCTGTCACCCCTTCGACGATCGTAAGGCAGTCGGGTAAAGCAAACAATCTGCGAAGCCAAAACGTACCTTGCGTTATGATATTGCATCACTGAGGAAAACTTTCAGGCTCATCGATGCTTCCATTTGGGAAATTAAGCTTTTAGAATGTCCTTCATATAACAATCTTTGTTTCCTTTATTAATTTTTAGTGGGTTGCTATTTTCATGCAATCCGATTTCTTACACCACAGATTACTGCGTCCAAAACAATATTTTGGACTGTTGCAAATAATTTTGATTCGTTTGAATCTAATCTCACTCCACTGGCGATTTCGCATAACTATGGATTGAGGTAGTAGTCAAAGGTCTGCGCAACCATGGCGATGCCTCCGTTGTGAGTCTTAACAGGTGCAAATTTCAGCAGTGAAACTGCTTTTTTGGGTCTTGGGTAATTTCATTGACACTGGCACCGATTCAGCGTCCGAACTGCCCTTGATCAAGTCCTGGGGCGTTATCATGGACGGGGTTTTATTATGAACAGACAGAAGATCAGGGAGTTGGGGCATATGGGGTTATTGACTGGAGACTGGAAAATGGTTACACATTAACCTATGCAAATCAAACAACTACCACTCCGTCTCCTTCAACAGTATCTCGACGCGCTAAATTTGCGTAATTCGCGAGTCGCCCTGCCCCATGCACATCGGTTGGTAAAGTTGTATGCGTCCTACTCTCGCGAGCAGCTGCTGCCTTTTCTGCGCTCCACCCACCACTACCCTCTCAACGAGGCCCTGGCACTCTGCCAGTCCCTCAACTACGTCCCAGAAACCGTCTACCTACTCACTCGGGTTGGACGTCGCAAGGATGCACTGCGACTGCTCATGGAAAAGGTAAGTGCTGGTCAGACACACCCTTTTTTCTTCCCTTATATTTTGATCAAGGAGTTTTGGAAATAGTTTGCTGAAAGTACTTGAGCGCATTCAGTGGGATTTATTCGTTTTCGAGAGTTTGACTTCTAAGTTGCTTGATGAGGAAAGCGAGGGTATTATGAACTAACTGTATCTCAGAAGTTGCAGTTGCAATTGAGTGAAATAGTAATCACTTTGGTTTGAAAAACTAGGGAAAAAGTCATGGACTTGACACATTCCGTAAACTGTTCCCTAGTCCTTTCGTTCTTGATGTGCATAAAAATTCACTTTAAATGACTTACAATGGAGAGTGAGCCTTTTACCACATGCATTTGTCACTTAGAGAAAAAGATAGTAGTCCATACCTCCTGATCATATCGTACATATGATCCAACGTAAACAAACTTCACCACTCATCTTTTGAACATTCGTGCGTTTCCTTTGGGCAGTATTGTTGCGTGATTTCCCATATCTAGACCTCCCAAGGTCGCTTCTGAAATTAGCTCCGAAGGATTCTAACGGAAAGTGATATCGCTTTTCATGTGCTTGCGTTTAGCGGTTGAGTACACATTTGTTGCGAGGTGAGGGATCAATTCATGCTACTTTACATATTGTAGGGTGCGGAGGATGCATTTCTACTGGGAGGCAAGACTCTGACTATGGAACAGCGCCAGGCTGAGGTAGCCGCCCGAGCAATTGCTTATTGTCTGGAGGAGGACTTCTCTCAGGGAGGGATCCACCTTACCTCCTACGATCGTCCCTACCGTCTGCACTCCAAGCTCCTTCAGAAGCACAGCCGGGTTGGCAGTTATGGTGGTGCCTCTGAGGCAGCAGACAATGCGAGTGTTGGCGACGATGGTGGTGGCGGTAGCGGCGACGACGACGACGACGACCGTGATTACGGCGTGGAGGAAGGCGGAGGTGTGGGGGAAGGTTTTTCTTCTTCGCCTTCCACTTCACGCGAGGCTGGCGAATTGTGGAAGCAGGTGGTGTTTTTCGCGGTGGACAAACCTGGCTTCATTTGCGCTCTCTTGAACCAGGCCAGCACGGAACGGATTGACCCCTCCTTGTTACTGAGGAAGATCGCGCCCAACACGGAGATTCCTCATTTGAAGGAGTCTTTAGTCAACCTCCTTCACAATACGCAGGTAATGTTGGGTCTGTTTTACCAATTATTTTTATCCACTACCAATGATAGAGCTTTGATCGAATTTAAGCCGTGCATTTGAAATTCTTTGTTGAGATGGGGATGCTAGTGAAGAAGCCAATCAGCTGACTTCGGTAGAGGCAATTTTGATTGCCCGGCTTAAGTGATTTTCTGTACGGTTGGTGGCTGCTTCTGCGCCATTAGGAATAATTTTATTCTAGCACCTGAAATATTACTTTAGCGAAGGTGATTTTGCGCTCAATTTCGCTTGTTCTTGAGCTGTTATGCCAACATTTGCTAGCTTAGGTACTTTTATCTTGAGAACTTATTTTGTCAAATAATTTTTAGGTTGGAAGTGATGCTATAGAAAGACCTTTAAGCTGTGGTGAAGATATAACATGTCTGTTTATCCACGTGAGCGATTGTTCTACTGTCATTCGATGAGATGACACTGGTCTACATTAATGGGTCATTGCGGTAAAAAAATTATAGTTACTAGGCGCTGTCAATGGCCATTTATTAACGCAAATTTGTTTGAGGAAAAGAAGCGTAGAAGAAAGGTAGCATGCACTCACAGTGGGTCAATTTCAAAGAAGGCTCCATTGGTAGGCGAGGTTAATGGGTGCCATTTCGTGTGTCTTGTGTTCAATCATGTCGTCTTAAATAGTTATGTCAAAACAAAGTGAATTTTTGGAGTCAGAGGAGTGGTGGTCCATACGAACGGTCAAAATTGTGGCCAAACGCTCACAAGTGATTGTGACAAGGGGTGCATTTGAGAAGTGATAATTTTTTTAGCGTGAAATTCACCACCGTTCCTCCAGATTGTTGATTCACAAGCTGAATCTGTCTAGGAGACCGTATAATTCTTCTTTTTTTAAGTGAAACTAAACTTTTTCCAAGAGTCGCCTTGAAGAAGGGCTTAAATTTGTGGGAAGGAGCTGTGTCGAACGTTCCAAGAATTGGGAAGTCATTGATACAATCTTGCAAATATATGACATCCTAGGTCAAATGGTGAAGTAACGGATTGAACTGTTCTAAATAGGGCCTGATTTGACCATTTAAAGGTGCGAATGATGTATACAATACTTTTCCTCATCTTCTAATGGATGCCAATTGGTGACGGGGCAGTGGTTGAAAAGTGAACACTTGAAAACTAGAGGTGCGATGTTGTGAGTATCCCTAAGTGCCATGTTTACTAAATGATCCACTCGACTCAGTAGTCGGGGTCCAAGGAATATTTTCGCTGCTCTGGGCACATGCTAATGCAGCGTGACAGGATGGATCGTTCTAATCGGGACTGCTGTATGAGGAGCCAATGCTTTGGGCTAACAACGGTCGACATTTATTGCCAATCCATGGAGCAAAAATGAACAGAAAAGTGTGATAGACAATGTTCACACCAGACGGTCGGGAAACCCATGGCGTTACTCCTTCTAATTGTACTATATCTACTTGTTCAGCCAAAATATCCATTGTTCTACCACGACACTAATTGTCATTGATGCTGCTTAAAGCCAAGGAAAATTGACCGATCTGATTGCGTCTCATGATTTGGTGCAATCAGCAGGTATCAGAAAGTGATGAAGAGCTCACAATTATTTTATTGGGCTCAAGTTTGAAATGCTCCCATGAGCCTGCCTAGATGGTGATGCTCACAACAGTCATGCCATCAATCGAAAAAGTGACACTTCTTGATAAGGGGGGATTAAATTTAAAAAACAAATGTCCACCTTTGATGATTTTCCAAAAGAAGATAGGTAGAACTAAGCAATGAATTTTAATTTTTGCTCAAAGTATCATTTTCAATCACCAATTAATAATTTGCCTCGACAGTGGCTCTACTTTGCTATCAGTAAAGGCAAAATGAGTGAAAAAAAGGCCTGATAGCATCGGCTCAAACATCGGTACCTTATTTCAGATTGTGTATCAGAGCTATCCATTTAAAAAGATTTATCTTAAGGTGGGCCTATGAGGATGTCAACGGTTGAGCAAAATAGTTGACGGCTATTATAAGATCGTACTTAACTCTCCTTCAGATGCAAATTGAGCTGCGACGGAATTGCGAGAACATTTTGTTGAAGGATCTCCACGAGGTCTCCTCCCGTCTGGTGAAAATTCAAAATCGTGGCGTGTTTGTGGACATCCGAAAGGAGAGGGGAGACTGGGGTGGCAGCGCCATCTGTCGCGTCTGTCGTCAGACCCTTCTATCCTCCTCCACAGAGGGCCACCCCAGCAGTGATCAGGAGGCAGGTGGACTACATCAACCACCTCTTTTGGTATTTCGCTGCTCTCACGTCTTTCATCAGGCCTGTCTTCTACGCTGCGGCCGATTTGTCGTTTGTCCTGTGTGCGTGCGGGAGCGGACGGGGGCTGCCTAGACTGCCTCCCATCTAGCGTGGCTTGATTCTTGTAAAAATATTTTATTACTTCGAACAAGATAATACCAGATATTATTAGTCGTGCATTACTAGATGTGCATCGTTCTTTTATGAATCGACTGATTAAAACAATTGACACCGGTGTGTCCATTGACCGCGATTTTTCCAAATCTACCATTGTATTTTATCAGTCTTTCTTTTTAACAAATGAATACTTAAGCATATTTTGGTACTATGTTGGGCTGGATAAATAAGAATGCGTTTCTGAATTTGCTATTGATGAATATGCTTCTGCTCCTTGTAGACTTTTTGGTCTATTTACTGTTCTTCCCAAAATCAAAGGTTGAGTTCATATTAAACAGTAAAGTGAGCTGTGTAAATTGTTGTATTTGAAGAAGGGGGTCAGGTTATCTTGGTACATCCCTTCGCCTACTTTACCATTTTGCTCGGAAGAACAGTATTGGAACGTCGAGGTCTGTTTGTTTGTGAACTCGGCACAGAACTAAATCTGCGCAGTTGCCGGCGACGCTTTTTGTGCTGCAAGGACTTCGGATGGAGTGAGCACAGAAGTTGCTCTTCACCGGAACGTTTGTTCAATCACTGAGGAAATCTTTGTATCAAAAGGCCATACCTCCGCCCAGAATGGCGCATTAGACGTTGAGTACAGTTTGTGTGTAGCACCTCTTGTTTCCTCCAGCACTGGAATGCTAACATATTTTATGAAAGCAGCTGGGGGGCATTGGTCTTGCTCATTACCACCAGACAATTGCTGTGGACAAAAGGTGGGTAGAATTATCCACTCGAGTTTATGAACTCAGCGCATGTTTTACAGCACTGGATGTTTTGTGGCTTCTTAGAAGTTTGCTAAGTTTTGTGACCAGACGAATGGAACAGGTCGTTACTGAAAGGCGTCTTCTTGCCATGAAACCGTCCCCCCCCCACCTCCTCCCTTAAAGTAGGATCTTTGAAATCGAAACATGTGCATAGTAGCATAGTGGAAACAATCCCGAAAATGAATGCTCATCTACTTCGTCCATTATTGGAAGGTAAAAATCTTAATTGTGCTTTCTGCCTGAGTCAATGATGTTAAGCGGTGCTCGAACACGCTCATATGCGTGGCGGGTTCGGGGGATTTTCATCTCTCGATAAAAGGAACGACTTCTATGTAGTTCACCGACTTGAGTCACCTGTTCAGCTTTCCTTTGTTGTGTAATCGTCTGCACTGCTTGGTGTTGAAAAATTCACCTCCACTACCTATCAATGCCGACATTTGCTTCCGAACTTAACTTAGGAATCCTCACTAGGCTACGTGTTCTGAGCTTTCACTGACAGTTGCTCCCAAGGTTGGGTTCTAGAATCTTGTGCAGATCAGACGGAATCACGATTGTTTGGCACGGGTCACTAAAATGTGATTAATTACCTATCTCTGGAGTTCGACCCCTTAATAATGACACCAAATGTGACCCCAAAGCACTCGAGTTACATCTAGCTGTTGACTTAATACATTACCCTTAAAAGAAGTTGATATAAAAGTAGACTTGGAGAGCGTTC
Source organism: Taenia solium (assembly GCA_001870725.1). Taxonomy (NCBI): domain Eukaryota; kingdom Metazoa; phylum Platyhelminthes; class Cestoda; order Cyclophyllidea; family Taeniidae; genus Taenia; species Taenia solium. The sequence continues at coordinate 530,587 of MIEF01004043.1, read as the reverse complement.
AACGACTACCTGCCACACCAGCCCATACGCAGCATGGTATACCACCGCTGTCCCCACTGTGTGCTAATCCAACGTCTTACGCTTCCTTCTACTCACCCAACAAGGTAAAACCAGGCAACTTAATGACTGACATTTCTTTGTTGTTGCCAAGACGGTAAACCCCGTGTCACAGAAGTCATGTAACTGTTGCATGTGGAGGTTACAAATACTCAGATATTTCCAGTTTGCAAACTTGGCAGATTTTACTGAAAAGGAAATAGCGGGGCTGAAAGGTAACGCGATTTCAATAAAAGTGTCGCGAATCCCGCGACGCAGATGCACGAAGCACCACTGTACTTCTAAGATGTAAGCAGGCCAATTCTGACCCCCAAATGCGGAAATCAGAACTGTGCATTTTTGGGAGCCCCACTCCGCCGTTGCATGACCTCCTGACTGTGGAAGTCTGGGACTGACGCTCACGAAATCCCCTATCTCGCAAGAAAAAGAGTAACGTCTATAAAAAAACTCCGGTTTTCAGTTTCGTATAATTAAGCACTGTAATAATCAGAGCACAACAGAATGGAAGCCCAACCTCGGGCCCACAATGAATTGGGGGGACGCAGAAGGCATGCTTCGTACGTATGTAACCCGTGCACACTGGGATGTTGATTCCTAGCTGAGGAGGCTCCATCCCATCCAATGGCAGGCTCGCCTGAATCAGCTTCTCATATTTCTCAACCCACTGATATCGGAGCGGCGACATTGTGAGCGCCAGTGTAGACTCGCGAACAAAGTCCTAAAATTTCCACTTTATCCACATCAAAATACCATAATGCGTGGCCAATAGATACACATAATTATGGAGGGGTGATGCATATGTTTGCGTGCATACGTGTGTAGGTGCTAAGAATTTGGAGTAAACTGAATTGTTGTTGTCACAACATCAGCAACGGCAGGAGCACCGGCCGGAATTGAAGTTAAACCGAATCTTGGGACTAGCATGCGCACATGGAAGAGGGGGAGAAGGAGATCGTGTAGGTAAATCAAATGACGAGGCAAAATTAATCTTTTACAAAAAAAACCGGAAGAGAAAGGAGAAATCAACACTTTCCAGATGGAATTTGAGAGCAAAATGGAGGGGTGGGGGAGACGAAGGGTAGGAAAGTGATCAAGTGATCGCAGGAATTGGGGAATCAAAAGGTGAGAGTTTGGTCACCGTTTCTTTCGCCACTCCTTCCTTTCCTTCCTCTCCTTCCCCCTCCCCTTCCGCTGCCGCCTTCTCCTCCCTCTCCTCCGCGTCTCGTGGAGATTCGTAGCGAGCAAAACTGCGCTGCTCGCGCGAGAGATCGTCGTCGCACGCGTCTTCGTGGTTAGAGAGACCACTAAAAACGTCATTCTCTGCTTCCTTTTGCTCCTCTTCTTCTCCTTCCTTATTGACTCCGCACTTAGTCACAGCTGCTGCATTGGTATCTACGCTGTCCGTTTTTTCTTCTGCTTCATCTGGTTTCTTAGGAAAGCTGGCCATTTCATCCTCACTGGCTTCCTCAGTTGGATGGTCCTCGATTCCGTTTGTAGCATTACATGAGGCTGCATTACTCTTAAGTATAAACAAAGTAATGCCTCAGTAGTGTAGCTATAGTTTCATGAGTTGAAACAAGTTGACTTTATTCATCGAACGTGGAGGGTAAATATATTGCCACAAGAAAAACTGACTGCGCTACAAAACAGGGAATGCTTCGGAAATTTTGGGGTAGCAGAGGAGGACCGGAAAGAAAGCATCTAAAGCAAACGTCAATAATGGTCTTGGAAAAAAATTGAGCAATAGAGTGGGAAAGGAGGACCTTTCATCGAAGTATCACAACTTTAACCTGTTCAAGCCGTAGCATTCAGTAAGGACGCATCGAAGTGTTATGCCAACTAACCTAACGTCTTTTGCTAAATTCCATCCCTTCTCCGATTCCTGCCAAGCTAAACACGCATCTTATCATAATCTCATACTATCTCATCATTAAGAGTATGCATCTATTAGACTGATCGAAACAAATCATCAGGAAAATGAGCATACTGACTTTCCAGCTCATAGCTTTATCAGAATTTAATCCAATACTAATAGATGCCTGATTCATGCATTATGAAGGCCAAGAAAGAGCCAAACTTACGGGACTGGGGTTTCCATTTTGAGTTCCATCAGATACAACGAGACCATCGTCGGAGGATTGCAGAGGATTGTCTCCAGAGGGAGAAGAGAGCACAGGGCCATCAGTGGGGTGGGTAGAAGGGGTGGTTTGGGTGGGCAGAGGCAGAGAATATGGTTGTGACTTTACTGCCATGGCCTGTTGGCTCTGCATCAGTGCTTCAAATCGTTTGTCTGGGCGGCGATAGAGAAAGATCTCCTGCATGAACAACAGACGCATACGTGTACACAGTGAATCAATTTCTTGCAGCAGTGAGCTAGTTCGCCCTCTACCCCAGTCTGACAAAGCCAAACCTATGTCATCATCCTGACACTAGTTTCACGAGTCCACAGACCTTCGAGTTTGGACTTTTCCAAGGTGGATAAAAATCATTGTGAGACAAGTTAAAAAAAACAAAATGGACTTCGCCTCTCACAGGCGCAGCTCTGGTGTTGATAAAAATGCAACAAGGTTCATTCCTCACATTCAGTTGAAGCAAATAAATACGACCATCTTGAATACAACCACTTTTTACCTATTTAAATGACGTCCTTGGCATGGCCGTCTTATTTTAAAACTCGAGGACAGTTACTGAGATATGCCCGTGGCACGAATTTTAACGTCACTTTTGAATTTCTCAGAATCGTGAATAAACATTGATGATATAGAACTAAGGGACTACTATCCCCTGAAAATCAATTCACTTTCGGATTTCCCCGTTAAAAAAGCTTCAAAACTCGTGCACAAACCTACCTTCTCCGTAGAGACTAAACAGCTCCCCCAACGAAACCAACAGAAGAGTCGGCGAGTAGCCATTAGTTGCTAGAATAATTGCTTTATTCACCCAACAAAGCAATAAAAGCGAATAAATACTCGTTTTCATCACCACAACATCTTACCCACAATAGTATTTTGTCTAAATTACCGGCTAGTTGGTGAAGATAGTGTTTGAGGTGGTTGAAGTGTGCTACCATGAGGTAAAGTAGGAAACAGTACTGCAGATCACTGCCTTAGACATCAGTAAAATTTTCGAAAATATTTATCACAGAAGACAGAAATTGCACCACCACTGGAACCAAGGTAAATTGAGAACGATAAACTAAGAGAAGTTGGTTTATGGCCACGCAACCAACACCACAAGTGTATATGTATGGCACCTTTCCATTGCACCGATTTGTGCGCGGCAAAAAGAGTGGCTTGATTTGCAACAGTAAAATGGATTCGGAATTCTCTTGGTCCTAGGGAAGCCAACTACATTATTTTCGTTTTCGAAAAACACAACTGTAAATAGAGCATGTCTTTTACCGTCTGTGGTAGTCGACTCATCTCTGTTTTTAACCCCGACTTTAATGCACACCCACCAACTACTATCCCGCGGATAATCAAAATAACCTCTGAATGGAATGGATCGTCATGGCGTAAAACAGGTTCATGTTCTAGCAGCAAAACTTGACCCACGTACTCGCAGTGACCATATGGGTGAAAAATTACTTAAAGGGAGGAAGGAAAAAGGTGCTGGCCCGAATGCGTAGCAGTGGGATGGCACACCAACACTTTAAAGGCAAAATAAATGAAATGAAATGCTCTGCATGCGTTTTGACTGCATTACCATTTTGGCGGCACAAAAATCTATCAAAGTCAGTGTTGGAGAGAGTCAGTTCGACTTCCGTGGTAATTGTAAAAGTGGACATTTTGTGCGCAAATGTTAGACCATGTTACAGAGTTTGAAATCGAAAGCAACCACACGGCGAGGATAAACTTTTTTGTAGTGATTCAAAGCGCAGTGTTCGGGAGAACAATATCAGTACCTTTGATCAACACGATGCTTTTGCATGCAATGAAATCAAAAATCAGATTATGACTTTAATGCCGGAAAAGATGGGGAATGCTGAATTACATGCAGCTAGCAGTAGCAAAGCCTTGTTTGCAGAGTGGAGAAGCTTTCACAGGAGTACAAAAGATTCAGCAGTTCCTGTTCAAGCGCCAAAACGCACCCATACATACGAAGGATAACTGATAAATCAGAGAGGAGGTAGGAAATGGACTTGCCGCTTGTAGCAGCTAAATTCCTGTGTACGGTAGTAATAAGCTTGGTTTCCAACAGTACCAAAAAAGCCAGATCAATTCAGCACCCGAGTTCCATCAAATCTTTATCATAGCCTTTTGATCGCACGCAAAAAAAATCGAGCAAGTCAAGATCATAATTGGAAAATGGGTGAAATGACACTGTGTTTGTCGCAGTAATGCTTCTACCAGAACAGAGAAAGCTCAAATTTTCACCTAGTTGGTCGAAATCAAATTCCCGTGGGAAAATCGGGTGACATCAGGGTGCAGAACGGGTGATGTGTGCTGATTGTGGTGGCCAAGTTGCCAAAAATACAAAATAAACCTCTTGAAGCGTCACAATAGGAAATGACAAGTTTACACCCAGGACCCCGACTAGTTGATATGCCCTCGATAAAGTCAAAAACCGAAATCGCACAAAAAGGAGCAGATGAAATTCGAAACATGCACTGATGTCCTATTGGCAGCAGCAAAGTTTGCCCATGAGCAGGTCGAACAGGGAAGGCACAAATTCGAATGGGAAACCGGACCGCAGAATAACTTAGCCCTTGCACGATCACTGCTTAAAACCATCCCATGCGATTGTTTGTACCACGCGACCATTGTTTGAATAGAAGAACTAACATTGGTAGCTTGCATCCATGTTAGGTATGCCTTGACAAAATGAACAGTTTTATTAGCACCAACTTTGCCTACAGGGTTGTGTTTAAGGCGCTAGAAGTTCAGCTGCGCTGAAAGGCCAGCTACGAATTGCAGACTAAACTAGACAAAGTAGGATAATAACTATGGCAGGTGTGATTCAATCCAAGCTCTACAACTTCTAAAATCAAATCAATGTGATTCTAGCAGTAACTGTGCTTCTGCACACAGAGACCGACCTAGTCTATAACATCAAAGACAATTTTGACCGGGTCAAATAAAGCACGTAGTCAGACAGAAAATGAACGGAGCTACGTACTATTTATACCAGTGAAGCATCAACATATTTAGGATGAATCTGTTTTAAAAATGACAGAGATTCACAGGAGTAAAACATGGATAGGATGTTATGCATTTGGTTGTTCGGGTGTCCAAAGAAAGGATCGCGGAGTAGTGAAACCCCCATTTATGCGCAGTAGTCTTATTTTTTCCATGCCCAAAGGGGGATCAAAAGATTAGCGTTTTTAACTCAATTCAAATTCCTTTCTCCAATACCTCTAGTGACCAACTCGTGAAGCTCCCCGCAAAAACAAGGAGCGGATTTAAGGTAGACCGTTAACATACGTGTTGCTTGTAATAGCGCCTCTCCTCCTCATCAAGCAGCACGAGGTTGAGGTAGTAGCGGACAGAGAACTTGCGGTTAACGTCCTTCATTGTTGGCGTAAGATCGTAAGCACCGAGGAAGAGGCGGATGGGTATGCATTCTCCACGCACGGGCGCTCCGTCCATAATCTCAAACTTGGCCACTGTCTCCATGTCAGTAAAGGTATTCACCGCACCCAACCCTGTCGATTCGCGGCGTAGGATCTGTACCTCCATGTATTTGATCTTCACTCGAACGAGCAGAAAGCAGATCTTGCCCACTATCACGTCCTCCAAGTGATAGCTAGGAGCCAAACAAACAGGCGAACATTCAATATCATTATTCGCCGTCTTTAATGAGACCCAACACTTTTAAATTCATTTTACGGGTCGTTTGTTTGACTCATTAACCAGCCGAAGATCTTCGGTGACAACATTATTGCTCACCACCATTTTCTTCAAGTAGTGACTGAAGGCTAAGCAGGCAAAAATCAACACTAGTACCAGCGCCGCTCCTTCTTGAGACAAACACTGCAAATCTTGCACCTTTATCCTAGTTCAAAATAAGCGTTGAAATTGTCACCATAAGCACGACTTTGACTGTTTATTGACAGGAGGTATAGTCATGCACTGACAATGTTTAAAATCTACCGCTCTACGCTCGGAAGAAATCGGAAAGGAGTTTGATGCCAGTGAAGTGCAAATTCAATGAAGGTTGGCAGCATCAATCCGCCAACTGAGATTCAAAAGGAGAAGTTTAAGGAAAGTAATACAGAATTTGTAGCCCATAATGCTCTGAAATAGTTTTTTTTCGTCCATTTGGAGACTTGTAGAACAAGGAAAAATGAACTCCTAAAGCGAATAAATGAGTCCAAAATGAAACCCTTTCAAACAATCTGGCGTCGCATAAATAATTTGGTTTGTCATGCCATCCCTATGCCTGGAAAATTTTCCATTTAGTTGTGAAAAAAATGACAATCGTCAAGTTTTCGACCAAATTCAAAACAGGTTCGTACATTTTTTACCAGGAAGAATAAGGTGTGAGGGGAAAAGACTTGCATCAGGCTGAGCGCGAAAAAGCGAATTACCAGTAGAAAACAGGAAAGTGAGCTTATGAACAAAAATGACCGATTGAACTAAACTATTCTTCCATCAGTCGTACTTTTAATTGAGCTGTAAGGCAAACAGGCTTGTGCAGTGTTTCGTGATACCAAAATAAGTGCAGATACCTTCTCTACCAGCTTCATTTATTGGAAATACCCATTATAATCTACCACCTGTTCCAAACAGAACAAACCGATGAAAGATCCTGCCTCTGGAAGCAAACAACTTGACCCTAGTAACATCTGTCCGAACACCTGTAAGCGTACACAAAAAGCGGTCTTGTGAAGGTGAAGTAGTGACCTAGAAGTGTTTAGGTCTATTGGATCGTTTGAAGTGATACATTTGTTGCCTTACTGACCGGTAAAATGCAAACGTCAATTCGCATTATAAGCCGGACAGTTATTAGCCAGCAATCTAAAATACACAAGGATTTTTTGTAGGGCAACTGAAAGAAGTGGAGAGCAAATGAGGCCATCAAGGCCTATTATCTTCCGGCGGTACGGATGACATTAATTTATTTAGTAGCTTCCGGAACTTTTCCAGTTGATGCAGACTAAAAGGCATCAGTGAAACCTATTGGCGCTCAATCTTCCGTTCAAAACGAGCATAGAAGGCTTCCTATTTTTGACTAATCAAAACAATTTATGGAAAGAATGTCCTACTGTTAAAATTACAAACTGCTATGAAAATTTTGGGAGGAACCTCCGCAGCTTTGGAATCACGTCAAACTTGATTAACTAAAGTAGCCAAGCTCAGACCACATCAGGCTCAACTGAGTCTCTACTAGGGCTTACAATAGAAAGAAAGTGGCACATAGGACGGAGTAACGTGCACGAGCTTAACAGGTGCCTACAAGTTACAGCAAGTCACTTCCATAAGCTGTGCCGATGAACACATGGTATTTTTTATCACCTGATTAGTGCCATAAACAGCCACCGAACAGTGTCCACTACCATTTGAGCGGTGTCTCTTGGTGCAAAGGGCTTTTAAATAGGGTGTCATACCACGGAAGCACTTAAATTGCCAGGTTCTAATTTTTGGAATTCAATTTTTGCAGTCGGCCCGCTCAACTTTCTAACAATTCATCAACTGAAAGTAACATTTTCGCAGGTCCAATTCAAAGTAAACTCAAATAGCACTCCAAATAAAAGACAACTTGGAATAAGGCATCGTTCTGCACATCGAATAACTAAGGGGCATGAGAATTCATTCAACATTTCCCAACCAAACCTACGGACAATGGAATCTGAGAAAGCTTAGAGTTCAAAATGTATGGTCCGCTAGACCCGAGTGCTTTTGTCATCGCAAGGCGATTTATGTACGTCCACCTTTGCACCTCACATAATGCCAAAAAAATGGCGATATGCCACTAGCTAACTTCTTATCCTTTGTGTAATAAAAAGCAACGTTCAACTCACAAAAACCTTTAACTGAAAACAAAACACACAAGACAGTTTTATAATCCTCTTAATAGGCGACGTAAAAATTCAATTATTTTCAATTTACAATCTGAGTAGAGGATATGTACGGAATGCTAAAAACAAGGGTATTCAAAAAGAGTGAGATTAAAAAACCTAAGTTGAGCCCTAAATTTACTGAATGAAATTACAGCATACGGCTTGTTGCGGGCACTTGCACTGGCAAAATCCAAAGCAAGCCCCCCGTGCGTCGAATTTGAATGTCCATCCATGTACTGATAAAAGAATGAATGAAACCGCAAGCAATAACAAAACATCGCACCACTTAGCTAGTGTGCATGAAAACACCGCTTTTATTCGAGAAACTAGAAAGTTGACCACCCCGACCTCGAACACGCGTTTTCACAGCGAGTTTGCATAATGCTTAGCCGAAGTAACGCATTTATTCACGAAGCTACCGATGCTAAGCTTTGCAGAGCACTGTATAGCCACTGCCATAAATCTCGCTTTACTTAAGCACTTGGCAAAATGGAAATTGAGTAAACCCCAGCCGAAAAGGAGAGATGCAGGAAGTTTTTATTTTTCATTTGCTGAGCAAAAAAGGCAAGATTTGGTCAACTGAAGGCTGAAATCTAAGCCGAGAATATTTACTAGGACCAGGTATTATTTTCACAAGAGCAAAATGCCCTCAAAGCCAGGAGTGTCTTATTTTTCCTTAATGAAAGTAATAACACATGCAGTGCAAATCACTAAATAATAGAAAGTGAGATCCGTACATGAATGATTACCATCATGACGATGTAAACGAAGTGCAGGATGCAACAAAAAGAAGCAAATTACCCCTCTTCAAAGGTTTCCACCATTGTCATGGATCCTTTCAAAAAGCGTATTCTGCCACAGAGGTGCGCAAAATATCAAGTGTGGTTTAGATAAATTACATGGATTCTTGATAGATTACGGTCTTTTTGATGGAAGCGAAGCGAGGCGACGAAACGAACAGCATTGAGGTCGTAAAGAAGGCAACCTTTTTTTCGGGCCCTCTAAGTTTACGTAGAAAAGTGCATTCAGAGAATTGTATTTTATGTATTCCAGCACACCACTTCATATGGATGCCTTCAAAAGCTTTGACTTTGACACTCGAAGACAAAAGTGGACCAGTCTTTTACATTACTCCCACCATTTTTAAGTTTCTTGATTGACCAACGATTTCCAGTTCGTTTGTCATCAAACATCAAGTCGTACTTCATCTTTAATTATCAAACGTGATAATCAAATCCAGCCATTAAGCATTTAATCAAGAGACAAGTGCCTCGGAAGCTAGCGAAATACTCGCTTACAGCAACGAATTTTATGCAAAGCATGTGCACATGACATCCAGCACTAAGACCAATGGACATAACATTAAGCTATTCATTGGAAACGAGATACGTTCAATGAACACTCACCAGGAGGCGTTATATTCGAATTCGATGTGGAGGCTGTCCTCGATGCCCACCTCCATTTGGATGTTGATGTCAGGCTGTTGGGGCTTATGGTAGGAATGCACGAGTATGTCCAGCTCCTTTGTTAAATCCATAAATCGCTTCACCACTGTCAACCGCAGGAAGTACCTGAACAAGGATGAAATGGATAGAGAAAACCAATGAGCAAACATTCTCAATTCAAACCGCGATATTTCGATTGGAATGGGACGATACAGCGCAATAATAAAGGAAAATGCTTCAGCCTTAAGTAGTAAAAACCCATTGATACAAATCGCTAACTTGGAGCAAAATCACATTTGGATATGGAACCACAGGAATTATTCCTGTTGGGTCCATTAGTGATGACAGAAAGGGAATACCGAACATAAGATGAAATTCTAAGGAGGATCGACCAATGAATTAGTAAGAGCCCATGCGGGCGTCACAGTACTCTCGACACTTTGAAAGCGATTTGAAGTTTTGAGAGACTATAAGGACCTGTTACCATCAAAAGTATTAAATTTGGGAGAATTTCGACTCCCAATGACTCGCATCAGGGGGGTGTAAAATAAAATGACGAGTCCCAGTGTTTGAAAAACCACTGAAACGTAAACACTAAGAGATCGAGTGTAGCTCCGATCTAACTTATCTGGCAGAATAGTTAATTAAGACCGCAGCAGCAGCCAGGTTGAAATTGGAAGTACGATTACAGGACTAATAAATAAAACCAAAGAAGTTTAATTATAAACCAGATTTTTGGACGGGATAAAATCCGATTATCATTGCTATAGGTATTTTACTTCTAAAACTTGGGAAAACTCATGTATTCGTACAATCGACAAAAATGGTTACTTTCACTAACCTAAGGTGAACATTGGAGCCAGAGTAGGATTCAAAAGGCATCTCAACATTTTCAAAGAGGAAGGGATATGTCGTCGAGGACTGAGAGAGAATCCCTGGACGAGCCAACTCCTGCGTTCGATTAAGAAATTCATCTCGACTGCCCCGATCGGAGAAGAAGTCAATGTAACCGATAAGCTCTATTTTGATACCCTGGTATTCCAATTTACTGCCTCGTTTCAGGGAGATGGTGACTTGACCCGAGATACTCTCGCCATTGTAAAACACTGGTAAAAGACATGTCTGTTGCTGGTCTGATTTCACCTCAATCAATTTCCGATTGGTTAGATTATTCAGGGAAATATCTATGGAAGCACTTTGTCCGATACCAAGAAAGTTCTGAAAAAGAAGTTAAATTTACCCAAAGTTGGAAAAACATCAATTAAGAACAATGGGGATGCTGGAAATAAGAAATAGACAACTATTTAACGCGGGATACCCAAAACTGCCAGCAGAACAAAATATTAAAGGCTGAGCCGGCAAGATTGGGGCAGCCATAAGAAATATCACCCAAAAGGAGGGTGATACATTGCGCGTGGGAAGGCACATTAACCTAGGGAATTGTGGGATGACGTTTACTGCCGGCATTGATCAAACTATCTCGTGAATATGCCGGAACAATAGAAGTGGGACAGAAACAGCGAACACTGTACCGGTTAAACAACTTAAAGGCCACGTACAAAAATAAACAAGGAATGATGCGACTGAACCAAGTAACACACATCAAGAACAGAACCAAAAGCTTAGAGGTCAAAACAGAAACCCGACTGCTATCCCGTCACACGTCGCGACGGAATTACCTCTACGAATGGCTTCGCAAATATAAAAAAGGACGAAAAATAATTTAGAAGTTACAACAGCATACCATAATAAAAATAAACTATACAGCCAGTCGACTGTTATCACCGTGCACTATGTACCATACAGCTCCGTTTCTTATTGGCTTAAAGGCTGTCGTTAAAACCAGCCTGATTATTAATTCAAAATTGTGTCTTTTGACCTTTTACAAACACTGAACAATTAAAAGTCACAATTCTTTCATTTCTACTTGTTACTTAATTGCTAGTCGACCGTTGTACCTTTGCCAGGTAGGCTAGCCCTTGGGTCATGCCAGCAGCCCCATCCCAGGCTATACGTCTACAGTACATAATTTGCCCGAGTATCATATCGTAATTCGTCTTCACAGAAATCTAGGTATGCTGCAATAGGAGTAAGTCCAATCAAAACGTACATTTAAACAAGCACGTGGAAAAGGCCACCACGACACATTGAACGTATTGAACGCTACCCAATGCCTAACATTAATCCAACAAATTACTACTACTACCGTGGTATTTATCTCCGTGTCATTAATTCTGTTTTTTTTGCACTTGTTGTCCTATTTCACTTGGAAAGGCTGGAATTTCATTAGCGGGGCTAAGGCACCTGGTTGCAGGGTGCTCGTATGGTTGAACGCACCGTTAAGCAAAACATCAAGACACTACATGCTCTCACTTTTTTGAAAGATAATCGCACAAAGCACCTGTGTTCGACAGCGAAAATCATATCCTAGTGAAGCCGATAAAACAAATTCTTCTGTGACTTTGAGACCTGTTCTTTTGTATGTTCATGCGTCGCAATCAACGCGTTTTTTAATTTTGTAATTGTGATTATCACATTTTCAGTAATTTAAATTGAATAAGGTATGGGGTAGCTTTGTGCGTTTAAAGCCGATAAAACATAGGGATACCACCAGGTAGCCCACACCCGCCCAAGTTTTATTAGCTTAAGACCTCACACCTTGCATCTCGAGTAACCAAATTAACTCGACTTTCCCACCATAAAACTAAACGGGGTGAAAATTTATTGACATTTTAGTGGTGAATATGTTTCAATTGCTCGCAGTCCCGTAGGTATGGTGCTTCGTATCACTCAGAGCTCCACTTGGCACAATGGGAGGTCTTGATCCCGAGATGGAATCGTAGTTAGCGGAGAACAAATACGAAAAATGCAAGCATAGTAGGTTATATAACTGTAATGAAAAGGTATTTTATGGAATTGAAGGTAGTTAGGTGGGTGTGGGGGAGGGGAGAGGTTTGGGGTATGCTGGTGGGCTTCGGACGTTTGAGGCCGCGCGAGGGAGCCGGTGGCTCAGCGAATCCGGACTAGGGCTTGAACTCCCCTTCCCTCAGTTCACTTTGTATGCTGGAGCTGGGGTCTCTGGATTACAAGCAATATGGTCTCAGGAGTAAATTTAAAGAAGGTATTTGGTTACTGCAGATGCGTGAGTCTATGTTGGCAAAATATGCAATGATTAATCGTGCACACTTTTTAGTGTAAAATACTAGTTTTAAGGCTGTGAACTGCGAAGTCAGCTGCAAAGTGTGAGTTAATACCTGTCAAATCAGAAAGGCCGTTAGACGTGTAATGTTACATCACGATGACTGCTGGAGATAGGTGCTTTTCCAAAGGGCTCAGGGGCACTTGGCATCGCATTTGCCTCCCGAGGGTTCAGTCACACAAAGATCAAAGGTTTCTTTTAACTACCAAATGCTTGCACGGAGCGGTTTACATTTTTTGGATTAAGATAGAAGCGATTTGAGGGAACAAGAATTTGACAACGTCTCGTCACGTAGGTCAATCCTAATCTATTTGAAATGTCTGCAAAAGAACTTATCTGATTTGATATTTTCCATGTTTGTGAATGAGCTCTTAACCATGCTGTGTTACGCATAACACGGGACACTTTGCTAAGCACGTGCGAGAAGCTTTATTAATTCAACAGACTTCGAGTAACGGTTGTAGGTCATGATGTAGTCGTAACCAGAAAGTTTCCTCGATGCTGTCACGTTGAACAACAACATCTCGAAGGGAGAAGTCATTAATTATTTCTAGGACAAAAAAATAATGAAAATAAGCGAAACAAACAAGGGTTGTTACACGATGCCAACCTGATTACTCTTACTTTTCCGTTCTATTCCAACTCAGCTGCGAAGTTGGCAGCATGACGCAAAACTTTGTGAACACTGCATAAAACTCGTCTGCCATCCTCTATTACGGCTTCGAGATCAACTCAGACGCTGCATTGATGCCATTATTAGTCAACACCAATCCGAAAGAATAACAGCTAGACGCCCACTTAAGCGTCACAAAAGGCAGGTGTCAGCTGTGAATAACCGAACCTCAAAACAACGTCGAATTTCTGCAGTCACTTCAGCTCAAATTTTCGCGGAGAAGGAGCTTAAGCTGAGACTTACAATATTAGTTCATTAACTCTCAGTGATGTAATAACTGGAGAGCGAATCCGATATGTGACTGGAATGCATTAAAATAACAATATTATGGGAAGGCATAGCTGTGTGAAGTTAGTTCCTGCTATGTAAATCTATTAAACACATCCGCTTTAGACAATTGTCGAGCCATCTGAAACACTTTATACTTAATCTCCACACTAAATTCCGCAAATACCAAGTAGGAGAGTTAGGAGAAGACTCAAAAAGTGATGAGTGCCTTGTGACAGAATGAACCCTAAAGTCCCGAGTCTGAAGCTACGCTTGTTTTGTTCCGTGTTAAAAATTCACAGCATATCAGTGGTAACTTGGGGGCTACGAAGTAGGAGGTTAACACTAGCACCAGACTCTACTAATGAACCAATAGGAGGTTCAATTCAAATTTATTACCTACCTTGAGCTGGAACACTAGAGGGCTTCTTCAACGTGGAGGCCGGTGTTGACTGCATGCTACGCGGCAGTGTTCCACGCGAGCGAAGCGGTAGCGTGGACTGAAAGTGTTTACGCAGACTGTCGGTAAACTTTGGCGCTGTGTCCATCAGGCCCTGGGCCCAGGCCTCGGCCTCTGAGCAGGTTTCGCACGGCGGACATGTCGCCTCGTCTGGAATCTGCTCACCTTTGTGACTTTAGAAGCACACGCAAAGATTTTGATGGCATATTTCACTCAAAAATGTCTCAAGTGCTTTAGTTATACTCCATAAGTGAAGCGTATAAATGTAATCGAGGCTTAGGACATTATGGAAATGTGTACTGAGTTATACAAGATAAAAAGCCTAACAGTTATTGCCACCGACCATGAGTCATAAAAAAGTGGCTTTTAGATAGGCCTTTCCAACTTACCCATGGACAGTGAGATTGGGATATGTCCGAGGATGCTTGGAACAGCTATGTGTGCATTCACCATACCATCTATAAGCGGGTTTAATAAAGTTAGGAAAAATGAGGGCGTAAAATGCAAAACGTATAATTTCCGAATGCGTTTGTACATACATTTTCAGTTTGGTGAGGGAGTTCTGCTGAATTCATTGACAGAAGAGACACCACTCCCCTTCCACAACAGTAAGCACCCTTAAAGCTCGCGGCCAAAGCCTGGCGGCAAGTAGTGAGTTAAACGCACCGTAAACGTTTGGGATAAAACTTTTGGAAGCATTTGAGTTAAATAAAAATGTGGGCAATCAAAATGTAGCTGACGTTATTCCTGCTTATTGCAAGGGCGCGATGCGTAATGTTTTATGCGGGAACTGAAGTGAGTCAAACTAGTTGAACATTATGCACGTAACCATTACACGGTCGCAGGTATAAAAGTAAACTATCGCACTAATAATACCGGCCAAACGTATTCAGGAATACATGAAATGGAAGCTTATTCTGTTTATAACACTACACTGTCGCATTTCTAGTCTGTTGGTATAGGTGTGCCGCTTTCACGACTTGAACGGAGTACATTTGCGGAAACAATAAAGTTATGCAAAAGAAAAAGCCCTGTTGCCACAATTCTGACTCTTCCATCACCAATATAGCTGGGAAGCATACTGACAGGTAAGAGTGATATAAGTCTTGAATAATGACTGTTTTTATCCTTCATGCCAAAAGAACTTACTGTTTTGTTGAAGCGTCGATAATCCGGCTTCGTCTCAGCTCATTATTCTCCGCCTCAAGCACTTGGATACTTTGCTCCAACTGGTCGATTCTCGTATCCTGGTTGACGATGTGGTCGTACATTTCGGTGTTCCTCTGCTGCAAGGAGGTGGCTTCCGTCTTTAAGATGTCGTACTCCTTCGTCATGGCATTAAACTCCGACATCACATGGTGCAGCAACTTTGCTCGACGCTCGGCTTTGATCTTGAGGTCTTTAAACTGCCAAGGCAAAAAAAGGGACTTAATTGAGAAGGAGCCGTACTTTGACCCTATTTGTGGCTGAAGAAAACTATTCTCAACGCAGTCCTATTAAAGAGCGTTTTCAAGCCCGACAGACTAAAACACTATGGCTACGCTGTAATGTGGCATTTTAGAAGGTGGTACTAAAATTTGTAAGATTTCCGAGAAACCACTTTTATGGGGATTATTTATAAAAACTTGCCCATCTGTCAGTATGACGGGTATCGTAGGAATGGGTATATTATCTGCAGAATTCAAATATTTGCCAGCCTTAGAAAAAATACAGGTCTGTTCTACATGCTCGTACGGGGCACAAATATTTTGGCTCAGATACATTGGTTTACGCCATCTGCCTCTTTTTGGAATAAAAGAACTAGTTCTAGTGACTTCAATTGTGCAATTTTATGCACCCGCAAAAACTCTTCTGGAAGCTTGGCTAATTACGGTTAAAAGGAAACTGGAGGAGCAGGTGGAAACCTAGGAAAGAGTACGGTATTTTCTATGAACTTAGGCAATAATAGGACTACTTACCTACCAAACAAGTATGCTAATCACAAGCGAATTCGTGACTCATAGCGTAAGTATGTGAATGGATGTAATAAACTCAGGTTCTTAAGCAAAACATTTATTTACGAACGAGTTTCTGTGAGGTAATTGCGCATCTACCTCAAATATCACCTAAATTTTATTAATAGCCCCTCAAGTCACGTTTTATTCGTCTTTACATACGAAGCAGAGGCAGCTAGAGCTTGGTTATTTGACTCAGAAGATAGGGTCTCACATAAGTAACACTGCGAACTGTTGCATAAATTTGAATGACAATTCTATTTCCAAGATTAAGCGCTACTTATTTCGAATTCCCACAAAATATGTAGGCAGTTCTGATGAGGCTGCGTAACGCTGTTCTGAGTCAAATCTTAATTTATTCACGAGGCAAAAATTATGCATGCGAAAGCAATAGTTAAGCAGCAGATGAATCCTTACAGTTACTCATTCAAAAGGAATGAAGTAATCAGTTGCCTTGTGACCACAACATATATTTTACAATTGCATGGCTCACCATTGCAGTAGTATTTTGCATTTCCATGGGTTTCGACAGGATAAAAAAATTCTAAAACACTGTGAGAGATTTTGTAGTGCCTTAAGATTATTTCAAACTTTTTGCAAGCATTAATAACCAACTGAATTCCCAACATCAACTGTGAAACCTTGTACTTGGGATACACTACAGCTTCGCCGAATCTTTCCTAAAGATGAAAGAAGGCAAACTATCCGTGCAGAATATGTGTTGCTGAAGTACAGAAGGGCTGAAGGAGGGGATTTACTGGCATAGCCTGAGGGCCATGCTAAACAGCGGAGGAACAAAGGGGAGCTTTAAGTACCCTGAAACCAAATATTTTACTGGGTTTTAATATTACGGAACCATCTCACACTAAGTGTACTATTTCAGGCTTTTGATTAGCTCCTGGTTCTGCTAATTGGTCATTGTAGGCTCCGAAAAAAACTGGCAAGAAGAAAACAGTATCGCATTACTTCCAAACCACCACCTTTTTGTGCGGCATTTCTACACACCGTGATATTCGCGATTACGTGTGTTTGACACGGATTCTTCGGCTGTGCCAAAACCCCTACTTGTGTGCCTCCGCTCTTCCGTATGGTGCAAATGCAAACACTACTTAAGGTTATAAAAGACCAGCAAAAACAAAGTAGCGCTTTATTTAGGGATGAAATCTCCCTCTATACACGATTCCGAAGGCTTGTTGCCTAGCCTATGCCATGGCACAAGCGGTCACTCATGATTTGGAGTATGAGCAAAATGGAATCTGTGTGAAATGACTGTGAACAGCGTTGCTGCACTCAAAGCCCGTTTGTGTGTAGGAGGATCGTAGGTTTGGCATCGTTGATGCACCCTCAGGGATTGATCGAAGAGCGAAAAAAAACTCCACGTGTGAGTCACGCATGGTCAACATAACCCAGGTGACAATTCAGACTCGATTTATCGAAAGCAAACGTTTCAAGAGAATATGATTATTAATAATTAATCATTGATTATAGTCCAGCACAGTTATGTTTGTCCGTCGTGAAAAGTGAAAGTCACCCGTAGAAAAATCATAAGGAAGATGACAATAATTGCCAACAACTTAAGCCTCGTTATCCTTGACAGCTCGTTAGCATCGACTGACAATTTGTTCACAAATCTTGACTCAGGACCTCTGATCAAGTAGGATGGCTTTCAGAGCAGGTGAAACTCTGTATTGAACTGATGAGGTCGCTCTGGTGGTTTATTGATGCGGTATCCCACCTATACCACCTCTCTAGCATACAACTACGCATGTAAATACACTGCAACCCAATTTGAAACATGAATGAGGCAACTAAGTAGAAAACATGCCCACCTTAGGCATTCACTTCAATAAGCGTTTTGCGAACTAAAGGTCAAGGCGAAAAACTTGAAATGCCCAAAGTACGCTCAACTGTTTTCGCTCCAAGATAGCGAATAAATAGAGCGACTTAAAAGACGCTATCATTACATCAGTAATGACCTTTGAATATGTATACTTTAAAACAATTTGTTAAAATCTTCAATATAAACGAAATATTACTATATTTTGAATTAACACCCACTTCGTGAACAAAATACGACTTCAGGCAAATTCATCCTTTGGACTAGTAAGAGTCCACAAATTTCAATCTACCCAACAGTGCAACTTTCTGAGTTAAGCGATACTATTTTAAACACCTTTGAATTAGAAAAATCATAATACTACCAATAACTATTACTTACACGAGACAGAATCTCCTCGAGCTGCGCCTTGAGCTCAGCATTCTCTCCATCCTTCTTCTCCAACTCAGATTTCAGGTCCATAGTGCTGTACTCGCTGCTCATGACGTCTTGCTGTATTTGAGCTTGAAGTTTACAGAGTTGTGCTTTGAGATCGGTAATACGACCGTTCAGTACCCTGACACTCCTTTCGAAAAGACAAGGGGGTAGAGATGACTAAATGTGGGGGTGAAACTGTCTTTTGGGGGTAAGAGTACAGACGCTCACTCTTGCACACCAATAGGCATGGCACTGTTGTCACATTGGTGCAGAACAAGCAGTACTTACGCAACCGCCACACTGTGCTGTTACACCTCAATAAGCCAATGCTAACAAGATCTGTGTGGCCATTATTCACGAGGTAACTTCGCGCCCCCCTTCCTCCAACAAAGTAATTATACAATGCTCATAAATTATACGGCCTTCTGAGGCAGTGACCGGTAGGTACTCACTTGATGCTTTCGCTCAGAGTCTGTTGCAAACGATGGCACTGGAAGCATCCTTCGCGAGACAAAACCGTCATGTTTACTCACCTACAAAATGTGGATTGAACAATTACGACTAGATGAAGTGATGGGTTCTAGGTATACAAGGATGCGGATGGAGGGGTTCTCAATTTTGAAACTGTTCTGAACCCCTTCATGATGCATTTATGTACACAAATTGGAAGGCAAGTGATTCGAAATGATTAAATTAAGTATAACTAGGACGGACCACGTACAGAGCAGGAGGTCAGTTCGGACCTTTAACTCCAGACCTGGTTTATAACCCCCATCTGACGACTACTTAAGTGCGGAATACCTACCAGCATCCAACTGCGGCGGTGGCCGGCACTTACCTCTGAAATGCACAAACTGTGCCGTAGTGACAGTCCTATCACAGTGATGCTTTAGATTTTACAGCTCCTATCGGTAAGCATAACTGAATGATTAAGTGACTGGGCTGTGACGGCGATCAGGGTCTCCTTCCAACTTATCCCTCAATAAAAATACTTTTATGAATGAATGGATGGTCGCCTACATACACCACCAGGCGAGATAGACACCCTGGTTAGGGGGGTTTTGCCAGGGCTCTGATTAGAGTCACAGTTGTGACAGCGACATCTCAAGAGGGTCGTCATTTTGGCACAGCATAGCTGCAAAATATGTGGAGCTGTATGTGTATCAGCCTAAGACAAAGAAAGGCCGCATAGAGGAGACGGTAGTTTACAAATAAATAATATTCGAAATTTATAAAAGTTTTTCGAGTGAATGTGTATTTTTTAGGCTTCCGAGCCCTATTTGCTCTAGATAATGTTCTTGAGGTGTTAAAAATCGAATACTAATGCGAGATTATTTTAACCAAATTTTGTTAATGGAAAGATGTGGATCAAACGGATGACCTCCGACGGCCAAGCATTTCATTGTAATTGTAAAACTGGTACTTCAGTATCATCAAACCAAGTCAGAATTGGTGCGATTGTTGATGAAACGGCTCAGCCACGGAATTCAACTAATTAGGATGCTTGTTGGACGGATGAGAATAAAACTTCAGCGCTTGACACCAGCGCTGCTCAAGTGACGTTCAGATCACATCGGAATGAGCACAATGACACACGTAGTGACACATCTGGATGGTGTAAACGAATGTAATGACGATTCCAGCTGTGGTAGTCCCACTTTCAATTCAAAGAGCAACAATCACTCATTGCTGTGACTATTCTGAAAGCGTATGTAACGCCTGCCTAAGTGTGGAGGTCTTACTGAGGCACAATTTGTCGTGTGACAAAGTCGTGTAAGAGGCGAATGTTTCTGTGGGAACGGTAAACATATCATAGTCTTTCACTAAAATTAGTAATTTCGAGAAGTTATCATCAATTTGGTATCAAGTGGGATGCACGTTTTGAAGCAGATTCTTTTCCAACTCAAAAGTTCCACTTCGTTTTGAATGCTCACTGACTTACCAAAGGCTTGCTTGCCAGAATGACGATAAGTGTATTGCAATCACAAAACAACTTAGCGCGTAAATTGAGTAAACCTCAACGCCGAGCTGGATAGATGAGGTGACAATGCCAAGTAGACAGGCAAGCAAATTCCAGAGCAAGGAATGGCGCTGGAAAACGAGGGCGAATGACTCAGTACCCTCAAAATCCTCAATGCAGTTGCCGCTTGAGAGCTGGTGTAAGGATATGAGTCCTTTTAATTGCCCTGTCTTGAAGGTTGGGCCGTTATTTGCCCTTGTGACCTGCGAGTGAAGGGAGCCTAGGTGGGAACTAAGTTGACTTAAAAGTTTAATGAGCAGATCTGAAGGGTCAAGCATCCCTCATTCACCCGCAAGTAACAAAAGTAACAAACTTAAAAGTCTTTACCAATGCAACAGGCTAACAGACCTGTTAAAGCAGGCGGTTGCATAGTTGAACTTCCGTTTTGGGTACCCGCGTTGTCGTGAAAGGCCATCGCAACTTTTGTTCCAGATCTCAAACAAGTTGGCAATTTTATGTGTCCATACTTAACCAAGTGTGCAAGAATAAAGCGGATTTTTTACTTCACACGCGTATCCATCTAATAAAACAACAAATCACTGTAAATCTCTTAATTCAATGCAAACAAATAATTTTATTTTACGACAATTGCTTTCTTTCTCCCAATCTCCCGCTATCCTGGCTTCACACTGGTGGTGTTGTGGGGCTTGGTTCGTGTCACCACTGTTACGAATCTCCCAGCCACCTTGTAGTACTTAGAGAGGCGTGGGATGCCATGATGTCACATCAGGTAACATCTCTCTCCTTAAAATCTACTTTATGGAAGCAGCCAGCGCGCTTGACAGCATCACCGTTCAGGTGGTATCAGAAACGGCACGCCAACACCCGTTGTACAGTCATCGAGTCGCCAGTCTCTCTCGGTGGGTGCAGCGCTGGCAGATTAGAATATCGATCCACGCAGCTCCGCTAAGCCAAACTGCTCCGAGGAAGGCACACGCACGCACCCACTCGCGCCTGCTGTGCCTGTGCCTGCCTGTTTGTGTGCATTTCCGCCAGCGCCTTCGGCCCAGAGGTAAACTCACTCCCCCACACAGCAAAACACACTAGGTCTAACCCTCAAAGGTGTTTATCGCACATGGTAATCACACCTTGTTAACTCTATGAATTATCATATATGATCGCACACACATTTATGTGAGTAAGAGATTGATATCTAGGCACAACTTAACTTATTGTTACGCCTCTGCTTCACTAAATTAGCCAAGGGAAGATGGAATAGCAGGTAGAATTAGTGTTACAATTCTCCACGGCTCTAACAAAGATATGCTATTTAAGATTAATGAGCATTCGTGATTGGGCCGAGTACATTTTATTCAAATTAAAATAAGCAGGGAGAAGTGTATCTAGTCTGTCGTTAACAAATTCTCTACACACGCCTTTCAATGTGCAAATGAGTGAATTGTCAAGATAGCGTCAACGTCAGCATTAAATACTCATGGGCGCAAAATCAAGACTCTGGGCAGAATTCTAGTTGTCATTTGCCCTGTGCATTGGACGATTTCATCAATAAATCAGCTTTATGTAGTCATTTAAGTGTTGTAAATAGTTGCATAAGCCTATTCCCTTGCTGCTGAAAGAAACATTTTTCTTCCAAAGCATATTTACAGGAATCAAGTAACGCACATACATTGTAGATCCTCTAGTGACCTTCTAAAAAACCGTCAATATAGATGTTTAAAATTTGCTGTGAACAAACTAGATTTAAAAAGACAAATAGTTAATTGAATACATGACGCAATTCCGCAATAAAAGTATGGGTGACCTGCGGCTTCAACATTCCCTCTCCTAAGTGGCTTAGATAAAGCAATTGAGAAACCGACGGTCATGAACTGCATATACAGGGCATAACTAAGCATAAAAGGCCTAACTAACTCAACGGAAACAGCTCACCATTAAATAGGAGAAATTCAATTCAAGCCCGGGAAGAATGCCTGCGCTGGTACTGGTGTGCATTGAATAACAGTGCGCGAGTCCCAACGGCAGTTCTCGAGCGCATTCCTCAGGCTAATTCCACGAGATTGGAGATGGCTAACCTTGCTCTCTACTATGTATCACTCTCAATTGTTGTCACCCCTCGATTTTCGAAGCTTCCCATGTACACTTTTCAAATCACATGTCAAAAAACTCGTCCAAACGTGACACTAGCTATTCTATTCCCTTTTGTGTGAAAGTTTTAAAGCATAATAAATACTGATGTAGTTTTAACTAGCATCCATACTACATATACTTAGGCTTAACTGAATATCAAATACCATCCACAGCCAAGTGGTGTTACCAGTTTTTCCAAAACAATTTGAGCGTTACTACTGGCGAAATGAAAAAAAAGTACTCAAAAATAAGAGCTTCACTCCCTATCATTTCAAAGCAAGGATTGTGTGACAGCTCCCAATGCAAGACTAAGCGGTTGCACCTGCCGCAGTTTAGGCTTGTTAATGGAAGAACTCAGTGTTCATTTGATAGGAAATTTTAAGGCTTAACATCCTACCATAGTCTCAGGAGTTCGGCTGCCTTTCACCGAATTTGCCACTACCCTAACGACCAAAAAAACGCATTTCTCTCTCACTAACATTTAAGAATTAGCATGAATTCGACAAATTTGCCGTTATTTTCCTCATAAATGGCCCCACAGAAAATCGAAAGAATTTTGCACCAGGAGGTTACCAAGTTATGCCATAGATTCCAATGCGAAGACGCGACTACTACTAGTCGATGTTCTGCGACTTTTATTAATTAAAAAATCCTGTATACTGCAAAATTACCAAGCAAAATGCACACCTATTTCTCTCCTTCATCCAGGCAAACCAAGTAGAGGGCGCCCAGGGTGGCGACCACACACGCGGCGTAGGGTCTACCTGCCACAGCCGCGAAGCCGATTATCTTCTCGGTGTCGGGTAGTGCAATGACCTGCTGCCAGGCCACGTGGACAACGCCAGAGCCCGGCCTCGAGTCATCATCCGACTTTCGGTGGCGCAATTCAGTGAGGGAATTCTTAGTCGGTTGCCAGTAGACGTAGAGGTGACGGGTGATGTCAGCTACAGCAACGAAAGGGACAGTGATGGGAGCATCGGTGAGGTTGAGAGGAGGTGAGGCGATAAAACGGCGGTTCTGCTTGCTGGCGAGGACGTAACCGAAGGCCTGTAGAGTGGCCACATGTGCCCAGGGATGCTTCGTGTCATGTGGCTGCGGTGCCCATAAAAGACCGTCCACGTCGTAGCGCGTGCAGAGAAGGCGTGAGGGTGAACTGAGCCCGTCGCTACCGACACAAGTCGGGGCTATGTAGAGCATCTGATGACCTACCATTTCAGCCTAAATGAAGGAAAATGGCTAACTGGAACACTTGTCTCTCAATGACACAATATGATCATTTTAAGCCGAAGCTATTAACATCAGAGTTAAAGCCAAATAATAATTAGCATTGATACAACTTCGCAGCAAAACCGTTGTATGAAGAACTAGCAGTCACGCAAGTATGGAATGAACTAGCAAGAGTAGTTGAATCATGTGGCTTTGCGAAGTTCAAATTAAGCAACTTTTGGCCTCTTTCGACCCTACCAAACAATTGCATCTCTACTGTTTGCCATTATACTTCAAATGCCAACCATAGGTAACCGGAAAACGTGAAGTGAAGGAACATGCCGCCTTGGTTTGTTTCGATACACCACGCTGCAAAGCTCCTAAAACAGCCTGTTGATGCGAAATGAACTTCAAACAAAGTAATACTGCATCCGAACCACAGAAAACAGGTAAATTGGCAGAGATAAGTGATTGCGTGTGAACAAGAAACCGAGACAACCGACCCCTGATAATTTGGTTTAAATATAAAACCAACCCTTAGGGCAACTTTTAGTGATTCTCCATCGATGCGCTGCATAACACCGTCATCCTCATCCTCCTCATTGACCATGTCCACGTCTTCAAGCTGCTCCACATTGAAGCAGCTCTGCATCATTTCACCAGGAGCATCAGTCGCTGCTGCAGGTAACGATCCCTCGTCATATCGAACACCCAAACGTCTGTCCTCATCGAGGTCAGCAAAGAGACGCGGCCAAGTACCCGCCTCCTCCTTCACGATTGTGACATCAATACTAGCAACATTGCAGCATTGTTACTTAGTTATTATAAGTAAGTTTTTAGATAGGGCCACAAAATAGGGTTTTTATCTGATGAAGCAAAAAATATGGAGATTTACCTATTAGTCTCACGGTCATAGGTCCACATAGTGCCACTATCCCGTACAGGAGCAAAGAGACGAGCGTTACACAACTGAAAATCACCCTCCTCGGTATGTACGCCGACCTCCAGGCGATGGAAAACCAGATTTGCGTCATGACCATCACCAAGCCCACAAGATTTACAGGCAACATTTACGACGGTTTTGGGGTCAGAAATGTGATACTTATCGCTAAGCTTTATGAGAACATTAAGGAGAGTGCTATCACCCTCTGGCATAGATGGAAGCGACTGTGTCCACGTGAAACAAGCATCAGAGACGTTCTCTTCAACGTCGACAGCTTCACTAGGTGAATTAGTTTTCGGCGGTGGCCGGATGTCCGAATTGGACGTATCAAGAATAGGAATGGGCGGCTGTGCTGAACGAACTGTCAGAGAAGAGGCGTCGCCTTCGAGGGCGATATAATCCGGGAAGGTTGAACAGCACAGACGCCGATGACGTGACATGCTCCACTCATTTAAGTTTTCTGGTAAAAAGATAAACTGGTCTTTTCAATACCGTTAAAAGAATGCATCTTAGTGCGGTCAAATTACTTACGAGAGATTGCGAACCAGTCAATATGAACTTTAGATTTTTCCTCGCCTGCCCTACTGACAGAAAGGAGGATATATTCAATCCGAACTGACCCATCAGCAGTTTGTACCTGAGTGGCGTCGACCAAGTACCCTGACCGTGAAGCCAAATCAGCCTGATGCTCAAAGACCATCTATAAAGACAGGGCTTAACACATGATCAATTTGAAGCTAAGTAAACAACGTTGGAACGAAGTTACATACCTTCCAGTGGGGTAGAACTTCTGAGCATCGATCGCCAGTCTCAAGTAGGTAGATATCATCGGAACCGTTAGAGAGTAAGGCATAGTCACTCAAGAGCACTAATGAAGTGTTATAGGTTGGGGTCGACTCAGTCAACGACTTTTGTGGGACGGAAAACACTGTTTGGCCACTTGTAAACGCTTCTCTCCTTGCAGGAATAATCAAACCCTTAACCTGACAAATAGTTTATGACGAGAGCGATTGGATACCTTCCATGTTGTTGTCACGTAATACAAATGATTAGGATAAAATGGGTCCTGGAACAGGCAATTATGCAACGACGAGAGATGTATATTTAATCTTGAAAAATCATCAATTGGAAGTGATTTTAAATCAACCCCTATTCAAACATATGAACTGAGTAGATCCACACGCACCTTCATTCTCGAAAGTGGTAATAATAGTTGCTGATTCATTTGAAAGCTTGTAGGACTGAAACTTTGGGTCGAGCAAATCACGATTGGGCAAAATTGAGACGTTCATCGCGATAATGCAGCAACTACTAGATTATAAATGAACGCATGGCAAACCACAACACGCCCAGCACCTCCGCGATAACCTTGCTGCTAGCGTAACCGATCGCAATGCAACCGCATGCCAATAATGGCAATTAGGTTAATAAGCCGATTTACTTATTGTTGATAGCAATTTGGTTCAAACGCAAAAAATTCCCATTTTTGTCAGTAATATTAAAAAGTGAGCCATGTGTTGCATATAAACTGCAGGTGAAATGTTTAAGTCTGACGCTTAATAGCTTTCACCAGAAATCATGATAGATTATTACTGCATTCAAAGAAGTATACCACCGATTTCTCGAAAATAGTTAAGCCATTAAAATGGGTTTGGTTCCCGCGACTTGAATCTCAAGGTCTTCCTCTGCTCAGTTTATGATTCCTTCTGGAAGTGTTGGGCTTTCTGTTAACTTGGCGTGTATTATGGTTTTTACGTAGTTTGCTATAAATGCTAATGTGTTTCATTTATTTAGTAAGTGATTGATTGCGAATCAAGTGAATTTGGTGGGCATTTTAATCAGATTCTTCCTAGAGGGCGCCTTTTTCCCCACTGTTATTGAATAGTTGAGGCCTTATTGGAATGCATATGTTGTCACAATTTCATTAGTTCGCGATTTTTTAGGCTTGGAGACCGATTCCCTGATGAGTATCTGCACAACGACCGATGTCTATTCGGCTGCTTCTCTAATCGGTCAAGAGCTGCAACTTTTGATTGATGAACATGGGGCGGCGGATTTCGAATGCCTTATGTACAAGATTATACGTGTTCTGGAGGAATTGGAGTTCTGCGTCAGTCATTATACTGACACAGAGCGGTTGATTGGCGAACTCCAGGAACAGCACGATGCGCTAAAGAGCGAGCGTAATGAACACAACTTTCAGGATTTTGCTCTGGTACTTTGCATACTTGGCTGAGATATGGAGTAATGCGTGCATCATATAATGCCTTTATCATTTTTAATGCCCTTTTAGAGTTGCGTTTATTTGTTGCTATTCCTAATTTACTGGCGTCTAAAGTTACAGAGTTTAGCTGACTCGTAAACAAGCTACTTAGTTTGTTCACCCAGCTGCATTTGCGGAGAACGAAACCTTATGTCCTGTTCTGTTTCGCCAGGGTAGTGCGCTTATCATACATGCTTTGACAGAATTGAATAGGAGATTCCCAAATAGTCGAGCTAAGATTTGCATCTTTTTACCTATCTTTGGTATACCATCTGAAGTTAAATGTCTACTGTTACTTCCTAGGCAGTACGACCGCGGTATTGCACCTTTTAAAGTCTGTTAAAATTGAAAGATCCGATATGACTCGAATGCCTCTTATGTTTCAGCTTCAATTCTTGTAATACCAGTTTATCAGTTGATTCCTGACATAGGGGTGCATAAATATCCACAAGAAATTTTGAAGCATTATGATTTTTTTGTGTTAGGATTTGGATCAAATGCAGCAGAGTTGGTACAACGAGACTCAGAGGCTATTGGACCGAATTGCAGCGTTGGAGTCGGAGAATCACCGGCTGAAGCGCCAACTGGAGAATGCTGAGGTGGAAGCGGAGATGAGTGATACGCAGCCCTGCGTCGCGGATCTGGTGACGGGACAGGAGAAGCATCTTCACCGACCCCTCTCTCTACCCATAAAATCCTGTGAGGTGGATTCGTTGCTGGCGCACACTGAAGAGCGCCTTCTCCTCACTCATCAGGAAAGTGCGTTTTCTTGATGGTCTCCACGATAAAAAAACACTGCTCCTTCTTGTTCATCATACCTTTTTTAGTTTAAGCTTAATTAGAGAACGTTAAGGCGTGTGTCCTTGGTTATTCTTAATAATGCTCTTAAGGTAAATCGATCAGGAGAGCGTCTCCCTGTTGAATCGTATATCTATTCCATTCCCAAATCATAAGAGCACTAAAACTTGAATCCACTAAGTATTCTAGAACAGTTCCATTAAGGCGAAACATTCTGGGAAAAGTCTGATTGACGATTTCTGCGGAAATCACTCCTCTCCTTCCTGCTTCTCATACGTGCTTTGTTGTATATTCTCAGTCCTTCTGTTGCATATCTAAAATGGGTTATGCTATAGGCCCAAGAAGTCCCTTAGTTGGAAAAAATACTTTCTTGGGGAGTCCATCGTCTTGATAGAACAACGCCACGCAAAGCTGCTAAAAAACAGTGGACCTTACTCGTTAGGCCCATTCTGATTATTCACAGTTGTATCACTAGCTCACGAAGAAGCAAAAGATGAGAGCCATGCGGCTAAGTACCATCCCGCTCTATGCAGTTGACAGAATACCCTATTTTAACCACATTTGTCATCCATATCACAGGTCTTACAGGTGACGTTTTGGGATCACCCTTGCGATTCCTATTACTCCGGTTTACTATTGGCTTTTGGAAAAGCATGTGCCTTTCTCGTTCATGCTCAAACTACCTATAGGATTTCGTCATCCAATGTGTGCTTCCCCTACATTATGAAAACTAAGTATTCCATCCTTTTTTCCTTTTTATGGAAGGTCATGCCGCTGACTTGCAGTTGATTCGTTTGTTGAAAGCTGGTGTAATTAACCAGGCACGGGAGATTAAGGAGACAAGACAGGAGCTGCTCTTCATCGAGGCTTCAATTGATGCGGTAAATCTCATGTGTGCTTTAGTCTTGATTTGGTCTGCAACGTCCTGTTGAAGGATTAATTGTAAAATTAGCTTTGGAAGCATGTGTATCGGAGTTGAAGCCTCCTTCGGTATCCGAGCTGTTCAGGGAGTCATATTTTTTCTTTCAATGCAAATGTAATAAACAACCACAACTGTTCTTTCGCCTGAGTTAAATTTTACGATTTCGGAATTTAATGTTTAGTTACTTTGATACAGCGCACAAACGTATGTGTTTTAAGCCTTTTCAGGCCCATCTTTATGTCGCTGTTAAGTTCTTACTTGCTTGGCATTGGTATATTTACATAACTATTTATGGTTTCAACCTCGTGCCTGCCTACTTCTTCACTTGGTGGCCTCCTCTTATTTACTTCAGTCCATTTATGAAATTTTTGCCACTTTGTGTTACGTCTCAGGCCCAAAATGCAGTACACTTTGAACTATTAACTCATTCATACCCCTTTGTATGCGAAATGAAGATGGAAGGGTGCATGTATGGTTATACTGGCCTTAAATTTTTTTCACCGGATCTTAATTCGGTTACGTTTACTTTATGCGCTTTTTTGCCTGGACATCGGGGTCCGCTGATATCGTAGTCCTGCGTTTCAAGATCATTATTGAAGCATTTCCGTGAAGAAGTTTATGACTACAAACCTAAACAACACTTTTATTAATCTCCCACCTATTGAAAGATCTCTTGGTCACCCTCTCCTCCTGAAATGTATGTCTTTAATGCTAGTTAAAGAATGTAGCAAGAGGAAGCTGTATGCGCGGTGGAAGAGGCTTCTCCACTTGCTGCCATCATCAACCTTGGCAAGCTGCTAATACCAAATAGGTTCTCGTGGTAATTTTCAAATGCTACAATTACG
This sequence comes from Taenia solium, assembly GCA_001870725.1. NCBI lineage: Eukaryota > Metazoa > Platyhelminthes > Cestoda > Cyclophyllidea > Taeniidae > Taenia > Taenia solium. The sequence goes on along the minus strand of MIEF01004043.1, from coordinate 501,151 downwards.
AAATGATTTGGTAAGTCATTGTTACGGACACTTATCCCCAAACCGCTCTGCCTCAACCCCTCCTCCCTCCTTAAAATGCGTTTATGCAATACCAACTCGAGCACTTAGCCTCACATTACTGAATGAAGCGAATTCGATGGCGTGTTTATTTGGAAGCGAGATTGTACTCATGTGGAAAGGAACGTCTTTATTGGCTATTAACACATCGGTGGACCTTTTCACTCTTGTGCAGGCAGAGGAGGAGGTGTGTCGTCTGGCGCGTGAATCGGGCCGACTCATGGCCGCCAAATCTCCGAACCAGGTTAACCACCTCAGCTCGGAGCAGGCCGAACTAAAAGCCAAACTAGGCGTCTGCGAGAGGAAACTTGAGGAGCTATCCCTCCTCATAGGAAGCAATCAGCAGGTGAGGCTCACTTTCCCTGGCCCTAACGCTCCTCGCTCATCACAGACGATGTTCCTCGACCCATAGTTGGCTTCGCAGTGCCCAAATTAGTATCCTTTATTCACTTTTAGGAAGTGGTGATTTGGAGTTGGTGAATGTTAAGGAACTGCTGTGCTCACTCCTTTGTTTGAAATGGGAATACCTTTCAGTTCATTATTTTTTAATGAATCACCTATCATAGGGCAAAATGAACTCTCCACACCTTCGTTTTCTACCCGAGTACCAGTAATGCACCTGGTGCTCTTGCTAATTTAGCTTTTTCAGATTACTTGCATTTAAAAGAAGAATTTTGTCTTATAATTTGTTGAAATCAGCTTCTCAGCAAGCGAAAGGCGCGTGCATACTAGTTGTATTGTATAACCAGTGAATTCCCAAGAAAATTTGTAGTCATTGAATGAGGGACGATGGAACTTGTTGCATATTATCGTTGTGAATTTGGTGGACACTCCAGCTAAAATTAGTTGCTCCCACCTATGTACCTGTCATGATGAATTACATTAGCTCTCTGTTGTAATGAACGGCATGAAATGTTCTTAGCTCGTGTGACAAACTAACTTTGTTTCCTCATTCCAGATCGTGTCACCTCAGGCACCGACAATGCCGCTACACGTGGCGCCGGGCGAGGGTATGGAGTCGGTGGCGAGCGTGCCGGACAGGATGGAGGAGCAGGATAGCCTCCTGGCTTTAGAGCAGTTACGTGGCCTCCTCTACGAACGCAACCACCTGCGCTGTCGACTCATTGAACTCAACGCTGGATTGGAAGCCATTGGAGAAGAGTGAGCATTTCTCCATTTTACATTTGCTCCGAGTTTTTTTGATGCTTTTTTATTAACATCACATAAAGCCAGTAGGGAATCTCCGTCATCGGCTTACCCTTTTTTTCTGTTTCCTGCCGATAGGGGGGAATTGGTGTATGGACCGTTGCCCAGGGAGCCGATTGAAAAACTGTTCCCAGAATATGTCCGTCCGAAGTCAGCGATCAAAGCACTGTGAGTGGAAAGTAACTGGGTAGGAATAACACTTTGTCGGGGCAATAAATAATTAAGCTAAATTTCATTTTAGTTTTATGGAACTACTGCAGCGAATTTCGGAAAGGTCATCATGATGCATTCCACTTTATCTGGTCTCTCTGCTCTTCGTGTCGTTGCGTTGATAATTTTTGCATTTGGTGCTTTTTTTGTTCTTCGAGCATTTAATCCGCTGTCTGTGGTGGTGTCTAAATGAAGTATTTTGTTACGGACTTGCTGTTGTATGGTACATGGTGTTTCATCTCATAGACTATTTTCTCGTGCAGTTTGTTTTTTATACTATGCGTTCCTTGGGACCGCATGCGGCTTTGGGTGAGTTGTACTAGTGGGCTGTCGCCTCCCAAGTTGCGAAGTGTGACATCCACGCAGACCCACCTCGGTGATGAACGATGGGTTCGGTGCGGCGTGGACGTGCTGGAGGTCACTCACTAGGATCATGACGAAGGCAGAAGATGCGGAATTGGAGCAGTTCACTTAGTTGAACATAAAATTGAGTCGGACAAGTCGTTGGGACGGTGGCCTTTGGCGGTCCATGGGTGTTAGGGTGCGATTGTTCTGTCGTGGTAGTGTTCCCCGAATGTGCGCTATCGCCTAAGGGGTCATAGTTTACGCTCTTAGAAGTAGCGGTATTGGAGGTATTGGTACATGGTAGCGTTAGCAGGATGGTATAAAGCGCAGTCCAATGTTAGAAAAATGCAATACGGAAAGCTAAGTTTAAGATCTGTGGCGAGATTCTAAGAGTTTATTGTTGTTTCATTAGTAAAAAGTTATTTTTTAGGTAGTTAGTTTACATTAGTCATTTAACCTTGAAAGCCAGGCGGTTCCTACGACTTCTCATCATTTCGTGTTCTATGGTGGTTCAGTCGTGCTGTCACCCTCCGAAATTGCGAACCCTTCCGCTACACAGACACACTCAATGGATCATATGTCGAATGCCCCAGGTGAAAATATGCACCACAACATGCATAGTATGAAGGTAATACTGTTTCCAGCTATCGTAACCCATTTTAGATGTATTTCAATACAGATTTGCCATTTCATCTTTTGTTTCAAACCTGGCATATAGATACCGTTGAAAGTAAGAAAGCCAATTGTCTTACTATTACTTTATTTGTAGAATTGGTTGGCGCCTGTTTTGGAGTTTTTCTCCTGGCACTTTTATACGAAGGGATTAAAGTAATTTTTCCTTATTAATGCGCGACAATTTTTCCCAATTTTATTTAGTTTTTTATTTAGAGCGATTTTGATAAAGTTATAATGACACATAGGGGTTCCGTGACCGCCTCCTCGTTCAGAAGTTGAATCCGTCTCCGCCTGCTCGCTACGCAGAGCCTACTGCCCATGACGGGGCTGTCGGTACCCCACCACCTGCTGCCGATTATGCGATGCATCAGGGTGATCATGTAGTCCCTTTAGCTCGAGGGACTGGGCTTGGGTAAGACATCACTTTGTTCATGCGCTTACATAGGACTTACCGGTCATATGCTTTTTGCCGAAAATAGTTATCGTAAAGCTTCACTTTACTTCTTTCTGGTCTTGAATTTACCAGAATAATTGAAGGCCTACTTTTGCAGTAAGCGACGGTTGGTGGTAGAACTCGTGTGTCAACCTTTTGACGGCTCTATTGTTCCTGTAATTTCAAATGAGAAGATTTACTTTCTTAATGCAGGTTTGCCTGCACTTTTGCCCAAATATCGCTCTAGACAAAACATGCTACGATTCCGAATAAATTCTGTTAGCTTTGAAAGCTACTTTTATCTGTGGAATTTTTTAAACTATCCGACAGTCCACTGATTACTAGCGATTTTTCCCTTCTCCCTCATTGATTACTTTGGGGTTATGTTTAGCCAACGTTGGTTAAAGCATTTATTGATCCAACAGATTTGTTTACCTTATTTAGTATTTTTTGTGCAATCTTAAACTTCTATAACTTGCATTGATGTCGGGATTCCAGGTGATTTTTGCTAATGCGAAGTTCATATTTTCTTAAACACTCACTTTTATTCTGATAGCTATTCGACAATCGCTTACTATTTGGCTCAGTTTATAACACCTTGCACTTCAGTTGATTTTGGAAGCACAAATCTCGAATAATATGTTATTAACCTGAGTTGCCGTAGGGCGCGTGGGGATTCGTCAATTTTCAATTTGAAAAACCATAAAACTACTGATTAAATTCCCCGGTGCATGTGATAGCAAAATCAAAAACTATTTTAGACTTCATGCTCTTTTGTAAGCCTATTATTTGCAATAAACTCTGCTATTTAGAAAAGGTGAGTTGTTTGTTCGATCCACCGTAGGCTTAGTAGCAGCCGTGCCTTGGAAATTTGGACGTGAGAGTGAAAATCTGCTTCTAGGGTTACTTGAATGGCTTGTATATCAGTCTCTTACAACTTCATCATCTCGTTTTCGTAAGCGATACTAACCTGTTGGAATGTTTTAATTCGTATTAGGAATGGGTGAAATGCTTAGAGGAGAGAAAGTAACTTGTACATTATAAACTAGCTACGGATGAACTTCACAGTAAACATTCCTGACCGTATACACGCAGGCTCATTAAATAAACAGTCACTCAGGCCATTCAATGTAACTGGAGCGGTTTTTTTGCTGTTGCGTTTGTGTCAAATTATCACATTTTCTCACCTCACAGGTGGCGAACCTACTTTTCAGTGGACCACATTTCCCAAACCTTAATGCACTTGGTCCAGCTCTTCATCTCCTACATGCTAATGTTGGTAGTTATGACCTACAACGCCTACCTTCTCGTGGCTCTGCTCCTTGGCTCTTGCCTAGGCTACTTCCTCTTCTTTCGCCGCCGCTTTGTCGTTGTGGGTGAACAGGAATGCTGCCATTGAGGTTTATTATGTTTCCTCATCTCTCCGCTAACACTAACATTGTCTTTCACCCTTTGATCGGTCCCAATCCTCGTCTTGTTTTCTTGTCGATCAGTCGTTGTGACAGTGCCAAGTTCTTTATTGTCCTCTCCCTTTCTGCCTCTTCCCTGTTGATAGCTGTACTCTCTGGAGCAAAAATTATAAACCAGTGGATTTATTTGAGCTTATTCCTTATTATTTTCGATAATAGCATCAAAACTATGCTTGATGTTTTTTTCATTGACTCACACTACCTGGTTGCACCAAGTCATGTTGCAACCAGACTGGTTAAAACAGCAAAATAGGTACAAGATGTCCTTGCCCTGCAGAAATGTGCACTTTCTAGTCTTTGATGCGACTGACTGGAATGCTCACAAAGAAAGAACGACAATCTCTGGGTTGTGGTTGACTTTCCATCAAGATGATGCCAGAGAAAGTGTGAATTCAGGAAAGAGTTCCACATAATGCGATATTGGCGTCTGTTTGCCTCTTGATGCCATTGTAGTGTTCCTTATGCTCAACACGTAAATAAAGTTGAATAAGCATTTATTGGACACATCGAGGCAATATAAGTGCAACTTTGGAGCTGTGGATTGTCACACCAAGCATCACCGATGGTCTCTATTAGCAATGAAACTGACCGTAATCGTCACCGCAAAGATATCATCGGGTCACTGGGGGAGCAATTCTGGCTGATTTTCCTCTCCCTCCCCCCTCTGCTCCAAAGTGCTAGTCTTCACACAACCTCACTGCACACTACACGCTCTCTTGAAGATGCATGATGCCTGCCCTCAAAATATGTATGTGCACATGTAAGTACGCTAATGATAGTGAAAAGATAGTTTGGAGATAGGCAATGACGTTCCTTTGCTTCAATCTCGTTGCATCAGCAAAGTAGAGGAGGCGCTTCACATCACAGGTCTGACAATTGGTTGGTCAGTCATCCAGACAGTCAGAAGGTCATTCAGGCAGTCAGCAAGCAACCTACCGTTTTTACAATGAACTTGAAAGAAGTGAAGGTGGTGAATCATTAGGCCATCTTTGAAAGTAATTGTCTATGTCTTTCGTCTGTTAATGCGTATGTGTGTAGTCCATTTGCCTGGATGCCTCCATCCCCGATAGTTGTTCTTATTGCCCCCAATTCCAACTGGTACGTGAAGGGCGAATAGGGAATGTTGGGTAAAGAATACAAAGTGTTGAATTGTGGATAGTGACGCGTAATCCTATATTTCTAAACATACGTAAATATTCCAGTCTTCCATAACATCAAGTATCGTCACATTCTCATCAGCATATTACCGGTTTAGTCCCAACTCCACGCCATGTTTTGCCACCGGAAGCTGGCTTCTGTGCCATTACAACTGACCTCAGGTAGATTTGTAAAGCCAACAACCTCAAATCACATCAGGTTCCACTGAACTGTTATGATAAGCCAGTTCGGTTAATTGGAAATTGCTTTATGGTGCAGTACTTGCAAGAGATGCCATTTCCCGTAGGTTTTTAGCCCCTTCCAGTAAGTTCCCACACAGTAACACACGGAGGTTGTATGAAAATGATTGAGTTGAAATTCGCTACCTCATCAGTCAACTTACAATTTCCAAAATTAACTCCATTACCATGTGAGTATTTAGCGAATTAGATAATTATCGAAGTATTCAGTCGTGTACAATGCACAGGTCGTCCTCCACGCCGAATGCCCATCAGATGCGGCTTAATGTTCAAGCACGCATGCTCAACACCTTCCAGGGAACACATATCCGTCCAGATGCAAGTAGTATGTATTAACACTGCCAGCGAACCGAATCGCGGCTCTCTATTTGGCTTGAGAGCGCATCTTTGTTATCCTTTGCGAGTTTATGCACCCATAGTAAATTTTAAAGCGAATAGTGTTGCGGCATTGATGCACATTATCCTTCTGTTTGCCGTATTGAACAAGCTAAAAAATGACTTTGGTGATAGCTGGAACATTTGCAGGCAACGTTGTCTGTTCTTTTTCATGCAAAGCTCAGACAGACTTTTTTAGAATGCTATAAAGCACGATTGGCTGACTCAATTAGTAAACAAAATTCTTTGGCTCCACTGCGGCACAAGACAAGCGAGATGTCACAGAAAGTCTTCAAACGAAACGTCAGTAGGTAATTCCGCATTCAGTTTAATTAATTATGTACAGATGCATACACCGAGGAATACTGATAACACAAAATATGTCTAAGGCCTTACACGAATGAGGCACATAACCTTATGCATCCACTTAACTATTCAGTCGTGTGTTTTCCCCATTTAACTGACACTTGAAACTGAGGTTTTTATCAATGTTAATTCCTAAGGCGCTTAAAGTAATGATTGGGTGAAGGCTGATTTAGCGCATACACTGCTCTCGCAAGTCCACCATTGGCTAACTTGAATTTAAAACTCGCGACGCACCGAAATGTGATTGGATAGAACTAATATCTGCTCCTCATTGATGCTCCACTATGTATAGTTGATCTGTTCGACAAATTGGCTAATTAAAAGTAGGGAATGGAGCTTCGTGTGTTGGTAACAGTTGCCAGTTCCACAATCAACAGATCTGCGATCATTTCTCTCTCAATCATGTGCAACTCCAATGTCGAGAGTGCTTTGAAATAAGCACGATATCATTCTCCCTTCCATTCAGGTGGAGACGAAGAAGACGCTCCCTTAGCCGAGAAGAAAAGCAGGTACCCAGGGTCTTTAAGAACTGACTAGATGTCATTTTAAGTACCTGCAAAGCCGCTTGCACTCATTGATGCTCAATGATGGGACTTAGAATGCTTTGAAACCCCACTCTGGTCTTAAGGTAGAATGGCAAATATCAGCCTCCTTACCAGTGGCTGGATTTTGCAAAAGCAGTAGACTTAAACTAACTTTTGTCTTTAGGTAAGGCTTTCTTTCTCACGTCTTCCACCGTGCATACCTGATTCTGAATTGTCTATTTGGATCGAAACGATATTTGCTGGTTTTGTACAAGTTATTTCACATTATCATCAGTGCAATGACACTTTGACCTTCGAGCCACGCTTACAGCCTGTCAGCCATTCTCTTCGCTAGTGGTTTCTCTTCTTCTATCCCAGTGGCACAAACCACGACTTGAGGGAAACCTTGAGATGCTGCATCTCAGTCGGCTATCTGATCGAGATAGCGCATAAATGTTGCTCTTCACACTGTCGCAACCTTCTCCTGGATGGGAATCGAAATAGGTCACTTCTGCATCTGTGAGTGTGACCTGCTGCACAACTGTAAGCAAGATTTGTCTGCAGAAGTGTTGAGACCTAAGGCCCCACACAGAAAACGATACATTTGATTGTGAATGAGTGGGAGAGTGATTTTGCGACGCGGTGGTGACTCGCCCTCTGTGATTTTTCTCTGGCCCCTTCATCTTACATCGCATGTAATGTCTTCTCATGCGCACTCATAATCGTGCATTCTACGCCCAATTCTCTGTGTAGATTGGATGGATATCTTGCGTTTCAGACTGCTACATGTGTTCCAATGAAGGAGTTTCTTTGAGGGAAGAGGCGCTACCATCCCTAAGCAATCGGGATCATCTAAATTTACTTCTTCGCACAAGTGAATGAATAAAACTTGATTTAATGAGTAGGCAATAAATCACGGTTTTATGCTTTCAAAAGCTCAGTTAATGCCATTTACACAAATAAATTGTCTCCCAGCCTTAATTCTGACCGTCCAACGATGGCACGAAAGCACGACTGGTCACATTAAACCTATCTGCAAATCAGAGGCATAATTAGTTAAAACTACCTCTGGAACGCATCCCTTTTCCCTAGTCGTATGTCCTTATCACCACTCCTTACCCAATCACCGAACTCTGATGATCATTCCCATGCTACATGTGACACCTTGTTTGCCTAGGAGATGAAATTCATTTCAAGTAATTCACTATGATATTAGAAAAGTACGACTTGTCGTTTTCTTGCAATAAGTCAACATTTTATTCAGGGAGTGATTAGAAAGTTCGGAGGAGAAGGTGCCTTCTACCAGGGGTTTCCAAACAAAGACTCATTAATAGCAAGTCGCTCCCATGATGCCTCAATTGGCGGCTTCGTAGGAAAAGTGTTTGAAAACTCACTGCTGGAGAATTGCAAAGTAGAGAACAGCTTGTATCGATGTGGTGTGATTGAGTGTTCTAACTGCAAATACTCGGGTTACACGCTAATTTTACCAGGTTCATGTCAACACTACTTGTAAAAAGCAGCCAGGTCAATCAATGGTACTGAACTTGGAAATGGAAAAGCAAGCATGCTACATAAAAACGACTTGTGACGACGCGTGATGCATAGCATTTGTAAATGCTGTAACGCAACCCTACATTTACTCGTTTAAATGAAACTACCACATTCGGTCATTTTATAACATGCGACCTACGATTGTCGTTAACCTCGTAAAATCTACAATCGGACCAAAAGGCCAGAGCTCTACCCCCGTTTAATGCTACTGGATTGTGATTTTGTGACAAGAGTTTCTGCACCGATATGAGTCTTCGGACTACCAACACTGAAAATAAAGGTGAATTGAGCACAAAACGTCGTGGACGAGGGATGGAATAAGGACGCGGATGGGGAGAGGGCAATTCGCTTGGGTGAATATCCCGGTACAATATGGGGCTAGGAGTAAGGCAGTATTTTCCTCCCTGTTCTCCCATGCTGGCGTTCTAATCTGAAATTCGTTACTGGTACTGGTACTGCTTTGGTCAGTATGAAGAGTATCACGGAAAAGTGAAGGAGAGAATTTCAACTTTTACCTTCAAAGCAATTCTATTGCATAAAGGCGAAGGAATATCGACAAAGCTGACATCCTACAGGCCGTATTATGATGTCATTCAGGGCTCACATCACCTTTTCATGCTTGAGATCGCACGATGTCAACTTTGAAGGGTAGAATGGAGTTTAAAATGATTATAAATGCGGACAAAATGTATCCATAAAAATGTGCATCCATCACGAATGAACTCAGCAGTCGGAGGAACGGAAAACTGTTGCATTGGTGTGACAGACCTGATTTTGTTGCCCATTTCTATTTATTTACTGTGCACTTTCGCTTTCTGCAGCAACTACCTGTTAAAGTAGTGAATGAACGGATTCTCAAAACGTGAAATAGTAATGTATAGAATTTAGCTTATTCCATTAGGGCAGCAGAGATGGCCACTTTTTCAATTGGGACTATCCTACCGGACTACTTTTTAGCATTCTGAAAATCGTGGTAGGAAAAAATTTAGGCCCATGAGGTATGCACAAACGTTATCATGCCATCGAACAACTGTTTGGGTAAACTACGCCTTGAGTGGAGTCACAAAGCCCTAGCTACTCTCGTGCATGGAGCTCAATTGCTCCCAATGGTACATAGAATACAAAATTTAACGGAATCGAATAAACAAAACCCATATCCGATTTTCTTTAAGACACTCCATCCCATGCATTGCCTGCCTGAAAAAGGGAAGTAGCTCTCTTATAGGAGGTGCAAATGGCATGCCTTATTGTGAAATGAGATAAATTTTAGATGTATAGGCCGGATTTTGGACGCAATAGATTTTGTAAGCCAATATCTCTCTCGCCAGATCTTTTTCTCATCAATCTGTTGGCTTTATCGTTTGTCAGTCAAACGTTGGGATGTGAGTGATAGTCCCACTGGAATTACAGCATTGATATTCTCGAAAGTGCCAAACTTTCTGAGTGGCTTCTAGGGGCATAGCTACTCATTACGCCTTTTTAGAGCATGTAGAAACACCATTTTAGAGTTTCTTTGGATAATGCTTTAGGCCTATTTCCTAGCCAAAATCAGTCTTGAGCGCACCGAAGTCGTAAATTTCTTATTTACGTGCAGGAGGTTTAAGAAGTCAATGCCGTTGCATCAATGTGTTGATAGAACTGTGGAGACTCAGAAGCTCACGATCATTGCAGTACAACCCAGTAAGCAACTATTAGGTCCAAGTCTCCATTGATCCCCTGATACAAATTCATCTGAAGGCTGCATATTACCTGACTCGATTCCAAGCTCACTGATGAGGACGTTGTAGGTGCTCCAACGGTTGGATAATTAATGCAGTAATTTACTCACCAAAACGGTCCAGTCACTGTTGAATCCCTATTGGCTACATCACCCACAGACAATCCACGAGTGCTTTGTTGGACAAATGATTTTCGGTCTCATGGAGTAAGGGAGGCATTAGGTAAAGAGACAGGCTTTTCCATACAAATGCACAGCTTTAATACGCTGATCATCAGACAACCAACAAATCGAGCCAAGATTTGAGACGGTAAAGGGACCAGAAATGCTGGTGCAGTCTTTGATACGTCGGATTATGATTACTTCCATAAATCAAACCCTTGTTTCATAAAATCTCAGTAGAACCTGAAGTGATTTGAGATGGTCTACTTGATGAATCCATTTCAAGTAGACTGGAATGCTGCAGAAGCCAGCTTCCCTTCAAATTCGCTGTTATGCCGTGGAGGTATGGTTCAAACAGCAGTGTGGCAATAGAGCTGTGTCAGTTTATGATGAAATTCAGCAAGTTTACAGTGGTTGCACGTGATTAAAAAAGAGAATTAAGCGTTACTAATCGCAGTTTACTATTGCGCATTTCATGCTCCCCAACTTGTTCTGCCTATTCCCACTTAATATTCTTTATTTTCCACTCACCATTTACGTAAAAATATGAGAAAAGGTGATAAGCACAACTATCACAGTTGAAGATAACCAGGCAGATAGGTCCTATACACATGCATCAACAGACGCTATATTGGGTGTCGATGGGCTACTTGACTACCTGGGCGTCTAACTGATTAACCCACCGGCTGACCTGGCATGATGTGGTTTGTAGTACATATCTTAGAGGCCTCAAGGCAGAGAGGGGCTGAACAGGGAGGTAGACACCCAGTGGTTCCCCTACAAACCAACCGTACCTTGTATGCGCCCACGTTGAGGGCACTGGGAGAAGAAAGCCAGCAGTCATTGTTAGCTGTTCACAACCTAGTGTAGCACTGAGCAAACAACATCTGGATTAGTTTCTCAGGAAAACCAATCTAGCTTATAGCCTTGCCAACCAAGGGTGATTGGATTAGTTAATTAATACACCACATTATGGGTGGTAGTGTGGAGGCTGTCAGTGCGAAACTCGTACATAATCGAATGTTCTCCCCAATGACACTGAAGCCTCTTCCGTTTTTACATGAAGGAAAATTTATCACGCATTTTCAAAGGTTCTATAGCTGATTGTTTTGTTGTCCATTTTTCAAACACAGGAATACGGTTGGCTCTTAAGTTCGCTTTGACGATGCTAAATGATGGATGCAACGGTGCAAAAGACTGTTGAACTGTTAACAGAAATGGTACTGATCGACACTGTGACACGAGACGATGATGCGAATCTGTAGCTAACTTAATAGCTTAAACCAGCACTGTTATGTCACACTGCAAGGCCTACTTTTACAGCCTACTCTTATTAAAAAAACCCTCAGGCTACAATGAAAAGCTCAAGGAGTTGTTAGCATTCCAATCTTTTCATCTGTCACATAGCTGTAGAAACCTCCGTCATACTTAGGCAATGACAGATAAGGATGTGGAAACACTGAAGTAAAGTTTATGAAGTAATAAGAGGCTTATCAACGCAAGCCCTGCCCTAAATCATTTGTGATTTGTCGGCGTTGCTAATGCGTTGCATGCAACTTAATCGTTTGTCAATTTATGCCTACTCCAATCTCCATCAAAACCTCTTGTCAGCAGATTGGCTGAGTCAAATTTAGTACGGTTTCAATCTGAAGATGTTTTTTTTTTTGCTGTGGAACAGGAGGGCTTTAAGTGGAACTTATCTTAAGTGCACTGAGGCAGTTGAATTTCCTCCGTGATCGGTCTACAAATCCAAATGTACAAAAATGCAGGATAGGTGGATAATGAGTTTACCATTAGAGAATCTGGCACTTTAGTTCGCATCGCTGCATTGACTACCCTCACCGCCGAGAGTGCAGGAAGTACCGCCTAAGATGTGAGGTGCCACCGAATGGGGGTCTGCCGCCACAATTCTGATGGATCATCCTTTTGACGGCCAAAACAGCAAACATCCACGGTATTTGTGTCTATGATTGTTTCACATTTCCAACGTCAACTAAAAAGACACAAGTCGTCGTCTGCAATCTTAAACTTAATTGCACTTATAAATAGCCCATAATCATAGGTTTAATGTTAACCCAATAGAAAAGAAATTACTTTACATTAGAATGAATCAACTTGGCTGGGAAGTTTATATATTTAGATTAATGATAGCCTTTGTTAAACTTAATATGTAGAGTGTATTTTTCTTGCTTCAGCGAAGCTCTGATACTGTAATCAATTGATCTCTTATGAAGATACACCATGAGCCATTATTGTGGCCGAGCGAGCATAGGGCCTTCCCTTCACTCGGGGCTGTAATGGACCGGTCTGAACACGCGCATCCCTCCATAGCCATCCCAGTGGGGGGAGGGGGCAGCCCAGTGTAGCATATCGCGGCAACAAGTTGACTCACGAATTATGGATGTCCGGTATTTTCGGCACTTCGGACACCATCAAAGAAAATGTATTTAAAGCCTTGGTTTTTGGATTGGTTGCAGCCATACGAAAATTTCTTGGGCTTGCCTATCTCCTGTAAGGGCTGGGTCTTACTAGATTCTAAAGTGGCATTATAAGAAAGGCATCGATTGTCTTCAAGCACTTAATACTTACCGAGGAAAAGTTCCAACTTTGGGCTTGCATATGACCACATTACATGCGATGTAAGATGAAGGGGCCGGAGAAAAATCACAGAGGGCGAGTCACCACCGCGTCGCAAAATCACTCTCCCACTCATTCACAATCAAATGTATCGTTTTCTGTGTGGGGCCTTAGGTCTCAACACTTCTGCAGACAAATCTTGCTTACAGTTGTGCAGCAGGTCACACTCACAGATGCAGAAGTGACCTATTTCGATTCCCATCCAGGAGAAGGTTGCGACAGTGTGAAGAGCAACATTTATGCGCTATCTCGATCAGATAGCCGACTGAGATGCAGCATCTCAAGGTTTCCCTCAAGTCGTGGTTTGTGCCACTGGGATAGAAGAAGAGAAACCACTAGCGAAGAGAATGGCTGACAGGCTGTAAGCGTGGCTCGAAGGTCAAGGTGTCATTGCACTGATGATAATGTGAAATAACTTGTACAAAACCAGCAAATATCGTTTCGATCCAAATAGACAATTCAGAATCAGGTATGCACGGTGGAAGACGTGAGAAAGAAAGCCTTACCTAAAGACAAAAGTTAGTTTAAGTCTACTGCTTTTGCAAAATCCAGCCACTGGTAAGGAGGCTGATATTTGCCATTCTACCTTAAGACCAGAGTGGGGTTTCAAAGCATTCTAAGTCCCATCATTGAGCATCAATGAGTGCAAGCGGCTTTGCAGGTACTTAAAATGACATCTAGTCAGTTCTTAAAGACCCTGGGTACCTGCTTTTCTTCTCGGCTAAGGGAGCGTCTTCTTCGTCTCCACCTGAATGGAAGGGAGAATGATATCGTGCTTATTTCAAAGCACTCTCGACATTGGAGTTGCACATGATTGAGAGAGAAATGATCGCAGATCTGTTGATTGTGGAACTGGCAACTGTTACCAACACACGAAGCTCCATTCCCTACTTTTAATTAGCCAATTTGTCGAACAGATCAACTATACATAGTGGAGCATCAATGAGGAGCAGATATTAGTTCTATCCAATCACATTTCGGTGCGTCGCGAGTTTTAAATTCAAGTTAGCCAATGGTGGACTTGCGAGAGCAGTGTATGCGCTAAATCAGCCTTCACCCAATCATTACTTTAAGCGCCTTAGGAATTAACATTGGTGAGTAAGTTCAAGTGGAATAGCTTTTAACTCTTTTGCTTACTGGTATGAAAATCTATTTTAAGTTGTTTTTTATTGATCTGAATTATACTGATTGCTGATATGACTAAATAAGTAACCAAACAAGTGAGGTAATAAGGGTTTATATCTCCTTTACTCTAGAATTCCGTCGTATTTCATGTTATAAGCGATCTTTTGTGCATACTTAATTAAACCGAAGTCGCAAATATTTTACGCCGCCTAGATTGTTTTGTTCTTCCTGACATCTCTTTGGCTTGTGCTTCAGTGTGACTAAAACATCTCATCCGCAGATCGATTTAGTCAACACCGTTTTAACGCATGCGGCAAGAGCTCCATTTGTGCACAACTGCTCTCTCCATCATTGAAAGGATTTTTACTTCATTTAATAAATGGTGCCAAAGCAGCAACGCTCGTAGGCTTTAAAAACTGTTTTAGAGGCACATTTACCCTATCAATCACAAAGGTGCGCCACAAAGCCTGCCAAAACGCCACAAGTGCTCGACAGTGCTAGCCTGCGCCTTTTGTATGTGGATGGGTACGCGCCCTAATAGAAAGTGGAGAACATGCGTGTTTATCTCATGCTGTTAGGGAAAGACATTATCGCCGCCGGTGGTTAGTCATTGTTGATTGTACTTTAAATTTTATTTGGCAATTGGACTGACAAAATGGCTGATTCTGGTTAACTTAATTGCAACAATTCTCCGCTTTTCTATTAGAGAACTTTCTGATATTTCCAGGTTTAAAAAAGGTGACTTTCAAAATCCTGTGAAATTATTTGTAAGATTTTTTGGATGCTGCCATTTACGTTTACCACTTACCCATTCATTGGGTACTCATGAGGATCTCAGTGGAATCTGATGATTCTTTTTTTTACGAATCCAGATTAAGTCAGTTGCAATGGAGCCAAACCCTCTGCCACTTTTAATATTTTGTTGTGGTTCATTAAGAGAAGGTGCTTTAGTAAAATATGCCGTGGGGGCATGGCTCAAGCGGCAATTTGCTGTTGAGGATGTGATGGCGCTTGATGTTCACCAAGACTTGAATATCTACGTATGATTAGAACAGAGAAATACGCGTCACTATTCAAAATATACAATTTCGTTGGTACCTTGCCTAGCTGGAAAAGCGCTATGGATTGTAGAGATGATAGTTTTGTATCCATCCCACCTAACCTTGCTGTACTTTAATTTGGTTCTTTTATCATTGCAGCTTTATGAGTGGTCACTTTGAAGGCTCTGAAGATGGACTGAGATAACTTAATTACCATACTGTCAACCCTGCGTGACGCTTTGGGTAGTGACCCACGGCTTCGGATTTGCGCATATGCTAATGCCTCGGTGTGGCCAAAAGTATCACACCTTCTGTAGTTGGGACAGTGAATCATGCCAACAGGCATGCGGCACATCCATCGCAATCTCGATTGTTCGGCTCCTACCCGTACCGCCTCGCCAGCTTGAGAATAGGCGGTTCGTTTCAACTCAGCCCGTCTTTTTTGCCTTAAGCCCCGCCCATGCCATCACAGAGGAGAGGGTAGGGCCTGCCACGTGGACAGGCTATTTTTAATTGCAACGTTCGTCTCTCCCATTGGCTCAAACTAAGAGAAGTGGACAGGACTCAATCCACAGTTGCAGCCACCACCAGGAAAGTGGCGAATCAATTCCACGTTTTACATTTTGATTCCTTTTTTTCTGAAGAACCGATAACGTTAGTCCCACTAGCTTCTCTTCTAAAACTGTCTACTTGGTTACTTCATTTTAAATGAAAAAGCCACATTTGTTGTGGGCTACAGGATTATTCACACCCTAATCCTCCAAGTGAAAACATCCAAGTCCATTTAATTACCCGCATCAGTAAAAAGGTAGTACCCAGTGCGTATAATTTAACTAAACTCCGGTGAGGAAGTTGGGGATTCAGCCGGGCACAGTGTCTTTTACCTCTCCTCTAAGCGCAGCAAACAATATTCAAGGAATGGTTTAAGATTGTCATTTTTTTTCCAAAACTGACGCCCCCTCCCTCTTTGACATTACATACTCGTCCCACCAGAGTCGCATAGGGAAAGCAATCACCGGAGTCAAGGAGTTTCGGGGTCAAAAATGGTTTTAGTCATCTCTAGATCAAGAGCGCTCTACACCCATTTTGGTAGTAGGACCCAAAACAATCTGTTGTGTCACAAAACTCGGTGCATAAAAACGCACAAGGCAAATGTTTAAAAATGACATAGCTATTGAATTCAGTGGTCACGTACTCTACAATATGTTTAATTCAACATACAAAGACCAAGTAAAAAGTTAATGTAAAAAAAGCGTGAAAAGTTTCATCTGCTGGGATAACAATGACTGGGGAATTACTCCACGATTAGAGTTTCAGTAGGCACCCTTCGATAGCACAAAGATTGCCCGTGGTAGAGGGTTCTGAAGTCCGCTTCAGTTAGTCCAACCGCATCAAGTGCCACCTTCAAATCAGCTTTTGGTTGCATGTAGGGCTGCGAAAAAAATGAGATTGCATAACTCCATACTGAGAGAAGTCAGTAGTATGCAGTACTAGATTTACGTGTGCATTTTTGGGGGGCTCGAAGATCAATTACAAGCATAGCCTGTATCGCATCAATGCTGTTAAAGAATGCCGTAAATTAGAACCACAAAAAGATCACAAGGTGATTTGGAATGTACGTGCACGAGTCGGTTTTGAATTGCACAACGACGTGAAAGGAGAGAAAAGAAGAGACTCTCCACACACTTGAGGCTGTCACAATAAGTGAAGGCCCACCACAAGAGATTGATGTCACAATAACTTGATGTGTATTAGGCCGCTGGGAGAATTACTCTGATCACATCAACTGCTTCTTCACTTGAGAATGGGTTTTAAGCGCACTCTTGGTCCAAATTACAGTGGTTCTAGTTGCAAAAGTTGACAGAGCCTTCATGCAACAGAAACCTCTTCCTGCCTCTTGTAGATTTTAACAGGATATTGCTCCTCACTTTCAGAGTCGGATCAGGAGAAATATACCAAAGTGGAATCCGAAATTACTAACGCATTCTACCCAAATGAATCTATGGAGCAACTGAACCTATGGGTTAAAAAGGACATTTGTGCAAGCTGAAAAGGGAACAACCATTCTGTTCAATCTTTTTTACGATTTGTATCGAACGCGAAAAAAGAGATGGTACAAGTGAAAGCGTATAAAGGACCAGGTAGAATTGTTTTGGCCATCGCATTTATGCACAAGTTTTGATGCGACTCGGTGTCAAAGTAATTTACCAATTAAGCAGAATGAGAGGTGTGCATTAGTAAAGATGAAGTCCGGTCAGAGCCTTATGATGAGAAACAGAGCCTATACAATTGTCTTACTGATCCCCTGTCGTAATATTTCTACGTCAGCTTGGAACTTTAAATTATACAGGTCTGGCATAAAAGGGGATGCCGCTTTGGCGGAGTTAAACACTGTAGTAAGAAGCAAGTTTGTCCTGTTACCACTTGTAACACCCAGCACGCACGTCGTGCTTGGGTCAGTCTGCGCACCGTTACTCACTATAACAGGCAAGAGTGACACTGCACACTTGTATGCAATAGGGCGTGATCGCTAACAGAATCTGCTCTCAAAGAAATGTAAGAGCTTATATCCACACAGTTTTTTGCACTGATGGAATGCTTAGCGACCTAAAAATAGCTGAGTTGGGTGAAAATTTCAAGGACAGACAGTCGTGCATCCTTGAGTGTCGATCTTGACCCCGTACAGAAGTCATTCAGCAACACGAACAGTCTGTGGTGGAGGCATAACCTGCCGTAAGACAAAATTTCACAAGAAACCATTCCTTCTGTAGGAACGATGCCCACTTGCAAGTTTGAAGTGGGTGTGTGCTGAGACAGGCAAATGGATGCAATAGAAAATAGTTGCCAATAGACAAACTTTCTATTCCTGTAAATCTCTTCTTCCCTGCTACAACCTCAAAACTCTAGATCGAGTCAAGCGCATCTTGCAGTAATACTTTGCTTGTTTAGACTGCCCGTTTTGGTGACTCGGGTGGCCATTTTGTGCCAGCCGGTTGGCTGGCCTCCGGGACGTGTCAGCATCCTCCAATCCTTCTATTTCCGGAATGTATGCATTCTGCCCTAGTACTATGCCTTTCTTACCTTAAAGGAGACTCGGGACGCTACACTTTCACTTGCGCAGATGTAGAATAGTAAGTACTTCAAGGAATTCTGTAAGTAACGACTACACAATATGTGAAGAAAAAAGTACCTCAAGCAAGTGAGAAATTAACTTAAAAGCAAATGAGTGCAATCAATAAAGGGAACAAAAAGGAGTAGATTTTAAGGAGCTCACCTCCCGGCCAATATGAAAGGTGCCCCAATGCACACCGACAGAATGAGTGGCAGAAATGTCGCGGTGGATTTGTACAGCCTCCTGTGGGTTCACGTGTTGAGAGCGCATCAAATTGCTAAAAAGGCAACGCAAAAGTGTCGTAATTCAGCTCGGATCACTTCAACTCACTCCATGCTGCAGATCTTAGATCAGTCGAATTCAAAATCCCATTGTTGCTTAACGATCAGAACTTCTTTCATTATTCTGCCTAAAAGTAACATAGAACAACCCAAAATGCCTACCTAAGCCACCCCAATTCCAGTCCTCACTACAAAAACGATAAAATGCAGGAGCTTCCATGTCATTGTCAATTGAATGGCAAAGCCTTATTAGTAGTCCACTAAAAAGCAGCACAAAAATACCTCAACTGACTACTTTGGGTTGAATATGTAGTGAATTTAACAAACAGAGGGGAGGAAAAATTGTGCAGGCGAACCAAGAATTTTATAAAACATTTGCTTTGGCCAATTTAATCGAATATTACAATTCACTAAACAGAGGAATCAAAAAATTAAGCACAGGCGTAAAATCGTGCCTCCTAGAACTAAAGAATCAAAGAGATTCTACTCCATCTTAGTGAAATGCAATTTCATCTCTATGTTATACCTGATTATTGTGATTAACTTCTAATTGCAATGCAAGATTTCAAGAAGGATTAAAGGACTGCGAAAGCCATTGTTAAATCCTTGGAATAAAAAGGGGATCGAGACATCATTTAACCAAGGGAAATCACTTAACAAGACCTTTGATACCGATTATAGCTATTAAATCCCACAACAGACATCTGTTAACCATGTTTGCAGACCTTCTAATGCATTTTTACAATTGGCATAACCTGGTGTGCGAGAGATAATTTCAAGGGATGAAACAGGGAAAATGCACAGTATCATGACTATTTCTTACTTACTGCGGCGTGTAGGCTCCAATAGGAATGGCAGCAACATCGATAGGACCATATCTCTCCCCAATGTCCCTGAAGGCCTCACAGTATCCCGTGTCACCAGCAAACCAAGCTCGATGCGACGGACCGACAAAAGTCCAGCTGCCCCATAGGCTCTGAATTTAAAGTACCATACACTATTAATTTACTCCATCAGGTTTGATTTCTACCCTCTTAACTAACCCTATCATTATCAAAAAAGATATTACGACCCGACCAGTGCTGCGCAGGCGTGAAGACAAGTCGCACTCCACTGTCACCAATAGTCCTCTCATCCCACCACACCGCCTCCCATATACGTGGACGACGCCTTCCCTTTCCACGGTTAATTGTCGAGGCGATTAGATTTGCACAGCCGGTGGGGATGCACCAAATAATATCTGGAAAACATTGACTTAACTTCCTCACAGTTGGCAGGTCCAAGTGGTCAAAATGGTTATGCGAAATGACCACAGCATGGATTCGGGGGAGATCCTCAACCTTTTATGGGAGAAAAATAAGCCCTTCAGGGAAAAAGCTTTACCTTGCAGGGCATAGGGCGATAGCGTTTGGGTCCGATAACAACGCAACGTGAGCTAAAAATGGGGTCGCAGAGGATATTGACCCCATCCAGGTGAAAGAGGACAGAGGCATGGCCAAGCCAAGTAAGACGTACTCCACAGTCAGAATTAAGGTCAACAAAGGGAGAACCAAAGACAGGTTTGACTAATGGGAGATTTATATCTAGCTGCGCGTTGCTAGGAGAGGGCCAGACTTCTTCTGAAGGTTTATTGGTAAGAAGGTAGTAGGCCGCCTTCATCCGTTTCTCCGTCCATGAATCCCATGGGTTGACGTATCGACCACACCAATTGTGCTTAATTGCGATTGCTTTTTTTTCAGTATTCATGAGAGATTGTTGGTTAACACTTATTAATAAGCACCTCAGAAGCTGTAAACTGAATGAAAAGCCAACAATTAATCACGAGCTTAAGCAAAAGTTTAAGCTTCTAACAGAACAATAGACACTTTCTAAGCATTTTAAGTCCAGGACTAATCATAAGCAAATCACGGTTTTGATTTCCTTTATTTTGAAAAAAACACGCCTGACATTATAATAGGGGATACGCACAAATAATTCAAAATCAAATTACCGTTAGCAAAGGTTTTCAGGCAATTAGTTTTTTAACAAACAAATTATGCAGATGCTACGAGCATAGGTTCAGGCTATAACAGAAGAGACTTAAAAGATGTGGTGATTTTAACTTTACAAAAACTATGATTAAAGCAACTATAACCTTGCATTAATAAATAATAAAAGCATGTGTTATGTGCTCGAGTAAGATCAACGTATGTAAGCGTTACTTTTACCAAGTAAATTGTGCATTTTATTTCCACTATGAGCTTAGACAAACAACACCCACCAAAACCCAGCAAACAAAATCAATAAGGCAGGCAAATGCACAGAACCTTGATTGTGATAAAGAAAAAAGAGGGTCCAATCAATGGTGGTCTGGCAAAATCCTATCAAGACATTTGAATGCAACACGAAATCAACCTACAAGTTTAAGGGATCGACCTTGCCATTAATTTTGGGTCAATCCGCAAGAGTCCACACCAAAACGGAAAAACAATTTTTAAGTCTATAAAACCTGCGTAAAAGTTCATCGCCAATTCACGTAATGAAACAAGTGGAAGAGGATGTTAAAAAACTAGCGATCACAAAACACTGAGGTTTTAAAATGATCACATGCCTCGTAGATTTTCAAGAGGATTTGTAGCAATTACAACACTAATTTCCTTAGCTATTTTGCTTTCAGATAGTGCCATTTTAAGGTACTGCAACCAAATTAGTGGTGCAGGAAGGTTATTTAGCACATAGTGAATATACAATAGGATCCCGTGGGGATCTTCGAGTCTTTTGCGGAAATGCGGTCAGGCATACTAGTGTTAATGCTTTAAAGTCCTGAGACCAAACAGAAGGCAAAATGCCTAATACTTGCTTAGCATACATACATATTCTTCACACAGCAAGGTCTGATACTACTGGCATGGCCTGGATACCAGCTTACTCAGCAGAGATGTGATTGCGGAGTCCAAAAGGGTTTATTTTTAGCATCCAGAATGTCCGGGTGCCTGGTTATTTGGCAGTTACCTGACGGTTTTGTCACACCAATTGATAAAATCGACAAGACTGCAGTACATGAGCAGTTAGCTATGCTGTCAAAATATAACAAAATGCCGCTACATTCTCATTCCAAAAATTTTTAAAAATCTTTTATGTTTAACAATATTTTAACCTGAGATGATCTTAATTAAATTACTTACTAGTCATAGAAGGTTCCATTTTATGCGCAACATTTGATACCATTTCCTTCCTTACATTAAACAATTTGGCGCCACCTAGTCTCTTATTCTGTGACCTTAAGTTGCGCAGCCACAGATACTGTGTACTCGTATTGCGTCCATCATTATGTGTCGCTACCTCAAAGTCTTAAGCCAAGTGCACTCACCATCTCCTTCAACCGCACTCATGGTTAACCGCTTAACACGAACTGCCGCCAGTTTAGGAGCCGTGTGCAAAATCCAGAGCTATGCCAAAAAATCTAAGTGATGAGGTTGAGAATTTCTTTGCTGTATGTGACTACTTTAATATTACTGATAGCCTCTATAGGAAGTTGACGCTATCACGTTTAATGATGTTAAAGATCAAGACACCGGTAAACTTGCTATCTACTTGCCTTGTTCAGAAGTCGCTAATTTTTTTATGAAGTTGGGTGCATTTTTTTCCTTACCTGTGTAGTATACTTTCATTTAACTATTTGCATCCTTGAAAAATAGCTGTAATCACACAAACTGTCTGATGTCTGCGCAAATGTTACTAAGTCCCCTGTCACACACTCATAGAAGACTATGAATACTTTAATTATAGCTCCAAGAACCAATTGGATCGTCCAAGTTGACTCAAAGTCCAACCTACCCTTTTATCATAACTTTGTAACTAAAGAAACAACTTGGGACATTCCAGACGAGTACCAGTCCTACCTTGACGAATATAAGACCTATCTTCAACACAAAAATAACCAATCGGACCTGAAAAAAGTAGAAGAGAAAGAAGCTCCGGTGCTTATACTACCTGAGGGAAATGCCAGAAAGCGGCGTCGCATCAAGCGCGCCTTCATGCGTGCAAATGCAGGGAAAACGAACCTTTCAGATGCACCTGTGGAATTCCTTTCGGAGTATATCGCCTATAGCGACTCTTCTTCAGAAGATGAGTCCTCAGATTCGAAAAGGTCGTCACAAGCAGCGGTGGTCTATGAATCTATGGAAGTGATGCCGCAAACTCCGGAATCGTCGACGGCTTTCATCGGTCCTCAACTGCCTTTATCACCATCGAAGTGGGAATCCACATCTTTGAATGCAAATGAATTAAGTAAACTGCTTTTTGACAGGTTTTCTACTGTCCATCCGGAATGCGACAAGCTTCCGCGTCTTCAGGTTGCATATATCCAATTCATTGTGAGTTTGCATTAACTACTCTATCCCTACTTTTAACTTCTAGGAGCATAAAGTAGTTGGATCTAAATTTTTAGACACGATTTGAAGATTGGAAGGCTGGATATCTTTCGGATGCGCGCTATAAAGAGAAGTTGGAAGAAGTGAGCAATTTTCTCTGCGAATATGAACAGCGTGTGCAATTTGAAACAGTGGATGAATGTCCGCCCAACAAGACGCGTCCGCTTCCAACACGTCAGGGCGAACCTGCCACACTCACTCAAACGGAGGAGGTACTCATTACTTCAGCCACTGCTCTGACGTCTATATTCTGTTTTTCAGAATAGTAGGGAAACCAAAACTCTCGGAGTGAGCGAAAATAGATCTGAATCAAACGACTTGAACTCGTCGCAACGTCCTGGGGTAAAATGGGACGAAGTTCTAGCTCCATTCTTTCATTCTAGACCGATGCCCAGATGGCACGATGTGATCTAAGTGCTGACAACAGTTTAGCAGTACACTCGCAAGGGATAAAACCACTGCAAAAGTTTCCGGTAGAGGTAAAAGGTCCTACATCCATTTTAACATTTAATTTCAACACAGGACATAGGTTCAGACGTTTTGACAGCGGATAGAGGTATATCCAAGTCGCCAGAAAAGTGGAGTGAGGCGCAAGGAGATTTGTAATTTGCTTTGTGTTTATTCAAGTTTTTACTGAAATTGCATTTTCATATGAAATACTTCAATTCTTTGTTTTTGAAGGCGAGATTGATCACCAATAACATTTATACCACGAGTGCTTCAACGAGGCGGACACTTTAACTGTGTTAGATTGGTATAGCATCAGTACTGCCCAGAGTGACTTCAACTCTTATCAATTAAGTTCATCACTCAAATAGATAATGCTATTCAAAAGCGAAATTGAGTAAAAATAGTATTGTAAATACAAAGTCGAGCTTTATACACAACTGCCGCTTGTGGCGCTTAGGCCACAAAGCGACTTCAAAAGGGAAGTCTTGGTTTGCGTACCGAACTAAGTGATTGGGTCCAATTTTCGGTTGAATCCGCCACGGCGGTTCATGTACTGCCGGTACTTGCGTTTCTTCTGTATGTTTGCGACATAAACGTTGTTGCCTCTCACATGCTTTCCCTTAGTTGAATCAAAACTGAAGAAACCCAGAGTTTTCATCATTTCCAATTCGCCTTCTGTTTGTGGGGCCTTTGCTATATTGGGTAGATTAAAACCTACTCGAACTCACTTTCTTTGCCTTCAGCTGCCGCATCGTTTGAACTACATATACGGATAAGCAACTGAATCGTAACGCTTACACATTTTCAACCTGATCAGGAGTTCGTGATCGACTATCCCTCCATGATCTCCCGGTTTTCGACTCCTTTCCACGGTGATCATCTGAAGGATGTCCGTGTCTACGTTCTTTTCTCTTTTCTGGAGTGTGATCCCGCCTGTAACGATCACCGTCCTTGTATGCATCTCGATCTCTCCTCCGTCTGTCTGACTCTCGGTCATGTCTTTCTCTGTACCTCTCACGGGACCGCGACCTGGAGCGTCGCCGTCCTTCAAATTGATGAAGATTTGATTTACACAAACTTACGGGACAGAGGACTACGTGACCGATCTCGAGGCATTTCTAGCCAATAAACACGATGACTCGCAAAAGCGATCAATCCGCCTTTACTGCCTATGAGCTTAAACGAGTTTCAGGGTGACGGTGTGGCAGGCACGTTTGGGGAATAGGAGAGTAAATCAGTGAATGTATGGGTTTGGAGTGGGTAGCAGTACTTTTCCACATTAGGTTTGGTTGGAGGCAGGGTCTTTTCAATGATTCAACTCTTGTGTTGGGTAATTTAGAAAGTCATTAAAAGGCTAGGGCTTTAAAGAAGTTTTGCTGATTCGCAAACAAGTTAAGACTAAATGCTTCCACTTTGAGCACGTTTAGAGTTATTAAATAGGGCAAATTTGCCACACTTATTTTAATCTTTTAAATTCAAAGAAATCATGCCTGTAGTTGTACTTGTTTTCCGACTCATTACCAACTAGTTTTGTAAACATAGACCTGGATCTGGAACGAAATGTGCACTCACCAAGAATGCCTTTGAATAACATGGCAATTGAGCAGAAAATATGTACTGAATATAAGCAAATAATTCACAGCTGCCTCCGTAATTCTTATGCGTGCAAAATTTTGTTAGGAATTAGCGTAGCATTGCGCTGCTCATGAAGTTTAGGCCCTTTTTTGTTGTTGTTTTTAATATGCATGTCTGCTTCAGAGGTGTTCTTTTTAATCATACTTTTGATTAGTAATGCAAACAATTGTTATTGATGTCCACACTGCATGGTCACAGCTCGACCTTGAGGACAACCACCACAACTTTGGAGTTACCGTCGTGATGTGGCCCTTCTCTTCATCGCCGTAATCTCGTTAAATCAACTTGATGGTTTAGGTCTTCTGAAGTTGCCGCCTATGTACAAAAAGAGATACAGTCTGCCCATGTTGTATTATTTATTAAAAGTTATTGTCCCTATTGTGTCAAGGCGGTTGATATCTTGCAATCCTATGTGGGAGGTTCATTTACATCTAGTGATTTGCATGTCGTTGATATTGGAGCGCGTGCCGATTGTGCTAAGGTTCAGGATTACTTAGAATCCATTACCGGGGCCAGAACTGTAAGCATGTCTTGAACCATCTTTTATTTGTCATCTTAGGTACCTAGAATTTTTATAGGAAAGAAATCCATCGGTGGGTGCAGTGACTTGGAACAGCTCCATAGAAAGAACCTACTTGCCGAACTTTTAGCCCGGAAGTAAATATCATGATCTTCGATTAACAATATTACTTTCAATAGTTCGTAATACATTTCTCAACGTGAAGCTAGTCGAATGCATTGTATTCTGTGGTTAGATATGGTGAGAATTGGTTATTTTCTATTTGAACTAAACCAGAAGAAGCGTTCGAAAATTGCTCCACCTAATCGGACATGCAGGTGCATTGACCATTTTCAAATGGTAAAATTACTCCGTTTAAGACTGATGACTTCTGTCAGATTTTCCCCTTCCGATATATTATCTAAGAGGTAACCCGATAGTAATTATGATCTTTGCTTCGTTTACCAACAGAATGCGTCACCTTGGCTGAAAGATAACTAGCTCCTAAATTTACTCGCCTCTGCCCTTAGTTGCATCTTCGCGGATCTACCCATTTATTTCGTTATATGACTCTTTTCATTACTGCCCTAAGCAAGGCGTTTCCAAGGTTACCGCGCAGTAGCTTGACTTAGTGGCTCACGAGACTGGATACTTCTGTCGACTTGTCGGTGCGTTAGGTTCGAGTCGCGTATTCGATATCACGGATTGCGCGATGGTAGGCACTTTAACCCCACGCAGTCCGGCGTGACATCCTTCGACATCGAAGTTCAGTTATGCTTTTAAGGGTCTTTCGAATCTTAATTGGTTTTATTTCATTTAACTTATGACCTTGATTTGAATAGAGTTGGTAGGTTTCTAGATTTTAAAAAGAATTGGGCCGGCCTCAAGCTACTTTACCTTGCATTGAACCACATCCTTGATTAGAGAAGAGCTGTTAATAACCTCATGATTTATACTGCGTGGTGATAATCATCGTTTTCAAGGTACACCTTGCTGTGACCGGTGCCTGATACCTTTAGGGGGGATTTCGGGTTCTCAGGCTACGTCTGGATTGCCTTATTTTAGTCCCTATTGGGATGATAGATCGGCGGCCTAAATCCTCAATGCAGTCCACTATTTGATCACCCATTTACCTCTCGGATGGAAGTGCACTTATTCTTGAGATGTAAGTATTGGTTGCGCCCTGTGCATCTACTAGACTCTTGTATCATTTTCCACCCATTCATTAACACGTCATTGTCTCATTCAGCTTATTTTGATAATGTTTTAAGTTCCCATGATTACGAAGATTGCTATTGAAAAGTACAAATGCGCGCTGACCGAAGTTGTGGTTGTAAGGGTGCAAAACAACTTCCTTCCTGTACTTCGGGTTCAAGGTTATATTGGGCAGGGGACAGTGCTTCAAATGTAGTGTATGCTGTAGGTGTCACAGTGAAAGATTCGTGTTCCCACTTGGATTTTTTTTGCAGATTTCTGAAACTCTTAGGGTGGATTTCTGGTAATTCAAGTAGCCACGCTTTGTCATTCCACAGAGGATGGTGCAAAAAGGTCGAGAACACTTTAACAGAAGGATGTTAAATACCAGTGAGGTGCGTGTACTTTATTGTTGATTTATTCTCACCTACGTCAAAATAAGACCTTCCATCACTCTCAACAGTGGATCATGTTGTTTTGTGCTTATATTGGTCAAAAAATATCTGTAGTGGTATCTTGGGTTGCCGGGAGGAGTAGGCAATTAGAAAGGCTTGGCTTGAGGTTGTCGAACTTCTGACTCCATCACGTCGAACGCAAATTCCCTCAAAACTTTAAGGTCGCGCTCTCACCGAGCCATTGGGAACATTAAGGATACAGAATTAAAAACCTACCGCAAAACTTTATTTAACCTCTTAGATCCGGATTTTTCCGCGCAAAAATCTGGTTCGGGTGCCCTGAAGTGTTTAACACTATACTGATGCGTTGTGAATACTTATTTGAAAGGCCTGGCGTGACAGTAGACACAGCATGCACTTCACGAAGGCACTTGTAAGTTTGGAACCACGCTTAGAGCTTGAAGTAGCAAAAGAAGGTACATTAGGTGAATCGGAGTTCCGGTGAACAGCTCGTAATTAATGTAGTGTCTGAAAAGCCACTTTGTAAACAAGTCAAATTAATTTAGCCACTTCACTAAGTACCGTCGGTTTCAAACAAGGATGAACGCAATGCTTCTTTTGATTTTTCTTGCCGTTCCTAACCCGTTAATCCTTCTGCTTGGATTACACGTCCTTTATCAAGGCATCGCTAAAGGAACGCAACTCCAGTTTTCGGAACGATGAGGGAAATGGGCTCTTGGCGAGGTGAAATGGAAAGGGAAGAATCGCAGGGTACCTCAGTGCTAAATGTTGGAGAGGAGCGGGGGCCTCTTTGAACATCACGTAGCTCTCCTTCGAGTGGGTGAAATTTGGCCATTGTCTTTATTCCACTCACTGCTTCTACGATGCATCACCGCCTTTGTTCAAAATGGAAACTCCAAAGAGTTTTGACCCCCACTAGGACCATGCTAGATTTGGGGAAAGTTTGTGCTGACCTACTAAAAAAAATCGTCCCATTTGTTATGAATGTGCCACGAGAAGTTGGAAAATAGGGGTAATGTTTTATTACCTGAAATACACATTCCTGAACGCAAAATGATCGCAGTGTTCTTTTACTTTTTTTTCGTACTGGCAAATGTACTTAAAGATCGTTAAGCGACCCCAGTTCTAAGTGGCCTATATCTAAGCAATGGAAGCACTAGGGATGTCATGGGAGCTGAAACTGCTTTTTGAACATGATACTCGGACAAAATGTACGCATTCGACGTACAAAAAGGCCTTGGGGGCTACTGGCACGGCTCAGAGGTCAGGTCACCCGGCAGAGGTGCAGCGGCGTAGCCTCCGAGTTGCTCGTCACCATGACCAAGAGTCAAACAAACACTTAAAGCATTACACCAGGTTACCTTACAAAAGCGTTTATTATGAAGCCTTGACTAGGTTGTCTCACCAAAAGAACGAGATGGATTGCTCCGACCTACTTCGATAAAGCAGCTCCCCCGACGATCCACACGCGGTCATGCCACTACATTTAGGCTCTTTTTTTTTATTGAAACTAAGTCTCGCACACTTCAACAGCCTTAGGAAGGCCAAATAGGGTGAAGGGGGGTTGGGATGGATCCGCGTTAGACACCCACATCTTCCTGGGCATATGTCTCCTGGCGGTTGAATTTTGCGGAGCAAAGGTAGTGTCGGGTTCGCTTGAGTGAGGCAAAGGGACAAATCACTAACTCGTAGAAGCCACACGCCACCACAGTTCCCAGTACTGGACCGGCAACGTAAATCTAAAAAAGGCAGGATCAAGTGAAACCACTTTGACACTCGATCACCGCCGTAGTGTCACCAATTTCTATTGAATTCTTGTCTACTTAAATTGGTTAGCCTCAAATCCATCCCAAACAATCTGTTAAAGGGGCACAATTAGAAGGAATTGGTGGTTATCCCTTGTTTAATTTCCTTGGGATGTTTTTTGGGACGGTGGTGGCAGGGCACCTTCCACTGCATGCGGGCTGATCAAAAAAGTGCTTGGGCTACCTTTAAAAGCTTCAAAACAAGAGATAGGACTTTGATAAATGATGAGTATGCTCGTTCCATGGGGAAATTGGCACAGTGATTTGACTCCACTCAGTAAGTCCTGGATGGACTGATGGAGTAAGTTAGCAGGTGCATGACCAACTAAGGTGAGAGTAGTTGGGACTACGAAACGACATTTGTGTTTATAGATCATCTGAGCTTTCAACATCCTGGCCTCTCCGTTAGGTAACTCCACAAGTCGCTTTCACCCTTTCATGAATACAAGTTTTGTGTATTTCTCGGTACTGTAGAATTCTAAGGGACTATTTATCGTGTCTGATATATTAAGACTAATGAGGTTGAATCACTCACCCATTGTCGGTCAAAGTTGTTCTGGATGATAGCAGCAGCTAGGCTTCTAGTGGGATTCATACTGGCTCCGGAAACAGGCGACTAAGGCGTACAAAATCAACCAATTAGTGGTGGCAAGAATCCGAGAAATCTAGTCCAACTATTTGTCAAAGGCACTTTTTAAGTTATTTTCGGTTTACGTGCTCCATTTCATCCGACAGGCGTCGTCTATGCAAGCCGACTTTAAATTGTTCTCGTGAGATAGTATGATGAAACCTTTGTGTATGGCTTCGGGCTGCATGCATTTTGCTTCACGAAGCATCTGAGGGATATGACATCATCGATAGGCTGGGATCTTATCCACACCAATAACGTTCCTATTGTTAAATTTGTGGATCTTAGGCAAGAACTTGGTCTATGAAATCGTGGGTAACGAGAAAAAGTCGTCTATCTGCAAGGTAAACTTCAGTACCGGTATGTTTACAAGTTATATAACGTGTACTGCTTGTTGCTTGACTGGTACAGTAAATCTGGAGGAGGCTCCACTTTGCGTACTTCGAATACTCCAGAAAATTTGTGACTTTGATCAAAATTTATAGGCAAGAAACGAATTAGAGTCCACGCCTGCCTCTTGATCCTACCACAGGGGAACACTTTAGATATGCCATAGGATAAAAAATACTAAAGAATCTCCAAACGGAATAGATGTATTATCATGTATAGCCAAACCTTACCGTGAGCACCACATTGACAGTGAGAGCTAACATGACAGCGAGGGGAAAGGGAGCTCCTTTCTCCGGTCTCCACTCTCTAGCACGTAACTCGTCCAAAGAGGCCAGGATGACTATGAGAAGAATGAAGGTGGACACAGCCTCTGTAAAAGTTGCTACGAGGGGACTAACTCCATTTGCGGGAAGCGTCATTCCGTAGATACCCGGCGCCTGGTCCTTGAAAGGCGAGATGGCCCACGCAATCCCCATGAAAGTCAAGGTGCCCACGAAATCGGCCACCAGGTAGACAGGAGCAAGGAGTGGCGGTATTCGACGGGTGAGAACGACTGCTAGGGTGACCATAGGATTGATTTGGGCTCCACTGGTGGTGAAGGTGCACCAGATGGCGAGATAAACCGACGCACCCGCTAGAAAACCCGCCACCAGGGCGAGATTAGGCGTGGAGACGTCGACGAGGAAGCAAAAGAAGTGCGCCAAACCCGAGGCTAGCACTTCGGCAAAGAAAATCTGACAGATCCTCCAAACGCATTCCCTGGTTGGCTTCTTCATAAATCTGTTGAAATTAACTCATGTAACTAATGCTTAGCTCTTTTCATGACAAGATGTTACAATGAATTTCGTGCTGGTCAAAAAGGGAAAAAGGTGGAACGATCCAGTGCAACCGGAATTGTCATGTTGTATGTGTGTGGCTTTAGAGGCGAACGGATGGATTGGGAATAAAAAATCCAAAAGTCATCGCTACAAACTAAACCTGAACAAAAATAGGTAGTTAATCAGTCAAATCCCAAAATCTCATTTTGAAGACCTCGTAAACAGAGCACCGAACTATCCCCCACCTCCCACACGCAGATTTGCTAGCCATGCGGTCCTTCTATCAATCAACCTGTCATATTTTAAAATCAGGAATTAAAAAAAAAAGATGTCGCATTTCCAAACTACAGAGTATAGACCTCTGTCTACTCATTTAGCTGCAACCGAAAAGCCGACTTCGACACCCGGTTAAAGTTCTCTGTGCCTAAATGAAGTATGCATGGAGAAACATGGCAAGAAGCTATCGCCCAGTTGCATGCCTAAATGTCAGTAGGCCTATTGTGGATCAAAAAAATGGCGATGTGATTGAGGGCAGCTATGAGCAGAGCGATTGGGAAGTGATGAAACACACTCACCGATTGTATCGTTGGATTGGTACTTTTTCGAAACCTGACACCATTAAATACAGCCCCAATTAGCCAATCGGTGCAGAGGTGATCACTTCGTGGCCTGCATGTTCAACCCGTAGAATTTCAGGCACGGCTAAGTGCGGTTGTGCTTAACTGAGGAGTAGAGTAAAATTGGTTGGATTCTAAATCAACTCGTAGCATTTAAAATGCTCACTTTGTCAATGCTTTCGACAGGAAGAGGAGTGGGGAAGCTGAAAAGTCCTCTTTTTATTTGTTTACACAAATTTATGTTAGACCTGGCTTTCATGTTGTCAACTGTGTTTAAGAATCTCTTTTCACAACGAGCTTGTGTATAGGGCAACGATGCATTAACAAGAACTATCATGGAGTAAGTGATTGGGGTAGCTGAATTCGGCAGTGGTCCTGCACGAACTCTGGAGACAGTAGTATTAATTTAAGTCAACCACAAATGAGGTAGCCTTCATTGAGACAGCTTCTTATATTAAAATTTTCATTCCAACCAGAGTACATCCCGCCTCTAGAACGACTTGAAAGATCGGTGAGCAAGGACACAGTAAACATTTGTCTTTTTTGAATGGACTAAATGTAAAACTAGTTGAAAATTCCCGCACCTAATTTCATTGCCAAAAATATGATGGCAATGAATAGCTTACTGGGTCGACAAGTCCTTGTTTCAAGCCTTCGGTTTGTCAGTTGTCGATTATGCATCAGGACCCTTCTCAAATAGAGAGATTCAATGGAACCCACTGAGGGTAATGTGGGTGCTGTGTCTATGACCTAACAAAACGGCCTATGGTTGACCCAGCCTTTTTATCCTCATCGTTGTGATTACACTAGTGTCGACCTGGAGTGGTAGTTAAACATAATTTTAGTTTTAGAAAGCCAAGTATGCTGGAGCTTTGGTTTGTTTTCAAGAGGATTCCAGACGATCCGCGGCAAAATCGAGGAGCAATTTGCGATCCAATATTACCAAACCTGTGTAGTTATCTCACTTCTTTTTTTTTTTTTCAATTTCACTCAATTGGGATTGAAATTAGTTTGCGCAGATTTGCTTAAGGGGAGATTTGGTTTCAGCCTCGAAAACTGTCCTCTGGAGATAGCCTGCAGAAAGGAGATCACTCTCTTCCACCAAAGGTTGTAAATACTAGCAAAAGTGTGATCCGCTCATGCTAATGCACAAAGTTCCCATTACATCTATCCACGCTGCAGAATCACACTGCATCTTCAACTTTTAGGACCTGAGCTGTTGTGATGCGTTTTAACGGCTGTTTCATGCCTCATGATGGTAACAAAACGCAAAGTAATCAGCAGAGAATGGGACAAAAATAACCTCCAATGATTGCATAAATTCCTGAAAACTTCGTTCCACCTACGCATAATTTCAAGAGAAACCTCTTCTTTGCTGTATGACAGTCTGAAGGCAAATTGTGGCCCAGCGCAGATGTTACAGCTCTGCTTCACCATCCCCCTCGTAGGTGGACGTCTGGCAGTTGGACCTGACTTTGAAAGACGTGACAAGTCAAAACTATCCAGTGTAAAAATTAAGAATGAAATCAACTTATTTGATGTTATTTATGTGCTGCAAAACTCTTGAAAATCCTACCAAATTCAACCGAAATGTGAGGACGTTCTAGGTATCTGAAATAGTTAGCGTAGCCCATAGAACACTGGTGACCTGACTACATATAGCCATTTAAATCGTTCAAAGGTGGCAAACCTAATGAATTCACTTTTTCCATGTTGTGTGTGTGTGTGTGTATGCAGTTTGGCCTTGAGTTGTGCACTTTGCACGCAACCCCTTTGCCCCCAGGCTGTGACCTGAAGATTGAGGGGAATAAACATCTTAGCCTGATGTAGCATCAAAGCCTCGTTTTCTCTCCCTCTCTCTCTCTCTCGACACTAGCTTGTGTTAGTCACAATTCCTGTCAAATACTACCCCTTCATTTATTTATGTTAGTTGTACTTAAGGCGCCCTAAAAGGCTTTGTTAGTGATGACTACCTTGTGTTTATTGCACAACAGTTTGTAAATAGTGCAATGAAAATAACATTGTAGTTACACACTTGATCAGAAAAGGTCTAGTCTTACCAATAAAAGGCTGGGTTGGGGTTTGCTTGATTTACGCCCCAGCTGCTAGCAAGTTGGTATTCAAAAGGGACGTAGATCTGGGAAGTAAATACGATGTCCCCAGTCTCCTTCGAAAGACGCCTTCAATGTTCAACTCCTACTGACAGTCGGTTAGAGGTCAAAGGTGCAATTCATTGGTGAGAAGCAACTTGATCTGTGTGCGTCATTGCCACTTGGTTCCAGCTCACTCACCATTCTTTACAGAACGCCATGGAGAGGGTGGCTAGATAAAGGTGCTTCGAGGCGAGCTTTTGGAGAATGTGCTTTGAATGGTGCCTATTTTAAAGCACTTTTCTCACTAGCTTAATTAGTCTGAGGGAGGCGTCTGTTCACGAAAGCAATGACATAACCAAGTTTGTGAGGGAGGGATACCGAAATTTTTTTATTAAAAAGAGATTTAAAACACCAATCGCCCCAAAAGAGCAAGAAGACTGTTTTCCGAAGCACAAACCACCACCACTGTCCCGATTGGTGGACCAGCAAAGTGAATAATGAAAAGGTGACCTGCAACTGCGCGAGGACCCAGACCCAAGGCGAGGTTTTTCACTTCCCCAGGCGTCCCAATTACCCTGTCAGGTTGTGGAATGTTGATCAGGTCAAGTTCAATTTCTAAGGTCAGTCTAATACCAACTCTTCTGCTATTTAAACATCAGATTAGTCAGTTGTGGGTTAAGATGTTACAGGCGCAGAAGACACAATTTATGAAGATACTGCTGTTAAATTACCTGGATGATTACGCGGTCTCATTTTAGTGCATTGTAGGGGGGACGGATCAAATTAACACCGACCCTAACCCTTTAGTCTCCCTCCTCTTCTAGCATTAAATGAGCCTGTAATTAACTCCGCGCTCTAAATGAAAACATGGATTTCTGGTTGTCAACCCTACTGGATTATACCCCTTCAACACACAATAGTTTCAAGGATTGAGTCGAGGGTTTACTCCCTCATCTCTGGTACATTCAGGTCACTGCCTTGTTCCAATATCCCTTCCCTAGGTTCCCTGTTCTGCTCGGATTTCCGTCCATTTTACCGGTTAAGATATGTTTGTTATTCTAGATTAAGAGCTAGACGAGGCAGTTGGGGTTCCACTACGCAAAGTCTACAGATGCTGCATTGCCTGTACTGTGTCGTAGTTTGACGGAAGTTAGTGAAATCCGGATAAATGCCGACAGGACGTGATTATTTACCCAACTTTACCGCACTTGGATATCTCTATGTTTACGGATGTGTCATTGATATGGCAGTGCCTCTTCTTTTGAAGTAATTTAATGTAAACCGTTTGTTCGGTAGCCGGAATTTTTGGACAAACTGCAGTGGATATTGCCAAACAAAAGTGAATGACTTCCTCCTTTCTCGTCGCCAGTTAAAGCTGGTTGGATTTATTACCGCTACAATTCTTCCGAAGGGGTTCCTGATGCCTCCGGAGTCGACAACTAAGGCAAAGAGAAGGACCTAGGAGCTGATCGAATGAACCTGCCTGTTCAGTCGCCTATTCATTACTTCGGCAAAATCTGCATTCAACTTCCTAACGCTCGGGAATGTCAAACTTGGATAATTTTTGACATCTGCTTCCTGCAAAATTTCCTCATTTTCCACTTTGGACCAGACGACAACTCAGGGTTGCGATCACCAAAAAGGTGGAAAATAAGTTGTCCCGACACTACTAGGCCTATTCTCCCCATTTGGAAGGATTTGAGTGCTCAAGAAGATGGCTCTGCATGATCCAAAGGTGACAAAATCGCATCCACACATTCCTAGCCGCACCTTTAGATGGACGGACCAAAGTGTTCTTTAAGGAGATCCCTTCAGCGTCCATTGGGTTGGAGGTCCTGTGAGGTACATGCACTATTATGATTAAAATAGTCATCCCGAACTGATCTTGTTGATTTGAAGTGGTACGCACATAAATAGCTGATTTATAGTGAAGCAAAGAGCCTTTACATGGATTCGTCGGGGGCCCAAACCCCAACATCCAAGCAACATCCATGGCAATTCAAGTTCACAGTGACCTTCCCATTGCCTAACATCTCCCTTATGAAATGGCCATTTACTGAT
This sequence comes from Taenia solium, assembly GCA_001870725.1. NCBI lineage: Eukaryota > Metazoa > Platyhelminthes > Cestoda > Cyclophyllidea > Taeniidae > Taenia > Taenia solium. The sequence goes on along the minus strand of MIEF01004043.1, from coordinate 465,451 downwards.
ATTTAAACAATTTATGTTCTGAAATTAGGGGACGGTAAAATAAGTCCCTCTTGGAATGGAGATACATCAGCCAATCAAGTGGAATTGGTCTAGACAGTTCCAATAAACTTGGTCTGAACAACCGACCTTCAAGCAAAGGTGGAGTCCAAAAAGGAAAGGGAGCACCTCTCTCCATTTGCTAAGGTACTAAGGCAAGGTTGACCATACGCGAGGTGGAAGTGCTGACCTTGGACGACCTATAACTCCGGTTACCAGGGTAACTGCTGGGTTGATTTGCTGGCCAAGGCGCACCAGATATAGAGGTAAACAGAAGCTTCTGCAATAGAACTGGTTGTCAGGATGAAAGCGCGTCTGTTTGATACGGTGGTTAATGTCCCGACCAAAAAGGCCACCCCAAGTTACCACAGGGAGGGACAGATGATGGACACGGTCTCTGTGAGTAAGGAAGGAAAGAGATGATGAAACAGACCATACTGTAGATGTCAGTCAAAAGGCGAAGTGGCTCCATGCTTAGCTTCTTATCAAGAAAATGCGTCTCCAATTGTGCGTAACAGACAAAAGGCAACTGTGAGGGTGAGGCATTCCGATTTGGTAACACAAATTAAGCTAGAAATCAACAGAAATTGATGTGTGTCCCCCTAGTGCCCCCCTCCCACCACAACGACCCATTCAAGCTTGAGGAGGAAGTTTTCAAAGGGTAGTTTGATTTTAGTCCAGATCATCCAAGCTATAGCCCCCTTACTGATGTCACTTAGTTCAATCTATGCCAACCGAGCAACTAGTCTCCCTAGCCCGCCGTGCGTTTGTAGTGAAGCCGCCTTCTAGTGACCTCTTTAGAGGTAACTCAAGCACTACAATGGAATCCAAGGCTCACTTCCAATTCTCGGATCGGTGTTGCCTGTGGTGTGAAAGTCAAGACTCTCTAGTGCAACCTCGATTTTGTGTTCAATGAAGCTTGGTGGATCAAACCCTTCGTTTAGTTGGTTGTGCCGATCTTCCAAAACTACGCACCTCCGATTGCAGCTCAATCATGCCAACTTTCAATTGCTTTCACATAGTACACTTTTAGGATCAAGGTCTTGGTTAGTTGTATTTCTCTTCATTCACTCTGGAAGATTGTCGATGGATGCTTTGGCAAATGGTAATTTTCCCCTCCCACTGTCAAGTATGTCTAGCTTCAGGATGTTGGAATGGAGTACTTTTTAGGTCATGCTATCAGTCATTCAGGCATTCTGCACAGTCATGTAAGGCTAGTTCCACACCAGCTTGTCTTACTGCGTCTTCAAATCCCAGTTGTACGCGAGATTTCAAATTGTCCTGCCGAAGTACTATACACGATGGTACGGGGCAGGTTCTCGTAATGACCGGTTCAACCTCTTGTATTTGGACATTTCCACAAACTGTTAATCAAGGTGGGTGACAAAGTTTATTGCACACGAATTTGCAATACCTATCCATCCTGAGGACTTCAAGCACAGTTTGTATGGCGATGGGACGTCCAACTGAAGTAAGACGTGACCGATGTAGACGATTGAGCGATGGGTGTGTGCACCTGTCATTTGTCATCCTGGCTTTAGTAAGCTTCAGCTCCAGAGTCTCGATGCTTTGAACATTCATCAAGGCGGCTGGAGTGCCTGTCTCATTCTGGACGCCTCAACGATCCACAGCCCCGGTGCGACAAAACTGCACAAGAAACGGACCCTTCTGTGGGAACAGTGAACATAATCATTCCCTGTTTCGAAAAGATGCACACCGAAACAGCTTCCCCAAACGGACCGTCCATAAACAGTTCAGCAGTACTGGCAAACTCCTCGATACCAAAGCCGCCGATGACTTGAACAGTCCAGTACGAGGCTTAACTCGCCACACAGAACTGATCTTTCCCTTTCATTGTTGAGGTGGACGCACTTCACTGTTGCGGCGCGACACTATTTAGCAAAAAACACCCCCTGGAAGGCTCATTTGCCACTTCCGGAACCATTTTTCTAGGAGACGATTCAAACGAGTAAAGATAATCTTTTACGAGTACTTCCAATATTAATTACGTTAAAGTATCCCATCAAGCACTTCTTAAATGTTTCTCACCTTCCAAACCTATATCCAGGTCACGAAATCATTTCCTATCACCAATCTAAGGTCAAAAACAATCTTTTTCTTCACTCAAATGATGCTTCAATTACGTAATTTGTGGCTTTCAGAAACCATAGCATAAGTCTCGTTTCCGGTTTGTGTCTCTGCCTGCTATCGAGGTCTCAGCAAAAAAACCTCTTTAAAAGTGGTGCATTCAACACAGACCGAAAAAGAGTTAACTGATTTCAGATCAAGAAGATCTCATGCCTAGTTTGATGCTTGCCATACCCAACTTAGTGCGATCATTTACTGTTAGCTGACAAAGGAGCACGTGACACACCCACGTAGCCTTAGGCAGCAACCTCATGGATTACCACTTCAGGCCTTGAAATGCCCAGCTGTCTGACGAGGAAAAAACATCAAAAAGAAAATGAAAAGACAGCAAATATCACATTACCTATTTAATTTACCACTAATCTGTCGGTTTTGACGCGGTACAACTCTGTGAGAGAAAAGCTCGCATTTCAAACATCCATGAAGAACATAAGTTGTTACCTATAATTAACTGGGCAGTAATCATGACGAGTGAAACATCTTTTGTTTCTGACACCTTTTAACATGGTTCCTACCTCCAGTCACCAGTAAATTGAACTGCTTATAAAGCTCCAATCGCGGATGAGTGGGGAGGTGAGTCAAATTATAGTCAGGTTTGTACCTGCAGACATGTCGAAGCACTCCTCACTATTCAGTGGAAGAGGTTTGAATTGAGTTCCAAACTTCTATCAATCAAGAAGATGGACTTACAAGCTAAGTGCTGGTAATAGTTGATGATAGAAATAACTTTCAATGTAAAAATCATACCTCAATGGCGACGCCGTTTGTGGTCATGATGATACGCTACTCTCAAAGACTGAACAGGTAACCTTAGTGTGATAGCTCACAGCTTCAAGGACGAACTGACAGACTCCTGAGCTACAGTCTCAAATTTACGCCTCCACTTCCGAACGAGGGAAAATCAGTTGAATTTCAAGAAAGGCAAGTTAAGGTCGCAACCATTACAATAACTGGGCTCAATGGGGGCTGAGTCATGCCAACTGAGGAGTTCATGCAAACGTATACTCCTACCCGCGTCTCTGGGGTAAAGGCATGTGTGCAAGTGCCTTGCGATGCTCCAAATCGGCACCGTTTTGGAAACGCTTTATCTAAGGCCCAAACTAGTAGGTAGGTTTCAGACAATACAGACCTTAAAGATAGACTGGATAGAAGATAAACATGCACCGTTACTATAGGACCTATTACAAGTTAAGTTACCGAAGTTGCCATTATTGGTGATGCTAAATTAATGGTGGACTAGAATTTCCTATCAAGAGATATATTTTTTTACCGTAAAGTGGATATTGCATGAAAAATCATTCAATGCAAGTTAGTTGACGTCTTTTGACAAAAGTGTTGCAAGTTTCGCCAAATTCATTCAACATAATCCTCGAAACCTAAAAATAACATTAAAAACGGAACCGCTAAGTGTAGGAAACTGTAAAAAGGGATGGGTGGAACGAAATAGCTTCCAGTCGAAACATGAACGATGTGTCCAGTGGAATGAGTCTATAGTCGAAAATTGCCAAATTTTAGTGTGCGTACTTACATAGACAAAAGTAGATGTTCACACGTTTAGCTACACCTCTCTGCTGCAGGAACACTGTCAAACTCAATGTTAACGAGGCTGAATCCAAATTATGGAAAGTGCAGACAGGAGATAACGAGTGTGTCTAGCAAACTTGAGCAATCCTTCCTGAAAATCCAAATGCAACTGCACGGTGAATTGGATTGGTGGCTAACCATAATCCAGCCTAACCTCATCATCAAAATTAGAGGTACAGGCTAACTTAAAATGGCAAAGAGAAATGGGAAAAATAAATAGCAAGACTAAACTTCGACAGCCAAGAGAAAGGACTCAACGAATCGGCAGAAACCTACAAAAGTCAGATACACAATCGGAAGACTAAACACAACACCAAATCCAGGTCTAACAGATAATTCGAGCGTTTTCGGAAATACTCGCATCTCTGACTACGAGTACACTAAATTAAATAGCAAGACACACAAAAATGATAAAACTAGCAACACTCATATCTACAACTCGAAAATCATGCGAGCACAAGAATGTGGACTAAAACTAAATTTTGGTGAGTTATTTCATTTCCCATGGATGGCGTAAGAGGTATACAAAAACGGAAGTGGGGAAAATACATAAAACGTGAGAAAATAGTCCACGATTTTAAAATCTATACACCTTGATCTGGGTAATAGGTAACACAGTCTGGATCGTGGGGCACTAATTAACGAGAAACCATTGGAACCCAAGATTATTAGGTTAGATTGCCCAAAGAGCGAACAATTCGAACCAATAGACAGCTGAGAGGCAGTAAAAAAATGAGCAAAAACAGTGACTATATTTTTGTTCTAAGAACAGAGTACAGATCAATGCGCTACAATATAGGCCCCATTCACCTTTTTGTATCCGATCAAGCTCCTTCGACCAATTATTTCTCCGACAAAGAACCACATTAACACCTCAATCGCAACGACTGTATCAAGGGCGAAATCCTAAAACTCAATCCATTTAATTAAAAGGTACATGCCCTGACGGTTTTTTGTTTCCATGCACCGGACTTAAAGAAATCAACAATGGATTTGCCTTCCTCAAGGGCTGGAGTGAGTTCAGCCATCGTCGGTGGCCTCAATTCTACCCTGGCGTATTTATAAAATTTAACAAGCGCCGGGCGACCTCTTTCCATTCCGAAACGGTACGCAACTAAAAGTTGGCATGTAAATAGGTAAAACTACATACGTGTAGCGTACTTGGGCGCAGCTGATGCCACCCACCCCAACATCTTCGCCATCTTCTGCAAGACCCGCCCCAGCCGAGAGTGCGAACAAACGAAGCATCTTGAAAACAAACAGCTTTTAAGAAACTTAGGGTTCACCTTAATCCCAAGAATCACGATTCACATGAAGGGTTGTCTGTACTTAAGGAAGTTGATAATAAAAATATTGTGTATGACCTACAAGCCTCTAAATAGAGTGTAAAAATTTAAATTTCCATTATTTGAATGCTGTAATTATGAAACTTTATGCTTGCTTGTCTATCGTTTAAACACAGATTACTATGAACACCTTGAAGGTACAGTTTAAAGACTGTTGTAGCATCCCGAGACTTCTTTTAAGGCAAAAGAAGGAATAGAACTTGGACAGAATGCATACTTTGGAAGCAGAGAAATTGGGAGCTGTTGGCATGGCCTGGAGGCCAATTACCTGGCCAGTACAATATGGCTACTTAAGGGACCGAAATCGGCAGACCGAACAAACGAAGCATCACACAGTCCCTCTCTCCTTTCGAGTGTCGTCCCAACGCTTCCCCTGGTCAGCCTCCCGTGTCAAACATCACAATGTAATCAGTGCTGGCAGAAACACGCACGAGCTACCCGTGCCAATCATCAAGATTCAAGTGCATGTGTTCTTGTGGTGCCATAAATTCCGCGTAGCACTCGGTGAAGCAAAGGCGTATTTCTGAATTCTCCTCTCTCACGATAATGTGCCCCAATGAAATGATTGAGGTATGATACAAAGTTTCCAAATGGATCGCGACACTCGCAATACATATATTGTGATTCCAGGCTTGTTGATGCCGTGGATAAACCCGAGGGTATCATATAACCCTGAGCAAATGTGGCGGCCGAGCCCCATAGGAACGGGATGCACGCTACCCAAGTGTGCGAAGCACAAAAGGATGCTATCTAATGGCGTTCTACACGTTCTGCATCTGTAGACACACATTTCAACAAAGGGAGGCGAGTTGCCCGAGAACCTAAGAGAGCTCATGGAGGAGACTTGACCACAACGTCGCCGACCCCTCTCGGCAGTTCGACTGGACTTAAAGTTCACGGCTAGTGTTGCTTCAGTTGTCGATAGCTTTCTTGCAGAACACGAGGGTGAGGGAGGTGCCAAAGATGGACGTCGATCCCAGCACTTCTGCTATGGGATGTCGGAGATTCTCCCACCCATAGCACATGCGTTTCTTTCACTCCGCTAAAGTTTGCCACAAGCGGTATAGGTCAGGATAGAAATCCATCAAAGTCGGGTCCGCTTTCAGCTGCCACCAATGTAGTGTTACGAGACTTCCTTTAGGGTAAAAGAATGCATAATAATTGAGTAGAACTTATGTTATGGGAACAGAGGGATTAGGGGATGCTGGCATGACCCAGAGGCCAGCTAACCGGCTAGTACAATTTGGCCATTCAAGTGACCGAAATTGGCAGACTGATCAAAGAAAATGCTAAGATGTGGTCATCGATTTGCTTGGCCTATGATCAGGAGGCTGTCTAGAGTTAGTTATTCAGAAAGGGCGCAAAAACTAACTGAGGCACCTTGAGGTCAAGCCGATTGTGCCTAGAACTTTACTTAGTAATATGCGACGAACTTGTGGTTTGTTCAACTCTCGATTTCGTCGACGGAGAACTTAGTTGGCCACTATACCCTCGCCGGGTGGGCTGGCCCTTGGGCCACGTCAATAACCTTAGACCATTCTATGCGTCATGTACATGTATTTTGCCCCAGTTTTTGGATTCATTCGTCTTTAGGCAAGCCTCGGTGGGTTACAAATATGCGCAATAGCTCAATAATCTTCACGATAGACGTTAGAAAATCTTGATAAAATGTTTGATGAAATCTAAAAGTGACAAATATCGGTGAAGTCCACGGGCAGTTTTTTTCTTTTTTCAGTCAAAATAATAAAATGCATGTGCAAGTGCATTTAAAGACTCATCCGATTCCTACAAATACAAATATATGCCAGCTACATTTTCACGGCATTCTACACAGCTCCCGATTTCATGCAATACAGGAGAAACGTTACATTAAAGCTCCTATTACCAGCTTTGAACTCAATTGTTAGGCGCTTGACAAGAAGATATACCTATATTCACGTCGCACGAAATCTTTGATTCATACTGATAATCGCAGCTCCATAGGAGGTCTTTAATGGTAGCTTAGTGTTCCACTCTGTACACACGCTACCATGTGTAAGGTCGATTGTTTAAAGCAGCTTTATAACAATGTCACAGTTTGATGATGTAGACCTAGGTGCAGCTGAGTTAGGTGGTTCATTTACTGCTGAGAGTAGCGTTGAAAGTGAAGTAATTGAATCTCCATTTACGGAAACCGGAAAAAGCAATGGTTCTTCAAATCAGCGGTCACTTACAGACAGCCGCCACTCACTGGGAACTGCTCCCCACCATCCTGAATCTCTGGCCCCCTCGAGTGACTTAGATAGTTCCCTATATGACTCCAAAACTGAAAAGCAATGTGAATCATCAAGGAAGTCAAGGAGTTTTTCGGCGTCCTCCCTACCAACCAAAGTGTCAGCAAAGGATCTCGGTCTCGATCCCGATCTTCTGCATGTTTTTGTCTTTAGCGATGCCGGTAAACCCATATACACAAGGTAATTAGTTTTCTTTGTTGTAAAACTAGCTATTCATTGATTATGGAGCTTGGGACTCGAAGTATCTTTTTTCGCTCGTGCTTTGCACTTTTAATCAACTTATGTTTACTCTTAGGTGAAACTTCTATTGCGCAAGCAGACGGCATTTTTGAGGTCTTAGTTTTCTAACTGTTTTGTCTTTTGGTCATCTGGTCGTCTTTTGCATAATTGATTCTGTGCGAATTCAACAACATGAGGTCAGCTGAGATGCTTGTTCTCACTTTTCTAGGTACGGCGATGAAAGCAAACTGGCCCATGTTATGGGTGTTATGCAGGCACTGATTTCCGTTGTCGCTCAACAGGGTGACCAACTCCAAACCCTCGTTGCCGGCGATAAGCACATCGTTTTTTGTGCCTTCGGGCATCTAGTTCTCGTTGCTGTTGGACCCTCTTGTGAGCCCGTCTCGCATCTGTCTGTCATCCTCAAATATGTATATAATCAGGTATTGGTTCTAAATACCTCTGTGCTTTACTGTTTGGCCTATATGATCTAGCTATTTGGTGTTATCTGATGTGTCTTGGTGGATTGGTAAGGGTAATATTCATTTGAAATATTTAGTCCCTTATCGGTTCTTGGTACTGGCTTCTACGTTGATCCGTCTTTGATGCATTTGTAGATTGTGAGTGCACTGACGCATCAGAGGATGGACAAGTGGTTCATGCAGAAGCAGAACCTTGATTTACGCAACCTTATGATCGGTGATAGCCGTCTTCTCACTGGAGCTGTTGAACTTGTTGAAACCCAAATGGGACCCACACTAAACGCCGTTCTCTGTATTCCACTACCCAACTCAATTCGAGATACAGTAGTTCAAGCCATCATTCACGGCGCTAAATCTCAGGTAAAGCCACTGGCTTTTGTGCATACTTCTCATCGGTGCTTTTCTCTAGTTTTCGGATAGGTTTGCAGACTACCGATTGACCTTTTAACTACCCTGGATAAGTTGATATGGGACTGGTTTAATTTGGGTCATACTGACTTAAATCGAACCAATTATTCTCATTAATTGCCATCAATGTCACTTCTTTCAAGTAAGCATAGGTAGATTGTTTTAGCACGACGCATTTTAATTTGGAAGCTTACCAGTGGGTTAGTGCCAGTAAACTACCATTCTTACGTACAGCTCCTTTTGTTAACGTTATTCCGATAAGGACCTTCTGTTTGCCATTCTTCTGACAAACTATCGGGTGGTGTGCATCGTCAGCATGAAGAAGCGCTTCCTCCATCCTATCGATATCCACCTGATCACAAACCTCGTGCGATGCTCTCAGTCTTTCAGAAACGCTCCTACCAATTGGTTGCCCATTTGTCTTCCCAAGTTCAACTCCAAGTAAGTTAGCTCAGCATCCAACTTTCCCTCCATTCGTTAATGTCCGATAGCCCAGTGTGCTTTTTTGCTAATTCTAGTGGCTACCTCTATGCCAATCTCTCCTATCTTGACAACCATTCCTGTCTGGTTCTGCTGACCGTTGATAGCAACCAGTTTTACGCTCTTCAGACTTCTCGAGATCAGATATTGTCGGTGCGTTCATGGTGGAGTCAACGTCATATATCTTTGGCTCCCACCGCAACCATTATTTTTTGTACTGGCTCATGTCGATGTCCCTCGAGTTTTAGGCTTGTATTTAAATGTAACGCTCCATACGTGGTGCAAGCAGTAGTTCATTTGTTTGCCCCTAGTACTATACGGAGACCACTACCCTGATCAGTTTTTATTACTGACTCTCACATTCGACTTTTTAGATTAACTCACATAGATTTGCAGTTTGTTTGATAGTTATAAGCTTTGATTTGTATGTTGCCTTTAATCCAAGTAGTTAAGCAGAAAGTTATTCGGATCTTATCAAACTTTGAGAAAATGGTATTGCTGACAATCTACACGCATAGTGACTTCATAAAGGTGTGTTTGTTGATTTTTTGCTTTTTAATACCTGAGTGACAAATGTAGCAAAAGCAAAAAAATCGCATGATCTTTAAACAAATGACAGCTCTCATTTAAACTATGCACAGTTTTATTTAACTGTTATAATCAGTTGTCCGCCAAATGCTGGTTGCAATCTGTGTATCTCATCTGGCCATGAAAATATGAACAAAGTGGTTTTTTAAACGTCACGGCTCGAGACGCATATTTGGGCTTGACACTGCGGGCCAACAACCTATGTCTCCTTTAATGCTAAAAATGCGAAATTTTTTTCTGCATAGCGTTTGCAATCACCACTGCACGGTGAGTGCTTGCAACGCTTGGCCTCGGCCACCTGGCCAGATGTCGCGTCATTGGGCTTTGGTGGGGGTCTGCGACACTTCGTCTGCAAGTTGGTTCCCGCGGCGCAGTACACTACAAGCCGGTGGACTCCACCCTACAACTTTAATGCTGCTATGCCCACTTCCTCTTCGTCGTCCGATAGCTCGGAGTCTGTGACGATGGCGACTGTGGTGGCAGCGGTGAAGCAGCGCCAGGCAGCTCTGCTTCGCGCCTACCGTGTGATGCACAAGAACCTTCACTGTCATCTCCACCCCGTTAGCTGCATATTCCAGGCCTCCGCTACTGAGGCGCAATTAGCTTCGGTAACTATCTTTTTTTGGGATTCCATGTTTACTCCTTGGGTATTTGGACTAGTCATTGTTTCAGAAGCGTTCCATAAGGGCGATTCTTACCTTATTCACGTTTAGTTACTCAGTTATTTTTAGTTGTGTAATTTAGGTCTGTAATAATAGCTATTGTTTGATGTGCAGGGGTAATAAAACAGCAGATAATTTTTCGTCGATGTATTAGCTAATTTTCCGTTGCCTTCAAAGTGTAGTGGATTAGATAAATCATGCTTCTTGCAGCTAATTCCGAAATGGTCCTTGCTCTTTTGACCCAGGCCCGCATCCCAACATTGGTTAATGTGTGGTGTCATAGTTCGTTTTTAAACTTTTCGCAACAATGCTAGTGATAGCAAGTGGTTGTCATCGTGCCGCATAACTGTCACCTTCGCACCAGTGCCAATGTTGAGTAACCGTCAAGTGTCAGCGTCACATTCGGAATGCAGAAAATAAATAAAATTGTGAATAGCTTTTTGAGGTCAATGGGCTAGTGGATTAATGTGATCACATTTCATCCAAACATTGGCATCCACATGTCTACATGCTCCTGCACCTGTTCAGTTTGAGCAGGCGCTTGCAGTACTCACTCTGCCGTGTTATTTCATGGCCTTTTAGTTGAGTCCCGAATACGAGGTCTACATGACTCTGGAACCACTGGTTAGCAAACAGGAGGCTTTCGACATCCTCAAACGTCTAACAAAATGGATCTCGGCCAACAAACAACGTCTCTTTATCCTCTCCTCGCCGACTTTCTAACCTCATGCTCTCATTCCTTCCATGTTCTCATGATCATGTTGTTATTTGCAATAATACATAATTTGATCCTTTCACCGTTGCACTTTAGAGAGTAGGATTTTTGTCAGTAATTACCATACATTGGTTTTCGCTGTTTACCGACTGATCAGTGCGCTCATTTGTTTGACCTCCTCACGTTTTGATGTCTGAGGAGGTCGTGTGATGGGCGACTCAGAGGCCTCGTTTAATTACATGCAATAAAGGTTGGTGTCATTTTGTCATTAAGCATCAGGGCTCCACTTTGGCCGACATTTACGTCAATTGTCACCAACATTTGCAGTACGCACGCAAGCATGCAGACCGATCGTCCGGATAACTGAATCGTGAGCACTGGCCGTAAGCCGATGTTAGGCGACAGACTATATCAGGACGCGTGGAGAATTCGGCTCCACTGTACTATCGTCTTCATTCAACCTATAGTGGGCCAGCCTCCGTAGCTAATTTGTTACTCGTGGTAGATGTCACAGCTGTTAAGGCATTCCATTTCCTGAAGCTACATTTAATCTGAGAAGCCATCCTGACATACCCGGAACAATCTTGTTCCTGCATAGAGCATTCAATTAAAGGTTAAAATTTCCGGTTTGATTAACCGCTCAATTCCAAGTAGCAGCCACTTCTTGAAGCAACTCTGAAGATTTGCAAAGTATAACACTGGCACTATTCTACCCAACAGATGAAACCTTCCAATGTCGTCATATCAAAAGACAACAATAGTTAAACTGGAGAAACGATAACCCCTCCCCCCTTCCCCCCACCTCCCCAACAAGGAATTTATTCGAGAATTCTAATTGGCAAACATCTCACCTTGTCTGGACACTCACTATCTCGAGATCATTTCCTCCAACCATCTACCATGTGGGCTTGCTTTTTCTGATATGAGAGGATAGCTAGGCACAGATATGGCAGGCTGTCCAGTGAAGGGTGAGAGGCATGGACAAAATAGGAGGATTTATACGATCAACATTTGCTTACAAAATATTTTGTATCAAAAGTATGTACACAGAGCCACACTAGTAAGTACTTTTGATGGAGAAATAACAAACCAAAATATCTAAGTGTAGTCGGCTCTCGAACCGAGGGAAAACCCTGACCGCTTGATAATATACGTGGCTGCTTTCTTACCGCCATCAATGGCTTGCTCCAGATCGCCCTCAATAAGGTAGCTGGCCAAAAAACCTGCCACAAAAGCATCACCAGCTCCATTAGTGTCTACAATCTCCTCTGGTGGTAATGGAGTGACTGGGAATGTACGAAGCACCTTGTCCCTTGATGATATCGTGTAGATTGGTCCAGGTCCCTGTGTCAACACCACTAGACGTGAACAGCAGAGATTGCTTGCTCGTGGCAAGGAGACGAGGTATTTGGCCGCACCCAGAGCACTCCTATCGTCCAATTGTCGCGATTCAGCATAAGCCTCTGCCTCGTCCACACTGCCAAAGATGAAGTCGGCGTGTGGAATGACGGTATCAAGCGCCTCGGTGTAGGATTTGGCCACATAAGGCGAGGCCAAATTTAAACACAGCACTTTGCCATGCGATGACGCATGGTCAAGAATAAGTCTGACAATATCCATGCTGGATACCACTAAATAACCCTAAAAGAAGACCCAATGCATTCAATTTACACCCTTAAAATGTCAAAGAGGGGTGATCAACGTACTATGATGTAGTATATTTGTGCCATTTTCACCATTTCCCAGGGTCTTTGTTGTCGAAGAAAATTGGTCGAGAGTGCGGCAGCAGCACCGAGGGAAGTGACCAGAGAACGGTGGGGCCCATTGATTAAGGCAAAGCACACGCCTGTTCCAAGCTTATCGGTCACCTCGTATAAGCTTTTTACACCAGTCTCTCGCATGCTTTTGATAAGAATTTCACCAGTTTTATCAGCACCTATACAGCCGAGATAGGTGCACTGAATTTTCCCAGAATCCTGATGAATCCATTGGATCATTTTCATTGTGTTTTGTGCAGCGCCACCGGGAACACAAGTGAGTTTATAATTCTCCTGTAAGAGTTCCTCGTAGAGGCCCTCTTGTTTGGGCCCTTTCAATGTTGCTCCATTGGCATCTACACCGTATTTTTTCAGGAATTTCTCACAAACATTGGCATGGATGTCGAGCAGAGGGTGTCCAAGAGCCATCAAATGTATGGGCTGAACATCACAAATCCCACCCATGCCAAAACACCAGCAAGGGAGACTGCAGGCTGGATCGTGAATCAGTCTGTTAATCCATACTGGGAGCCAATAGAATGACTGCGTTGCCATTGACCAATCAGAACAAAGCTGTCCCGCTACAACTTAGTCGACGATTCGTGAAGCGGGAGAAAGGGGATAATTATCCCCGTTGCCAATGGCAACCCGAACCTATTAGCTCATAATCGATTTTTGATTATCACAACTGCTCTAACCACAGATGAGACTACGTTGTAAGGTATTTCATGTAATCCTTCCGCCTTGCATGATTTGCAACTAATCAGACGGCAGTGGGCACTTTTTTTGCCAAACAGTTTATTTTTATACAGAAAAATAGACGACACTTTTAATTTGAACATCCTACCAGCAAGTGGGTTGGCTGATTACTTTATTCATAAAGGTAAGAGTTTTAAAAATTAGCCTCCAGCATGATAGATGGCAGTTGGTGGAGCGCAGATTGACATATGTATTACCTTAAAAGCACTAAAATGTCCTTTCTAGTGCCTTTATAACATTTTCATGCATTGCTGCATTTGAGAAGTGGGTTCTGTTACCCTTTAACCTTTTGGTTCATTTTGGGAGTAATGGTGACAAAGGCGAAACAATTTTATTGAAAGGAGAATTGCAGTGCGTCAGTTGTTTGCATAATCCCGTCCTCCAGGCCACGCCAGTAGCCTCCAAGCTCTCCTGCCCAGGCACTACCTCTTCACCGCTTTTGGGGTAGTCTCGAGACCCTTCAAAAATATTTGTTCGTTCAGAGGAGCAGCAGGGGTTCTTTCAAATTCAATGGAATGCCTTGAAAAGAAGACTTTTTCCTGGATGACTGGTAAGCCACATAAAAGTGTTGCAGTGGAGGGGGAGGATGCATCCCTTGACTTAGCACAGGCTCGATGGAAGAATGGGTGACTGATATTGCCTTTGTAAACATTAACTGTTAAGGCGTAGAGGTTCAGTCCACCAAAGGCTTTACATTTTTTGAAGTCCCCTTCTCGGAGAAGGTTGCAATTCAGTGATGGAGCTACTGAAGTACTGTCTAACTGCCTTATAACTTAGAAGTAGGTGTGGCCACAACCAGAATTAGGGCGGCTTGGGTACTCAAGTCCCGACTGGAGCTTTATGCGATGCGATGCGAGGAAATGGCGAAAAGTGGTCTCTGAGAGCACAAGAGAGGCTGCTTTGACTGAAATGGTGTTTTTTAAGCTCAACGACGATTGTTTGAATGCTTTAAGAAAGAGTTGGTGGACGCCAAATTACAGACCGACTGGTGATATAGGGGCAAAAACAGAGACTTTAGGGGGTACATGCCTCTGAAAAGGTGTTCAGTGTGGAATCAAAATAATGTATCGGCTGGTTATGAGGGAAAATACCTTAAAATTTGCTATTTAGAACTCGATAAAATGCATTTTACTTTATTTCTCTATCTATGTTGAAGTCGTTAACAGTAAGGTATAAGACTTTTCATTACGGCCAAGCCATTCCGCAATTGTTGAGTGGAGCTGACAGAAGCTAATTTTTTTTAAACTAACAAGTATTTTCAAATTGTTGCGTTCACCTTTACTTCACAGCAGGCTGTGCGTCAACTCGGTATCAAGGGTCAGACCGAAGCTCCACGTGATGGCTGGGGTAGGAGGCATGGCGTGGAGTGAATTCGAAGCCGACGCGATCAGAAATGCCATTGTCTTTTATGGTATAATACAGTATATACTATGCAGAATAGAAGTTACAAATAAGGTACATAAGTTGTTTCTACTGCCGACGTGGAATGGGTCTGGGAACTACTGGCATTGGTCGGAGGCCATGGTGCCCAGCAGAAGTACAATCGCGAAGCCTTCATTGTACGCGAAAGCAAAAAAAAGGCGTTGAAACAACAACCAAAGTACTACATAGCCTCTGGCTCTACCTTTAAGCGTCGCCCCCAATGCTCCCCATGGTTAAACTCCCGCGTCAGCCATCAAAAAGTTGCCTATGCCGTAGGAAAGGTACCTACCAACTCTACCAACCAACAACACAGGTCAGCGTATGTGTGTAACTGAGAAGATATCTGGCCGTAACTTTAATTATTTAATTCTGGTAGTCCTGTTGGATCTAGAGTTTCGTCCCGTTCACATACTGCGCTGGAGGGAGGGGAACGCACTGGTCACATAAGTCCACCGCTAGTGGTGGAGATACTGGCCTAAAATCAGCCGTTAGTACAAGAGCAGGGTGGTAGTCCCGTGAGGATAAGGTTCTACGTCTATTCCTCCCAGGTACCTTGTCTTAACTTCAGTTTTGCTTAGCCATTTGGATTTATTTGGGTTTCATCCAGGTGGTAGAGAGACATGGAGGTGCTGTTGACATCTTCGTAGCAAATTTTTTTCAAATGGTTTACGGCTAGCATTGCATCAGTTATTAATAGCAACCCTGCAGACCACGAGGGGTGGGGTGGTTACCAAAGGCAGACGTCATTTTAAGCCCTTCTATTTTGGGATGTCGTGGATTCTCCCATCTATGACATATGGCTGCCTTCCGTTGCGTTAAGATTTATCTATCAGAGCAACAAATTTGTATAAATGCCTTTAGAATCGGGTTTGTTTTCCGTCGCATCAATCGTAGCTCTTGGGGACTTCAATGAAAAAGGAGGAAATCATAGTGGGATGCTGACTTAGAGGAGGGCTAGGGTCCCAACGTCCAGTCAAGACATAATTAATTAAGGAATTGCAAAAATGTCTAATTAAGTCCCTTTCAAACTTTATTTTCAACTTAAGTGGAGACTTATGTCATGGAATACCGGTCTGCAAGTTGGTTAAGGCGTCCACGTGGTCCAGAGGTTTGCTATACCATCACAGCCACTGACAGTGCATGCTATTCTCGTTCATTCACTCACCTACTATGATGATTCTGTGCTTTCATCTTCGTTTTCCCATTTTTGCCTTCTATAAATAGGACGTGAGGAGTTGCAGGTCTCTTTTTTTGAACACCATCTATGTGTCTTGTCGACAATCAGGAACTTCCGAGAATGTTAACTTTTGCTAACAACATTGAAACACGGATGAAAAATGTATGGAACTGGGAATTGGGTCCCAGATGGAAATGGTGGAATGGATGGTTTAGTTGGGACTAAATTACCCATCTCCCTAGCCCACTAGGTAATGGGCTCAGGCGGCCTTTGAAAGGATCCCCACTCGACCCGCTATGCCTACTTCGACTAGGATTCTCTTGTGTAGTCTTAATTGACCCAAGGTAGCTCTTGTTCCAAACACCCCACTCCCTGACAAATAAATTGTTGTTAAGCAATTAATGGGACTTATTACATTGTCTCCTTGTTAGTTAGTAAGTATAGAGGATCAGAACTGACAACCAAAAACACAAACTGATAAGTCAGGGATGTCGATCTATGCCAACCCTACCCGTAGTCCAAAGTTTTGGCAGTCCATTGGACCTGGCTGTAAGCTAAAGTCCCACTGAGGATTGAAAAGTTGTTTGTCAACCCAAATCTCTAGCTTTACAATTTACGTACCACGATTTCAATGAGAAAGCTACCTTCAATTATGCAAACAGATCGACTGAATCGCATGCTTTTGAAGCCGTGGTTCAGACGACACTGGAAAACTTAAGACCTAATAGCTGGAATACCCCTTCAATTCATCGACAAGGTAAACTATAACTATAACCGATTCTTTTGTATGCGGGTGGCTAATCGGGAAAGAAAAATGTCACAAAAATTGGCATTGCTTATAGCACAGATTCTATTTCCAGTATCCTAACTGATTGGGGTAGAGGTCGTGGATTTATACCTTCCACCACTTCAGATTTTGCGTCGTTCATTTCGCTCATCCGAGGGTTTGGTCAAAACCACCTTAAATGAACCCCTGCTCTCCCTTGACCACCTCGAATCCGAGGAGATGGGGAAGACAGATCTAACTTGAAGTCGAGTGAAATCGGTGCCCGAAGTGGCGGACTTAACAGACAGGGTGGAGAGGGTTGTGGTTGCTCGGAAGTACGCCAAGCCCACATTAGCATTTTGAGCCTGCGGAGGCAAATTGTTTGTTGGAGGTGTGCTGTAAAATTCGCGTCGATTGAAGACTTTGCGGTAGTTGAAGAGGCCGATAAGTCGCTCCTTGGAGGCGTCCGGAGAGAGGAAGATCTCTTGCACCATAACCGATAAAGCCGAGCCTATTGGTGGACCGATCAGGTAGATCTAAAAACAAATTTTCATTTAGAAAAGCATATTGCAGGATGTAAAATATGCTAATAGGGAGATTAATAATGTACTCAAAATTGGAGTACTCTTATTTACTGCCATATTTCGACGACACTAGCGCGTAGGGCGTTGTTTATCACATTATAATAACTAATTTGATTTCAGGATGATAAAGCTTAAGTGGCGAAATAGTTAAGTCTGCGTTCTGTCAAATGATGCCTAAATTTTTTTTATTTTTGAGAAGCAGTACTTTAGAAGAACAATGCAATGTCTGCAGCGTGGTGATTAAAATCCCTTTAATTCAAGCGGCGAACTTGGTAAGCGTTGACACGTCAAGTCAGGTGGAATGCATTTACAACCATTTCCAAATTTTTGTACAACAGATTCAAAAATTTGCTTAAAATTTTTCAATTTAGGTGGCATCAGGTTACTTAAAATTACTTGCTACTATTATTTCTCAGTAGTATGTACACGATCACACTAAATTTGCGGCATTATCCATACTAAAATTCCATTTGGCAACAGAACTAGCCAAGCCAAGGTCGTATCAATAGGTTTGTGTCCAATGTCATAATTCCATGAACTAAATCCATACTCTTTTGTTCTTCAGAATTGATATTGCATGTTGCCGAAGTAACAAAAATCAAAATGAATCTTCAAAACTATTGAAATTAAAGCAAATTGCACATCACATAAAGAGGTGATTTATGCTTGGGACATGGACTTACATATTGCCTTTCGAAGTTGAGATTAATAATTACGGATGCCAGGCTCCTGGCAGGATTTGTGCAGGCGCCGGAGATAGGAAGCTAAAAGTTAAGGAGGTGGTAGAAGCGGCACCAACTACGCTGAACCTCAACGACAAGCCATTCAATAAATAGTATATTGTGACGTCGCCTCCACAATAGGGTTTATAATGGGGAACCCCTGAGAGTAACATAAAATTGGGCGAAAATGTAGGCAGGAAGCGCGTGCTCGGAGAGGCCTCCAGGCACTGACATTGGTTCTTAAATATCATAAACCCTTGGTAAACCAGCTCCAAAATCATGAAAAAAGAAGAGTGAGCGTCATACGTTTAAAAATTAAGTCAAGTGTAGTTATGAACCTGAAATATTAAAATACTATTCTCATTTCTTTTCTAAAACTGGGCAAGGCAAGAGGGGCTCAAAGCTAATTTCAAACCGAGCGTTCTTGAAAACAAAGGAACTGACAAACAACACGGAGGAACTCACAGAAACAAGGTCAATCCAAAAGAAGACCATTACGAGCAACACAAATGCGTTGATCCTGTTCATGGGATGGAATGACGGAAGACGAAGCTCATCCAGCAAAGCAACGATTGCTAGCTCCAGGAAGAAGGTGATGATAATTTCCATGCTGATAGCCTGAAAGTCAGTTACACCAGGCCCAGGCATCGGCATTCCGATGTGTGTTCGATTCGCTGCGAAGGGGGATATATTCAAACCAATGTAGAGAGACAGCAGAGTTCCAGCCATCTGTGCGATGAGGTACAAGGGGACGTAGATAATAGACATCCGACGGGAGATAATGACAGCCAAAGTTGTCATAGGATTGATTTGAGCACCGCAAATGACAAAGGTGGTGAAGATTGCACAGTAGACAACACTGCCTACAAGCAGACCACTGACGAACGGTTCATACTTGCGAGTGTGGTCGTGGTACATGATCGCAAAGTTGGCAAAGAAAGCGGCTGTACACTCGGCGAGAAAACGTCGAGTCAGCTGCCACAAATTTCCTGTTGGTAGATTTCTCATCCCAGAAGGGTGTTTAAAAGCTCTAAAATTGCAAATTTCATGTCAGCTAAATACATCGCTTTTAACCAAAAGAGTTTAGATACTTGATGGGAAAAACATGTTTTCTACCTCCGGAGGCAATAAATGATACCTATGTCGCATTTAAGGGAGGTGCCGATGGCAGTCCTAGACCGCCTTGGGATTTGTCCTAGCCTCTTTTATGGACCCACTTAAAAGCCCCACTTTGACTCAAACATTACTTATGTCTAGCCCCTATTATCACATTCAAAAGTGAAATGCCTCACAAAAAGCAAAAAACTGCAGTCACCTTGATTGCGACCTGTCAAACGGGGCGATGGGGAAAATCGATGCGTCCTCTTGAAAATACACGTGAGGTCAGGTTATCTCACCTTGAGACTTATTTGACGCGATGAAGTAGGTTGATAGCCTTTTCACCTTCATACGTGTTTTAGTGATTCCTCGTTTCCATAATTTCATTGAGTACCATCTTTGATGCAAAATACTTCCTTTCTTTACATGACACAAACATGCCTTATTTTGCAGCGAAGACTTACCACATACCCATTTAATGTTCGTGGAGGATTTGCCATGGCGAGATTACGTATGGCTGTTAGTACGAATCTTTGTTGCCGAAATGATTGGTTCTGCAATCTTCATTCTTCCTGGAATTCTTATCACTACACCGACTCAATACGAGCCGGTTGTCAAAGGCATAGCAATGGGTGGGGGGCTCTACGTCGCGATATGGATCACCTATCCCACCAGTGGTGCACACATCAATCCCATTATTTCACTCATCGCCTTCCTATTCAAGAACATCAAGTTGCAACACCTTGTGTTCTACTGGATCGCTCAATTGGTTGGTGCTCTGCTCTGCACCCAGATTGGACTTAATATTGTACCACCTGGAAGTAATGAGACCTTTCGCGGTATGACTTTCCCGCATCCAGAGGTATCCGAGCGACAGGCCTTTCTCGTGGAGGCGCTCACTACAAGTGTCCTTGTCATTGTCTACCTGGCCACCATAGATCTTAGGAGACCGGAGAACTGGGGCTTGAATACGGGACTCAATATGGCCTTGCCATTGATGTTTACAGTCATTGGGAATGCGATTATAGCTGTAAGTTATTTGCTACTTACCCAGGCTACGTAGGAGGCCGTAATTCCATAGCTTAATTGGGCATCCGCCTGTTTTAACAATCCTTTTTAATGAATATCATCTACTCTTTTTTTTATTTACCAAGCATCGCAACTGGTCAATTTCCATGGTAGATCAGATAATGAGAAAAGTTTGCTCCTATTAAAGTTAATTTAAGACTAATTGGAGGATTATTAGGAGAAATTGCCTAAAGCAAAGAAGGATTTTTTTAAAGGTAGGCAATGATATCAGCCAGTTAAGTCGTATACACTTGGCTGTGACACATGGGGAGGTGCATCATCCTTGTGCAATCAAGGTAGGAGGCGGTTCCATCTCCTTTACAAGTATTATGTTAAGTTGCGACAAGGGGAGGGGGGAGGACTTCCAGGTATTTGGACGGTGACGTCAGATGCTGATTGGCGCCTGGCCTGTCGTACGTCAGCATTGTCCAGGCAACGAATCTTCTAGTGGAAATGGTTGACAAAATCACTTAAAAATACTAGCGCAACGATGGCGAAACGAGGGAGACTGTTCTGGAAAGGCTTGACCGGATAAAAAGGTCTTATGCTAAAGCAATTTTAAGGGTTTTTCTGAGATGTGGTGGTTAGTGTGTCTGTGGAACATGTTGGGCTAACCCCGAAACTACTTTAAAAGTGATGTTTTACTTAAAATTTTAACATAAAGGACACATCAAACCTACCTAAATGGATAAACAGCCACAGTGATTAAGCTGAACTGGCTTTTCCACTTAATCCAACAGTCGGCTTGGTGATAGCAAGGTGGGAAATTATCAATGGTAGGGATTAGAAGGCGGTGATACTCACTTAAAGGCGGCTGAGTTCTCTGCCGCTGGTGGAAGGATGAGAGAAGGTAGAATTTCTTCCAACCTAGCAACTGCAACTCCTCGTCTTAAGCCACCACCTAATCCAGTAGTTATTACCGGCCAGTCAGGGTGTTGTGGTTGCAGCTATCCCCGACATCCTGAATTTGGATACCTGAATAACTACATTAACAGCCTTCCTCTTTCGGTTGCGCATCAATTTCTATATTAGTTCATGAGTTATTCATGAAGTAGCTCGTTTTACCTTTTGAACTGACAACTTAATCTGAAGTCAGGTCAATAGTAATTCGCAGTGCCTCCCATGAGGTGGCTTCTTTTACAATTGTTTAATGAAAAATTGGCCATTTTTACTAGATTCAGACGATTTTATGATATCAGACATTTAAGGGACTAAAAAAATACCCTTCTCAAACATCATTGCTTACCTGTTTTGTGTGGATCCAGATCGGTTCCCTTCCAGTAAGAGCTTGTGTATGATTACACCACTTACTGGTGGAACGGAAGACATTCACATGGACAGCGCTATCATCTTTCCCTTTGTTTCCTCTCAGACCTAGATACAGGCATAGAGAATGTCGACTTAAGCTACCATCTAATCCAGTTGCAGCTTTTCCCGACAGTTGTCGCCGTCCACTATTCAAGGCGAGAGGCAAGAACGTGGTCTCCTAGAATCTTGGTGCCTAAATAACTAAACTAGCAACCTTTATCTTTTAGTTGCATGTCATTTTCTGTATTAAGTCTTAAATTATTCATGGAGCGGCTTATTTTCCCATTTGAACTGACAACTTAATTGAAAGTCAGGTAAACGGTAGTCCACAACATTTCTCTAAAGGTACCTTCTTTTACAATTGTTCAACAACAAAGTAGCCATTTATGATAGCAGACATTCAAGGGACTTAAATGCCCCCCAAACACCGTTGCTTACCTAATGATTAACTTGACTTCTTGTTGTCGTGCACAACCAAGTTAGGTTCCTTCCAGTCAGGTCACGGGTAGTGGCTTGATCGCTCTTTTTTTCCTCCCAGACCTAGACACAAGTATTTGGAATTCTATTTTGGATGCTCATTGATAAATAATGTTGCCAGTTGCTGTCGTTTTTTTGGAACCACTTAGCTGTAGCTTAACCTAGAAGTCAGGAAGGGATCTCCATCCATCTCCCCCTAACCACGAGCCTTAGAAAATGAACATCAATTCACCGATTTGAACAGCTCCATTTTATGCTCACTGAGCTCATTCAAAATTGTGAAATGTAAAGTCAATAGTTTTTTCCATCCCTTTAAACTTCGAAGGGTGTGAACAGCCCCTAAAAGCGGTA
Organism: Taenia solium; assembly: GCA_001870725.1. Taxonomy (NCBI): domain Eukaryota; kingdom Metazoa; phylum Platyhelminthes; class Cestoda; order Cyclophyllidea; family Taeniidae; genus Taenia; species Taenia solium. Next base: position 443,021 of record MIEF01004043.1, on the reverse strand, counting down.
TTTACAGGTACATATGATTGCTAAACTATTCAAGTAATTACTTTTTATTACCAACTCAAGAACAAATTGATGGGAGGCACTAAGAAGTGCTTTTTGTACGTCTAGGAGCCCACCTCAAGAGGCAGCATGAATCCCTTCAGAAGCCTTGGACCGGCCATACTGCATGACAACTACCGAGAGCAATGGGTGAGGCGATGATCCATCCTCCCACAGTGACATATCACAACCACAGAAATAAAGCTTACTATGATGCAGAATTTTTTCCCACTTTAAAGTTATTAGGCCTAACTAAGTGTTCCAATGTACAGAGACTGAAGCTCTGTTTAAGTTACCGTATTTTACACTTTATTGGTGTAGTTATACATCGTTGGCCCTTTGGCCGGGGCACTGGTTGGATCCTTCATTCACACACAATTCCTTGGCGTGAAATCAGACAAGTAAGTGCCACCTTTTTAACATCTTCTGCTAGAGTTTATCCAAAAGAGTGAAATTTGCGGTTTTGTAGACTCTTCGGTAGTGTGGTGTAAAATGCCTTCTTAAGTGTTTACGGTTAAATTTGGCTCGACTTTTCCAGGAAAATGTGGAGTACATTAGATCCAAAATGGGTCTGGACAAGGACTACTTTCTTATATTTCATGCTACAGTTAGTAAAATGTCATTAATTAAAATAAAGACACTCAATCGCCTTCACTTATTCACGGAATGAAGTAGGGAATGGTGAAGGTGTCCTACAAGTGGAGAGCAATTTCAGTGACAAGTAAGCTCTCACTCCTGACACCAGCTTCCAGTCTTACTGACAGTAAACCCTCCTGTCTTGACATCATAGGACGGGAACTTTTAAACAACTTGAAACTTCCCGAAATTGCCCATCATTAGGGCGCTAATCAGGTTGCAAAGTTCCTTGCAAGCATTAATCTCCTCTTCACGCTGCATTAAGTGCTTAAGGTAAAAGAACAGCTCTTAAGAGGACATCTTTCAAGCACTCACTGGTTACCACGTCGCACATAGCAAAACACCTCCCTCGCCCTCCCTAAGTGAAGTGGCAGGACAAACAACTCACTGTAGATTGCTTGGGGATTAGAAACTACTATGACACTAATGTAAAGTTGACAAGTGGGAAAGAGAGAGAGAGTGATGTTATGCTAGGCACATAGAAAGAAGAATTATTTCCACTCTCTGTGTTGATACAGACACCTATAAATCGTGTGCCGAGTGTCTGTGTGAGCACCGCCTAATTTCAAATGCATATCTTCAAAAGTAACTCACAAAAAAAAGAAAAACTTTTCAAAACGCTTCTGCATTGAGGGTTTGAATCTATGCCTTGCATGCTTTAGACATTCCATCCACTGTATTCGCTTTTGCTCTCACCTAGCTCCGAAGAAGAAGTGGGCAAAAAGTGAGCAATCCGGAAGGGACGGTTCAAATGACACGTGACATTTGGTGTGGAATTTGCTGTGGATTGGCAGTGTGTTTGTGCAATTCCAGCCAATTGAGTAGAATAAAACCCTCCTGCTGTATTCCATGCCTTATCCTGGATTTGGGCCCTCGGTTCCGGAAAAAAAAGACATTAGGTCACCTTGAAGGTGGTAATGTGGTCGTACCTAGTTCTCCCAAGTGAAAGCGTTGGGGTGACGGTTTGGGATCCTGATGAAAGGGTGTCTCGGGATTTACACAAGGAGTAGGTTGAAATTATAATTACTCATAGCATGTTGGGTAAGTGGCCTCCACAGCTTTGCTGGCGCATACACATTCTTTTGTTGATAGAGCGCTCATTTTTGTTCTCAAAGGCGTGGTAGTTCGTGGGCCTAGTAGCATAAACCTATCATTGTAACTCACTTTAAGCCTGTAAAATAAAGAAATATCTTATTTTATTTTATGGTAATTTTTTAAACTTTGTACGCCATATGCTATAAACTGAAGAGTATCCTTTACAAACATTTTTTCAACGTTCCCGTGTTTTCCTTTATGCGTCAAACTACTTCCATGCCATTTAGAGGTAAGATGGCTTTATAGTTGGGCCTGCGGCCTTCTTGTCCCCATCTGCAGCACCAAAAATTACCCATTTGTATTGGTAAATCCTGTCCAAATAGCGAAGAGACCTCCAAAGGCAACGCAGCATTAAGGCTTAAGGGAGGTTGAGAAATCATGCAGCAAATTTGTTGAGGTGCTCCTAATTTTTAATTAAAAGGGAGTTAAAAAATGTGTCTGCGGCAACTAATTTTGATTCTAGATTTTACGGCTACGCAAATGCCTATGGTAAGTGCTTACACATTCACAGTGATAAGTAGGAATAACGAATTAAGGATTTGAAACAGCACCCCACTTAAACTAGTTTAGAAGCATCCTTAATCCTACCACTAATAAGCCCTTGCTAGTTGTTTTTCCTAATTCCGCATGGAAGCGTTCACACGGGACCTCTTGGGTGTTCTACGCCATGTAGAATGATAATTCCTAGGTAGAATCTCTCCATGTATTTACACTGAATTAGCACGACGGTCATGTAAAGAGACGTACGCAAATGCACATAGGATGATCGTGCCGTAAAATTAACTTTTAAATTTTGATGAGCAACATTCCTTTTATTATAGGTGGCGCCACCCGGTGTAATTTGCTTTACCATACAATGCGCTACGACGCCCACTTTTGGTACAGTGAAGGCTGCAACAGAGCATCATTTGTCTTGGCTGTACATCCAACTACTTATTGCTACAATCGAATACTTTTCGGTAGTCAATACTAAATCTCTATACTGCGATGTCTCGTAAAGTCTCCCGAAACAGAGCGTAACTCAGTTATGCAACCGCATTTTTTTCGTAATTCTGGCTGTTTTCTGTTTTTCATCCGTAAATATGAGTTATTTGGACACGAATTCAGCTTATAACGCTTTGCTAGAGCTTTTGTTTGTATGCTCGGCGGTTGCACCTAGGTCGTGTCCTTGACATGATAAACCATTGAAAACTGATTGCGTAAACTACTAGCTAACAGACAATAAGGAAGAGGAGGTCCGTGATTCTCGAGTGTGAGCATCGTGGTCGCACAATTTCATTGCAGGCAGGCCACCAATCATGTGCAGGTGGCTGGCGCAAGGAAAACTTCGCGTGGTGTAAATTTTGCGTAATATTTTGTCGAGCTCACGGTCGTCAAAAAACCTGTTGGCGAATTGTATTAGCGTCCGCCACGAAATAGGCCTAGACGTGGCTTCAAGTCCTGTGTATGGTCCTTTTATAGCGTCGCCTGCATAATTCCAATCCACCTATCACTAGCTCCATAACGAGAAGAAATGTTGAGGCGGGTGGTAATGGTAACTGCTAGATGAGAGGCTTTAGCTAGCACCAAATCAGTTTAAATCAACTGCTTTTGCATAAATATCGCAAATAGGTCCCCTGAAAGTGAAGGTGCAGGCAATTTTAGCCTTCATTTAAACTCGATGAAATTCTTAGCAAGAAAAGACTACAGAAATGACACAAAGGTGCGAATCCCGTAAGATTTAAAACTGGATCCTTGTGCGGGATTGATTTTAGGCGCATTTTGGTGATGTTTGCCGGAGCGTAAAATGAGGAGAAGATCTCGAAACGCGTGCCCAACAAAAGCACATTACAGTGTGACTCCCATAGGTCCGAGGGGGAAAGTTAGAAGAATGGGGCTTGGAAGAAAAGCAGAACCTAAAGGGCTGTTGCGCTGTCCTCCAGGTCATCAGCCGCATCCTTATCATATTTGCAATGACGATCAAAGTCACGTGAGGTCAGCCACATACGGGTTCGACGAAGCGAGGCAGAGGGACAGATAATTATTTCATAGAGAAAGCAGCCCAAAATACAACCTGCGGGTGGCCCGACGAAGTATATCTAGAAGAAGATATAGGAATTCAAGCGCAGAAACGGCAAAATCATGGCAGCGTATTGTGTCGCATATCGTATCTTCACTACGAATGCAAATAACATCGTTTCTCAGGTCTCACTTGTCCTTATCCCCAAAATTTCAGAATTCCAGAAAACGTTCCACCTCGGCTGAGATGGACGCAAGGAGCCTTTCTCGTGCAGCTCAAGGGAATGGACAAAGGCTACAATTTCCTTAAGTTGGTAACTCTTCTCATGCGTTTATAAATACAAGCAGGCAGCGTTGATAGCGAAGTGGAACGACGTAGTAGATCATAATAGAAGCTTATATGCATTTGGTTGTCATGAGCGAACTAATCTAGAATCTTTAGCTGGAGCTTGAATGTTATGGGCTTTAGTTTGCATCCAGCTTTGTCCCAAACCATATATGTCGGGTTTGAAAACTATAAAGTGCATATCGCTTGCAAAAAATAGAGTTTAAGAGGGTATGGCAACGCATCATGGGGCATATAAGTCCTAAGTAGGATTATCCCCTGAAACTAAGCCCTTCTAAGTTGGTCAGAAGATGATCAACTCCACAGACCAGCACATTAGCATACGGGGCCAAATTCTATGAAGAAGGAAATGAATATTTACTCTGTTGTCTGTGCGCAGGGCTAATTCTGCTTCAGCTTGTCTATCATTCTCCCAATTCCCCTTTGGTTATTCCATTATGTCGGAAGCTAGACAGCAACTTGTCACTTATGACTAACCTATGTTCTTACGGGGCAAAGGCACAAAGTCGCCTGCAAAAGCAAGAATTGGCAAATACAAGCGCACTTCGCACTCTTCACAACCGAATTAATGAGGAGGGAACCAAAAAAATAAAAAAGCGGCAAGAGGCTTGAATTCGGAATTTCTTATGAGTTTGCCGGGAAAAACTCATCTGAAAAGTTCATTATGCTGAAATGAAATTTAAAGATTCCAGCCAACGCAACAACTCTCACCCATTGTCGGTCGAAATTTCGCTGATATATGGCGGCCACAATGCTTCTTATTGGATTCATACTGCCTCCGGCTATCGGGTTCTGAAATTTTTAAGGAGAAAACAAAACGCATCCACCACCTCGCCTCACAGTACATCTGTGTGTGTAGTAAAGATAGCAGAAGCATGTTTGCTTGAAGAAAGTGTCGGGTGGTTGGTTGTTAAACTTACCTTTATGGCAGGCTGGTCTCGGAGCCATATCAGCATCTCCCAGCCCCAAGACGTAAAAATATATAAGTTCTACAGGATTATTATCCATTTTTTCTTCCTCAGGGAAGTCGCAAGGGTGGTGACTGACAAAAATGACCGGGATCCATGCTATACATACAGTCTTGGCATCTCTTAATTATAATAGGAGGACACCTTTTAGTGTAGAAGACTAGTATAGCCCCAGTAGCTACTCAAATCTGTGAATACCTTGAAGAAGACTTGCGGAAACGGAGTGTCCCTCCAACCCACTTCCACCCATTGCACCCTTTTGTATGTTGCCTGTCAAGTTATTACCGCTTTCCCTACCGACCACATGCAGTATTAAGCATTCAGTTACCTCCAACACTACTTTATGCCACTACGTAGACAATCATTTCGGCTAACACCATTGATTTGACTTACAAAACACAAAATACAACTGAAACCGTTTACTGGTTTCGGAATTCGTTCTCATGACTACAGAAGTACTTCCAGGACCGCCTTATGCATAAGTTACACTTTTTCAAGTCGCAAATGTGAGTATAATTTTACAAAATGCAAAAAGAGCTCATTTTAAGACTTAACCACGTGTTTGGTGAGAAGTTTAGATAGTTCTCTTGAGAAGTGTAGGTAATCCGAAGTCACATGTGATGTGATAGAGATTTGTCTTCAATAAATTTGTATGCGATACACTCTAAACCTCCTGTTATGGAAGGTTTTATTCGTGGCTATCCTCAATTCCACCGAATGCACAGCCATGTGGCACGAAGAGAGCGGGGTTTGAGCACAATCAGTAACACACTCCAGTTGAATTCACTAAACATTTGTACATGCAGTAAAGCAGGTTTTGGATTCGCTAAGTGGGAAAGGTCTCAAATCCTACATTGATAATCTCTTTTTCCCAGCATTAGGCCATTTCTCCTCGGGTCAGACGAGACGGCATTCACAACAGTCTCTTAGTGCTTGTCAACATGCATGCCTATTTTTAGGTGAAACATTTCTAATTTGCTATTTGTGTTAGTTTGTTTAATGGTCGATTCACTTGTACATTACCCTAAATATCCTCGTTTTTTCGCAATTACTTATACACCTCTTTTACTGACAAGCTAAATCAAGCGTATGACCTACCATTTCTGTGGATTGCGTTGTGCACCCATGGATCCGGTGAGTTGTGAGATTTCCGTTTGAAAAAAATGCGTCACGACTTTTTGTCTTTTACTATTTATTAAATGGTTAATGCATGTAGCTAAATTAAAGGGAAGATATTTTACTTAATTAAATAGGGACTCTTAGCTATGCAACGGAGGTCAGTTCCCCCACTACCGCTCCATCCAAAAACAGCACACAATTCCTTGATCCCTCTTCATCGTGTAGAACAGAAATTCAGCAGGCGAAATGACTTCTTTCAGTTTCAAGACAAATGTCCCCACTGTGATGTGATGCTTGTTTCCCACATTTAAATGGTTTTAAAGGAGTCAGCTAATTGTATCTTCCATTTAAACGATAAAAATCTGGACACCAGTAATCACAATCAGAAGTTGTGTTGATGACCACGATCTCGCATTCTTGGAAACTGCCACTTCCTCTCGACGAGTCTATCACATTTATGCGTATACTTCCACGGCCTTTACTATCACGGTCAGAAGTCGTTTTTGCACACAAGTGTCGCCAACGTCACTGATTTGGTGACGACTAGACTAGCGAGTCTCTTAATATCTTTAAAACTGTACTACTGATACGGTGCCTTCTCTACTAATATTCTAACCTACTCTGTAGATGGTGAATGGTGCTAGGACTCTGTGAGGTCTGCCTAATTGCATTTGGCTGAATAAAATATTCCTCAACTTGGTGGGTGCAACTTTCCTTCAACTACCTTAGTAAGACCTTCACATCAATCATGTACTTGCCAATCCTGACCCTCCCGAGTAAACTATTATAATGCCTAATTGGGTAGCTCAAACTCGAACGCATCTAGTGGATATATCTAAAAGAAATCTACAAATTATGTTCCATTATTTACTGTCTTAACGGAGTAAGAAGACGATGCCTTTGTATTGCTCATTCCGAACGTATACTCAAATTTGAAACCCGCTGACCGCATTTCCTGCTCCACTCAAAACTCTCTTTGCATTTCAACAGCAGTGGAGTGGTTGCCATAGATATTACAAATCTGACCTCCATCGACCCGCAATGCTATTCTTTAAATGCCTATATAAGAATATAAATTGTCTTGGAGCAGATTTAACCAAAACACAACTTACCGAAAGTATCATACTAAATGTTATGACGACTAGTAAGGTCAAGGGGAAGTTGTTGCCAGTCTCCAACCGCCAGGATTTGTCTCTCACCTCATCCAATGATGCGAGCACAACTAGGATGAGGTTGAGTGTAGTCACCAACTCGACGACAATCGCAGCACCGATGGAAACATTGGCACCAGGCAGCGTCAGACCAAAGGTGTTGTCGTCTTGGAGTCGGAATGGACTCACCGACCACGCAATGCCCATGGAGACGAACGAGCCGGTCAGTTGACCCAAAATATATGCAGGAACGTAAATCAGTGGAGTACGTCTAGTCACTACAGTTGCCAAGGTTACCATTGGGTTGATGTGACCCCCGCTAGTGGACCCTGTAATCCACAGACCCAAGCATACCGAGGCACCATAGGTAAGGGGTACCACGATGTCTGGTTTGTAGATTGGACCGGGCAGGAGGAAACAAGGCAGACTGGAAATGCCCGAAGCAACAGCCTCACAAACGAAGATTTGGAAAAGAGTCCAGTAGATACTGGGTACCTGATGCTTAGTCATCGTAGATGGATGAAGAGTTTGAACCTGATGTGAAGTTAGGTCGCTTTACTTTAAGCCTCTAATCTGGTATAGAGTAACATGTGTCATGGGAGGATTATGATACAAGAATCATATAAGCACACATGTGACAAACGCGTATTGTTGATGGATGCCAGTTAACTTATGACCCTTTTGGTGGCTATAAAATCTAGTCAAGATCTGTTTGACACGATGATATAAGACAGAGGTTGCTTGAAAATGAATTGGTGAGATCACTGCTCACCATGGAGCATGACAAAGATCGTGCCAAATCAGACTATAGAAACCTACTATCAATGCCTAAAACTAAGTAAACCTTAAGGCCATCTTTGGCGATTAATTGCTAGCTGTGAGTTAATGCAGTTCAGGAAACTTTTGTCAGAAAAATATATAAGAGTAAATAGTATCCATTGGCTGAAAACTGCCATGCACTTACTTCTGTTCTATTTTACAGTAAAGTGTCTGATAAAATCACTTGATTATTCGTCTTTTATAGTCAGTCATGAAGGAACCAATAGGCTAGGCTTCCAATCACGGTGTTCGCCGTTGCGGCATGGAGGGATAGTGCTGTGCAGGCTACACAGGGTTCGCCTAAAGTTGGAGGCCTACTAGCTCAGCCATAATGGCGAGTATTCAACCGAGGCCTCTACCATATACCACTTCTTACCAGTATTTTGACCTTAGATGCCGTAACCTAATTGAGGCAGTGAGTGCAGGACGCTAAGGAGCAAACTGATGCCAAGCGTCAGTACTATGCCGCAGCGGTAGATCCTCAGGAGGGGAGTTAAAAAACCTGAGCATGTTGTCTTGCAATTCTTGGTGCAAAAAAGTGATTAATTTGCATTTAGAGTGCCAGTTAAAAAACAACTTTTGACTTAAATCCAGATGACTTGTGCGATCGTCTTGGCAGCAGTTGTTTTGCCTTCACGGAGGGTGCAATCACCGTGACTTCTTGGTAGTATCTCATTAAATAACTAGGTTGGAACCGATTTTGAAATTTTTATGCTAATTAATCTACTAAAATATGGGTTTGCTTCAGTCCGACCTCATTTTTTAAAATTCTGCCGCATCAAAAAAGCAAATTACATCCATTTGCTGCATCGTGGTAACGATCAGAAGTATGCAACATTAACGCCCTCTGACAATTCTACCATGCCTTGTGTTTATTCGGAGTTTTATTTCTCATCCATTTAAAGAAACCCTTTTCATTTATGCACAACTTTGAAGTAGTGAGAATGCATAGATGCCACTGCCCCTGTCTCCCTGACCTTGAATGATGCCTCAGCTAGTAAGTGAAGAAGAGGCTCTAAAAGCAGCTTTTGAATCCGTTGCATTACACAATTGATAAGAATGCGCTTCAGTGATTTACCACTGTACCATTCTTGAAAGAAATGTCAATAGAAAATACTTTTTTACGCAAAGAGTATGCTAAAGTTAGGCTTTAAACTGTTTTGAGTCCAACCTAAGTGTATGCATATTATAGCTTTTCCATTAAATGTAAAAAGAAAGATGTAGAGGCAGACTGATGAAGTACGCGAATCAGTAAAATTTTTTAACTTTATCTGCAATAGCTACTTTAGAATAAAAGTAAAATTTAGGGAAGGCTTTATAGTGATTTTGATGAAGCAATTAGACGACCTTCCACGGAAATGCCCTCCAATGCTATGCCGCTGATTCTGGATTTCACCCATTAAAGCATTTCTTGTCGACTTGTGACACAGAAAAACGTAAAACACGTTCATAAAACAAATCTTGTTACATGTACAAGTTAAGTAAGCTTAAAATTTCAAAGTACTCTCTTATCAGAGAAAATTTGCGTCTCCTTAGATAATGTTTCTGTAAGGGTGAGAATGCATTATGGTTTGAGAGAGATATTTCTTAACTATTGATCCAAGTTAGCAAAATGAATTTATGGCAAAGTGATTTGTTTCTAGGAAACATTAATTTGGTCATTTGAAACGACTTGGAAAACGTTGCATTCAAGTAATATATTAGCTGTAGACGGACCTATCTTGCTGCAACACCAGGTCCAAGTATATAGCTTATATACCGATTTAAAGAATTTGGCTGCTGTACTTAAAGATCGCTTTTGTGTTTGCAAGGCTGTGTAAGCATTTATAAATGGGAAAAGAATGGACAACACACAAGCATAGTATCATACATAACCTATCATCCAAAATAAGCAAAAGAAAACAAATTACACAAAGTGACCTTATTGAGTGTAAGCAAAAGAGCGTTTTATGAAAAGTAAAGGTAAATAGAAACAGTTAAAGGGTGAGAGGGGACTTACCGGACTGTATTGGGTCTGATTGGGATCCAATGAACCTGGAACAAGAGAAATGATGCCGACCATGAGATACTGCCTTACTGAGTAATTTATCTTATCCGTTTCTTGTTCTTCTGATACAGTGCAAAAACTAAAGCCTTTGGATTGGTGAAGTGCTCAACCAATTGTCTGTTAGGAGGTTTAAAAGTTGTTCATGACATATTCGCCAAATTAAGCTGATACGACAAAGTTATTATTATATGTTCTTTCAAAGCACACATTCGCATCGCTGGATATGTTAATCACTTAAGGAGACCGGGGAGTGGAATCTTCTAGCTACAACTGAATGCTTAAGCAGTCTGTATAACCATAAGGGGTGTAATACATAGCTTTTTTGCAAAACCAAGCTCGAAGGCTAATTTATTTATTTTATAGTCGGTTATCACGTTACTGAGGACAAATGTGGAAAGGCAAGCCAAAAAAATTGGCTCCACTAATGATGTGACAAATTCATGTAATTGCAAAGGATAATTCTGGAGGCAGGAGAGCAGCATGTTGGAGTTCAATGCAAAATTTTTTTTATTTTACAAGGTACGGCTGCCAAGTATGACCAGGGTTAGGCTTACGTTGATTAGAATGATGGTTTATCTTAAACGAAGTCTGATTTGTGCAGTCTCCTCCAAAAATCAAAAAGAATAGTGAAGCCGAAACAATCCACTTTTGATATCAGATTTGATGCCAACTAGGGGGAATTGCCAAAATTTTAGGATTTCAATGAAATGTTTTTCTAATCACTGAAAACATTTTGATTTATGATACCCATATCCATTAGTAGATGACAAGGTCCTTCTCCCCTGGTGGTGCAATGTGCCAAATGCACGGGTACCATTGACCATACAAAACATCGGTTTTTCCTTTCATGTGCAATTCCAATGACCACCCAAGGCACCTTTTTGAGCCACATTGCAGAATGGAAAAGCATCCCATTAGCTGCTTCACTTTCTGCTCATTTGCATGCAAAAGGCGCGAAATGGAATCAAGGAGTTGCAGAAGTTTTTTCAAGGCCTTTACGCCTACCGCATTCAATTTTCACAAAGCGGGTGCTTCGCCCCGATTTTGTTTGTGGGTTTGTAATAATGTCTTTATCACGGAGCAAACTGGCATGCCGAGTCAGAGGGTAGGCTGGGAGAACGGGATCATTTGAATGTTCTTTAGAATAATCCTAAATCATTTCATTGCATGAAAACAAATGCAAGTGGTTCATTTCTTGGTGTTAATACTTTAGAGGAGAGTAATAAAGCATTTAAAAAGTACCAAGATTTGTCAAGAGCAGCTACTAACCACTCACAGGTCTTGAGGTACTTGGTGATATGTTGTAGCAACACAAATTGTTTGATGCCCAAAGATCAAAGAAGTAGAATTCACCAGTTTACGCCTCACCTAACAGAAAGATAATTACCTGAATATTTTTGTTTATAAGAGGCATTGTCGCTTGTGGTTAGCAAATATTCGTGACAGGTCTCCCTGTGTGAGCCTTTACAGGTACAATTGGGGATTTGTTCGTCTCGGAAAGCACAACCTTCACCAGCCCCATTTAATTTCCACAATCAAACAAAGGACTCAGAATAATTAAAATGCATTTAGCCTTAAAATGCGTAATTGTGCTTTTAACTTCCGAGGTTGCATGTAATAATTTGCTTGTTTGGACTGCCGGTTTTGGTCACTTTGGTGGCCATATTGTACTAGCCGGTTGGCTGGCCTCCAAGCCGTGCCAACAGCCCCCAATCCTTCTGTTTCCAGAATATACATATATTCTGCCCTGGTACTATGTTTTCTACCTTAAAGGAAGTCTCGGAGCGCTACATTGGTGACAGCGGAAAGCTCCATACCGCTTGTAATAAACTGTAACAGTGTGAGAGAAGTGCATGTGCTACGGATGAGAGAATCTCTGACATCCCATAACAGAAGGGCGGAGATCGACATCCGTATTCGGCACTTCTCTCGCCCTTGTGTTCTTCAAGAAAGCTATTAACAACTGATACGACACTAGCCGTGAACTCCATGTCCAGTAAAACTGCCAAGAGGGATCAGCAACGTTCTGGTCAAGCATCCTCCGTAAGCTATCTCTCCTGTTCTTGGGCAACTCGCCTACCTTCACCAAAATACGTATCAACAGATGTAGAATGTGCAGGACACAATTCGATAGCATCGTCTTATGCTTTGCACACTTTGTTCCTATGAGGCCCGATCGCCTCACCTGCTCGGGGTTCCACGATACCATCGTGTTTCTTCCACCGCATCAAAAAAGCCTGGAATCACGATATGTGCTGTCTGTGTCTCGACCTATTCGAATACTTGGATTCGTACCCCCATCTTTCGTTGGGTCACATTATTGTAGGAGAGGAGGACTAGGAAATACGCCCTTGCTGCACCGAGTGCTACGCAGAATTGATGGTACTACAAGAACACATGAGCTAGAATCTCGATGACTGGGACGGTAAGCTCTTGGGTGCTTCTTGCAGCACTGATTATGTTGTGATGGCTGACACGGGAGGCTGATCAAGGGGCGCGTCGGGGACGACGCTCGAAAGAAGAGAGGGGCTGTGTAATGCTTTGTTTGTTCGAACTGCCGGTTGTGGTCACTTGGGTGGCCGTACTGTACTAGTCAGTTGGCCGGCCTCCGGGCCGTGCCAACAGCCACCAAGCCCTCTGGTTCCAGAACATATATTCTGCCCTAGTACTATGCCTTCTTTTACCTCAAAGAAAGTCTCGGGACGCTACATTGCATGTCAACTAGTTGCCATAAAAGCCTTTGCTGATGTCAGTTGAATGATATTTGGAGGCGACTGGGACTGGCACTCTCAACCTGTTCAAAGACTTTTTCAAAGGAGCTGTACAACATTCCTATATGATTTTGGATGTACTTTAGTATAAAAAACAGCCATTGGTATTGCAGAAGAGAACAGGAAATGCAAATGAGTTTCACACCAACGAGGTTGTCTTCGCAATCCCTTAGAAGATAACGATAAACAGTTGGCTTTCTTGATTTTTTCTTCGAGCCAAGCAGATGACAGTTGAGGTAACAAATGTAGCCCGTTGATAATAATCGTAACAAAATTCGGAGCTTAACTACATTATTTTGGTTCCACTTTTGCTGCATGGTCATTGTTTCCTTACACTAATCGATTGTCAACCCTTGTTACCAGGTCTTCGAGTGAAACAGCGATCACAAATAATAGCAAAATTGCGCTCTTTGATGCGGCATTTGCTCTGCACCTACTTAACTGTGTAAGCCCTTTACTCCTGCCTAAGCGCTTTTTTGGCTCCAACTTCTGATAGCGACTGGTAGTGACTGGATGGATCAGCAGGGCTAAGTGGTTACTTCCTTGGAGAGACATAGGATTGCTAGGGAGGTGGCATTCGATGAGTCAGCCCTCAAATGAAGTTCTGACTGTCGTTACTTTGGCGAAGGTCTTAATTCCTTTGTTGTCAAACGAGTAAAATGCCAATCAACAGGGCCTGGCGTGTTTGAAACTGCACAATCATAAAGGCGCCATTGCTATAAGTTGGTTTTAATTCCACTAATGTCCTGTAAAAATAGCGATGCTAATTATTTACCAAAAGTAGAAAATATATTTCAAAGAAATTTGTAAGGATGCTAGTAGGAGTCTACTGAATCCGCACAAACAACCTGATTGCCTAAATATGAGGGAAATCTATTTTGGTGTCGCACTGCAGGCTACTTCAGACATAAAGGCTAGACTACTTCCACCGTACTTTGTAAAGAATCATACTTGAGTAAGTACTGGAAGAAAAGAGGCGTCACTTAAATCAAAAAGTCTTCCAAAAGCGCGAACATTTAGTGCAACGTCTAGGAATTTTTGATCCCGGTTCAATTATTGTTTGAGCTTTGGAATGCGCTTGGGCTCTGTTTCGGTGTATGCACCCACCATACCTGTCGGCACATTGCTACCGCTCTTTGATTTGAGTGGATTCTCTCACGACCCAAGGAAGCTGTGGAGGAATTAGTAGCCAGTGATATTGTAGGAAAGGAAAAAGGTTTGCCTCTTTGACAACTAAAAGTAAAAAACTCCATGTAGGGTCCCATGACCGCCTTGAAGGCAAAGGAAGGCACAATATCATGTTTAATGGCATGGCCCGGAGGCCGGCCCACCCGGCTAGGGCGATATTACCACCCAATTGACCGTAACTGAAACCGGCGGTCAAACAAACAAAGTTTTACACTCCGTACTCGTTTCTGCTCAGTAAAATGAATTGAGGCATTGTATGACTGCCTTGGATTGCAAATGGGACGGCGCTTGGTCCGTGCCTAGGCGTGGTGCCAATCAGAAATCCTCTTAACCAATCGTAGGTAAACGAAACTACCCACTTCAGAGGTTCCTAATAAGTTGAAAATAAGCCTCTTCCACATTCCTATAAACCACTTCCTTTTGAGCATCTAATGATGCCTAAACATGATTGTCTCACCCCACTAGAGCAGTGGAATATACTGCTAAATGATGCAAAAGTCTATATGAGAAAGAAGTAGGGGAGACCTCCGAACCTAACCGACTGAGTCAATTAAAAGAATGAGACAGTAAAAATTTGCCCTAAAATAAAAATTGAAAAGGATGAACGAGTGCCTGTAATCGACCAGAGTTGTCATTAAGCGATCCTATACCTTCAAAATTACACAGGAATTAAATCCTTCCAAAGTGGAATTATAGGTGCTCTCTACCTCACTTTAGAGGAAAAAAATAGACCCTACGGATTTGTAAAATATTGCATTTATAGCCCACGCATTCAGTGAAACCCTTTTGTGCTTTCTGCCACCTCATTTCGTTTCTTACAAGCTTAAAATTTTCCCTGAGAAGCATCTTGGCGCCTCCACCAGGCACCGTCAAATTGCATTGTATTGATGGGTCAATCGATAAGTGTCTTCAGCGTCACGTTTCCACTTGACACAAACGTGGCGCAACACCTGAACGATGAAGCGCATGTAAGTCCACTCCTCCCCCATCCCTTTCCCCTTTCCCCTTTCCCCTTTCCCCTTTCCCCTCCAGCTTCCACTTGACCTTGAAACTGGTTGCTTGCGCGGGTAGTTGGTGTAAATATTATTTCAATAGAACTTGTAAATTATTCCCCATTTAAAGCACAGCAGTCAGAGATCCATGTCCATTACCTTCTCTTTCCACTAAAAAAATATAGCTTAAAAATGAAAAAAAAGGGAACAGTTGACTCGCCTGCATTGGGTGTTGGCTGAATTCTTCCGAAGAGGAATACGAATAAAAAGAGGCAGAAATCAAACACGATTTATAAGCGATTTCTAGTGTTCATCCTACTCTGATTAGGTCTCTGTTCCACAGAGTGTTCTTTGGTTAACCAAAATCGGAATGCAAAGGAGACTAGGCGAAGTTGCGCGAGAATATGTTCAAAATGCTTATAAAACTAAAGGAAGGGTTTTAACGATACCCAGTGGCTGTGACTGATGTTGCCAGGGCAAAACTTGGTCGAGCACACACCGGGTGACAAAACGAGTTGACACGATTTACGACACCCTTAACTGTTCTCCGAAAAGCATTCCTCGCCTTTGAAACTGCCCTGTAGTGTCATGCGAACAGGAGTTGTGCTTTCAGTCCACCTACTTCTCAACTTAAATCTCGGTTACCAAAACTCCCTTTAAGAGTTACTCAACACCTAAGGAAGATGATTTGGGTGGTTGGCCACTCTTAGATGCATTACAATCAGGAGGACCCGCTTATTGTTTATAGGCATTCAAGGGCAACTCCCACCTATGTTTAACAGAGGCTTAAACTAAGTGACGGAGGCTCTTGGTCTGCAGATTTGCCATTTTATCGTCTTAGAGCACCAGAATAGCATAAAACTATAGGCGTGGTTGTCGTTTCCATTATAGAAGAGAGAGAGTGAAACACCTTAGAACACTTGGAAAAAGGGAATTCAATTTCAATTTACCACTCATCTTTTAACTATGATCTATTCTTTACACTTTTCCTTTGAAAAATATTCTATAGACGTGACACAAATAACAATCTTGGTGAGTACTTGCCCAATTTCACCCTTCAAACCGAGACACTCTCCTGTCGCGGTAAAAACTGGCTCATTGTTTTCCAACTCTTCTTCGGCGAGCTTGTGGCCTCAGCAATGATCACTTTTCCTTACTTCCTCATTGATCCTACTCTGCGCTACTGTGCGGTCTCGGAGGCATTAGCGGTGGCGGCGCTCGTCTACGCTGCTGTCTGGGTGACCTATCCCCTCTCTGGAGCTCAGATGAATCCTATTATCACCCTTGCCTTCGGATTGACTCGTCGTATCTGCTTCTACTTCGTGCCGATCTACTGGATTGCGCAATTTTTAGGCGCCGGATTCTCCATGTCCATCGCCTATTACATCTCACCATTTGTGAAACTTTTCCCTGACATGGGCATGACTGTTCCGCGCAGTGGAATCTCTGTCCTCCAGGCGTTGTGGTTGGAGTGTTTGATCACATTCCTTCTCCTCGTGGTAATTCTTGCGGGTACTGATGAGGCCAGGGATACAGTGTGGACCATGGGAGATGGATCAACTCTGGCCTGTGTCTATATGCTCATGTACCTTGCCATCACCATTGTGTCCGTAAGTGCAATCAAAACAGTAAGCAATAGTTCACAATTGTTAAAACTGAGCGCTAGGATGTACCAATCTTTCCATACCGTAGCCGAACACCAAGATTGTTAAGTGGGTGACCGTAGCATGAGAGTATTTTGGTTAACCCGACGTGAAGTCACACCTGCTCTTGCCAAACATCTGTGTCCATGGAGGCTTCTGCTCTTTAGAGAGAGAAGTTCAACCGCAAGAACTAGCCTTTCTAGCCAATGTAATCCAACTATTAATGCACTACTTCTGTGTATGTCATTTTGTTTGAGCAATTTCTTCACACTCATAGAACTCTTAGCGTTTGTTCTCTACTACTTGGAAAGGCGCCGGTCGGTCTTTGATGACCGTTGCTTAGGCAGGACCAGTAAATCAAGTTACAACTAATAATCCTCATCCAGCTGAATTAGAGGCTGAGTCTGTGGCACTTCCTTTGTGTCCTGCAATCTGATCCCCTCCATGGTACAAAAATTTCACATTCGCAGGCAATCCACTTTGAAATGGGCACCGCTAGTAAAAACTCCCCGCAATGTTTCAGTCCGACAGGGGAGAATAACAGACAGAGCGAAATCGGGCAAAGCCATAAGACTTACTCCCCATAAAATTAAAAGCACACATTTTATTATTTTAGCGTTAAAAATCCTCCCCATTTTGAAGCCTACAACCTACTTTCCAGAGTCCAATTATCCTAAGCCTGACATTCTGATAAGCACTTGCCAAAATGGTTGCCTAAAATTAACTTGCCAAGCAGTGCTTTTCGTCTTCTCCTTCTTCTAAAGGATTCCGCTTTTTTTTCATTCAAAAAGTAAAACAGGGATTTGTCTCTCGGCCTCCATTCGGGGCGATTGGGTTTCACATCACATTCCATTCTTAGGCACTGTGCAATAACCGGAAGAACAAGTTTTGTGAATAACTGACCTCTTTAAATTAAAACTCCAGTTGGTTGCTGTTAAAGGAGTCTTGTTTGGTTTTTCTTTTTGCAGAAGAACCTAACTGGAGCGAGTATGAATCCATTCAGGAGTATTATCGCTGCAATTCTGCGTGTTCGCTTCGAGTATCAGTGGGTAAGGTGGCAGCGTCTCTAACTTAATGAATGTGTTGGTGGATGGACGACCATTAAACCCTACACCATCACACAATTTGTCTTTACAGAGTCTCCACATTCTCTAGGGCTGTAACTTCTTACAATACCTAGAAAATGGCTCAAGTCACGTACAACCTGTTTCCCCATCAGAGTGTCGGGTAGTCGTCATCTATTGCCAGTGTTCAGCACCTTTCTCTGTTTGCTGGGAGAGCACAGATTTTAGATTCTGTTCTGTCCACTGAATTGATTGAAACTGTCTTGTACGGTCTCGTTTGGAGACTCGCTATGCTGCAATGCTTCAATTCCCATTGGTGAAAACACTTTTGTGCGATTACTACCAGACCCTAAAAGATACGTTTATGCCGAAAGGCCGATGTCATGAATGATTTACGACCGTACGCCCCACTTGTACTTATTCAAACTGCTCTATTTACAGAATTTTGTACAACCACTTTCTAATGGTATCCAGTCTCTGTATGTGTGTGTGTGTGTGTGCGAGTGAGTGTGTGTGTGCGTGTGTATGTCTGCATAGAGTGGGTCCGTAGGACACGAAAACCTCTAGTGAGCTTAAAACAATGCACTTCTGATGTCGTGGAAGAGCCTCAAAAAATCTAAGCCCACTACTTACTCATAAGAGAATTTTTGTTGAAATGTATAGAATTGCATTCCCTCCCTGACTTAAAATGTAGCCCTCGTAAAGAGGTGTTGTCCAAGACCTGGATGACTTCAATCCCATTACGCATTAATTCAGCATTCATGCCGTGCGATTTTATGGGGTGGAAGAGTTGTAACTTTATTTTATAGAGGAATGAGACGAATTCCTGCGCAAAATTCACATTGAGAGTTGCCTTGTGTGTTCATTCATGCCTCGAAGCCCTAAGCAGAGCACTGAGAAGTCAGGAGAAGCTTCGGAATTTTTTTTTGGAGAGCAGGGAAGAGGGCACTTAATAGCATTTCAAGTGTTACCACCCTGAAATGGTGTAATTCCAAGCTACCTCCACCAAGTAATCAGGTGTATAACGAATTTGCGAATGATCCCGTAAGAAAACCAGTGGCTGCCTCTTACAAATGGAATGAGTAGACAAGAAATTTCCCACGTGTGATTCCAACTGTGCGGTCTACCTGGGAATGCCAAGTTGTAAATGAACCTTACTGAGATGGGATCCCTCTGAAACGAACGGCCTTAGTCATAACGAATTAAAGGATGGGACTTCCTTTAGGTGGGATAAATTGGAACACCTTTATAGAAAGGTCCAGTGGGTATTTGATCAACTACTGATGGAATTTTGCACGAATCACATCTGACATACCTGTTGCCTCTTTGACATTGAGTGCATTCTAAAGAACATGGGATCCAATTCGTGGCTCCTGATAGACACTTGAAGCTATCATTTTAGATTTTCCTTTGAGTTGATTTAACCACCTTTCCAGCTTCCCTCCTAACCCCCCTTAAGCTCTAAAACTAGGTTCGAAGGGAATGCATCTCGGTGGGGCGGAGAGACCTTTGGCTAGACTGCTCCTGGTCACTATTAAGTGTTAATAAATTGTGTTTTACTTGTACAATGGCTTCAGATTTACGCGGTGGGTCCACTGGTGGGTTGCCTGATTGCGGTGGTTTTCAATGAAGTGGTCCTCACTGAAGACGCCTGTTGGATTCGGACCAAGGCTTGGCTCACCGATACACACTACTTCCGTAACCACTCCTACTCTCTCAGTGGACGGCCCAGCAAAGCTTCTCTTCAAGGTGCGTCTGCTCATTTTTACTCTGGCTCGCATTCTACACCTTTTTGTCAGTAGTATCTTGATGGGTGATAAGGTTTATGTGAAAATTCTAGGAAAAAAATTAGAAGCAGTTTATGTTAGACCAAGGTTCAATCTAACATTCTTCTGCTGGCCTGTACCTACACGTCTTTATCGAGGCACCTGATCCCGATGCGTACATTAAAACTACTCCGGGGATGATCCATCCTCCTCCAAGGGAATTTGCACCCCCAGTTTCAGCATTGTTTTTAATGGTTAAATTCACAACTACTCCCCCTCTGGTAAATTAATCAGTACTATGCTGAAAGAGCATTTGTAGAACCTCACTGTTCCCCCACCCTTCTTTCCATCACATCTTCACGGCTAACTACGTGCCAGGAAAGCCGAGTCTATGCACATCCGGTCTGGACAAATGTGCAATGCAGTCAGATTGGGGTAAATGATGAGCTCCAACCTTTTAATGGCCACGTTCATTTGGATTTGTCCTCACAGTTTGGCACATTTTAAGGTCGAAGATCGTAATTCGGGATTAAATTGAATCAAATAAAAAGGCTAAAAGGTTGTCAACATGACTATCGGATGTTGTAAGCCGACCATCGTCCAGCTACGCTCAAACAAGTCTGGATATCAAATTATCCTCCGTCAAAACCTATCATATTTCTCTTTAATGCTTCCCACTTGGATAAGATGAACCCAAAGTAACATACTTTGTAATTGGTTCGGTTGGATGGCAGACCGCGACTCCAGTTTAGGGATTCCGACTCAGCCTAACCACGAAAAGTCCAATTTTGAAAGAATTCTTGAAGGATCTTTAATAGAAAACTCCAAAATTGATTGGTTAACTCTGCAATTTCAAGAGTCGTGGTTTTGTACTAAATCTGAGGTCTCACCTCAGAAAGGCCATTCACCGCATTCTCGCATGTTCCCTTTGAGGCGTGTAACCTTGTCCTCAGTTAGAGGTTACAATCCATGCCATGCTCCGAAGGTGACATTATACTGGTTGCATTATGCCTTGATAAACACTACAGCAAGAATTTTCTTGCCCTGTTAGAGCAGACATGTAATCTCCATACAAAAAGCAACGCTTAAGAAAAGAAAACGGCTAATTTGCATTTTAAAAGTGACTTCGGTGTCTGGAGGCTTTGAAGCAAAGGTGAAATATGCAAAGGTCAAA
The DNA here is from genome assembly GCA_001870725.1 of Taenia solium. Lineage (NCBI taxonomy): Eukaryota > Metazoa > Platyhelminthes > Cestoda > Cyclophyllidea > Taeniidae > Taenia > Taenia solium. The sequence goes on along the minus strand of MIEF01004043.1, from coordinate 422,208 downwards.
ATTTTCAAACGCACTGTGCAGCAACTCCTAGAACCTAATGGAGTCACCTCTCAGTTGAGTGCTCCATTGAGAAATGGCAACAGCGAGCCAAAAAAATGGATAGAATCACTTTTAGGATTACATAATTGCATATATCTCCGAACGACAAATAACCCTCTAGAACTACTTATTTCAGATCGCCTAGAGATAAAATTCCATTGTTCATAGTAAACCATGGTTGAATTTGAAGCTTACATTTCGCTTGCCTAAAACACCGACAGTTGTGTGGTGTCTTACATGCACAGAGCAGCTGATGGTTCTTTTTAGCAGTACAGTCAAGGTTAAACACATGTTTCTTAAACAATAAAAGTGTTCTAACAGATTCTGGTGTGAACCGACTAGAGAGTTCATTGTCTACCTAAGAGACGAATTTTGAGGGCTAACGCAGACGCCGTGGAGAACCTCAGAAGACAATCGACAATCACAAGTTTAGTGTCTCCTTACTGTTCCGGAAGGGTTGAAAAAAAACCAAAATCAAAAGTGCGCTCCTATTTAGACCAAGGACAGTCTTTGTCACTTTTATTTGTTCTCCAACAGTTGTCATAAAATGGCAAACAGCACACGCCACAAATGTGTGACGCTGGCTCTGAGGTGTTAATAAAAATGGTTCTACTGATTAAACAACTTTGCTTTTGTATTTCAGCGGCAGAGGAGGCGAAAAGAGCCTAGGCAAGCATGGAGGCTCACAAAGTGTGACCTGTCAGCGGAAAAAACATCTTTATGGCTAGTGGAATAGACCTTACCGACTGCCTATTTATTTTCCCACTCCTTGGGGTTGATACATCGGTCCGGCGGCAGCAACAACAACTGCCTCGTTACAGATACTTGAACACTGTCTGGGAAGCAGAAAGTACTTATGGGACAATGGTTGGACAAACAAGGGTATCCCCACGGCTTGCATTTTTCCTCCAAAATCACTGCTGATTGCGCAAAAAAAACGCTGATTGGGTGGAGAAAACAATACTTTCAAGGTCGCGCTTCCAAAATTCAATTCTGCACGCTAGGCTTCGATGAGCCGCGAGGCCGATTTAGCTCATCAGTAGCTGATAGCCTTGACTAGGGGTGAAAAAACCGCGCCATTGACGTTATGTCTCGGTTTGGTGTTGGCTATGAGCCTTCAGCAAGGTATGAGGGTCGTGAAGTTAAACAATATTCGACGCCTATAAAATTTAACCATGCATCACTTGAGACGAAAACATTCATGCACCCACACACTCACACACACAAGCACAGCTGATGTGGAAACGTGCCTCCACGTAGCGTTGTGATGGCTCACAAGGCCCAGCTCTTGCAACGAAAATGTAAAAGTTGTCACGCATTTCCAGGCAAAGAATGAGTGGACGCTGGGCCAGTGCAGGTAACAACCTGAATTGTTGTATCAAGGCGTCGTCGCAGATTAAATAAACAGCAGTACACGTTTAAAATATGGGTAAACATAATCAAGCGAGTGGTGATTGACATAAATAAAATGTGGTGCAGTGAGATCACACTAGTGCCCATAGGCGGTTTGTCCCACTTGACCGATGAGCCTGTTCGCGAGTGCGCTTTCACGAAATCCAGGATTACAAGGTTACTTCGCCTCGAAAAGAGAACATTTTGACTTTAGCCTCGATGACAAAATTAACAGTTGGCATGAAAAAAAGGAACTTTCAGACAAAGCGCTGCATCCGAACGACTCGTGCCTTGTGTAAGTGCATCAGACGTCGGTTAGCCTGGAGAGCCAAAGTGCGGCTTAATGTTCGCAGGAGAGACTGCCTTGGCGAGAGCTGGAAACAATTACTGCCAGAGAGATCCCCATTCACACCTTTTACAACTCTTAAATGTAAGGCCCTACTTGGCGTCTTCTATTTGGATTGGAAATTCGACTACCGCCGTAACCTGATGGTTTAGTCACCGCTGCGTGGAATGGACCGAGCACAACACACACGCATACACACAAGCTGCTGCATAGCTTTTCACATACCGGTAGCTGTAACATCAGAAGGCCATGCTGTCTGGACCACTCTCCCTGCAGCACGAATGGTTTGGCCCCCAGTGAGGATGAATTTACTGCTGAGGGCACACAAAACTAAAATAGAAGTTGATTTGATGAAACAGCGCCTTGTAAAATGAAGGGAGCTTTCCAACCCACTCAGTCAAGGTCACGTTTTAGAGCAATGACCGCCCCCATCCGGAAGTGGAGCAGCGTGAGCTGTAGAACGGTCAGTGATACAATGTAAACAGTTTGTTCTTACATACCAAATACAGTTACATAAAGGTAGATGGAGTGAAGATAAGAATCACATACACATGTGGTAGGAGGATATCTTTAAAGGAATTGTTAGAAGTACGGCAGACGACGAAGACACCGTGGTTTCAGTCCCACCGGGATCTTCCTCTAATCCACCTTTTGTCGCTCACCGTTCTTTTTCGCCCAGGAAGATGAGTTTTTTGAAACCGATTTTGTCTTCTCCTGACTGATTTGCTGTTTACACATTCGTCGGTGATAACTCTGTGCCATGGCGTTGATTATCGAGACAACAAAAGCAATCATTGCTGCAGTGACTATCAGAGTGATCGCAAACTGAATCCAGCTCTCCCTCTGAAGCAACAAATAAAGCCGTGACAAAAAAACAGTCAGTTAAGCCTTTCAGTCGCTAATGATAATAGGTAGCTCAAATCCCACTTCTGTTTTAAATGAGGAACTCATGTGAACGGCTTAAAAGGCCCTCCCATGTTTGGTTTGCGATAAGCTAACCTTCGCACAGCCCAGCTACAATAAGAGAGTTAAGGGAGGAGCATTCAAGTAAAACTTGACATTTAATTTTGCAGTTAGTAAGAGTATGAAGGTTTAAAGGTGTAAGCATATTGAAGACGGCTATGCGTAGACCTCAACAGTGATTCCCGTGAAAATGTAGACAGTGAAACACATGAACTGCCGCGTGTAGAAGCTCCACAAGGACCCTATCTTGCTAATAAGAACAGTGAACGCAATCACTGATTTCGACGAGTCAGCTCACTTTGGGTGTCCAAAATGCTTTAGGATGGATCAGCCCGTGCAATAGTCAAAGGCTAGGAGTAGTGTGTAAACTCAGAAGTCCTGGATCGGTTGAAACTCCTCTACAATACTAACTCCTTCTAAATGGGACTACCGAAGCGCAGATTTTCGGCACTGCCGAGTAAATGTATCTACTGACTTGGGCTATGAGCAAGTCACAAAAAAAGTCCTACATTTTGTTCCATAGCAATGACTTAATTGAAATGCAAACCTCAAGTGATTGCACACTTCATCATGCGGTGTTTTGACACATCATCACATTTGTAAATTGAAACGCCTTTCTTTTTCCCCGTGCAAAAACTTAAATGCTCGTGTTTACCTGAAACATGGATTCAGAAGACAGTAAAAAAGGAGTAACACGTGTTTCATGCTTTCCATTTGAAAATGTGCCCATTCAGACAGCGAAATTCGCACAATTGGACCCTCACCAATAAGTGATAACAGCAAACAAGCACTTACCGGTGGAGCTCCCTTCTGTTGGAGCTTGCCTTTCTGCTGCTCAAGGTACTCCATGAAGGGCCGTTGCAGTCTTGTTCCTACTATGGGGAGTTTCCTGAAATGAGGAATTTGACTTTAAGCTCTCGTAGTTCGTAGGTTTTTTGATACTTAAATAGCTAGAATTAACACCTCGCAATTGTCCTCACATATACTCGAAGCCCTGATTTTCCCGCCTAAGTGTGAAGCACCACAGATATGACACGTTTTTTACAAATTATTTACCATCACAAACAGATAAGTTGAAATTAAAATAGCGAAATAGGTGATGAATGCTCCTGATATGAAAATTGTTACATTGTTCTAGAATTTTTAAACAGCAAATGTGTTGCTCTGATCGGTGGTGCAAGCTCCAGTGTCACCATGACGATGAAACATCTGAATTGGGTAGTCAAGCCCCTCTGAGACGGTGATAGTGTATGTAGTACAGTGATGCTCGGAATTCCCTGTGTTAGTTACTACTGAACAAATTACTCCTTTTCCATACATGCATCCCTGCCATAATAATGATTTTTGTCTAGATAAAGAAAGTAAAATCAAACAAAAATACCGATATCTAATAGGTGAAATGACAATTGGGACTCCTTACATAAGCACAATTTTGCCGAAGTATAATCTGACGCTCTAGGGTTTATTTACTAAAGCACCCACCGCAGTAACTTTTGCCTTTTAATGGAGAGAAAATAAGCGAGGAATAACCCTGAAGTAGCATCAAGGTGGCTATCAAGCATTGTGGCAAAAAACATCAGTTTGCCTCATTATTAGCTATCTTACATGAAATCTGATAAAATACATGGCCATACATACACGATATGAATATTTATGAAATAGATACAAACCAAGAGCTAACTCACAAAATGTGGGTAGCAAAAAACGAAATGTATTGCCTCGATAAGTCATCAAGCGACCGAAAACAATGCAACGGCAAGCTGTATACACTCAAGACTTTAAGCACGGTCAATACGAACTTTCCAACGTCAATCCACACTTGGTAACAGGAATTAAAAAACGGCAAAACCCACCCAATGTACTCGACGAGAAGGTTGACATGATCCTCCGAACTCACGGCGATCACAGCAAACTGTTGCATGTGCGCCTTAATAAGCGCCTTGCCGATGCAGGTAGCACCGAAAAAGGTCGAAAAGGGTACCAAAAAGTGACCACAGGTCATCCCCGCCAGATCAAAGAATGGATTTGGTACCTGAAAACCAAAGGAAGTAAATTTGTTGTTTTCACAACAAGTAACCCTACGCTAAACAGTACTAGATTTGTTCACTTTGTGCTAGCGACCATTGCAAATGATTTTTTCTTATTCACTACCACAACCTCGCAGTCAAAATCAACTCAAGGTGAGAATTTAGTTAATAATTCTGCATTTTAATCGACCTTAAAATGGAGTGAAAATATCCTACCGAAGCGCACAGCAAGATGCCAATAAAACCAGCGCGAGTGACTAGTCGTTGGAGAAAAACCTCAATGCGCTGAAAATGAGTCAGCCTTTTTCCAGGCGTTTGCGGTAGGATTGAATCCGTTTCAACTTCAGAAGACGACGACGTGTTGTTGAGAGAAAGTTCAATTTCATCGGCGTTCATACTTCCCGAAAGTCTGGAACCACGCGCCATAAAGTACGGGGGTAGCTCGCCAATTGCTGTGCCGAAGCCCTAGATTAAATGTTGACAAGAAGAGAGTAAGAATACGGTTAATGATGCCGAGCAGTGAGGCGATGACACTGAACCTACCCAGAGTACAGACTCCAATTCGGTTTTGCGAACAATTTTGAAGAAAGAAACATCCCCACCGGTGCTGTTCCTTTCTGGGCATATGAGCTCGTCAGGATAGGGAGGTTCCGGAAAATTGAGAGATTGGCACACGTAGGCGCTTAGCGTTACTTGAGCGATAAAGGGACCCTATCAATAATCAGATGAGAAAATGTACCTCACAAGATACAACACGAATGTATGCAGCCCTGAGCCAAAGCCACATGAGGACAAGAACCCCAAAAGAATCCACCAGCAATACCAAATGGCTCTTTTTTCCGCATGAATAAATCCCTGCAAATGAATTTATATATTCATATAGGTACCTTTTGATGAGACCCATTCATGCTTCGTAGCGAAAAAAGCACAATAAATGTTAGTATCGAAAGACATGTGATGAATTTATATCTCAGAATGCTTCGGAGGAGGGAAGCGAATTGATAAAAACACTCAAGTACAAAATAATATGCGGTTTTCAGCGGTGTTCGCCAGAGTTTCAAAGTACGCCTTTCCGCGTGTTCCACAAGAAGCTGTTTTTTGCATCTGAAGGAGGACGACTGCTTGACATTATTCATGATAGGAAATTGAAGAGGTGCAATAATAAGCCGACGCAGTCAACAGCCACTACAAGAAAAGCATACCACACTATGATTGGATGAATTAATTTACTTAGTGGAATTAAAGTACCGCCACAACAAAAAATAAAGTGCAGAAGAAAGTTTTCAAATAATAGTAGTAGGTTTCTAGCACTTTGCAATGCGTTCTTGATTGCTTGGCGCGCTAGCATCAAATTTTATTATTTATGTAATATCATGTCCTCTTTGCTACACCTCTGGTACTTAGACCTTTTTTAACACAATGTAATTAATAAACAAGCTGTGATTTTTTGCTCTCAAGATATATATCAGTGGTAATCTGTCAAACAAATATAATTGATTTTGAATTACATGAATATTGCAAAGTCATACGTTAAACCGAGAAATTCATTTAGTACAAGTTGTTAATCTTGGCTGAAATTGTACCGCTGCATATCGTTGGCGATACCATGCCCACAAAGCGCAAATTTAGCGCAAAGTTTCCTACGGTTAGTAGCCAATGCTCTTATTCACAAAGGTCTTAAGGCCCGAATCAAGAAGATCATGCAGTTGGATGATGAAATTGGGAAGCTCTCAGCTACCGTTCCGCCAGTTGTTTGTAAGAAATGAAATACGTTCAACATTTCAGCTCGAGCGTTGGAACTTTTTATCGAACAGCTGCTAACTAAGGCGTACAAACTGACCGTCTCTAGAAACTCAAAAACTATTCTGCCTTCCTATTTGTATGCGCAGTTCTGCTTTGTTACATTTTCCCTAGGAAAGAGGTTATCGATAATGAAGAAGTCTTCGCCTTTCTAAAGCCGCTTGTCGCTCATGTTGCACCTGCCAAATCACTTGAAGAGCCGAAAGTAAGAGTCAATTCGGCAGCTTCGGAGAGGAAGCCGAAGCAAAGAAACGGAACTGGCGGGCGCAAACGACAGATTGATGAGTGTTCGTCTGACTGTATCTTATCGGACGAATCAGGACCCTCTACTTCTTCCAAAAGCAACGGCCGCAGGAAATGCTTGCGCTCGAAGAATCAGAGCGTCACTCAAAACGAGGGCTCAGCTGATTTGTAAAGGTAAGGATCGCAGTATTGCGCAGATGCCTTCTGTTATCTCGTTGAGACTGATGTGCAAATCGCATTTTTTTGTCATGGGAGGCTCGAGCAGATTGACTGTAAGAAGGAAATCGTTCAAACAACTAGGTGTGCTATCTACTCTACTTTTGCTTTTACTTAGGTTGAGTGGAACGTGGGTCTACCGCCGAATTTGGACACCTGAAAACCAAATGTGGTATGAAGAGATTCATACAATTGTGCATTTCCCAACCTCGAATGTTGCATCCCTCATTATAACTCCACTCACACCCTGCCTCGGTTGTCCCGCATTTTATGCGGACGTGTATTCCGTGAGTACGTTTTATTTCCATTGTTGATAACCATCCCATTCTTGTTGTTTGTACAGTTCGAATGAATGCCTCATTACTCGAGTTTGCTGCTCATTTGGCGGTGATGAAGTAGTGATTTCAATACCTTTTTGACAAAATTAGTTGCAACTCAGAATCTGTTGGCATGAGACTAGCCCTGGAGTTCGCCTTCGAGTTGGTAAGTCCTGCACGCGCTGGTGCACGTGAATCAGTAACCCTTTGGGATTACGCAAATTTAAGTGGTTTTAGTGGGCAGGACGATCAACTACTCCAACGCCATCGGAGGAATGACACCTATCCGCAGTAGCCCAGGTTGCCAATTTGAGTGGGTTAAGCCTAGCAAAGCATAGGCTCCAAAGAGTTTACTAATCTGATACTACTGTCTCCCAAAAATTCCATTTACTTAGTCGAAAAGGCAAGCACATCCTGTGGTGACCGGGGTTGCCTCAGGCGTCATAAGAACTCAAAAAAAACGATTTCTAGATTAGGGTCAATTTTAATTTGAGCAGCAGCAGCGTGTGATAGTAATTATCGGCAAAATGCGTTTGTAGCAAAATTACCAAAACGCACGGCGAGATGTGTGATCATTAAAGTTACATCTGTGTCAGGTTAGTGAGGACATGGTGGGCATCAGTGGAAGAAGAAGAAGGGTAAGCAAAAGAACAAGCGCTTGCTAGGTGAAAAAAGTGAAGAAGGAACGTCTCTTCCAGGAAGAATTCAAGGTACACAGGATCGGGAGAAAGAAGCTCAATAGAGTGTGATGCTGAGGTGAGTGGTCGGTAGAAAACCCTGTCTGGAACCATCTGCGCTAACAACTGCCGTCCAACCGGAACCGTCGTTGTCCACTTCTAGAACGTAGAAAGCTTCACCTGCCTTGCCTGAGATGCAGCCTTGATCATTACCTAAGGAAAACCACGTGGTATTTTGCTACTGATAAAGTAATAGTAGCAAGGCTGGTACACCTATAAACTACTCACCTTCACAGTCGTACTTCAGAGTGGCCTGACCGACATAATCACCGAAGCCTTGGGAGGCCGGTGTGGCAGAGTCGTCCACATCCGAATCGAAATCAGGGACAGATGAACTGAACCAATGAAAATGGGTCTTAATAAGCAAAAGCTTAAAAGGATGAAAGCCTGTTAAATTCGGGTTACCAACGTATTTTGGACGTAAGTGGGAGCTCAGAGCATGGAGTAGAACACAAACCAGTTGGACTATTACTGTCACATAATGAACTTATAGCTATGTTCTACTCGCAGACGAGTTGCTTGGCAAAGAGCCAAAATACAGTAGAAAGAAACAAAAAACATTTAGGGCAGGAGGCAAAGTATTAACGCGCACTGTCTTGTTATGCACTTTGTTAGGTTGTAGAAGGCATTTGCGACAGCCTCTCCCAAACATGTCTCGGTAAGATGAATAGTGTTAACTAACCGACCGGAACAATGGCTGAAGAAATTCTATGCAGTCTATTCAAGTCTTAGCTAGGTGAGTGAGGCATCAAAAACAGCAAGCGGAAGCCCTCCATAAGGCGTGTACGCGCACACCGGCTTGAAGTTGAGCAAGGGGTAAAATGTGGCAGGCAAAGAGCAGTCGACGTCGATAGGACAAACCTTTGGTGTTGAAGACTGGGCCTAAAGTGTAACGGCAAGGGAGGTCAAAGTCGAATTGGTGAGTGGGGAGGAGGAAAGTAAGAGTTGGTTACTCTGTATCAAATCGCCCAACAGTTAGCATGTTGCACATGAAATTGCTTTTGGGTTTGTGTTTAAAATAACTCAAAATCGTAAATGTGAAAGTGGTGGGGAGTGAAGGGGTAGAACGGATTCAGCTTGAGATGGTTGACAAGGCGATTGAAAAAGTTAAGATGGATTACAACCCTTTGAAGGTGTGACCTCAAAAGTAAATTAGATTTGACCGTGGTGTCTATTTTCAAAGAAAATCTCTACTACTGATTTAAAATCCTTTTTTGCTTTACCCATATTCAGGTTGCCTGTTCGTTCCCATATGATGCCTTTTTAAAGCCTCGACTTCGCGTCAACCAGACGAAGGGATGGATGTGTGGAAGCCGGACGTTGTTACCAAAATAGAATGTCCCTAGTTCGGTCACAGATCCACAAAAAAAGTACAACCGTGGCTTACAAGTAACTCGAAATTCGAGGAGGAAAATCAGCCTCAGTGAAAATTACCCGGACTGAAAAGGGGCTATTAAGTAAACAGGCATCTTCCTACACCAGCCAGGCGCATTAGTCAAACAGACCCAAGTCGCAATGGAAAGCGTATGTGGTAGAAAAAAAAAGGGGAGAAATGGGGGTAAAGTGTTTATGGCGATGGGAGGTTGAAAAAGGAAGTCTTTTCTTCTTTGAAAAGTGATTATATTGCATTCAAAACTTACCGCGCATAGGCATGTGAGTTTCGGCTAAAGAAAAGTTGACTCCGATGAGTTGGCATCACAGAGATGTCAAGTTTGATGGCAATCGCCTCGATTTGGCAGAAATTAGGCAAGTGGCAGTAGGTTGGTAAGCCAAAATGGATCATTTATCATTCAAGTCAGAGGAGATTGGACAGCTCGATTTACTGGGATGTCAAATGAAGGCGTGCGAATTTAACCAACCTGACAGCGAGTTTACTCTCTCTCACAGGCGGATGCACATTTCTTCTTTTTAATTCGGAAGTTTGCGTGACAGTAGGTGAAATGAAGCCTCACTAGAAAAACGCGGGTTCGTTTTTCATTTAATCTATTCGGTTAGTTAAATGGGACTTTGTATGAGAAATGACGACGTTAAAAGCAGCACAACTCAGTGTCACGAGTTCAGTGCAAGTGGAGCACGACATCCGATGGAATGAAAAAAAGATCTGGAGCTTTTAAAAAGGCACAGTCGAGCTTTCACTGACCAGTTAAACCAAATTGCAACTGAAAATTTGCCGAACGATGTTTACTCAAGGGAGAGATTCGCTTTAACAAGGTGAACCAGACCTTGGCCTATGATTGGTCAGTTAACAGGAGGAAAGAGGAGACTCACTCAGCACCAGTGGGACGTCTAGGGGGTTGATGGAATTTGTCGGTCGGACTTGAGATACCGTAGGGATTGGTGCACTCCAGAGAGCTCTGCGCCTCCGCCAGCGCCTGATCCCCTCCCATCGAGTTGTAACGTGACTAAATGGTAAAAAAATAAATCCTCCCAAATGCGTGGCTACTTCAACTTTACTACGGTTTGCTTTTGAAGACTACCATTAAGTCCTCAACTTATTCGTTTGCAATGAATGCTATCCGTTCAAAAGAAGACTTTGTGGAACCAGCAATTCGGCAGCTATTTCATGTATGTCTCCAAGCGGTAAACACAAGAGCAGGTGGTAAAGAGAGCAGTCCATTGCCATTTGTACGCACTAAACCTGCTAGAAGGAATTCACTTTGAAAATAGTGCTAGTGAATGTACATACTCATCTCTACGAGCTCCGAACATTCCTCCTTTGTAGCGCACACAGACATTAAAATTGCAAATAATTCCCTCAAAAAAAAGAAACTAACAAGACACTCAGATAGTTTTGTGGTTTTAGACTAGTCTACATAAAGGTGCCCCTCTTTCATCTAGGCGTGATTGTTCAATTCCATAGTAAACAGAATTTGCAATGAATTCCGCCGCATGTCCCTTGTCTTGAGAAAAAAACAATAGAAGTTAATAAGCTTGCAGGCGCCATGACACCAATTTCACCCGTAGGATCATTTGAAGGATTTGACAAGTACATCAGGATGGGAACAGCCATCCACGAATTTTTCTAGGTGTAAGTGGAAACGAACACCTATTCTTGTTACGCCATTAATACTTGTTATGTGATTAGATAGAAGTCGTAAATAACGATACTATCTCACGCAAGAAAGCAACTACTTAGCCAGAACAGGGTGCACTGTGAATACTGAGCGTCGCAGTCCTGCTGCAACAAAATGATCTTTCTTCCATTGACTGATCATCTCGAAGGCATGTCATTCGCGAAGGAGGGCCACATCAAAGTGCGGTGACAATGGGCAACCATGATGTGGAACAATATTCTACCCGATTCACAAATGCCGGTTGTAAGCTGCGCTTTCAAAGTTAGGGAAACCTACCATTCATAGCGTGTCAGTACTTTGGGTGGGGGGTCACCCTCGATTTGGGGTTGATTCACGTTTAGCAAACATAAACTATCCCAGTGTTTACAACACTCGAACGCACCGTAGCTGTTCCACCCTATTCGTTTGACAGTGGTATAATTAGAAGTCAAGACATTTTACACTTAAATTTAGGCAAATTGGAAAGTTTGCAGCTTTAAAACTAACGCGCATAAATTGTGTTATCACCTCGAAATGCGCCTTGGACGCCGTGTAGGCGCATAACTCGAGGTAGAAAAATGTTTCAGCGGGTGGAGATAACACCCTAGGATGGAAGCATGCTTGACTACTGACCGAGGGCTGAGACGCCAAGTTGATGAAAAAGGGAACGCGACGTGTTGTGCTCGATTAAGATCAGATTCAAAATCGTCATCACTTTTAAAGCTTACAGACGTAATCATAGCCATTCCACTTAAGGGCACCAATTGGTTTGGAAGAGGTTATACCAGGCGAATCCACGCTTTAAAGGGTGAAGATGTTATTTTGGGAGGGGAAACAAAACCAAGGAGCACATGGGAGGGTTGTAAAACGACTTACCTCAAGTCGTTTAATGAGATCACTGAGTGAGAATGTCTGGCGTCGCAGTTTCGCGATAGTATCCTCCGCGTCCTGTGTGTTGCCCAGCTTGGGATTGTCCCGGCAGGAGTCCAACAAGCGCTGTGTCGCCTCTCTACAAGTGGGCAAAAGAGAAGAGCTCACTTGGAAAGCTAACTGAGTGAAAGAATTCGGCTAACGCAGCCGGGATGCTAAAGCATACCCTGTTAAATGACTTGTAGTGGATGAACAATTTCATTGCGATGAAGAGCTTTATGCTGGTTCGCTAGCATTTACCATTAGTGCTTTCCAAAATTGCGATTAAAAGAACCACACGGAACCTAGTCTTTATGTGCAAAAAATATGGCTGAAATTGCCAACAAGGAAGAAGGCACTGTAAATGGTGCCCTCTGGTAGGATTCGGGCCGATCAAGAGAAATGTGTGACGTGGAACGCCACAGCAATCAACAAAGGAACTGGAATTTTCATAGCACAAGTACTTCAAACATGCGATTTTGTCAAGATTTTTCAACAGACAAAGCTCAAAGCTTCCAAACACAGAAGGAAATCAAGTAAAGGAAGTCCCGAAAAGGCCGAGGGCCAAATGAAGTGCCATTCCCCAAGATCATCAAAGTAGTCAGAGACTCTTTCTTTCAAAAAGGAGCCCTCAAAATTACATTGAGAGTAAATTTTATAGGCTTTGAACAGCGACCACCAAGCGGATATTCTATAAAGGGAAGGTGAAAGATGTGGCAAGGCGCTGTAACAGATGAATAGGTAATTTGCGATGCTAGTTTTAAAAAATACCATGTAACTAATTTTGCGCTTACAAAACGCATTTCAAATCATCATTGTTGTTACAGGAAGACAGCAGATGGTAATCCCTAATGTCACTGAAGTTAAGTTGAAGTTACAAGGATGAAGTACAAACTCTGAATGCGTGCAGTTCACTTCTTTTTTGGTGCAGGCGAAGAAGCTGAAGCTGACAACTCCCGACCTCGGAAGAAAATAACGCTGGAAAAGTGTAAAGAAGTGCCCGAAGCTGCAGAAAGAAGAGTTGGAACCGTGATGAACCCTCTAAAAGTACGTTTTTTTTCTGTTACGAATTGACCTACTTACGTCCGACAAATAGTAGATTAGTTGTCAGTTTGACGAGTCCTTCCCTCATGCACGGTGAAAGTCGTTCGTAAGCCAATGCAACAGGCAACGAAAACGACATGCAGCAAGCAAGTGAGTACTTATAGCCACGACCCTTGGGTGAATTATTAAGAACCCGGGTATTGCATTATCAACAAGTGCAATCAGGCGAGAGGTCATGACTTGCATCTTAGGCTATGCGGGCAGAGAGAGCAAGGTCAAAAAAAGTACACCCAAGAAACCTACTGAAAAAGATTAATAACAACTTCTAAGGATGGAATGTGAAAAATTGACTAACGGAAAGCGAGTAAAGGGGATTTCATTCACATCGCGAAGCTGTTTCCTAACGCAAAATTAGGAGTCACTGTTAAGTCTTACTTCAAAGCAATACAACCTGGAAATAGACGTTTAGAAACACTCAATCGAGTGATCAATCACACACCAAACTGGTTGGAAATAAGAAGTGGTCATGTGGCCCGAAAATAATGGCTGAGTTTAGTAAAAGTGTACTGTGGTAGGCGAAAAATACCGGACCACTTTGAAGTAGTTCGATTGAAAACTATTCACAATCTAAATAGTAAACTATCCTGTGGATAAGTAATCCAACAAATGGAGTTACTATTCACAGGGGCTGTGGACTGGTCTTGAAAATCACAAATCACCGGGATTGTGAAGCAAAATGAAATAATGATCGGCATTTGGAGGGAACAGGTGACTCAAAATTGAAATTAGGGACAGCCTATGTATCTTGCGTCTTTCAGTCCAGGTCTTCTTAGAAAACCCATTTATGCCCAAGTTTTTCCCGAGAAGCTGAATGTGATTGCCCAGAATGGGGAGAAGGAGATCAGTACGCACGACAGCAGCTAAGAGATGGAGAAGTAAACGACCAAATTGACGTCAATCCGAAGTTTCGTGGTAAATTCTGCACAATTGTGGATGAGAGTGATAAATTTATCGCATTACCAGGCTACTTCTCATGTTAGCACGTGAAATACGTGGAATGTGTTCTTTAGCAGTTTGTGCCAAACAGATTGGCTGACTTTAAGGCAATAGTTTCTTGTTGCCTTAATAAAAAAAAGAAAATCTCAATTGGGGCGATAAGCTCTCTTTTCAGAAGCCGAGAGACAAAATGCAAATCAATCAACTATTATGAATCAAAGGATGGCTGAGAAGTCAAGCTTTTACAAATCACAAGAAATTACAAAGAACTGGAAAGAATTACTCGATTGAATAAAAGTGTGTCTCTTGATTGCTTTACTTGGTAGGCCTGCCATCCCTTCAACTACTGAGGGAAAGATGGGTGCAAAACTCACAAACTGTATCGAATAAAAACAGCGATCTATTATACAAGTTTTACTAACTTTCTCTCAAGGTGTGCGCCCAGAACGAGAGTAAAGTTTATTCGAAAGTGGCTACATCGCTGTAACGGATACAGAATGTTCCAGAAGTTCGGCCGCGGCAAAGTCCATGATGAATGAGAAAGACTTTACCTCGTGAAGTAACAGATGAAAGAGATGAAGTGAACCAAAAGCGATTTTATCCCAACGAAAGAAGTGGTATAACCTTTTGTAAGACACAAAAAAGTGGAGTGTGGGAACATTTGAGCATCCGTTGCATAAACCAGATTTTATCCCGCAGTAAAGTCATTCAAAGAGCCATAGTAGAATGGAATAACTTTTCACAGTAATTTAAACCAGTGCTTATTTTTTTGTGAGAAGGTAATGTGAATAAGTGAATGATAACTTAAGTCGTGTTAGAAACATATTCACCTTCCTAGTCATACCAATAGCAAATTCCCAATGTTCTGATTGAAGTTATGCAACTAATGCTGCCACTGCTGTGCAGCCCTTAGCCCTTGGAAAATGCAGAATTTAAAAAAAAAAACTATGGTCCTAGAGATGAAACTTTCGCTCCAGCCTAGGTTCAGAATCGTATGAGCAAAAAGAGTCACGAAGTTGCGGAAAACCGAATAATAGAGCCAAGAAGATTGACCGCATGCAATGAAAACAGTGTTCCAGTTAGAGATCTCATATGTACAAAACCATAATTGTTTCCCTGACATCAGCAAAACATTTTCCATTCAACGAGGCGTCCTTCTTGCTGAAGGGGTTGCATCACTAAGGCCATAATCACCACAAAACCTGCAGGTATAAAATTTGACCTTGCGCAAAAACGGTGAGGTCATAAGTGCTCACCCAGAACAGGGGGAGGGCAAAGTAGCATTCACAGTTCCCCTTAAGAGTCTAACCAGTAAAATCCCTCTCCATCACTTTTGATGAGATGGAAAGGTCCGAAATCGTCGACGCATGCTTACCAAACGGTTACAACAACGAAGAAAATGATTCAGACCCGAAGAGGGTGGACGGAGAAGTGAGTAATACGCATTCATGCTGACGATGGCAACGACTAAGGGGACAGGGGTAGCGATGCAAAGGCAAGTAGAGGAACGCATGCACAACACAGCTATTACGGTGACTCTAGGGCTCAAGCTAGGTCCAAGACACAAACTGGTGATGGTGAAGGAGGGGCAAAATGCGAGTGTGCCTGTTCATCACCTGAGCCTGCGTTGCCAAAATGGGATGCTGCGGTGATGAAGGAGCAAAAGAAAAGAGAGAGACAACACTGTAACGACCCGTCAAAATTAAATGAGGTGTGTACACACAAATATAAAGGCGTTGAGCGGATGACACTTGTGATTGTGATTGCCAGCTTGTCAGGGAGGGAAGATGAGATTTAGGTGTAAAGTGGACTATGCCCATAGCAAAAAAAGTCTATTCGAAGTTTGACTATTGATGATTAAACAATTTCACGTCCCGTAAAAGCAATGTCACCGAAACGCATCATCGTTCGAAAGTTGTTGAAAAAGGGCAGCAAAAAGTTGTTAACTCTAACAAAGATGAAATTCGAGAAGTAGGGGGAAGTGATGGTAAGGAGGAAATATGCTCATTTGAGAATTTACGCTTTGAACACGCGGTCCGCTCCCGCATCAAACCTCTTCGGTAACGTCACTGTCTAGTAAACAGTTACGACAAATGCAAGTGCGAACATGTATGCCACAGCAACAGAGGCATGCTGACTAAACCCAAGCACGATGTTGTACAAAAAAAGGTGAGAAAGGGGTTTTGGAGGTTTCAATAGGCCGCACCAGGAAGGCAGCATAGAAGGTCAGAGTTTAAGACTGTTCTCCTTCCAAGGACTTTCACTTCTCCATTGAGATTGCCTGTTATCCCGATTGTGGAACTGGTAAAATGGGTGGCATTTATTGTGACATCTTCCTGACGGGAAGCTGATAAGACTTAACCCCTGGAAAATTGAGTTACCGGAGTGTTGACTATCGTGGGCGTAGGGACGTAAAATGAGCAAGAAATGCGCATACCAATCCTCAAAAAAGTCAGTGACTCTCCACCCTATGTTTAGCATTGGACGTTATGCCATTCCAACGAAATGCGATATTGCTGCAGTTGGTGAATTGCAAACTGGGAAAAATGAATCCTCTAATTATTCCTGAGGGAGATTAGTCTCACAGCGATTGATAGGCGCATATGAACCGAAGCGTCACAAAAAAACAATGAATGCAAACTTACATAGAGCATTGAACTTTGTCCATATTCGCCTTGAGAGTTTTGATACGATCGTTCAGTTGGATCACAGTCATTTCAGTCTCCTGGAGGGTACAAAAAGCACAATAAAATTACCAAACCTCCGATTTAGGAGAAATTCGCATGGTTGTGAAAACAGTGGTAAGTAAAAATAACCGCTCCTCGACTGTAAAGTGGCTCGTTTAGCAACCCGGTAGCATGCCGAATTAAGCCACTTACACTGACCCACCCACAAGTAAGTTTGACTCAGCACCTTAAATATTTAGTAGCTTTGAAGCAACAGCAATTAACAAAAGTTGGAGTGTAATCAAGTACTAAGCAAAGCTAAGCTTAGTCCTGAAGTGGTGGCACTAATTATTGCCACAAATCACACATATTGGGATACCTTCACTTTTCGCATGATATTTTACTAAAGCCATGGGTTGCCACAGTTAATTTCCACTGCAGGAAATGAAACCCTGGGATGGATCACGTGGTTCTTCAAATTAAAAACGAATTTCATGAAAATACGAAGTACAACTCAGAAGTGCAAACGCAGGGGACAAATCTTAGAGGCCCCGTCAACGAACCCTGGGGTTCGATGAAGGCTGTCAAGTAAATAGAATTTGAGAAGATGAAATGTGTATCTACAACCACTTATACCCATATAAGTGGGCAAAGAGGCGGAATGAGGATGCATTAGATGGCGAGGAAAAACCCTGTAGTGTACTGCACCAACAAAATGATCAACTGACCTTTACACACGCGAGAAAGTGTGCAAGCGACAATATAATGACTGTCACTAGCGTCACGCACATCCACACACACACTGACGCTAAGTAATAAATAATTGTTGAAAGGACACATTTGGGTCTCATTTGATTAAGCGATCGTACCGCCAGCAAAAGTTTGAACAGAAGTCAAAGAAAGGAATCGTTTCTCATTAAATGCATCCACTGAAAGAAAGGCTACAGTTTGAAGCTTCCAGTAGTAATAGTGGAAAACTTCTCAAGCACACACAAAGCCTGGCGGTGAACGACAGAGGAACTGATAGAATATTCATCACAAGTAATAGATTTTCGTCAACTTTGGGTAAATTTAATGAAAATGTGACACGTTGTTGTGGAAATATTAGGTCCCCAACACAGGTTTAAAATTTTTGAAACTTATCCTGGTTCAAAGTGTACTCACAGAAAAAACAAAAGGTCCCAATTTCAGCTCGATGTCAGCGTTTGGTTGTGCTATAAAGCACGGGAATTGGACCAGGACAGTCAGCTCCCTTTCAGAAAGCGATTTACATTAGGTGTCCGAATATACTTTACTACTGCACCAAAAAGAATAAACAGGTTTTTTTTGCTAGAGACTGGAACCTTAGGTCCAAACTCGTGATAATTCATGGGGCATTCAATCTGACAGACGAATTACACAAGGATGCATTCATGTATCCTGACAACGACAGGGAATCGATATGTGCCTCCATAGAGTTCAGTAGTCTAGAAGTTACCCTAGCAGGAATGAAATTATGTAGTATGCCACTTGAAAAGGAGATGAGACGGCTCAGTTGAAGGTCGTTTCTAATTAGATAGTAAGCGCAAAAGCTGCCACACGAGGGTCGTTTATGACATCCACAAACACACACAAACGGTGAGAGCACGTTCAACCAATGGCACATCGTACACAAGTAACCTGTTGACCACCTACGCACACATCCATTGTGCTGGCAGGTCCGCTGGTCATGATAGAGCAGCATTTAGTTGGTGTACGGCAGAGTAATGTCTGGGCGTGACCGTAAACAGTTCGACGGTCTCTCAATCATCTTCTGAGGCCATGCGTGGGTGGACTAGACCAGGGGAAATAGTAGATGAGATATCTATAAACCAAGGCTTGGTTACCTTGTGTCTTCCTGCCACAAATGCATGTCTCGCTTCTCCCTTTCGATTTTCCCAAACGTAAACAGATGTGCCTAATACACCAAGAGCAGTGAATGGTGCTTTCACACGCCCTGAATAGCACATAGTAAACAACACACACCAGTGCCTCCTAGCGCTCGCTCACTCACACACTCAGTCAATTCGATGGGTTTACTACAGCTGTACTCACTGAGTTCAATAAAGCATTCAATAGCTACTAGAACCGTCATTCAAAGGGTATAGGCGTTAAATTAACCGTACAATCATGTCTTCATACCGCGGAAATCACAATCACAAGTCGAACGTTCCACGCAAGCTATCCATTGATAACTAAGAGGGCATGGTCTATCTAGGTAGTGAACTTACCAATACGGTGGAGAGACCAAATAGCGCCATGGTAGATTCAGTGCACATGCAAGATTAATGAACCAAGAGAACGCACATTTTGAATAGATTCAGTGGGGATAGAACAAATCACGCACACCAGTCGCAACATTTCACGATTCTAAGTGTATCCAATACAACCGCGTAATGTGTAGCTTTGAAAAACTTGAAAAAAATCGGAGCATCATCTTAATTTAGTCATTTACGTAAAGGCTTTGAAATGTGTTTCGAGGAATGAAACAAAATTTGTACATCAAAAGGTGTCACAGCCCCGATTAATATTGGAGCAATGAGGGAGAATGGAAAAACGATCTTTAACGGCGAGAGTCTCAATTATTGCCAAGAATTGAGCGAACACCCCAACTGGCAAATCGCCCACATCACTAAACTAGTGTTCTCCTAGTCTTTCAATGCAGTAGTGGTAAAACTAACTACCTGGATCTTCAAGTGTGAAATTGATACTAAAAAACCACACCTCAACTTGAAGCATCCTCAAGGCGTAAGTGACAGGAAGCGAGCGAACGTATGAGTGACTACTGACTGAAGATCTCAAGAACTCACCTTGACAGGTTTGTAGCCAATGCCAGCGATGAAGGGTGTTTGCAGAACATTTCCGTCGGACGACTGAGCCTTAGATTTGCCAAAGAGGGTGTGAATGCCCTTCGAGACCTTCTCAGGATTAGTCCTGGCCGCAAAACCGTTTGAGGAGCCCAGCATGAGGCTTAGCAGCGCCGACGGATTATCCAGAGTGGCCTGTGTGCACTGCGAAAGGTTCAAGAAGGGCAAGTCTACGGGGAAGAGAAATTCCGTCTTTCTAGCCGCCAGCACCACTCTGCAATCCTACAATTTAAAAATGTTCACTGCTAAATAAAAGAGTGTAGCAGCTGTACTAGCGTTTTTCATAGACCAGTGTGAGTTATTAAACTATCATTAAGCAAAGTTGTCACAATGACAAGGTACATGCTTAGACTAAGAATCAAAAGGTATTTGGCACCATAAGCTCGACTGAAGTAATATGACAATTGTTTTACATGTGCGACCACGGATCTCTTCAAGCTCCGTGTGCTATTAGGTTTCTTGGTTCTTCTTCAACTATATTTAAGCCGTATGCATCAGGGCACTATGGGGAATAACTCAAGCGTTCGACCGTATCCACGGTAGAGCGTCACATGACCTGACCGTTACCTCGCCCTCACGATGATTAGATAATATATGGTTTGGAAAAATCACTACAGGAGACAAAATAGAAAGTGTTTGAGTTACTTCCATCCTTCTCAAAAAGAACACACCAAAAAGGCGAAGAGCATGCATCTCGTTTGCGGATACCGGTGACAATGAGAAAAATGTCAGGAAGTTTTGAGATTTCTATATGGGACAATGAAAGAACACTTTGTTTATGACCGAAATTGAATTAGGTCAAATAGCCACTCGTAGAGACACCGAGTCTCGTTGTCGAATAGACCCCCAAAGCCCGTACAGTGTACAGTTCTAGAGCTACACTAATCGCCGTTAACTTTTGACCATAATAGGCTACTGTTCAAAACTAAAAAAAGCGCGACCTTCTGCTTTAAACTCAACTACAATGCAACTACTTCTGATCAGGAACGCCAGGCTCAGGTGAGAACTCGGCACTACATTGATAGCATTTTAAAAAATGGCGAAATCCCATTGCCCAAGCATGAAAACTTTGGAGTTTGATTAAGTTGGGAAGTAAAAGTCGAAAAAATCACGACTATAAAGGTCATGCAACACCACAAAATGGAATAAAAACCATGCGGGTTGGAGATAGATAGTTGCCAACAGGACACAGGTGACGTGAGGCTTGACAGTGCATGGTGTAGCTAGCATCACTGATTAGATGTTTCATAAACAAAATACCCCGAATGCTGACCAAATCATGGCGGTATTAAGTAACCACAATTTGACGATTCGAGCACCGCATTTGAATAATTAGGATATTCTCGTGCGCTTGCGTCAAGGGTGAGCGTTTGACTTAAGCGCTATGATTACCGTTTCCAAATAGACATTTCCTGTGTGGTTTGAGGCACCCCAATGAAATCGTTGGAGAAACGCTACAAAAATACACACAGAGTAGGCAGTAGTGGAACAGGATCAAATTATGCGCGCAACCAAGCAAAAAAAAACAATGAGCACCAATTATGCACCCGGTGCACGACAAAATTCCGCTAAGGAAGAGTACAGGCTTGCATTGGACAACTCCGATTTGTAAAACTGTCCACGCAAGAGAGAGGTGGATGTTTGCACCAACCAATTTTAACGGGGATGATATGTTCACCGTGCAGTCGGGAGCTAATTGCCTTCAAGCTGTTAATACATTCGCTGCCAGGATCACGGAGAAAAATCGACTGGTACAGTGCAGAGACTGCATCCCAATGACAAGGCACCAAGTCTCCATAATTTTTCAGAGCGAATCGACTGTTGCTCAGAGGCCACGAACTTGATCATGACCATTTCGAAGCTGGGAACACCTCGAATCCACCTCAATGGTTCAAGCTAAACTAACCCATCAGCGACACAATGTCGTGTAAACTGCAGCTATAAACCGATGGAGCATACACGTAATGACTGTAGAGACCATGATAACACGATGTCAAAAATGGGGATGGGATGCTTAGGGAAGCAGGATTCAACAATGGCACGCCTTATTAAAGAGTATGCTGGTTCTATCACAAGTGATTTCGGTGCAGTATCACTTGCTTCACCAAGTTGATAAAGCACCAGTCGACACCCGCAGCGGAAAGGTTGGAATTGAAAATGGAGAACAAATTGGGGTTTATCAGGGTGTAGAGTTCACAGGGGGGGGGAAATGGAGTTTATGATGGTGCAATGGTTGACAGTTGCAGAATAAATCAGAATGCTATAACAAAAACGCATTCGAATCTATTTACACCGAAGAGAAATTTCAATTTCTGCACTTGGCCGGAAACTTCCCACGCAAAAATACACGAGTTACACGCTTGGGCTTACGAAAAGGCAGAAAATGCAACAATTTCGTACCTTTATATAAAGAAAATACCCTTCACAAATGCTCAGAGCCATAAAGGATATCTAGTCCAATTGAATCTATCGAAACGAACCAAGTTTGGTAAAAAGTCAAACGGTATTTTGTCGTTTGAAGAATGCGAAGAGCCTTATCGCATTACTTAGAATTGAACAAGGAGCTTCCGAGACTCAGTGTCATGGGATGTGAAGCTAACAAAATAGCTGGGACCCTGGAATGAATAATAAGAATGACTTATTTCTCTGCCTCTAATTAACCCTTGTCGAAAGAGCCGTGGGGAGATTGATCTTGAAGCAAAAGAAAGCACGAATGCATAGGAGATAGTGTAGACAGCTCATATGCTAACGCATTTTTAGTTGAAACCGACTGTGACGCAGGCCTCAAAATAAGTGTGAAGTGGGCGTCAGCGGCTGGCGATGGATAATTGCAGTCCACGACTGCCGCTAAAGCTCAATTACCGTCGCGTCTGTGATACGTAGATAGGTAGTTTGCGCAGAGAAGAGAAACGCCATGACTTGGTTAGCTGGAGTACAAATGGCTATGGAGCACAGAAACCAGCTC
This sequence comes from Taenia solium, assembly GCA_001870725.1. Taxonomy (NCBI): domain Eukaryota; kingdom Metazoa; phylum Platyhelminthes; class Cestoda; order Cyclophyllidea; family Taeniidae; genus Taenia; species Taenia solium. The sequence goes on along the minus strand of MIEF01004043.1, from coordinate 399,610 downwards.
AACTATTCAGTTAAGCAAAAATGAGAGGTCACTCATCAGAAAACGGTGAAAACCAGCCCGATTTTAGCCCGTTTCTCACTTCCAATACATCGCAGTTCCCTGACAAAACCCGTTATTCGGTATTCTATTTTCGAGGCGATAATCTGAAGGGAATTGCGATAAGAAGGAGTTCATGATAGATTGTTGCCGACTTTCCTTCCATATCAACAATACAGGGGAATAAGGCTGAAAAAGAAAATAATCCATTTTATCATCTCAGTTCCAAATAGTTGGCCTTCGAAAGCTGGCTCGTGAATTTTTAAGACCAGACAGGTGCACCGCCCTTGGTCGAGGTCGCAGAGGTGCAAGGGAGTGTACTGTTTACACAGATTACAATGCATATGGACAAAGCACCTTTGAGAATATGCGCCAGTGAAAACCGCATTCGAAAAGATGGCCACCAAACACAATAAATTAAATTCAGCGCTAACAGTACCCAAGCAATTAAGTTTGGTTTGTTGTTATCCCGTAAGCTTGCCCAAACCACTTCACCATACGCCCTAGTGATCCCATAAAAGGTCGGGCATTTCAGCAACCATGTCGATAAACTGGTTACTCAACAGAAGTATACAATCCGAGGTGTCCTCTACACAGGAAGCGAAAGCATTCAAACCAAGAACCATGACTCAGGCTTCAACGCTTTCACAGTCAGCTTTATGTGGCCGTGGGGCAATAATTTTTTTTTTACCCGAGCTCGGAGTCACAAGTGATACCGCTTTTCAATAAAGGTAACTAACATTGGAAATAAAACCAAATAGATGCTTTGAGATGATTCAAATAGCGATTGAAGTTCTACCAGCACACCCACAAGTGCAATGAAACTGCAAAAAGACACATGAATCTGCGCCAGATCCAGGTCGACACTGTTTACACGGAAACGAAAAACGAAATATCGAGTATATAATCGAGGCGCCGAGGCTGCTAGAGCCAAAAACAAACGAAAAAGCGCACAAGAGTATTAAAGCAACACAAAAGTCTCTTTTACGAAGTCACGGAGTAAAATTCAGTTGGAATTTGCCACCTCATTTCTATCTCCAAGCGATATGTCAGGTCAACTCCATACAAACCCGATCAACCAAGTGGCAACCATACGGGTAGTAGTTATTGCTAATGGATTTTCAAATTTGACAAAATTAACGAAAACAAGAACATTATTTGTTTAATTTGATTTTGCAGCATAAAATGATGTCAGTGACAAATGTGAACTTGTGGATAAATAGCAGATTGCCACAAGCATCTCAAGATGGCATTAGGCAATGGAATGAACCTCTGCTTAAAGAAAAGTAAACCCAAGCCCAGTCTAGAACCACAAAATTAAGAATCGGAAGAAACAATTAAGCAGGGCTGTTCTCGTTATTCTCAATCAAAATTTTAAAAAATGATCAAAATTTTAAAAAATGAAGAGAAAAAAGTAACAATCAGGATGATAAACAACTCTTCGACGCTTTAACGGTTCATGATCAAGCCTCGCACAAGTCGAAACCCAGACAGTGAAGCTTTCGAAGCGTAAACTCACCTCCTCGGGATCGATGCGCAAGACGGTTTTACGTAGAGCGACAGCCGAGTCAGTAAGCTGCTTGGCGAGACCCTCTCCAATCTCCGAGCACTTTGTGAGTAGATCCTTCGTGACCCGCGCGCGCTGACGGTCGATCATCTCCAAGTCGGCAATCAATACGTGCATGTTGTGCGTGAAGTGGTGCCGCTGCTTATCATTGAACTTGGCCATCTCTGAGGCGTACGTGTGCTGCGTCTCTATAAAGGCGTCCTTCTTCGCTGCCAATGCGTTTTGGGCCTGTGCACATTAGAAGAGGCGATGGGAGAATAACACAAATGGTTAAATTTCGGTTACTTGGCTGCAAATCTTTGCCAAGACTGCAAGGCATTTTTGGCAACATCATAGGAAGTTTACGCGCCATATTTAAAAAAATAAAGTTGACCAGTGGAAAGGTTCGGAGTTGGACTCAGAATACGCATCCGATTTCACATGGTTCAAAAAAATACGAATGAAATTTTGGAGACTATTGTCGTAGTATCCACTCGTGCATCTAATGTTAGCACAAAAATATACTTTTCGCTGGTATCGCTTTCCGATGATTAGACGAGGAGACTGATTTTAGTCCTCTGAGGGCAAACACTCCAGTGTTTACGCATATCAGTCTAGTAAAGAGAAGGGGGAACCGAGGATAATGGAGAGATAGAGTTGAACTTCGCGCACTTGGCCAAAACTATCGAGAAAACCGGTTATTCTTCGGGCGAACGAGATACACGCTTGCTGTAGTGCACCGTAATGCTAGCTCTAGACAACTCGTAAATTGCTTGTGGATAACGAAAACTTTACTGATTATAACATAGAGCTGCTTTAATAACCACCAAAAGACTCAAAAAATAATGCAGCATAGTGAATAGGGGGTAGCGAAAGCAAAAAATGGCTTCAAGACGAAAAGAGACCAAAAGCAAACATTGTATAAAAGCACTAGATCGAGGTGCCATCGATGAAAGAACATAAACAAACGAAGGTGAATGTGCACATTTGATAACGAACTACTGACAAGAACGTGTTTTCATGTGAACACTGAAAATTGAAATGAACCACGAAGCACAAAAGAGGGGATGGGATGAGCCTGACAAAGAAAACCATCATTGTAAAAAAACACATTTGCTGTTGACCACGTAGAAGGAAATGAGAGCACCATTCACGAACCTTTTGCCTCTCTTCCGGAGTAATACTAGAATCCCCCTGAGCTTGAGTATTCATAGTTTCTGCCTTTTGCTTCTCCTTCAGCGCGTTCACATGAGCCCTCCACGTATCCTCAAGACGCCTCTTTTCCCTTTCTCGCTGGGTGTTGTATTTCGTGTAGTCGGTAGTAACTTTGTCAGCAATTTTGCGTTCCCTATCGTACTCCGCCTTTAGCGGTGTTATCACGGATTTTTGCAATTCGGCGCCATAGTTCTCGAACGCCATCCCCATCTCGAGGAAGGAAGCTAGGGAGTCCGTGAGAACCGTATTGTAAGTCAACTTTGAATCAATTGATGATTTTTCCTTCTTTTTTGGGACGAAGCTAGACACAGTTTTGCGATATTTCTTTCCAAACTCAACAATTAACTTCTGGATTTCACAGAGAAGTCGAAAATGGTGATCATGCACGGAAAGCTGATCATTTTCGAATTGAAGGAGAAAATCCATTTGATCCTAGGTACAAGATTAAAATTTGCATGCAGTAAAAACAAATGCATTAATTAAGGAATGAGGTAGTAATGAATAGCATAATAAAAATGGAAACTGGGGCCATGCGCTGTAGCAAAAACGTGTAGTCCCCATACATCAGAATGATTGCCACAAACATGTATACAGCCATTATGTACAAGTCAAAATCATTACAAAGAAGAAATAAAATAATTAATAGCAAGAGCACAAACAGATGAATCGAGTATTACTGGTAAATCCGAAGGCTTCGCAGATCCAGGAGTGTTTACTCATTAATACCAATTTTAACACACAGACTAGGTGAACGAACGTTAAGAATGTGGAATGTGCACATAAATATGGTGGATTATAGAACGTACCCATAGTTCGACGCCCCAGCTCCTGTTTTCCATCCTCAAGCTAAAATGTCATCCAAAATTGTGCGAACTGTTCAAAGTTCATTACTGATAAAGAAAAACAATTTCACGAGATGCAAGAATACCTTATCCTTGTATGCATGCATTTAATGCGCAATATTGGGCCGTTATGTAAAAACCCATTGCCCCTGATGATGCCCTGTGGTGAAATTCATTCAGTCTTTGTAATTCTAGAGTTAATTAGGTGAGTGCGGATTGAATAGTTACGAATTATTTTGTGCAAATGTATTTATTCTAGATTTCAACAACCGCGTCCCCTATGTCCGGATTTCCTGAAGGCTTTTATGGCACACCGCGCTAAATCATGTAAGCGGTATTTTTTTGTTTTAATGGGCATTGTAATTAATTAATTACATAAGTATACCAAGACTGGCGGTGTGAATCAACACCGAAAAGTTACCTGAGACTTGCAGATGCCCTTTGGTCATTTGTTGGCCATCAGCTACTTCTTAATATGCTCGTTCAGCCTGTTTTCCTGTACCGAAAAGCTTAGGTAAATTGCGACTGCAACTAAGTAATCGGTGTAATAACAATGTTGTTTAAATGCTCTTCGTAGGTCAGAGGCGGGAGGACAATTACAACCTGGTCGCGCACGAACACGTTTCCTCGCGGGAGTGGGGGACGATCTCGCCATCGACATGCGCTAGCCACACTTTTCCGACTGACTCATACTGAAGATGTCTCGTAACGCTCTGCCTTCTAATAGCAGGACGGGAAGAAGGGAAGAGGAGGAAAGGGAAGATTCCCCTAAAATCGGTGATAGCGAAGTAAACAGTGAAAGTTGTGCCCAATTTTTTGCGATAGTACTTTAACTGTAGCGTTCTGAGAATCCTTTGAAGGCGAAGGAGAGCATAGCACTTGGGTAGGGAGGCAAACAGGGAGGAATTGTGGCTGCTTGCGTGCCCTAGAAGCCAGCTGACCGAGCCATTGCAATATGTCGCCCAAGTTAATGTAATCGAAATCGGCAGTCGAATGAAAAACAAAGCATTACATTACTCTTCTTTGATTTATTCGTTAGACTGTTTCTCGCGCCATTTTTCCACATAGTACGAAAAAAAGATTAAGGATTATCAGGCTCTCTCTCCTTTCTAAAGCTCAAGGATTTTGGCTCAACCATGGAGTTATTGTGAACTAACCCAGTCTGCATAAAAAGTCTGTATCACGATGTAGCTGATTTGCTTTTTCTTGATGAACGGTACTATGTAAGCTACAAGGCCTTTTTTTTAGTAGTTTGTAACACTTGGAGTCCTACCAGGGTGAGGCATTATACTGGTGTAGATGATGTCCTACCTACGTGCAAAAGTTTTGGAAAGCTAATGGCATACCGACTGGTGGACCTACAAATGAGAGCCACTTCTTCCTAATTAAGTACTAATGTTTGCGTGTCTGATTTCAGGTCCCAAAGCTGCTTGGCGGATTCCGTTGCCCTATTGAGAGGTAGCTCCATGCACAGCAACCGTCGTTTTAGGCAATGAGACTTGCTTCAGCGCTCAGTGCCTGTATACGGAAGCCTGCTCTTGCTTGGTTGGAGGAGAAGTGGAAGTAAGGGGGGAGTGTGATGAAGTACTTAGGTCTTCTCGAAACTGCGAAGCACTGCCTTCTCCTCTTTCCCCACCCAGATTGTTACATCCGGATTCCACATAGTTTCCTATGGCACGGTTTCCACTGCTTGTTGCTAATCCGATCCATAGTGGACTTTACACTAACTCAACTTCGTAAATTGCGCTAATGTGGCTAAAACACTGTGGCATGCTCCAGTAGTTTGTACAGCTTTACTTTCTTTAAGGAAGGAACTTCCATCCAGGGCAAACTGTCAAACCACACCCTTGCGGTGCTATCCCAAATCAAAATAAACCAAAAATAATTTGACACAATCATCTAGGGCATTTAATATCATTTGGATTTCCTAACATGTTGTAGCATGGGCAACGGCACGTTGTGATGGTGCGAGATTTTCGATGAGAAAAGAAGCACATAAAAGGCTGTATGAGGCAAAATGGAGATTTTCAATGACATTTTCTTAAATTTCCGAACTTTTTAGACCATCTATTTTAAACACAAGGGTTTCATGATATATAGTCTATTAAATTGGGGTTCGTATAAAATCCCATGAAAATCATTTGAATTCAAAAAATGGCTATAGATGCGGCTTGTCATGAGCATAAAAGCAGAAGTGTACAAGGCAGTACAAATTAGTGCGAGCATTGTGGCTAAGCGATCAAAGAATACAATTTGGAATAACAAGTAAGTGTTTGACTCAGTGACAGTTGATCCCTCATTCAAGGATCTCGAATGTGCTTTGGAATCAAGATGTCCACGGCACAGAACCTTGTTGTGAAATGTCGGTACTTTGATTGATTAATTGCCAAAGGCAATGTCAGCAACAGTACCGTTCAACTACAAACCTGAGGTCATTGATAGAATGGACTGTCGAATAAGAAGCCAAGTTTCTCCAAATGAATGTGGACATCGTCCGCATAACCCAAATCAGGTATTCCGCGAATCACTTTTTTTCTTACCATCGTCAGATGTTCAGCGTTTCAAGACTTCCCTGAAGACTAAGGAAGGCATACTACTTGGAGGGAATATGTATTTTGCTATACAGAAGGGTGGAGGGCGAAGGGCAAATGGCATAGTCGGGGGGCCTTGCTGCCAAACGGAAGTACAAAGCCGGAGCCTCTGTTGCTTGCGAAGCCAGAATGAGAAGTTTATCTAATAATCCTAGCATTGCACAATCCGTAGCGCTCCTCTTAATCCACTTCCTGTATCGGCTATCACAACATATTCGGTGCTATTAGGCAGACGCCTACGAACCAACGCCTCCAGCCACCGAATTCCCGTGCAACTCGAAAGATAGCTGACTCTAACGTCAATGATCTTTCTTGAATTTTTACTAAATCTAAAGTTTTGCCTGCTTTGGAAAGTGTACGTACCCTTATGTGTGTCCACCACTGGTGGTAAGAACGTTGGCCTTAAAAATGATTCATTTAATGTTTGACTAGTTTTGGATTACTTCCACAAGGCTAAGGACTTGTTACTTTAGTCTCAATTCAGTGCTGATCAATCATGCATCTATCTGGGTTCTATCCAGCTATTAGAGAAGTGGAGGTGTCGCGCTGTCACCTAATAGACGTCTTTATTCAAGCATTGTAAACAGGTCTGCGCCGAACTTTTATAGAAGTTTACAGCTAATGTGACTTTATTTATTAGTAACTCTCGTGCAGAACACGCGGTTGTGTGTTCATCGAAGGTACATGGCTTTTACAACCCTTCTATTAAGTCATCGCAGACTCTCCCATGCACGGTATACAACCTTCCGCTGCTCCTATGATAGCACCCGAAGACTTCCTCGCAGACAAATAAAGGCACAGAACTAGGATAGAATATGTATTATCGACGCACATAAGGGTTGGCCCAAAAGCCATGGCACTCAGTGGAAGTATCGAAGCGAATGCTTAAGCGTCCTTGATGCTAAATCGAAAAATAAACAAATAATAAAGGCGTTGCAGGTGTGTCCGTGCAAATAGGTACATAACAAGCCCTTTTTGAAAACAAATTTTCGCCAATTACGCCGACGGGTGCAAAGTTCTGCAGCGAGGTGAAATTATCCGGAGGATCATTAAGTCTGTCCAAGCTTTCTGTGAATGGGTATGGAGTACAGTGCTTTACACATTATTCATAGACTGTTGAAATAGAATAATCCAGCCCCATTCACATTGGTAAAAATGTAGAAGGACCTTCGACCATTAAGGATTGAGGTTAGCGGAACAACCGGAATTCTCGGTAATTTAAAGAAAGCTCGGAAAGTGGCTCATCTCTCTTTACTGCTTTTTAACACTTATTTACAAATTTAATGAGGATAGTCATTAACTGCTGAGGTGATAGTCTCTGATTTCTGATGTTGGAGAGGATCAATTTGAAGTGGTCACGTTTAAGAGCTTTGGTAAATCTCTGCAACCACAGTATCGGTAGAATAACACATCTGCATTTACAGACTATTTCGCAGACAGATTGCTGCAGCATCGGCATTCTGGTTACATGCCAAAAGGATGAAAGAGTGCTGTCATTGTCAATTATGTGTGAAGTCTACTCTGCGGTTCAGAGGGAGTTGGTGTGTGCAACTTACTTTCCATCACCTCCTTCTTTGGCACAATTCTTCTACTAAAATCGCCTCTTCCCTAAATCATACAAGTAAAAAAGCAATTTGGTGCCTTTTATATGAAAGTCCAACAAAGTACACACTGCCTTGTGCTTTATCTCCTTGATGCACCAACTCTAGACACCTTCGTGGTGAGCCTCGAGGAACAAATGAGGATTACGCGGTTCGGTCTTGATATATAAGTTTTGCACAATGTGGATTGTGAGACTGAGATTAACTAGTAATGGGTGAATGAAAAAAGACTATAATTTGGAGTAACGAACGAACGCTTGACTCAGCGACCGCTGACATCTCTTTCAAGGATCTTGGGTATGCCTTAGGCCCAAGATATTCGCCGTAACAGAACCTTGCCATGATTTGTCAGTGCTTTAACTGATTAATTGCCAAGAGCAATGCTAGCAACAGTACCATTCAACTACAAATCTGAGGTCAATGATAAAGCGGTTTGCCCAAAGAAGAAGCCAAATTTCTCCAAGTTAGTCGTGGATACGGTCTACATTACCAAAGTATTTCGCGAATCACTCTTGTGTTATAACGTCGTCAGATGCTTAGCTTTCCAAGACTTCTCTGAAGACTGAGAAAAGCATACTTATTGGGCAGAATATGAATTTCGGTTTTTAATCACCTAGGTGGTCACATTCCCTAGCTGGGTAAACTGGCCTCCGCGCCATGCCAGCAGCACCGTTCCCTCTGTTTGCTGAATACATGTATTCTGCCCCAGTATTATGCCTTCTTTGGTCGTCAAGGCAGTCTCGGGATGCAACATTGGTGGCACCGAAAAGGGGACCCGACTTTATAGGATCTCAGTCCCGATCTATACCGCTTTTTACAAACTGTAGTGGTGCGAAATAAGTGCATATGCCAAAAGTGGGAGAATCCCTGACATCCCACAACAGAAGGGTTGAGAACGACGTCTGCCTTCGGCATCTACTTCATTCCCGTGTTCTGCAAGTCTTGAACAACCTAACGAAGTTTCGTTGTGGAGATTTCCTTACTACACCTAGTTAAGAAGACCTGTGTTCTAACATCTCCCAATGGACACGCTGATGCTCGGCAGAACCTCTTAACCTGAATTTAGTTTCCCAACCGGATGACACTCCAAGTCCAGTCGAACTGCCAAGAGGGATCACTGACGTGGTGGTCAAGTATCCCCTCAGTTGCGCCCGAGATTTCGATGACTGGCACGGTCAGCTTGTGGATGTCTCTCCAGTTCTGATTACGTTGTGCGGCTAACGCGGGAATTTTACCAAGGGGAGTGTCGAGGACGACGCTGGAAAGAAGGAAGGAGCTAGGTAATACTTTGTTTGTTCACTTAGGTGGCTATTGCTCTAGGCGGGTGAGCTGGCCTCCGGGCCATGCCAGCAGCACCGTTCCCTCTGTTTGTTGAATGGACGTATCCTGCCCCAATATTATGCCTTCTTTTGTCGTCAAGGCAGTCTCGGGATGCTACACTAAACACCACCGTGCTGGGTCGCGAGAAGCAAATGAGGGTTCGGCAAATAGGCCTTGATTTAAATTTCGCAAAATTCGGTTTGTGACACTGAGACCAACTATATGAATTTTAGAAAAAAATAATTCAAAAGGATGAAACAGAGGGCTGTGGAACAAAAATGCATTTACCCGGCAGTACGAAAGCGCAGTTAAGGTGAATAAATTTAAATTTTGTGTTTAATTGATCACATCAAAGCACTTTTAAATCAAAAGAGCTCACGTCACGAGTTTGTAATGAGATCACAGGAGGCTGGATAATTGTGGCACTTTATTAGAGAAAAAGCAATCTCCTTCTTACCTATTTAACCTTTTCAATAAGCAGTAAGTTATTTTTAGTATCCTTCAGTCCATATCTTTTGCATAATAAAAGTCAATCAAGTAAACAATATTTTTTCCGCCAAATCGTCACCTTTACTTTACCTGAAGTTCAAAGATTGATTTACAAGTAGAGTGGACAGCCCTGCGGTTTGGCGGGGTGAACAGCCTGGGAATGCGTCAAACCACAGGAGTGAAGGCCAGTCCACGCTGTGAGCAGCATCTCTTCCCTCTGCCTCTCGAAGGTGTGTTGTCTGAGTACAAGATTGACCAAGTTGTAGTGGAACACTAGACCAACCACAAATTCGATGCTAAGGGCATGGATTGCTTTTCCGTGCAAAAGAGCATAAAAATGCTTTTACTTTTAAGCACACAGCACCGTGTCCAACACTTTTAGCTTCAATGCTGCGATGATAACATCAATATGCGTTGAACAGTGCGACTAAGGTGACTTGTTTTAGGGAAACCGGAGGACGTTGGGGCTCCCCTAGTCTCAGATGGAAGAAGCAGCATGGTCAGTCCATTTCACATTCCATTTTAGCCTGCATTACAAATAAGTAAATTGACTTAATGTTTTCCCTGTTCGGGTAGGAGGACAATGCTCCTCGACCGCACAGTGGAAGTTGCTCAAGAATGCTAGTTACAATTCTGTCTAATGGTAAGTAATTGGCATAGTTACTTTGCAATGCATACGTTCCGTATCCCAGTGTTGGGCTCTGTAAATCCACTTCACGCATTTTATACATCTTCTATTGTTTCGTAATACTTTGTTTGTTTGACTGCCGGTTTCGGCTGGCCTCCGGATCAAATCAGTAGCCCCGATCCTTCCTTCGGTTAAATACAAATGTTCTGTCCTAGTGTTATTCCTCCTTTTGTCTTCAAAGAAGTCCCAAGACACTGCAGTTATCTACCAATCCGTTTTAATGTTTCGCATCCTACTGTACGTTTCCTCAGCAATTTCTTCAATTCATGATAGCAAAAAAGTGATGGCAATGCAGCTTTCTAGGGCTTCCCTAAAGACGAGGGAAAACATAATGCTCGGACAGAATATGTGTTATCGAAGTATGGAAGAACTCGGGGCAGCTGGCATGACCTGGAAGTCATGCCGCCTGGCAGAGATGCACTGGCAAAGCCCCCGAAGCGAGCCGTTACTACAATCGAAAGTTAAGCATACTATTCACGCATTGCAGACAATTGTCTTTTACCTTTAAAAGTGCCAATGAGTAGATCTGATGATCGTTTTAACAAACCTACAGGATCTACCTTTTTATATTACTTGATTGAAATGAAACACAGGGTAGAGCTCATTTGTCTCTGCTTCCGTTTAGTAAGTAAGATGTGAAGTTAGCTCTTTTGCCTGGAATACTCCAGAACGCTGCACCGAGGAATTATTGAACGGGACAAGGTAATGTCCGTTAATTGCCACATGTGGCAAAACATTTTGGGACCTCTATCCATGGTCTTGACCACAAAGTTCCAGGGTTAGGGTGTACATCGAAGAATGACACATTATGGTTACTGTATTCTAAAAGTAACTTCAGCCGTTAGATGTTAGTTTTTTTGAAATCCATTATTTTGATCCTTAAACCGGACATTGGAAATCACCTTTCCTTCATTCTGATGCAAAATAAATGCAACCATGAAGGTACAGTAGTGATTATGCATGAACGCAAACTCCACAATTACACATAAGGTTTGTCACCTTAAGGATTTTTTTTAAAAATGGTCTTTGGACCGCTAGGTCCTTCGAATCCGACGGTGACAGCTGTAAGCAGGACGGAGGTAGTTGTTTCCTGGGAGCCGCCCGATCAGTTCCTGCAAGCACAGTTAAAGCGCTATGAAGTCTACATCAACACCTCCACAAAGCCAAGCTACTCCGGAACACAGACCTTTTGTCACCTCCGCGGACTTCGAGCCAACTGTCAATACCACTTCAAGGTCAGAATGATCTTATTTTTGTCATCCCCCCATGACACACTCAACCCTACCTGTTTTTTGCAATCACAGGTTCGGATGGTGCTGGAACGTGAGGGTAATGTAAATAAGACGACTCTCAATTCGAAGAGAGAAGTTGCTGGAGCAGGAAAAGGTAGACGTCATGGAGAGAAGTTTCAGTCTCTATCAAGTACACACAAAAGGCGGCGACAAGCTCCAGACAAATCACATGTAAACGGAGAAGCAAATCGTCATCAAAGCTGTCGAAATTTTGGTGCATCAGAGGTATCAAGTCGAGATTTTATCGACATTTCTTAGTTTGGATCCTGAAAAAAAAGGCTAAATAATTAAATGTTTGACAGTTTTAGTAGACTAAAATCTTTCTGCTTGAATGTGCTGTCCCACGCTCGTCTCGTGAGTTTAGGTTCGTCCCCAAACCGATGGAAGAGGCCACCTCGACTTCATTGCCTCAGGTCACTCAATTTACTGTGGCAGTCAGACGGAAAAATCGACCTCTCTTCCGTCATTGAGGCTTGAAGAAGGAAGCCGTGACTCCCGGCGGTGTTTGACAAGTGCCGACAGCGTGAGACACTTTCCCACCAAAGGCATTTCATTAATGCACTCTGAGTTCTATCCTCAGGAAGGCGTCTTCCTCTTCTAAAAGCACAATTTTCTAGCTAAACACATACGCCATTCAATTTACATCTTTCAGTCTCAATGGGTACTAAAAAAGTGGCAAGAATATAAAGATACGTAATGTCTTCATAAATCCATTTAATAATTATCAAAATTACCTTCATGACAATGGACGAATGAAGATTCGTCTGCGACCTGACCTCCTTTAGCTTTTGCTTTTAACACATTAGAGTTATTTAGTGGAAGCCAGTTTAGTGGGAACACCAGTGGTGAGACTTACACGAAGTGGGACGAGACTGCGACCACACCGTGCAGCTCCCATAGCTCCCTGCAACTCCCCAGCTAGAAGCGTCCATCACCGATCTCCCCTTCTTGATGAGGTGACAACCCACAAGACTGCCACCGATAATGCAACCACAGATTCCAAGAGCTCAAGGACGGACCAACCCAAAAGACTGTCATGCACACAGTTAGTTTTAGTGGTCTGTAGTGAAAGTAAAAATTTTCCATAATGCCTTTGAAAGAGTCACTTCTACAGATCCTTACCTTGCGAGGTGCAGAACATGCTTCGTGTTTAAAGTAGTAAGGTAATCTAACCAGAACAGCACCTTCCAATGCAGAAGACAGTGTTTTGCATTAAGAATTTATCAAATTTCTTTAACTTTCCTGCAGCCAAAATTCTTTCCAGAGGACCTTTTGTTGCATTTTAACGTTGACTTTTGATCAGCGGTATGTGCGGAGACTTGTTTCTCACATACCACTGTTTTATTAATGGAAGGATAATGGACACCACATCACGTGGAGATGATTTGATTACCAGTAACACTCATTGTCACGGTCAATTCCTGTGTGGGGGAGAGAAAGACGGCACAAAGAGAGCTGCGAAAAAGAACGCCAAAGTGAGAAGAAGGGTTGCCATCACGCCTAACAACAACCGAATGGCTAGATTACTGATGCCTTTATTGCAAGGAGGGTGGAATCACAGTCGTCCTGGAGTTGCAATGTAAGTCATCAAAGTAGAACATTGTGCACTGTTCCTTCAAGTTCCATTGTAATAAAAAAAATAATACCAAAGAACGATGAGTGTATCATACAGGCACTTAGGTGTAATTGCCATCCTTATTGAACAATAGGACTTGCATGACTTCACAAAACACTCTAAAGGGACCAAAGAGAGGAAAAGTTTAACTCTTGTCCCTTGTCTGCATAAAAATTGAATTAAGGCACAATTTGCATTCCTTGAAGCGGGGCCACCGAGACGACTCGTAAATGACCCCCAAGCCATATCTCTGATGCAAAATCCCATTTTATAGGTTCCTTCCTCCAAATCTCCAATTAGTGACAAGGGAACCAACCTCCAGACTAGTTCATCCCACAGGTTTGGTACGGGTGCCAGAAACCGGTGACACGTACTCCTGCCCAATCCATTAGTGGTTTCATGATCTCAATCCCCACCAAAAGGCTTCTCACTTTTTGAACACAAGCATGTACCTAGCCAGGTGCGTTTCTGGACAACTTTACAGTCTATCAAACACTGGCCACATTGAGTAAAGAAAAATAGTCTTTTTGTAGAAATCTCTGCAATACCTTTAAGACGTATCCAAGTTTGCCAAGGATGTGAGGCCTTTCAAAAGCCACTTTTTAAACCAATATTGGAAAAGAACTTTTAGAAGCGGCAATAAATTTGCTAATAAAGTCTCTTCCCCTTCATAAGCACTGTAGCTGAAGCCGGATTCCCGTATACACTCATCTCACTTTTCAGAGGGGTCAGATGCCAAGGGAGGAAAAATAAATCAACATCGCGTAGTTAGGTCTCGCTTTAACGCTGAGACGAACTTCTCGGCTCAGTGCAACGCGAAGCCATCGAACACTAATGAGGTCAAAAGTGATCACCTTTCTTAGGGCTACACAGCTAGAATGTGAGCTTTAGTATCCACGGATGAAAGCTGCCTCAAGTTGGCATTACATATTTCTGCTTTTGGCATTTAACACCATCACCAGCGAAATCACACCCACATGAACTCTAACAGATAAGAACAAAGAATCTTAACTGCAACTAGTGACTATGTTCAGCTTTCTCCATCAAGCTCAGTAGAACCTGACTTGTAATGAGGACGTGTCTTGTTAATCATAACTGCCTGCTAGAAAAAAAACTTGATACAGGGGGAGTAGGAGAAGGCAAAAGTGCGATAATGTTCTCATTCCTCCTCAACACCGCATTCGACACGAACAAAATCCTCCAGAAGGATTTCATTCTGCTCCAACAGCCCGCCAACACTGATAGCCTCATCGAAGAGAAAGGGTTGACGAAGAAGGCACCGCTCGTCATCCGGGTTTGCAGCGGGTGGAACATCATCCAGCGCAAGGCTTGGTCGCGGGCTCATCCCCACTATGTGCTGGCAGAGCTGGTGACAAACCCGAGAAGCCTGATCTTGCCATGCCGATGTTCCCTTCTTTGTCATGGAATTTGAATAGAAAATGGCTTGTTCGTGGAGGATATTACTGCTGTGTTACAATTTCTAGGAAAGGATTTGAGCATCCAGAAAACTATTTATCTACTTTTGATAGCGTACCTCGAGATTTACCACTTGCTGCTTTAAGACATTACTGGTACACTTCAGAGGCTCCCGATTGGCTCACCATACATTGCAAATTACAGAAGATGGTGTCCAAGCACAAACCAGTTGCAAAATTTGCAATCGATACAAACTAGCACTTTGATACGCAGAATTTTATAATGAAAGCAATGTCTTAGAAGACAATCCCTTAGCTAACCTTTAATGAAGAAAATAGAGTGCATGCTCACCTGATTACTGGCGTGGCGATAGCGCAAAAAGGCAACATACTTGCCGAAATGCACGTCACGAACGGTTCTCCTCAAACCAGCATTGGTCGCATGGCAATAAGCCATAAGATGACTGGTTTCGGTCTTCTCATCAGCTGAAAGGGTCATTCCAACACCCCGGGGAATAGCCATATTCTCGCCTACTGATGCGATGGTTGCCACCAAAGCATCAGACACAGATTTTGAAGATTGCCCAGCGTAAGGAAGTATTTTCAGAGCTGCCTCAGAGAACCTATGAGTGCCCGGTTCCTGTTTCCCCTAAAGACATAAAAAGTATTTGATCAATCCGAGATGAAAACAACACCGAAAATGCGAATCTTACGGACAAAAGACTTTTAAACAGGGATTCCGTGGAGAACGCAACCAAGGATTGAAAATTTTGATTTCGGGCTACGAAATCGGTCTCACAATTTATCTCCACAACAGCTACACAACTGGGTTTGGAAATCATCCCCAAGAGGCCCTGCGACATCGGCCGACTTTTGAGCTTCTCAGCTTTGGCCAGACCACGTTTGGCCGCCTCTTCCTGAAGCCAGGCAAGTGCCTGTGAATAGTCGCCCTTGCATGCAGCCAAAGCTTCTCGACACAGGGCGAACGGATGGCCGGTCGCCTTGCGCAGCTGCGCAAGAGTGGATGACGAGGTCCTCATGGAGAAGTTTGAGAGGATATTTTGAAAAAGTGAAGAGCGTCCAGAAGGGAGAATGAACGCTTGTGATCTCGGAAGCATACCACAAAGGCGAAATTCCGATCCTGCAAATATTTAAACAGAGCTGGGAATCATAAAATAGCGACTTAGTCGTCAGGCTAGGAACAAAGAATACTGAACAAGTCTAATAGTTTATAATGCGAAACATCTAATTCTGCTATACCAAATGCTAAAAGACCTGACTCAAACGCCATGATTTTTCATAGAATTCAGCCATAAGAGCTGGGAATGTGGAACTGTTCTGTACAGCAGCAACGTGTCCACCTCACCTCCTCAGCGACTCAGCAGAATTTTCATGCAATTGTAGGCAAAAAGTTCATCCTTAAGTACTATACATCAATAAGCAACTAGTATCAAGTATGCATCAGTTGGTTGTTAAAAAAAGTAAATCAATCAGGGGATATCAAAAAACGCCTGCTATTGTAACCAAATAACTTGTAGTTAACTCCCACATCGATTAATGAATGTTATAGCGCACGATAAAACCGGATGCATCAGATGCAAGACCACGACGCTTACAAACTCGTGCGCGCCGCTATACGTAGTCCTCGCACGGGTCGTTCCTTCATTTAAAGACTTGTATAGCCACTGATAAAGGCCGCATTCATTCAAATTGCTTTCATTGCTTTTGCAAATGAAGCTTACTTGCACTATCTAGCAACTTTAAAACTGTTTCGATAAACAGGCCCTTTGCTTTACTTTTTAAGTAGTAGCATAATTTACTGATAAATCTACATGTTATGTTTTCCGCCTCGCCTACAGTATATGCCTTGCATTCCTGGTTTGTGTAAATACGGCCTACATTAATTCTGTTTCAAGATCGGATAATATATGCTTATACAAAGAATAGATAATATTAATTGCCCTATAGCAGAATTCTTCAGAAGCCGGATGAAGCCACGAAATTATAATTACAATCTGCGACGATTTGAGTGATCACGCTGTCAAGCAGAGTTAGGTAGACCATTGAAGCAGCAAATAGGCTCACTTCCTCTGAGTGTCTTCTTTCTGACTACCATTTGTCGTCTTCTCAAGTCGACCGTCACTGTAGCGTTTTGAGACTTTCTTTAAGGTAAAAGAAGGAATAGTACTTGGATAAAATGCATATATTCTGGAAACAGAGGGATTGAGGGCTGGTGGCATGGCCTGGACACCGGTTAACCGGCTAGTACAATATGGCTACCCAAGTCACCGGAACCGGAATTTCGAATAAACAAAGTATCGCGGTCACAGTGCATTTGGTGCTCCAAAAACGCTACCTGCGAGTCAGCCACGGAAGTCATTGAATACGTGTTCCCAATATCACTGACGCATTTGCGCAACCCCATTATACTAGGATTTTTTGATATTTATGGCCTTTATTATGGCTGCCCTAAAAGCACAACCATTTAAGGAAAAACAGGACTTTAAACAGTTTTGATGTTCTGATATTCCACATGGAGTCCTCTTATCACTTTGCTCTCATGTTATTACAGTTTAGCCCCCTCCTCGCTTATCCAAATTCTAATCAACAAGTGGAGAGTTGAAAGGAATGTCGTTTGTTTGCATAACTAATAACTTCGTTTATATTGCACAGATGACTCCGTAATGAATTTTTCAGTGCAGCTTAAGCTTCCTGTACCTTCGGTTGAGAATAGCATCTCTGAGGAAAGCGTGATTTTGGTAATTGCCACAACTGATTTCACTCTTGACCCTTCTAATACACGTTTGGATTAGCCTTGTGCCACAGAAACTAAGGCAGTTGTACCCTTGGATCGAGCTCGCTTGCCACTGTCGCCACTAGTGATCTCTGATACTTCTCTGACTTTGCAGAAGTGGGAGTAGCGTTATAGAATACATATTACCAACATATGGAAGGACTCAATGGCCTCCAGCATGGTCCAAAGGCCATGACTCCTAGGGAAAATGCACTCAGTGAAGCCTAAGTAGGCAATACAAGAGTTAAACGAATTATCTTATCACTACTTTATATCGTTCTCGTTAAAGTATTTATCAAAATTTTGTTAATTATAACTAGTAATTTTACTAACAAACAATTAATAACTCCTGAGCTCTTATGCATTGTAGCTAATATCAGTGCCTGGTAAAGTTTTTCTCCACGCCACCACTTAAGTGTTATGGTTATAACTCATTATGGATGAGTTCACGAGTGTAGAGCTTTCTTTCCTTTTCTCGTCTGAAAGCCTCTCAACTCTTCTGTGCACACCTTGGCATCGTCTTTCGCCACTTAAAGAGGAGCTTAAGGAGTCACCAGGTTGATGTCGCAGAAACCTCATTTCACTACACGACTTCAAGGGACTGAAGTCACGGCCCACTCCAAACAAAATTATCTCTCCTATCAAGCACCTCCAGATGGACTGCACTGCTAAATCCTCTCATTCTTAAATGGACTTTGAATACATACTGCATGGAATTTAAAAGCACCACACCCAGTTTATAATTTCACTAATGGAGCTCGGGAGTTCATGCTTGGAGTGTTATGACCAAAAATTGGTCTTTTTTTCAAGTTAACATTACTTAGGCGAATGACTTGGATTGCATGTAGCCCCGTTGAGGTGTTCTAGCATGAACGCACTGTACTCATCCGTACCACAAACACTGTGTAAGGGTCAAGTAGAAACACCGCATAATTAGTGGCCACATCACACGGGTCTGTGGTTGGATAGCTGTCTAGGCTAAATTAAGGCATCCATGTCCGACCGAACAGTTTACACCTCGCATTCGGACAACTGAAACTTCTGAGTTCATGCGGTTTGTCCTCGCTTAACGTTCAATAATTACAAAGTTATTTTTTTTAACCGAAAATTTCATGCACACCAGTGGCTAGGCTAATGTGGAGACTGCGACGTGGACGTGATCTCCCACCACCTCCATCGATTGCTCCGGTCTTTCAAATGGGCACGATCCGGAAACTGCCGCTCACTACACGAATTTATGGTTTTCCCATAAAATAGGACACTATTAAGCGTCATCAATGCTTTTCCAAAGTCCTCTTGACAATTTATCAATAAAATGAACTTTTGTTAATTACAACATTCCATTTTCATTTTAAATGTTGGCTTCACAATCACTAAGACCGCCGTAGACCCCTCGACCCTAGCAACCCTTCTTCCTCTTCTTCTCCTCCCTCCTCTGGGCAAAATGTCGATACTTTTTATGTGTCACGGTGTCAACTACGCGGAAAACAACTTTTAAATTCTAAAAAAAATCGATACCGCAATCGAGACAAAGTTGGAGCAGCAGCTGCCTCTAGACGACGGTGTAGGGAGTAGGTGTGGAACAATGAACAATGACGTGCAGCTCTTTGCCGGCCTTGAGGATCGATCTCACTGCAACGAGGGTGGAGTGGAGGGCACAACGGCACCCCACTCCACTTCCAAGTCGGAACTGGCCTTCAACCTGCCCAAGTACTATCCAGAGGATCATGAACTCACCAAGTGGATGATTAATCAAATGCGTCGACGCAATGGACTGCATCATTTGGTTAATTTTGCTAACGCTCATCCCTTCATCCTCTCGGCCCACTTTGAAGTACTCGACCAGCCTGATAAGTATGTCAGCACGAAGGAGGTTTCCTGTTTCTCCGCTTATTCAGCAAAAACTGTGCTCTTCTTGACGCCTCTTGCTATGGCAATATACTTTGGGTGCAAATCAGTTATTAGGATCTTGTTAGACGACAGTGGAGCTCGTCTACAGTCTCGTGCACGTAGCAATGTTGATATAAATGCTACTTGTTATGCCAAACGATTTAAACCCAAACACGGTGTCTTTGGATTTGAGGATTATTTTACCACTTCTCCTGCTGTATTGGCCCTCAGACGAGAGTTCTACATAGGCTTGAATCTACTCACAGTAGCTGGTTTTAATCCTCACGATCGAATAAGGTACGTGGATCATATTGCATCGCCCAGTCAAAAAACCTACTGGACTACTGACCTTATGGAATATGCACTTCGACTAATTATTACACGACCTGGATTTGACATCATTCGTCTCGTACAATATCTTACCTACCCTGATCCCTCTGGTAAATGCTCATATGATGTTTTGACGTATGATGCCTACGTGTACAACGATATGGGAAACAAGACGCCTGTGTGGTTTTCTCTTTTCAGACGTGTTTGTCGACGTGGAATCAGTCCAGCCTATGCAAACTGTGCCAACCGATTAATCGACGTGCTAGAAATCTTAGAAAAATTAGGCTTTTTTAAGCAGGATGTAATGCCACATGGACCTGTGGCTTACAACATTGGACCAGGGCGATGTACAATGAAACGCCATCAATTGCCACAGAGAGTTTCCGCATCCGATATCCGACTAATGCCACCCCCTGAGGCCGCTGAGGCGATGCGAGCGATCGCTGTCGATCGAGATGAATGCTTTGCATTCATGGTTATTTGGCTCAATAAATTGAGGAATCGATGCCTTACAAAGCCCTATCAGCGACTCGCCAACATCTTACTGGCGGGTCTCGTTGAGACACAGATGCTGGAGGACTTCATAATTCCACCGGCACAAGTGGATCCTAAAGAGATCCTCTGGCCTCAGTGGATGGAATTGGGAACTGGACTTGCTCAACAGGTGCCCAACACCAATTGGAAGTCATGTCAGGAAGAAATAAACATCTTCAGTGAAGATGTCTTCGATTCCTACGCTCTGGAACCATTGCAAGTTAATGAACTGCGCTTGGAACTGAAAAAGTTGGCATTTGTTCGGGGATTATTGGATGAAAATATTTGCGAGAAATTAAAAGAATTAAAAAAGACACCGATATCAACTACCAATCCGACTCAAAAATCAGGCAACATATCAATTTCCGTGGGGAAAGCACAGGCAAGAGCCATGACGGGATTATTTACGACTGATAGCCATCTTGTTTCTGATGAGGCAAAGCAAAGTGGCGACACTGGGGTCAATCTATCGAACACCTTGTCGCAATCCCATTCAGTGGTCCCACGACCACGAAACGCCTCCTCTGACGCCTTTAATCAGCATGCTTCGGAGGATCAGGGCGATTTGAAAGGCCACCAGTCCAGGGCACCACGAGTTGTCAATCGATCAAATGTAAACAACAATGTGGCATCGCGACCGAAAACTACTATGCCAATCCAGGATAAGAAACCGGTAACAAGACGAAGACCGCGATCTGTGAAAACACCCAGTCCCAAACCGGTTTTGGTGGTGGTGAAACAGAAGAACGCCTCACTTTCAGCTAAGGATTCTTCAACGTCAAACAATAAGCGCAAACCTCGCCCAAGATGGCGAATCTGAGACGCCTCGATTTATGACCGTCCGACTTGATTTTTATAACCTCCATATAGCTACTGAATTAATACATTATATGCCAACAAAAATTTGTCGCCTTCTCTTGAGGGATGCTCACTTTGAGGTCAAGTTTTCACCAAGAACCACTGGAACCTCTGTACTCGACTGATACTTGTGAACATGAGGCGAATCTCCTCCAACCCCAACGCCAGCGATCCTATCGACATTATTGTAGAAAACACGTAAGTTGTACAACACCATCATTATCCTTAACTGGGAAGCGAGAAAGTTGAACGTATTATGCTAGCCATTCTAGTAAAATTTAGTCACTGGAAGCCATCAAATGTATCTGTGAGTTTATAGAACTGTCTCCTGTGGACTACTGAGGTCGCCAAGGTAGGGATCGTCGTTAACTGAAATGACCTTACCACCGTAGAGCCACTTACACCACTCAAGTATCCCACTACTGAGTGACCAAGGCGCCTATCCCATAGAGAGTTTGAAGTCTTCTGTACGAGAGGATACACGCAATTGACTTGCCCCATTATGGCGTGTGAGCTGGCCGCTATAAGTAGTGACCCTACTTGAAAGGTCAAACTTCACATCTAAAATGGAAGATTTATATTTCAAGTCAATTTGCACATTTCGTTGCTGCCGACGTCCCATTTAAGAGCCACCTAACTGTACAGACACACACAGGCAGTAGTTGAAGGCCGAATGACAATTTAAACTCCTTTGCTGCATCGATTGCAAGCAAAAGAGGAATTATGAATGCCACGGAACGACTTGTCCTAGAGGAGCTGAAGGCACTGAAAGAATTCCTTTTCGAAACGGGCCTGAGCAACCCTATATGGGTCCTCCTCGTGCCCCTGGTCTGCGGTCTCTTCGCCTCACAGATTCTATGGATGACCTACGTTTTGTGGCTGGAGAGGCCTATCGTAGTGAATCGAAAGCACATGAAAGAGGAAGAGGAGGAGGCTGAGATTGGGGGTGATGCAGAGGGAACAAAGAGGGAGGGCGTCAAAGGTGGTGAACTTGAAACCGTGAGGAATAAGGAAAGGAAGGAATTAAAAGAGGACAGAGAAAGTGGGAGCGATGGCGATCAAAAGGCTCCGCCTACTCCACTGCGCTACAAGGTGCAACCCTCGGTGGCTGTGGCCTCGACTTTTCCCCTTCCTCTGCCAGAAGCTCAGTTGAGCTACTTTAATTCTTCAGTCAGTGAGCCAAATGAGCGAAGACAACACGAACAAATTCGCATCATCTTTGCAACTGCTAACAGTAACAGGAAAATGAGTAGAAGATAGGCGTTTTAACGAAGTACCTACGGTAGTAAAAACGCGCCTTCTTCCATCAACCCAACACACTTGCCTTGTGGGATGCCAAGATGCCGATGAATCGCAAACTCAAAAACGCTTGTTTGGATAGGTTAAGGGAGATACCTTGACAATTTGCTATCATTATAATCTCAAACCTGGAGAGGTTATGATCCCCAAGGGGGGAGGGGGAAATAATATGGGCATCGATGGAACATGCTAAGACATGTTTAACTTACCTTCGAAGAGAAGGTGAAGTTCCAGCGTCTTGCGGAGAGGCGTCCAAGTTACCCGGAATAACATAGCTGTTTAGTAAAACGGGTATTCTGCTGAGAGCTTAGTGTTCTTTCGCCCTTTTGATCGCACTCGCCTGTTTTCTCAAGTTACTGGTCCAAGGCATTTCATGCAACAATTCCAAAAAACTGATGCCGACTTCCCGAAGCACTAGCACACTGAACAATGGAAATCTAAGGCATGTCTGCTTAAGGACAGTGCGTCAATTTAGACGCAAGAGTCCGTTATAAAAGCATCACACATTCCTTAAGCTGGGATAAGAAATTTATGCCTGTATTTCAAAAAGTTGACTCCAACTGGTATTGAAACGCGCCCTGCCATCCAGTTGGGTCGAAAAGAGGCGCAAGGACGTCGCACTCCTAGGGTCCGATTTGCCATATTATTGTAGCCATGGTGTGAATACACATCCATCGAGGCCACAGTCATCAACAAAATTCATGCACAAAGTCGTCAAGTTTTCAGAGAATCGTACCAAAAAGAGCCGATCATTACTAAGTGGCTACGTCGGCCAACACGAAATATGCTGTTTTCAATTTCATTCTTCCCTAGAGGTGAATAAAAAAAACTACCTTGTAGAGATCTAGGATGTGTTAACAATAATTCACGACGAGGCATCGCACAGTTGATTAAACTATGACTGAGCTTATCCAATTGTTCACCTCCGCAAAGGTGAAAATGAGACAGGTCTCCTCGATACCTGCGATGCAAAGTAAACAATTGAACAGACACATTGTCGAATAATCAAAGGGAATGATCTTTTCTTAAAAGGGAGGCAACAAAATTTATAAAGTTGGCGCAAAACGGGAATGGTAAGGAAATATGGCAAAAGTAGAATTAAGTGGGGAGGGAGGACAGGAGAAGGGGAAAGGAATCATTTTGAAGCCACCTTGGGAGTCCAGCGATAGGTGTTCGAGTAAACAAAGCCAACACGACGCATCAATTCGTCCGCCTCTGGTGGACCGTTTCGGCTGAATGAGAGGGAGGAAAAAGATAGCAAGAAGAAAGGCGTTCGACCATTCTGACGTGCCTAACCGACGTCCCATTTGATGTTTAAATTATTTCCATCTCGATTTGTGCCAAGACTGCCACATGAGCTGGAATATGAAACACCCGAATTCGTGGATTCAAATGAATTATTGGCCTCAGAATTGTTGCCCTTTAGTATGCAAGATCATCATCGTAAATGGAACTTGATCACACCGCCCAAAATCCACCTATAGAAATAATGGCTTTAGAATTTAAATCAGTCTCCGTGACAATATGCATCTCGATTTAGTTAACAAATTGTGTCACTTTATTGGTGATGCAAGAGGACTGTGTAGATTCATTGAGAACAATAAGAGGTTTTGAACTAGGACGGCGCCTTTATTTCAAGTACAACGCAATTTCCACCAGTGAAAGGCCTAAATACTACTTTGCCATGACCATGACCTTTAGCGGTCGTCAATTAAGGTCAAGTTTTCTACATAGGAGAGGGGGGGAGAGAATCACAACGAGAAACAGTTGCCATATTAAAAACAAATAAAAACTTCTTCTGCAATCGGAGAACAAACTCATAAAAGTGTAATGTTTAGAATGAATACTTGGGAAGGAGTGATCACTCTCAACCCTTTCTACACCACCACTTCCTAATTAAGTTGTCACTATGCTTACCGTAACACTAAGGAGAAAGTGACGTAGAAATGAATAAATATAAAGTAGGAGAAACTGTCACAAGTTAGTATCCGTGGTTTGTCTTCACAGCTAGGTGTCAAACCAGTAGTGTAGCCGTACAGGCGCTTTTCATACATGAACATATGTGTCGACACTGTTTAAACAACATCTTTCATTTCAATCCCGAATTCTTCAACTACTAAAACCATTGCGACAGTTGCTTAACTTAAAAAGCGGAATGGGAACAAGGCAAAATGCAAGTTACTGACCCATACTGTCCCTCAAAATCCCTGATGGAGAGCTCGATTACACATCGCCTCTAACCAATGCACCAAATTTACGTTAGCCGATGAAGAGGTCTATTTCCTCACCTGCCATGTACGTAGGGGAATGGCTTGACTTTCTGCTTTTCCAACTCCTGTAGAGCAGGTGTGAAAATTCGCCAAGCTTCATCGAGTTCGTCATATCGAACAAAGTTGGTTTGCGAGCCCGAGAAGACGTCCAAGAGGAGGCGCTCGTAGGCGTCTGGTAGCTTGATATGCTTAAAAAGACCATGGGAAGTGAGTTTAGAGGGTTCAGAAGATTCCACACATCAGTCGCTCACAATCTAGGGCAGAGGCAATCTATCACATGCCTTGAGGATTGGTTGACAAAAGTATTACCACACTATGCCTTTCGCAACCGTGTTAAGGAAATGGGTTTATAAATGACAGGAAGAGCACCACTACCACACTTTCAAAACAGCTTCCAACTACTCATAAAAAGTCAAACTAATCGTAAAATTATTTACCTGCATCCACTGTTATCAAGTGGGGATATTGCTAAAACGCTTAAGATGGATGTGACAGTTGAGTTTAAAACTCAAAAGAAAAAGAGTTTCAAATCAATTCGATTGTCAAAGAGCCACAAAAAGTTATTTAATCACTTTGACTTCAAAATACCTCTTTGACACTAAAAAAAGTTGCTTTAGATGTGGTCAAAATTTTTTTTGCGTTATGCAGAATCGCAATCGGAGTAAATGTTTGTCTTTTGCAAGAAAAATTTAGCCTATTGATGGGTTCTTTTCCATTCGTTTGAATAGGATGCTAAGGTTTCTGTACAGATAGACAAATGTGCGATAAATTTAACTTTATTAACAGCCAAAGCCCTATGATAAAACCGATGTCACAGCTCAGTGACACAACTATAAGCAATTACAAGGTCACTGTTGCCAAGAGAAATTAGCTGTAACCCCATCAAGGAAGTGGACAAATTTGCCAATTCAGCTCTCCTTTTTGTTTGATCGCAAATGGCATGTGCACATATGAAACACAATGAAATAAACCCCAGTTGACACAATCTTTTAAGTACCACTCAATTCCAATTCCCACGTAAAGCCTCTTCACCAGGCGCCGCAATGATCTCTTCAAACTGAAGATGACTCATAAAGGGCCAAATATTTGCTATTACGTGGTTTGTCTCCATTCCTGACTGAAAAATACTGGAAAAAGGTTTATGCCGAAGCGAATCGGCTGCTTTTCTACGAGAGACATTGGGTCAGCAAATAGGCCAAGCTTGATGCAAGCATTACAAAGTTTCATAGTCACAATAATTCGCTATTCGTAAGCAGGACCATTTCATTGCTGGCTGAGAACTTTACGACCATATTTTACCTTTCTACAGTTGACTGAAGGCCTAGCAAATCGCGAGGCCCGACGCAACATTCCGAATCAAAACAAGACAGTAAAAAGGCTGTTATCAACAATCCTTGTGGGTAAATAGGAGGGTTTGCGTGACTCACAAGCGGAGACTATCCATCCACCAATGGAGACTAGGTGACAGTGACTGGGGAATGAGCCTTGTAAACACCCAAGTAAACTGCAAAAGTGCTGCAAACTATAACAATAAATCTGCTTTATGGTTTCACCCAGCGTGAAACGGGAGATCTTTCTAAACATCACAAAAAATTTGGAATGACGAAGCCAATTGATGCAAAATCTTAAAACATTCGCTTCCAGAGCCCCAAAAGAAATTAACTACCACAGTTAAGGTATTTTACAGCACAAATAAAAGGCCAATTCGCATGAACTTTTAAGAGACTTAAAAGTTAACCAAAAACTAAAAAAAATATAACGATCCTTATTTTTAACTCCACCAATATATACACAGCACGATTTGGTGCAACGATGTAGCACAGATCGACAAGAGGTGCGTCACATATGCGTGGTATCGGAAGAGAACGTGAAATGGAAAAGACCGATTTCACCAACTCATTTTTAGCTTAAAATTGAGGGGAAGGGAAAGAGGCGCCTGCAAACCTACCTCATATCGATGGGAGTAGGTGAGATCCAATTCTGTCAGTTCCGGAATAAAGTCCATGCCAGGCCGTTTGGTCATTAACTTCAAGTAGACCGCCTCGCCAGGCTGTACACGGATTACAAGCTCATTACGCGAGACCGAAAAGTCCCCTTGGGCAGTGGTGCCGAAAATGTCAAAAGCTATGTCCTTGAACTGAATCCTCACCTCCGCCTTACGCTCATTCAGAGCTGGAATGTAGGTATTCAAAATAACACAGTTGTGAAAGCATTGATTTGAAGGAGAATTTTTCACATAATGCATTCACGCTCAAGATTAGTCTGGGTGTACGCTTCGAGATGGTGACGTAAAACATTGGGGTACTCACTGCTACACACCCAACCTAGTCGATTTTACGATGGCGTTACATGACGTCCCTTTGTATCCAACTTTCGTTAGGCAATGATCAATCTCAAATTGAAAAAAAAAACAAAGTTCAAATTCACCTAACCTTAAAGCACTAGCACTGGGGCTCAATAAAGGCATCTTCATCACCTTCCAAAGCTTCTAGCCGTTGTTTTTAAAAGAACACCAGGCAAATTTAGTACTTTCAGCTACGTTCTCTGTCTCAAACTAACAGTAGCCTTGAGCAGGTCTAGTAACAAACTGAAAAATGATGGTGAAGCGGTGAAAACACGACAGCCAATATAGCCTAGACTGAATTGGTTACCTTTTCCTGCGCGTAGAATGAAGGGAACACCCTGCCAGCGATCATTTGAGATGTAGAGGACCGCACAGGCATATGTAGGTGTGATCGAATCTACAAGGTCCCATGAACAATCGCTCAGAAATAGCTCAAAAATATATTTTAAAATACTTAAGGAATTGGGCAAGAAACAAAAATGACCTTTAGAGACAGTGGGGTCGTCAAGATAGCCCTGCTTGCCCTCCTCGTCTTCGGCGTCGGGATTGCGAACGTACTGACCGACCACAAGATTGGCCAAAGTGAGGGGTTTAATAGAACGCAGAACCTTTACCTGAAATGAGAAATGTGTGGGTTTTAAAGCGACGTGGATATCATTCTCAGTTGAAAAGCCAATCTTCAATGAACTATTTCGAAGAATGTCTTTTGTTCCTACATGTAAAAAAGTTACGCGGTTTTCAAGAGTTTGGCTTAACGAAAGTGGGTTAGTGCTACTGCGTCTGGGTAGACAAATGGCTGAATCTTTAATGGTTCCCAAATGGGAAAGAATGACAATTGACGAATTTCTTAACCTTTTCGCCGCGAATGTCTTCAGCACTCAAAGAAAGAGGCTTTTCCATGGCGAGCAGGGCAAGGACTTGGATGAGGTGATTCTGAAGTACGTCGCTAACAAAGGAGAAAGTCAGGTACACAAACTTATCAGACATTATTATATTAGGGATTAAAGCGTATCAGAAAGGCTGAAGCAAAGCGTTTGGGCGGACTTTTCAACGAAGTTTATCTAGTGACTTTCAAAATACTGACTTCTTAAGGTACCCTGGTCACATGAATGGTCTAGGAGCCTCGAAAGCACAATGCAAATCTATCCAAATCCAATGAACCCAATAGTGCCATCAAAAGCTGTGAAAAAATTATTTACCCTATTTACAGAATCTCAACCTTTCATTTTTCATCTTTTGACGACTGCTAGATGAGTCTCTTATAAAAGTGACAGTTGTTAACAAATTGCCTAGCCAACGACATGATTTCCTATTGGATTGAAAATGTTAGAATGGGTTACCTAATAGTTGATCAGGCATCAGATTATTGAACAGACTGAGGTTGTCAGTGTCACATTTAACAGGCTCAGCGTTGGTTGCCCCATTGTTTAAATGTGTTTTGATGGATTAAAGACAGATGTACGAAACAAGGCGTCCAATTTTATCGAAATGACCCTACATGCACTTGCGGACTAGCTTGAAAAGGTTCGCCTTTGAAGCCAAACAATTACCATGTTTTTGAGAAATTCAATGAAAAAAAGGTATGGAGTAAATACGATAATGCTTTTGGATAAACCATTGCCACAAGAAGCCATGAAAGCAGAAAGCGAATCAGAGAAGAAATAGGATGGGATTCATAACTTCATCACAATACGGGGAGATGTAATGATGCACATTCAACAATTTTCCACATAAAAGCATTTTTCGTTGCCGGGACATGAGCATTTCCAAAATAACACCGCCATCCACATGTGCGAAACGAATGCATAGCGTATTTACCTTGGGCGACCGATCGAAGAAATAGAAAACAAAGTTGCAACGAACCGAAAAAGCGCGAGTCCCGTTTACAAAAAAAAAAACAGTTTTAAGAAGACGGTTTACCGAATCACGCCGAAATCATCGAAATAGCCACCGCGACCAGAGGTTCCAAAGGGCTCCTTGAAGGAAATCGTCACGTTGCTGATGTGCTCACGATTCCACAAGGGGCTGACTACCATATTTGCGAATCTAGAAGATCGAGAAATGAACACGGAAATCGAAAAATGGGAGCTCAATCATAGAAAAGTACATTTTAAATCCACGTGGCATCAAATCAACTTTGAGCACTTTGACGAGCAGAAAGGTGTTACAAAATACCACTTTTATTACAGTATTTGAAAACCATTTTTCAGATAAAATGAAAGTTTTGACAGGAAATAGGAGGAAAGCACTAGTATTCATCCTCAAGTATGCCTACTTGTGAAAGCGTGAGCTCTCTACATTGTGTTCTGGCTCCAGTCCAGCTGCCAGTGAACAGCACTGATCTCCATTATCCAAAATACCAAATCTGGGTTTTCTAACAAGCATTATGCCGCTTCAGATTCAATCCATTAATTCTTGGTTAGAGGATACCAGATCAGCGTAGCTAAGGCAGATGAGTCAACTGGAAGGGACGTCAGCTTGTCGATGTTCCGTTGTAATTGGGGAAAGTAAACTGAAGAAAACGTTGAAGCACGAACCTTAGGATGAGTAGGTTTTGCACCATCTCCTTGCCCAGGTAGTGGTCAATACGAAAAATCTGCTGCTCTTGGAACAGGCCAGACAGATGGTCAGAGAGTTTGCGAGCGGATTCCAGATCTCGTCCAAAGGGCTTCTCGATGATTAAACGAGTCCAAACATCGGGGCTAAGATGAGTAAGGGCAAGGAGTGCTACAGATTTCGAAAATAGCTCTAGCATTATGGCTCCGTGAAAAATGTGTACAAAAGAGATCAAACGTCCAGTGTAGTTCTACCCGCATGCACCATTACTTCGTACAATGATTGCCTGATTTATATCGTTTTCCTCGTAAATCGCGATAATGAGCAAAGAAACCCATGTTTAAACAGCGTTTTCTGCATTCCACAGATAAAAACTGAGCAAGAAAAATAATTCAAAACGACAAGATGTGCAAGAAATTGTTATTTTCCATGGAAACACCTTCCTCTCCCACTGTGTTGAATTAATGTAGAGCTGTACAGAGTGGCACTTCCTCAACATAGCAGCAAAGAGAAGCATGGTTGACGTCTGAAAAGCGCTGTTGCCAAAGTAATTCGATCCTCGAGATGCATTTTACAATCCTTCAATAAGACTGCTTTGGATCTAGCAGTGCACACCGCTAGAATACTTACTTTTAGAATGGTAGACTTCAAGACTGACACAAATTTAATTGTTCTGTAGATACAATCTTGCATTGAGGCTACGTGAATTGAATGAACTACCCAGATTCCTTCAATACATAACTATTGACAATTTACTTGATGATAAGCTAAAGGTGAAACATCTAATTTAGCCAAATGTAAAGAAAAAGATTTCATTAAATGAACAAGTGAAAACGCATTAATGCGAAAATTACCACTAAACAAGGAGGGTAAAACAAAGTTATACAGGTAAGGAGACCATCATTTTTGATTTGATCTAAATTTTAAGCGGACCATATTGGTTTTGCATACGGTAAAGAACCGAAAAATAAGTACGGAGAGTTGAACTCAGTTGCATATCGAGGTGCAACAGACCTAATACTCCTTGGCAGTGTTGAGTGCTGAAAAAATGGGACAAATGCGGCCTCTGAAGGTAAAGATCAGAAAACTTTAAAATATTCCCCAAAATGTGAATTAAATGAGAGATGAGGTATCGAAATAAACAGATGATTAGGAAAACATTGGCCCATACTGTCGACTCTTGCAGCATTCCGCCAAATGTGACGATACAGACATGTAAGTCGAGGGCGGTAGGGCCAGATAAAAGATTCGGTTCACCAGTTGACCATAGTTCGATACTATGGTTCTATCAAGTGCCTCAAAGTCCTTAGTCTCTGTGTAGCTGCCCCTCACGTACGTGTTGTCTTTCCAAAAACTATTGAAACAATCTACCTCCTCCGCCTTGTCGTTGTTCACCTACGAAACACAAGTATGGGGTTTAAAGGGTTCGACAACACTTACTTTCATGTAAGGACTCGACTTCTCCCTAATTGTATCGATGGTAATGTCAGAACGAGCATAGCCAATGAAGAAAGTTTTTCTAGGGAGAAGACGATCCCGGTAGAGCCACCACAATGTGGGGTAGATCTTCTTACGTGCGAGATCGCCCGACGCACCCAAGATCACGAAAACGTGTGAGTGGACTTCATCACCATGGAAAGTAGATTTGATAAGATAAAGACACACTTTATCCATAAGAAAGGCCAACCTGGGGAAGCAGAGACAGATGCATTGAGGAGGTGGCATTGACTTAGAGAGAGACCATTCCCCTATACTGTACGTAAATGTTTTGGGAGGCTCCACCTCACACACCACATTAAATAGTCGTTTTCGCAGGGAAGGGTGTGAGAGGAGTAAGTAGGCATGTGCATTATGGGCGTGGTTTCCCCTCAATAATTGATGTAGACTCAAATAACGGATTAAGAAAACTGAAAGCAGAAATTTAGTGAGGAAAGTGGCAAAATTGACATAAGATAGCTTTAAATAATGCATTTACCTAAAAAACTAATAACTGAAGTTATAAGCATATATACCATAAAATAGGCAACAAGGAATGAGATCCAGACGAGAAAGGTGAAAATTTGCTCACGAAATAGGGTCGGAAAGGTTAACAAGAAGCTCATCCCATAAGGTTAGTAATAAAAGATATTGGATGGATGGCCAGGATAAGCTAAATACAAGCGCATCATTTGTTCAAAACAAAGATACAAGCCATGTTTCAAGAGCAAATACTCTACGAATCGCTCAGCACGACAGAGGCAGAGCAAACTCATCGACGAACTATGTAACAAAGCCTTAAGAGCTAGAATGAGCAAACCCATTAAAAGGAATAACCCGACTTAATCACAACCGATTGCATCACGTCACTAGCATAAGTAGATGGATTTAGTTCTAATGTATGGTTTCCGAAGCTAGAGGGCGGCTACAAAGATTACAATTAGGACATTCTAGAGACAAATACAAGGGACGAAACGCCAAGATATTGTGTTTACACTAAAACATATTTGGAGCAGCAGTCCAAAAAAACTAGCAGCACAATTCCTAATTGACCAGAAAAGATAAGAACAAATAGGTGCACCAAACATGTTTGTTAAAAAGATGCGGAAACACAAGCCAAAGAAGAAATCCGTTAACAATAGCACGCGGAAGAAGGAGAACACAAGCATCCTCCAATCAGTAGTATGTTGATGATTTAATCTGGAATAGAAAAACAACTAAGAAAACCTAATATAGAATGCAGTTTGAAATCACGCAATTTTTTTATATTTGCAGAACAAGTCAGTAAAGAATTTTTGAGACGGACGCATAAATTAAGATGATGCCACATTATCCGATAAATTGCAGCTCTGTTCTGTGTTAAAACCACACTGTGCCAATGTGCTAGCATTTTTTATTCCATATTCAAAAAATGGCTGGGGTAGGCTCATTATAACATCAGCAATATCTGGAATCATATTTTCGGGCACATTATATCTGCGTCTACAAATGCATACGGACAACTAATCGATCCCTTTTATGAAACTCTTTTAAATTATACTTTTGTACCTGACTAAGGGATCAACAATCCGTCAGTCTCATCGTGCAATTCGGGCTTCGTTCGATGATATTCTAATGAAACGCAGTGTAGATAGAAGTAGTAATTTAAAATACCAATATTTGCGGTTGTCGAGCCTTGTAAATTTACCCGCGGTGGTTAATTGCAATTGTGTGATCGGGTTCCCTCATCTTTGAATCACGCTGATTTGATGCGAACGCGTAAGTTTTCGTCGTCGTTATTATTCGTCGTTAATTTACTCCTCTGACTCACAGATTTTTCTGGAGCCAATGGAGGTAAGGGTTTTGCACGCACTTTTTCAACTCATCTGATTTAGAGAATGGTTTTCTTTCGAGTTTATTTTTCGTTAATATTCCTTGGAATTTATTGCTCATGCTACTCCTGATGGCATTTGTTGAACACGTTTATAGGGTAGCTTTAATATTTTTTTAGGTGGTCTATATTTCTCATGGAGGATTTCATTGGTGTCTACAAATGGAAACTGAGCAGTTGTATTCCATTTAGTATTTTGGTTTGATGCATAGGTTCATCATCACAACAATCAAGTCGCCGAGGTCTTCCAAGCATTTCCGATCTGGTCGCCATCGGTTTACAACCAAATATGGCAGATAGCAGTTCCATGTCTCCATCAAAACCATCCGTCGCTCTATTGACTTCATTGCGGTCTAGCTCAAGAGTCAAGGCACAAGATGTGGTCCTTGCTACTGTGTTCGATGAGGAAAGGGACGTTGAACCAACCAAGCATAAAAGGTGTCAGCGTATTCCCTACACGGACCAGGACGATTGGGTCATTCTGGATTACATCATTACAAACAATCTTGTGAGGTAAGTTGCTTTCCAACTGCCTGTTCTTGGCTTTCCACGTTATTTCGCTTCAGATCATTTTACCAGTTTGCCTTCAAGCACAGCTGTTGTATCTACACAGTCTGAAATTCCACGTTTTTGCAACATTCTAATTTGTGACAGCTTTAATTTTGGGATTGGTTTCTATAATTGGTTAAAATCGCTTAGAAAGATATTTGATTTGATCACTTAAGCAACGATTTGTAAAGGGAGATTTTTTTTCGGGCTGATATGTTAATTTTATTTGGAAGCTTCGCATTGGGTGGTAATGGGTGGATCTGCTCTGAATCTAGATTAGCTTTCCTAAACTAATGCTCTTTCCCTCAGTAAGGTCCGGAACCATAAAACGTGGATTCAGCTGGAGACCGCTGGTGTGACCCTCCATTCTGCGGAGTCGATGCGTAGTCGTTTCATGCACAGTATCGTCCACCACCTTGGGGAAGTGCTACATTCCACTTCGGAAGGGAGGCGCAAGTACGGCAATGTGAACTTTGTAAATGGGCTCTGTCAATTTTTTGCCAACGAGTCGAACGAGTCTGATTCTCCTATCTGTGACAAGGAGTCATCTGTTGCCTTCTCTGATGTCGCTTATTTTACAAGTGATAATTCGGTGCATGATGGTGATCCTAATGTTTGTAAGTCATGAAAGCATGTTTTGTGTTTGAACTGCGGAGCTTTTGGCTTAATAGAGCTTCTCGGAAGCGGCTAAGGTGAATCAAGTTGTCAAATATAAATCGAATGTTCTTAAGAATTTAAGTATTATACCAATCTGTTGCTGCTTATGTGAACTAGATGCTTTATCTATGTTATTAAAGTGACTCATTTAAAGCCCTAGAGTAGAAATTTACCATGAAGAATGCCTAATAACAAGGACGACACATTTTTGCTGATATCTAGCGTTGTAGTTATGTAGTCAGCGCAAAAATATCACGTTTTTTGTTCGGTGTAATAATTTTTTCCCCACTTTCATGTCGTTGACTTTTTGTGAATAGTCTCCATATTTAATCTTGCTCTAGTTACATCTCCAAGCCTTCCCCGACCACCTCTTAATGAGCAGGTCAAGTTGGTTGATTATGAAAATACTCAACCCCAACAGAGTGAAGAGAATCAGGGTAATGCTTTCGCTGAAATGTCCTCCAATCCCAATTCACTTCAGGGAACCCTCACTGCACGCAGCCCTTCTGCACGTCCCAATCGGCGTCTCTCGTTGAGTTTGAATAATACTCTCATGCGAGTCAGATATCTTCGTTCTAGATGTATTTTCTCCAGAACTCAATCCACCTCTACAAGGACTATGCGTTCTTCAGTTAATAAAGTCCGTGAAGCAGTTGATGTGGATCCTCGCGATACAGCAACAGGTGACATATCTGTCCAGACACTGTCAAAATCACTAAGGCCTTCCAAAATGCGAAAGTCTGATGGCTCTTCAAGCGGTTCGGGTAAAAAAAGCGAGACGCTTTTGAATGCTGAGACAAAAAGTCCACGCAAAGCAGCGCTTGGGAAGTCTTATTTGACTAAACCCTTAAAAAAAGCGGCTACTCGAGCTGTGAAAAATAGTGCGATGGTATTGCGTTCCACGGTTAATAGTCAACAAGAGTCTGTGGAGATCGATTCTGACTCATCTTTCACTAAGCCAGTTTTGTCTGTGCGATCAGGTGCTGAATCGCCTAAAACTTCCGTTGATAATCAGCCTGTTGCACCTGCTTGTAATAATTCCAAAAGAAGATCGGAACGGTTGCTTCATAGGAGCTTTGAGGCGGTTGACTTGGACTCCGTCAACCCGTCCCCTGAGGTACTTGAGTTAGACTCGAATAACTTGCCAAATGAAGATCCTCCTAGCATCGAAGTTATTCCGGATACCCTCTCAGTGATTAGCTTAAATCGTTCGACAAACACAGATGAGCGTCAGGGCCACTCTGACCTCTCAAGTTCTTGCCTTCACAACAACCATGCCAGTCTCAATAACACGCCGTCAAAAGTGAGCCACTCTTTTTTTCCAAACACTTTTTTGTTTTCAATATAATAATGGAGTTTATTGTCTGTTGGTTATTTGGAAGCTCTGGTCAGCTACTTTTTGCGGTATTTCTATTATCATCCCGACTTTTCACTTGTTACACATTGTGCATATCGCATGAATCAGAGCACCACTCTTCAACCTGTTGGCATTTGCAGCATTTGCTGGTTTTATTTTGGGTTTCGTCGGGTCGAGTATTCTATTCACCCATGGTTGTCATTTCGTCACGATTTGTCTAAGCTTAAGGTTGAAATAAACCATGGGTTGAAATTGCACTGTGTCCTCAAATTTGTCAATACTGTTAGACGTCTTGGTGACAATTCTACCCTACTAATGCAATAGCTTACTTGGTGGCACCTTCAGAAATACTCATTTGTTCTGTGTTTAAAGTAGCAGATCGTCCAGTTGTTTGACAACGCCTCCAACTTTTTGGCATCCATACCCAATGTCATAATGATATCATTGTATTTTAATGCTGAAAATGCATTAAATATAAATAGTTTCATTCTTTTAAAAGTACTATCCCTTCAATCGCTTTTAAAAGGGTGGTTGCACAGGTTAGTTTTAACCAACATATCCTTTTTTCACTCAGTTCCCACTCATGCAACCAAACCCGGAAGCCGACATGAATGAAATCCTCTTCCGAGTAGCAGAATTCACTCGTCAACTCGATTCCTTCGCCCACCGGCACCGTCTCTCCTCCACCAATGCGGCTCTCCTTCTCCACGTTACCAGCGGTGACGTCAAGGCTGCTGATCGCGTGCTAATTGGTGCAAGTGGTAGTACCGACAATACCTCTTCCCTTTGGTTCCCCTCTGACGATGCCCATCTTCTTTCCCTTTCTCCCGTCGACCTTCACGCAGTATACCAGAAATTTGGACCAAAAGAGGTCTCTAGGCGCCTCGTGTACCTCGCTGACCAGTCTCTCTTTTCCTCCTCGCTCTCCCCATCCTAATCCCCTTTTGGTTCTTACTTGTGTGTAGTATACTGTAGCTTTGTTATCAGTGCTTAACATTGTAATATTAATAAAACGCCAAATATTTTGTCACCCATTTTCGATATTACGATTCCCCAGTTCTCGAATCAAGTGTTATCCTATTCATGCAGTAATGCCTTATGGAAGACCAGTATCACGCCGGCGCCGCAGAAGGTTTCATGGAACAGATTCAGCGTCGGTAATCGCAGTGGCGAAGCGAGAGGCTAAAGAAACAGCTCCGCACGCTTCAACTGGGTCAGAAACTTCTGCTTCGCCTCACGATGCTCCTCGCCACTACCACCGACAAGGGTCGGTTCCATCAGCAATGGCGGTACCGGTAGCAGTCCCTTCGCCTGATCTGCTGCGCGCTGGCCACAAGGCTGGAGTGTGGCCGCTGCGTGAACGCCTCCTCCTTGCCTCCGCTCTCCTCGATACCGACAATCAACAGCTCACTTGGCCGCCCATCTCTCGACGCCTGGCCAAATTTACCCCACCCCCCAGCTGCGGGTTTACTCGACCACCTACTTGGTGTTCAGCCAGGGCTTGTGCCAAGCAATATTCCCTTCTGTTAGATTCTGCTGAGATGTTTAGAAAACAACAAGTATGTAAACGACTTTTTTTCCTATTATTTATGTATTATTTGTCGTATAAACGTTAGCGTCCCATCAAAGTGCTCATCAACTGAAATTTCCTATGCATTGTTTATGTTTGGTGTAGCTGTCCCGGATCCCATTATTTAGGCAGTAAAATACAGGTCTGAGTCTACTCAAACTAATCAGTTGAATGACCTGTTGATGCATTACTAAATCTTAGCGCTTGTTGGGGAGTGGACGAGGCATTGTTTGTCTCGTCAAGTGATGCTGGCTCAGTTAAGCTGCGGCCTAAGAAGAACCTTATTTTCCTGCTCTAATTAGCTTTTGATTACGCGTTGTCTGTATACGACAGTTCCCCATAGCTCTAAGAATTTTTTTCCGGTAGGACTGTTTTGCTAAGTGGGTTTAAGACTACTTATGCTATGCCAAATATTACAATGGAGACTGTTTGATGAACTTCGGTGTTGGTCTCAAGTCACATTACTCTGTTCATTGGAGTGTTCCAAAGAACGTCTATTATTATCAATAACAAATGCTCTTTTGATTGCAACTGGGTCTTAAGTATCGAAAAAATCCAAATAATTTAACCTTTATTCATTCATTCGCAAGTAATTTGTCAGAATTGTCATTGTATTACCTAATGGCGTTATTGTTGTGCCATTCGTCGCGAGTTGATTACAGGTTTCAAAAATTTCACGAAGCGCCTTGTAGATGTGTTGAATTTTATAACGATATACTTAAATCCTTTTTAGGAGTATTTTTTTTAATTTTGTGTGAGGTTTTTAGGTTGACGTGGAGAGGAGTGCAGAAGAGGGCCGGGTGGTATTCCAGGCGCCAAGTGACGTGGCCGCCGCCCCCGCCACTGTCGGTCTAAGTCTCGCCGAGTTCATTGTTAAACGCCTCACCGTAGAACGTGTCGAGGAGCTGCGCAGTCAGATCATCTCTACTCGCCAGAAGTACAGGTAACTTCACACCCTTTTTCTCTTTATTCTTCCCTTCTTTTTGGATGGTGTCTGCAGAGAGTTTTGTCTGCTTGGGTGGTGGTGCTGTAGTTCCTGAGTTTTGCAAACTGCGTCGACAACCATGAGACAGAAACGAAAATGCATGATTTCTCATCTTAGCTAGAAGGACCTCGTTTTTAGCGAGTCTCACTTTCTAGCTGCACTGTAGGGACTGGATTATGTTTCATATCCCAGTCGTTTTTATGGAAACGCCTTCTTAGAACCAAATTACGTTAAAACCCAGTACTAAGTATCTTTACAGGGCCACACTCCACAGCGTTCCTCCTTCAGTGATTCTGTATTCCCTGCACTAAAAAGTGTCGAGTCAATTTTGAGTGCTATTTTCCAAGATTCCGTCTGCTTAAATATGGTTCATCTCCATTACTGGTCCGGTTCCAATGCCCTTTTTGTTGTGGATTCCCGGAGACTTAATACCCCATCCCAGAATTCTTCTTTCTATGTCATAAGCGTAATGTCTTGACATCGAAACTGGGTTTTTTATTCTTGTGGAGCAGAGCCCTTGACCCCTCCCTCCGATGCAGCACCTGGGTTATCCTTGAAGGCGTTCCAAGTGCTACTGTCAATAGGTTCGTTCATTACTAATGAGTTGAAAACTTTGAAGACTCGTAAGATCTGATCAGCATGGCTGTTGAATTTCGGGGCACATTAAAATCTGCATATTGAAATGTAGTATAAAATAGCCTCTCATCGCATGGATCTCACGACCTAGTAAGCTCCTTTTTAACGGGTGATGGGAACACGCTTGCAATCGGATGCACCTAGGACTTCTGTGTATTTTACCCAGCTCTGTTAAACAATTCAAATCATTTAGCCTCTTTGACAGGCTACAAAAGTGGTTGCAACTACTTCCCTCCAGTCAACTCTTTCTTTTAACGTTTAGACCTCTTGAGGTATTGTCGAACTTATCACAAAGAATGTTTGGGTTATTAGGTAATGGGATATAAATCACAATTGTCGATCACTTTTACGGCTTCCACTAGGCCGTTCGTTAACGGGTAATATAGTTATGCCATTGTAATGTGTCTCCAGCTGACTAAACGAGGCGGAGATGGCACTAGAGGAATGCACAAATTGCATATACTATGCCCAGAGGCCTTCGCACTGGAACGCAGCAGCATTGTTTTTTTGAATTAAAACCATTGCGGAGGTGGCAAATGCATTGACACCCTTGAATAATTATTTCTGTCTGATTGGTCAAATTTACTAACTTACTTCCATGCTTCTTGCCAAAACCATTTGGAATGAGAAACTGCGCATTTGTTGCGCTCAGTAGATCATGTTGGTAGCAACTTGTCAGACTATTGTGATCTCGTTTTTATTGCATGACAATCGGCAATTTAATCAAGAGTACAAAGTTGCTGTTTTGCTATTCAAAGTCATTGCCCTACTATTACTTCAGTTTTATAAAATTCGTTTCTTAGTAAATCACATTCCACAAAAATGTTTCGTGTTGATATTCACTGCATCTGTGGTTCAGGTAATTAATGAATGTGCTGTTTATGAATAGCTATGCTCCTTGTAAAAGGAAGGTTACACTGACTACGATCAACAGAGTACTAACGCAAGGATCCTCACCTTTAGGCTTTTCAAAGAGATGCTGGCGAAAGTAGAGAGCGGTAAGCTCGATAAATACATGGACACCCTCTGGGCCATCATTCAACGCCAACAAGAGGAGCATTCCACTTCTGGATCTGCCGAACTCCCCACGGACACACCGCCTGAGGTGGCCGAATTCGTCCGCGAACTGAACAGCTGGACGGACCCATTTGACGTTCCTCCCTCCGTGTGGATGGTTCCTGGGGGTAGCGGAGCCGCCCTCCGCAGTGTACCCTCCATCGCCAAGGTCACCACTCCAAAGAAAATGCCCCCAATTGCCGTCAAACCGAAATCTCCTCCGGAGAGAAGACCCAGTGATTCCAGTCGAAGTATATTAGACTCCTTAATTTTGGGTTACATGCATATCTTCTGTAACCTCTGGAAACACTTCGTATTACTAGTCAACATTGATTCACCAACCTTTTTCAGCAGCCATGTTTTCCGAGTTTATCAAATCTAGGGTCTGATGCCAAGTGCATTTCTTGGTTTTTACACCTTTTTGCATCCTACTTTCATTCTGGGTTTTTTTAATTGTTTATGTCGATGCGCATTGGAAGCCACTCCACCGTAGATATTCGTGAATATGTAAGTTCTAGCTGTTTTACGTTCCTTATCCTAAAAGAGGATTTCAAGTTTCCGTTCTGGAATAACAAAATGCTTCCATTTGGCTTTATTTGTGAGATGCCACCTCGATACCACTAAATCCAGTATTTCACATTCTTTTCACTGCCATTGACTCATGTCATACGGGCGTAAAATGCCATTTCTTAAGACTCGACCGCGGAGGCCGCTGAAGGCGAAGGAGGTGACGCAAGCGGTGAGAGAACCTCGACACCTTCGACGAGTGTCATGTCAGAGTCCGATCTGGAGTATGGTGAGGGTACGTTGAAAGCCGAAAGTCCCGATTCTGACAGACTAGAGGAGAAGGAGGAAGAGGAGGATTCAACAATACCTCTTCTTTCCTCTAGTGGTGACAGTCCCAAGGCAAAACCCAAGGTCGCGTGCTCCCCTGATGTTCAGTACGTCGAGCACTTTCACTCTTTTCGGCGTTGTTGAACTAGTTTCTTTAAATAATTAACATTGAAGTGCCAATTTCTCACCTAAATCCTCACACCACACGTGACGCGTGCGCTTTACTAGGTTATGGTAACTAGCCCCGAGAACTCGTCTCATAAGTAGATTGCATTTAGATCACTAAAATGGTTGTTTTTGTTCGAGGACAATTATGTTCAAATTTTGCAAAACATTCGAATCTATTGAAACTAGGAGTTGAGTGGTGTCTTGATTGTTTTTAAACCTTAAAAGAGCTATCTGCGCTCGCTTTTTCATCGCGAAAACGATGAGACATCTCTGTGTGTATGTGCATGTATTAAAAGGTATCGTTATTTTAGTAACCTCAAATCCATAGTCGTTTTTGGCTTATTGCAATAGGGTGCGCAATTTAGACTTAAATGGTCTAAATGATCACGGATACAGCCCGAATTCACTGCTCTAGAAACCTTGAATTTCCATGTTAAAAGAAGCCCAATTGTCACTTCGCAAACAGGCTTTATGATCTAGTTGGTCATAGACTCACTGGATACCTTTGGTTTTCATTTTTTCGAAATGCATTCTTTCAACCGCCCAACGTGGTTTTGGAAAGCTGGATTTTTTAGTTCATTCAACTTGGTAAGGCAATCACTTTGGGCAGCTATGACCTCTGGGGGCGTACAAATCGTTATTACATGACCGTCATACGATGAAAAGTTTGAAAAATTTCTCTTTTCTATAGTCGCAATCGAAACGCTCAGGTTGAATCTGCAGTGCCAATTTATGCACAATATCATTTACCTAGTCTTCACTGAATGAAGGGGCATAGTTTTGCATTGGTGATTTGGAACGCCGAAAGTGAAACTTCCTGACACAGGGCGACTGGAATATGGAGACGAGTTTCGATATCATTTTCCCACTTACTCTTGAGACGTTAACAAGAGTAGGAGCACCATAACGAGATCGCTTCTTTTCACCCAACTTTTGGTCAAAACTGCCCCCCCTCCCGGGTCCATGAGGTTCGCTACTGATGCATAGTACTGTTTAGCGCTTTTTTAAGGGCTGAAAAACTAAATGACCGCCATTAGCCCCTGTGCCTTTACATCGCACACAAAGGCATTATAAAGTTAATTAGGTCAATCATTCACCTTTCCTGTTTATACCTTGGTGAGTAGTGCGAAGCTGTAATGCATATTTTGTACTCAATGAACTACTTTGTGTCAAGCCTTCAAATCCATTCTTAACATCCCATGTTTTACCTCCATTTTTGACCTGACTAAATTCAAGTCAAGAACCGCTTGCTGAGGGTGCGGTATGGGATACGCTAATCGGATATTTATGCGTTTATTGCTTAAATGAAGGTCTTCTCCCATGCGTGAAGTCACTGCTGTCCTCTCTCCACAACGTCTTAATGAAGAGATGTTGGAGGATTGGAAGGGACCGAAGACAGAAAGTGACATTCAAGAGAAAGAGAAAAAGAAGGAGGCGGAGGAAGAGGAGAAAGAGGCTACTTTCCAACCACGCAGACTCCGTTTGCGTCTGAGTCGTCAGGGTGATGGAAACCTCTCTGTGGTACCCGAGAGCACTTCTTCTGCTGCTGTTGTTGCTCCCGTCCCTCCCACCCCACCGCTGCGTCTTCGTCTCTCCCTTGCCCCCACCAAGGCGTTGAAAGATCAGTGGTCTGTGGAGATTCTTGAAGAAGCCTTTCCTGACATCAAACCTGAGCAGTTTCAGGCGCCTCGGAAGAGACTACGCTCTTCTAAGTATGTGGCAGCCTTTTTTTCCGATTTGCACGGTAGGACGATGATTTACTGTGACTATTTCATTGCAGTAATGAGAGGCATGAACGCTTTGATTCAGAGGAATGTCTTCATTGGTCTTAGTGTTTAAAAATCCTGTATACGCTTCTCCACGGAAATGCAAAGCATGACTGGTTTGATTGATGTTTCCCTTTACCTCAAAGGAGTGAGTTAATGACAATCCTTGCAAAACTCATAAAATGTGTAAACTATCATAGGAGATCATGGAGGCTGTCTACCATCTGCATTACAGAGGCTTTTGAAGGCATATCAGCGTTTGGATGGAGTTAACCTGCGTTCACTTGGACTCACGAGAGTGGGAAGAGGGTTTTTTTTTAAACAACCATGAGTCAGTTCACCTAGTTACCCAAGCTCATTATCAACGAAATTCTGGCAAAATTGGTTGTCCACCACCAAATCCGCCTTTTAAGGTCATGTTACGCAATGGCTTGCTTTTGTTTGAAAGAACTGATTGCGAAACCTTTCTGTTATGATTCATTCAAATTACCTTTTGCCTTATATCCTGCCTGTCATTTATCGGGACTTATAAATTCAGAGGGTCCACACAAAGACGTTGGTTGGTGTTGGTGAAATGTTTGTAGAATTTGAATCGGAATCATGAATGCTCTTGGTTAGTGTTAGGAGTGGGGTAGAACTCGTTTCTGAACCACTTGTATTGACCACATTTTATTGTTCACAAATCAAGACATTTTCGGAGAGGGATGAGTACTTGAGTAAAGATACATGGAACAGATGATCTGTTATGCAGACGGTTCACAGGATCCTCGTCGAAACAGCTTTTCGGTTTAAATAGATCAGTTATTAAATGACAATCATGTGATCTTCTTTGTACTGGACTGTCATACGATGGTTCCCAAGTCTAACGCCTCTCCTTTCAGCCGGATAAATGATTCTGAGGTGTACGAGGCTGCCAAGTCGATTCTCACCGCGGCCGAGAAGCAGGCGTGTGCGGTGGCGAGTGGTGAGACGTCAACGCAGCGCAAGAAGATTTTTGTGCATTCAGTGCTCTCTCAACTTGCGAGAGCCGTCTACACCACTCCTGCATCCCCACTGCGAAAGGACGGTGCTGTTATCTCGGTCGACGTGGCCAGAGCGGTGTATGCTCGTATCACCTCCATCCTACAACGTTATGTAAGTTGGAGTGTCTCCAGTACATGGATGCTCGAGCAGTGAATAAAGTAGATTTGAATTTATTAATAAGTGCATACTCGTAATGAAGCTGGTGAATTAATCATAATTTCCATCTTTGAATGGGAGAAACACATTTTATTTCCAGTTAGTTTTGTTACATTTGAAGTCAGTGGTGTCGTCGAGGTGGATTTCACAAATTGCTCCCTACTTGTAGTAATAAATCTTTCATCCTGCTTCTAGACTAACACTACGCTTTGTATGGACGGGTTAAATGCTTCCGTCTCCTAGTTTTTATGCGCCGTGCTTTCGTGCGCAAAATGAATCTCATTTTAATTTTTTTCTTGTAATTGATGCAAATGTAGTAGTAGCTTCTGGAACGCCTTAGATGTCTGACCGTCCCAATTGTTTTGCTTTGTTCAGCTCAATTTGTTTTTGCATATTTTCTGGATTTTTTAAGGCGAAAAAACTCCGTTGAATAATGGTATTCCGGTCAATTGCAGTCTCTTTGCAAGGTCATCCATTTCTTTCCCCTAGTTTTCATCTTTCAAGCATATTGGAAGGGAGGCACTTTCTATTTCCACCAGACTATAGGCTGTAAGCTGGCCCATTCCTCGCGAACTGGACGCGTGGAGCCACAGCTACCCTCTTTTTTCGTCAAGTTATTTAACTTCCGAACAGAATGGGCTTTCGTTGCAGATCAAAGCTCCGTGCTCTCTTAGAATAAGTTTTTTTTGATTCCTTAATACTAACTCAGCACATAGCGCCACAATTGGTCATTGAGTTACGGCATGTCCTTCCCTGTCACTTCCAGTTGTCATGGCAATGTCGTGTGCC
Organism: Taenia solium; assembly: GCA_001870725.1. NCBI lineage: Eukaryota > Metazoa > Platyhelminthes > Cestoda > Cyclophyllidea > Taeniidae > Taenia > Taenia solium. The sequence goes on along the minus strand of MIEF01004043.1, from coordinate 355,193 downwards.
TTGGTGTTTCCGTACAAAATTACCATCGGGCAATTTCACCATGGAACGGACTTCCCTGCTCCTTGGAAGCGAGAATTAGCTGATGCCAGTGCTTCACCACACCTGTTGTCTCTGTTCCAGAGGATCCAGTTTACTTCTTTTCATTTTGAGAAATGAACGTTCTCCGTCCACTTCGTGCATTTTTTGAATGTTTTGTGTCTCCAAAGTTGGAGTCAATTTTATTTGTTATGTTTTAGGTCGCCGAATCCCCACTCAAAAGTGAACAATCCACAAAGAGCGGAAGTAGGAAACCCTCTAGGAAGAAATAGTCCGATCACGAATTTTAACTGGTTTTTATTTGTAAATTTGGCCCAACGGATACATCTTTCATTACCAAAAAGCGTTTTTGTCCTTTTGAAGCACAACATTTGAACAGCACCATGTAAAAATGCGTTCCCCCACCCGTGCGTGCATGTCTCATGTTCTGGCACTCTTTCACACCCAAGCACTCGCCAACAGGTCATTTGTTTCCCTCAATGAACCTCCGTAGGCACCTTGGTTCACTAGCAGATAATACTTCGTACAGTGGTGTAAATGCATAATGGTATCAGAACACATCGAAGGCAGCTGACAAATCAAAAGGCTCGCTCCTCACCTCACCTACCCCCTTCTCCGCGATTCATAATCCTTCAAAAAGAACGACTCTATGATGGAAAAGCTTTTAACCGTTTTTCTCTGTTCAGAGAGTAGCATCTGTTTGTGTGTGCCAGTGGCGATGAAAATAGCGGTTGACCACAGTGCTTAGCTTCGTATCTTTGCGCAAGCGTTGATGGGGAGGGAGGGAGGCAGGGAGAAGGATGTAGGCAGGGGCAAAAAGGCGGCTCACAAATTGACAATTTCGTCCTGTTGTACTTTGGGAACAGTTTCGGACTCGGAATACTGCACTGCCGACTGGTGCTTTGACTCCGGCGGAGGTCGGACAAATGTCACAGAATTGTTGGGTGGTTGAGTAGTGATCTAGGAGAGAAAGAATGGGAAGGGATATCAGAGAGGAGGATCTTGGGCTGAGCGGTTACTGGTGTCGACATTTTTATGGACAAAGACTACAAAGACGTTACGAAACGTCATTCTTGGGAAAAACTTGAGTGGATTTTGTTAGAACGGCTCATGCATTTCACTCAGCTTGTTAAAGGGCACGGGAAGTATTCTGAGGGGCTCAGAAGACATTGATGTACAGAAGTTGCTAGATAGGCGGTTCCTCTCGTAAAAACAAAACGAAAGCCTTTGGCACTACACAGCGATACAGACTAATGGTAAGAGTATGACATTCGAAATTACACTTCTGAAGAAATTGGAAGTTAGATGAAAAAGAAGCAGCACTGCATAGATTCATTCGATTGGCGAGGGTAAGAAGGTCATATCCTTTGATTAGACCTAAGTGTTGAGTCGTCAAAGGTGTATTCAAATTCCTTACAGTAGGCTTCAATTGCACAGACACCCTAGCATCACGTGAAGAATCCATAGTACAAAGGACCCACCTATGCTTGAACTAAAAGGCGTCCTCAATTGTGACACAGCAGAAACAGCCTTCCAAAGTTGGTGTGTTATAATGGGTGGAAAAAGTCATTTCTCCACGGGGCAAAAAGGCCAGAGGATGCATGTCTTTCACTCAATAGGAGTAGGATCTTTGATAAAACGATATCAGATGCATGATAGGTAGGTGAGAGTGGTTAAGTATCCATCGTGCGTGGGTTGAGACGTGAGGCAGCCAACAAAAGCACGCAAAAGGAAAGTATGGGTTGAATAGAAAATGTGGGTTAGCGGGTGAGGCCATCAACAGAACCAAAGTCCAATTGTGTGTGTGTGTGTATGTGTGTGTGGTGTTAACCTGAGTTTCCTCAAGAGTGATGGTGGTGGTGGTGCGTGAGCCTTACTTGCGCGTCGCTCTGAAGACCAATGGGGTTGGACGCCAGGGAGCTGTAGACGGGATACGTCTGCCCGCCCTGCAATATCCTCATCAGACTGGGGCGTATCGAGCTCCGCTCCTACACACACATGAAGGCACAAAATCCGCGGTAGAACACAGCCCAGAACATCAAGGCCCCTGGCACCTGACATCTTGTGTCAAAGGCCAGAAAACGCAAAGCCATCTGCCCAGCGGTTTCATGATGCGTGGACTTGAAGAAACTACCATTTTTGGATGCTGCCATGCTTAAAAATTTACTCAATCTAATAATGTTGCAGACTCTCCTCTTGGACGGCAGTCGTCAGTTAAATGGAACTTCAATGTGGTGATGAAGTGCGAATTAAAATTGAGAAATGAGGATGTCACACGAAGTGGATTACTTTAAGATAGGAAATGAATCCCTTAGCTATTGGTATAAAATCAAACTCTAGGTAACAGAGGTGGAAGAGGTTAGTGATATCCTCTGTTTTCCAATAGTTGGCAATGCTGATTCATGGGCCGGTTCCACTGAAAAGACGTTCACGTGAGCTAGACAACTTTGAGTAGGTATAAAAAAAACAAAAAAAAGGCTAAAATAGGGGGGGGGGGGTAACTGTGGAAACCGTACATGAGTAGCTTTGCGAAAAAAAATTCAGGCACTTTAGGCGTTCACCCAACGTTGCACAGAACGAACCACCAACTGAAAAACAACAGCGGCGGGGAAACGAACTTCCTCGTTGCATATTTATCTACTTGACTTAAAGGAAAGTTTCACCCTTTTATGAGGTCAGGATACGTTATTAACGAGACTGCTAAATTACGATTGAAATACGTAAGGCTACGCTGGAACTATGCATAATCTCAGAATGAACACAGTGGTTTCATGTGCCCACTACCTTAAAAAATTACCAACGCCTCTGCACCAATGAGAAAAAAACTGTGCGAGCTGAGTAATGTAACGAGAGCAGTCGGGATGTTGAAATACCTGTGCTTTGTGCACAAAATCCCTAAACTAATTAAGGCACCCAGGCTGCCTACACCGCTTGTGAGAGGAGTGCAAAGGGACCAGGGTGATGGCCACAGGAGCCAGCAAAGATGGGTGAGGGGGATACCACCTGTCGGTGAAGTGGATGAAGGACGCAAGTACCGAGTTAAAAGGGCGAATTTGCATTATTTATGCATTTGAAAATTGAAAGACCGGTGTCAAATATATTTTTGAGGACGCTTGCTGATCCGAATTTTCGCACAGATGAAGTGTTCGATTTGGCCTGACTTAAGTAGCGATGGAGAAGTTACCAAGAGGATTGACTTGGAAGAAATGTGATGTTACAAATGACTATTAGTGGCACTTCAAACCAGCGGTCCCAAACATAATTAAAGATGGGAGTTAGGCAGAGATTGCAGCGTAAGTGTGCGAGATCCGATTTAAAAATTTGCGGTAGATTCGCAATTCTTTTGAGGGAAAAAGATGTGCTTGTTACGAGTTTTGTTACAATAATCATAAAGGAATGGTTCTCAAGTGTACGATATTGTGCGGTCGAGAAAACTTCTGTGACTTAGTACAGACAAAGTGGATGAAATTTTAATTCCCAAACTATCACACCTTTTCCCTCTCTGGTGCTGTTTGAGTAGACGCAACTGGAGAGCAAATAAGCATTACGGTAAGTGCTGTTTCAAAAACTATCCCAAAAGCATGAAAGGGATGCATGTTGTCGAATGAGGCAATCAACAGATTATGCGAACGAGTGAAAGTGGGGACTGACCTTTAGCGAAGCAGGCGAAAGCGTGTTGTTTGGGAAGCCTTCTTGGACGGAGGCAATATTCCCAAAGAGGATATCTTCTTGACTTGAGTTGCCATAGTGCTGAGACATGGCAGCCTCCCGTTGATCCACAGTGGTCAACCAGTCAGCAAGTGGGAGACAGCAACGAGGCAGCGTTTCCGACAGCAGTGGCCCACTGTGGGTCAGAAGCGGTTTCAAAATGCTATCACAGAAGAGGGAAAAGAGAGCGAGAAAAACGTTATTGAGGACGTTGGGAAACTTCAACTCAGGTGATAATGACAGAAAGCAATCTCCGTCTGATGAAGTGCAAACGATTAATCCAACTGTTAAACAAGCGGCTTTATTCGCCAATAGTTTTCCTAGTCTTTTTTTTCCTACTGGAATAGAAAAGAACGTAGGCTGCATTAGTAGTTTTATTTCCGTAATCTTTATTGGTGGCCACCGAAAGGTATCAAAAAACATAGACTTCCCAGTAATTGGGCCTTCATAACTTATGCATGATGTTATTCTCGGGGAATGTTCGTTCGCCCCATTAGGATAGTACGAATTCCGGTGTAGAATAAAATCAACGGATCCTCACAAACCAAGTAAGATGGGAGGAGCAAACTCACAAATACACCAAATCTTCGGTCTTATCACTTCTCAAAGCAATTGATCTTGACAACGGTGACAGCATCTAAGGAGTAATTCATCTCAAATGCCGAATCATATCACTCACAGTGAAAGGCAATTGGTGAAATGGAGAGTAAAAGTCTCCATAAAGTCGTATGTAAATTAACCCGAGTTAATTTCATTCCTCGAGGATTACCAACGCACTGAGCACGCCGTTGATGACTGAGTCCAGTTTCGTGTCTGCCAAAAGGCAGTAACTAATAGAACACGCATTCGTTGCATGATGATGGGATCATAAGCGTAGTGGAGCCAAGTGGAAGTCATTTAGACACTGGACCACCAATGGCCCATTAGCTGTAATCATTTCCGTGGACGTAACCCTAACAGCTTAGTACTTTGATCCGCTCAACTCGTTCTAGAACTTTTACACCTTGCAAACTAAATCAAAATTCATTACCATCCCCTTTTTTTGGTGATGTTCCTGTATGCTTAGTTTAGGGTGAACCGGCATGAAGACCTACCGTGAGTCAAATTTGAACCAACAGGAATTGTGGTAGGACTTGAACCGTTTCTTGTGTGCATCGTTCTAAAAATAACAACCGAATAAGCCAAAGAATTTACACCAAAATAAGTAACTGAGCTCATAAAATGCAGTACTTTATGTTTGACACGGAGAGTCACCATCACCCAAGCTCCTAGTCTCAAATTCAGGAGTTGTGACTCATGTACCGTGCGAGCAAAGGTGTTGAACTGCGTGAAAGTGGCTGCCAAAACCCACAGAAGTGTCTTAACAGCATATTAAGTTTTTAACCTGTATCGCACACCCATGCGGACACGATCTAATGGTAGCACTTCAAAGTTATGCTTTCTGTGATGCAATTCCAATAGTACTTAAGCCCAATCCTCAGGTCAATCTATTGAAATAGAATGAGCTTGCAACAGAAAATGAAGAAAATTCCCTTACAAAGTATGATTCTCAATTGAAAATTGGCAATGTATCATGGGAAAAAGTACGAGCATAACTCACATTGTCGTCGGAGCTTCCATCTGCACCTTGGATGTAGATGCTAGAACGACAAACAACGAAATTCGAGTTGTTTACTTAAGTATAATGATAAAAATGTTGAACGAGTGAACGCTAACACCACCGTACTAATACAAGAAGACAGTATATCTGAGCCAGAAGCTGCTAAAAGCAACAGTTCCAATCAGCACAGTACATTTATGCTTGACATGAAGCAAAAATCATAGAGAGGCCCCAGAAATAGTACAAGGTATGCAATTATAGATAATATCTGTTTGGAATAAAGTTGGGCCCAAATTTAACCCCGAAAAATACCGCTCCTTACCCTCCTCAATGCCAAAGGAAGCGTCAATCAAATGCTCATCAGAATTTGCTCACTATAAAGTAACATTGCAGAAATGAATTACGATTGTGCACTAAGGCAGAGCCAATGATTCAGCACCGAGAGGTGCTTCCCACAAGACATGCGAATCTGTAATTTGACCGCAAATTACAAATGGGACGACTGAAAGGGCCATGTAGCGCTTTCGCTGTAAGAAAATTGCATATCAGATAGGGGAACCTAGTGAAAGGCAGCGAAGCCAGCATTCAGGGAGAATAGTACCCAAATGCAGTCGAAAACTGATCTAGCATCGGCTGTTGGACGTTAATAACAATACTTGCAGGCCCACAGACTGTTTGAATCACTTTAACAGGCTTTTTGGAAAGGAATCGACCGGAACAACAGACATCAGCAACTAGCGCGGGACGGGTGGTCTTGTGAAAAGCCCTTAGATCTAATAGAAATTGACAGAACACACCCACGCCTTATAACCATCAGTCGAGGGAGCATTCAGGCTCTGCGAAATGGAAAAGTCAAGAATAATAAGCCCATCGGAAACATGCGTTAGAAAAAGATTTCCACATGCATCTTAAGTTAACAGAAGTCAAGGAACGATAGGTCTTGCAGCAAGGGAACTCTCATAAAATTAAAGTCGATAAAGTCATAAGTAGCAAATTGCATGATCAACCTAATCACTTTAAGTGTTGGCGGCAAATCGTGTTTAGTCATGTGCAAAAGCTCGATTTTTGCTCACAAATTTCTCTTTATCCCCACAAGACGGCTTTCCCCAAAACGTTAAGTGCATTAGTTTAGGGGCGAGTGGATGAAAACCTCAAAGCGAACCGTTTAAGATCGGCATATTATGGCTAAAGGTTCGACCTCTGGTAAAATTTTAAGCAGTTACAAAGTTTTGCCCTGCAAAACTCCCTTCCTCAGTTACACCGAAGTGCTAGTTATTAGTTGATAGCAAGGGTGCATTCTCGGGACCACATTGTGTCGAATCAACCAGGCGAAGTTTGGAATAAAACACTAGATAAATGAGTAAGTAGAGCGATTTCAAAGATCAGAAAAATGAAAAAGCTGGTTTCCTTGTTAGGATAACTTCAGGATTGCAGCAACGCGAAATAGCTTCTGAGCGAAGACACGACATAAAAAGACAAAGAACAGACAATTGTGCCAGCACTGAATCGGCTCTGTTGCAAAAAACGAATAAAATGTCAAAGCACATAACTTACGGAATTTTCAGCCATTGGAGCACTGGGATAGCGAGGCAGCCACCCAAGAGTACAGTGATGATAACAATTAAGATGGTGGTGGAGAAAAACATCTGCCTCACTTCGGTGCTGGTATTCCGTATAGAAAGAGAGAAGGCCATTGCACCTCGAAGGCCGCAGAACACAAGTAGGTGCTGCCTATTCCAGCCAATAAGACCCTTCGTTTCGGGCACGTTGACATCGCTATTGGCGGCGGCAGGGTCGCTAGCGGGAGTAGAGATGGAGGTGGAGGAGTGAAAGCGCTGCCATCCAAAAACAGCGTTATCCAACACATCTCCCTGGAGGGTTTTCCCCCCTGACGGGCTTCGGGAACCTCGGCGACAGCAGCGGGGTGTGCAGTGGTTGCGTCGGGCGCAATTAATCAGCCGTGAGAGCGGATAAACGGCACACATGCGGGCTATCACACAAGCCAACATGGTGATGAGGATAAACCAAATGTCCCAGTTGTGCGAGGGTGCGCTAAATGTCGACACTCCAATGTAGGCAAAAACAAAGTTCTCCGCGAGGAAGCTCAGTAACTCGAAGAACTACAGTGGAAGACGATAAATACTCACATATAGTAATTGGATTATGTGCTGAACGATAATAAACTCAGAAATCTGACATTCAAGCCGACCTCCTCAGGGTACAACCCGATTCAAATGGTGCAAGACGAAACGAGGGACGACTATTGGCTTTTGTTTATACCAAAATGCAACACGAGAAAAAATGCATAACAACTCATTCAACGATAGTTTTCCAACAAGATTGCGTTTCTAATTACAACAATCAAGTTCGATCCACGAAGTGTTCAAAATGCCACATTCAAGATTTGGTCATGGATTCTACACTTTATAATCACGTGCCCTCATAGAGATAATTTGTGCCCAAAGTTGTGATAATAAAACATGCAAACCTGCTTTGTCCACACTTGTGATTCGCGTGACAGGTTGTTAAATGTGTAGTGAGCTTGAGTAACACCACAGAATAGAAGTGCAACGATACCTAAACGGAAGATTGGAACAATGTGAAAATAAAACTTGACATCAAGCAGCTGCAGAAGAATAGTGCCAAACCAACAATTCTCATTAATCATGACTCAATTACCATAAAAATGAGTAGTCTTCAACAACAGATGATTGTAAACGATAATTGAAAAATTAACAATGAATACACACGAATCTCCAGGTACCAGTAAGACCGACTGCTTCTGAGAGAGAGAATGTCGCATAGGATAGGAGAACAAAGAGGACGGTCTCCAGTATAGGGTAGTCTCGAATGTACGTGTATTTTGTTAACAATGCTGTAAAGCACCCAATCGAAGAACCGAGAATAAAGGAGCTTCCAAAATTGGTAACAAAGCTCCATACGGCAGAAAATAAAGACCGTTCAGTCAGCCCACCATGAAATGCTGGATCGAATCTATCGACTGTTCTGCAAAATTAAAAGTGAAGCGTGAGTTTATAGCCATATCTTCGCAGGAACATAAATGGATAAGTTCCAACAATCAACAGCAGTAGAACCGCATAGAGTTATGGGCCAATACGCTCTCACACCAAAAGGTGGAAACAGATAAAGCAAGTGAACCGACTCACTGGGACAGTGAAATAGCGACAGCGTCGTTGAGAACACTCTCCCCAAAGACCAGAGCATACATATCGACGTCAACATTTAAGTCATGAAAAATAGCCAAAACAGTAACTAAAGAAAAAATAAGCGGTACTGAGGCATATTTACCCGGATCAGTAGCAGATATGATCGACCCGAAGAAAAGACAATCGCTGAAACGAAGGCCTGCATTGAGATGCGGGATGAATCGTGATAGTCCAAAGCACAGAGAGCTATAGGTGTGATGACGAATGTACGACTTACGCTGTAACAATGGATGCAACGAACGTTCCAGCAAAAGCGTATGTGGTGATTGCACCGAAGTTGCTGAAAAAATGTTTCTAAAACATCACAAATCAAAGGACTACTTGCTCGTTTCATGCTATACCCAGCGGAAAATATAATTGGCGGTAGTAAAACGTTGAAAAACATTTCTGGGTTAAATGTCATCTAAGAATTACAACAATATCTCTTCATTACCCTGTAGTGTGCCGCCACAGTATCTCTGGACTCAAATTCCAAATAGTAGTGATAGTAACGAGAAGTCAGAACTGGTTCGGTTACTGTAAGATTAATTATGGCACGTTCGGGTGGTAATGTCAATGAACAGCTATTAGAAGAAGCAGGAGCCAATCCATAGACTTTACTTGTCACGAGCCGTTCGGGAATGCCATACTTAAATATGGCACCAACAATAAGACCTAGCTTGTCAGTAAAGGGCAATAAGCGTACCATACACAACAGCAAGACCCGTTTCATGGATGTAGCGGAATCTTCTGTGCTTGAAGAGCCATATGGTGAGAACAGTGAGTGCCATAAGTATTGTGTACGTGAGCATGTACACGTTATCAATGCGATGTTCATTCTCGATTCTTTCTTGTGTTTTACGGCCAATCTCATTAATATCCCCCGCTGTGCAATTATTGGTAGCGTTCATACTCACACACCCACATAGAAAAGCCACAACGATTATTTAAGTCGTGCGGGCAAAGAATGCAAAACTAGAACGCAACAATAATGTTTGTTTAGCAAAAAGCAGGAAATTTAAGTCAGCAAGTATTCTAATTAGCCCAGCTATAGCTTAGGCCTCGCTGCTTGACTAAAATAGTTTTTTTCTCGATGGAAAGTCACACAAGAAATACTGCAGTTATTTTGGTGCACTTTAAAATTCGAAGAATCCCATGTTAATGATGCTACTGTTGTTCAATTATAATGATGGGAAGTTTCAAGTTTTTTGTCTTATTTCTATTCTCTAACCTCCTGGGGCTCCCCTTAATACAAAATAAGGCGTAGAACTCGAATAGATTACATTTTTAACATCCAGTGGGATTTGGGCTACAATCATGTCTTGAACGCCAGTCACATGGAAAGGGTACAATAAAATCCTGCACTGAAACCTAAAGTTAGGCAAACAACTTATTACAACCATGTGAAATGCGCTCATGTACTCAGACGCCACTTCCCATTTTCTCCATCAAAAATTCATTTTAATAGCATAAAATTTTCAAGCAAAGAGCCATTCTGGTCTTTGATTGACATTGGATTCTAGTTCTTTAGCAATACACAGTAGCTCCATGTCTCCATAGCCTTTAAATTAGCACGCCAATGATTGAGGTACACCCAGCCTGTGGTCATCAGGTGGTAAACACTGGCAAATGTTCAACGCAGATCGTAGTTTCTTTCACAATCGATTCTTCACCACTTCTCTTTTCCTGCGCCATTCTTCGACACGAATCACGCCAGGCAAGCAACATGTTGATCAGGCCATAAACCGAGTACGATTTACGTGCACAAATTATCATCGCGATTTTAATAACCGTCAAAAGAACAAAAGCTCATTAAAAACCCCTGTTTTTATTGAAATGCATACAAAATAATAAAAGCCAGTGGACAAATCAAAATTGATGATGGGTGCCGACAGGTGGGGAAGAGGAAGATGTTCAAGTGAGACAGCGGAAGAGTGGAATGATTGTAGGTTTGAGAGGAGGGTAAATAGGAGGAAGAGCCCACCCTCACAGATCAGTGACATCGATCACAATGAGGTCTTCTTGCTCTTCTTTGGTCTTGCAGTCCTTCTGCAATGCCAAACAATAATGTTAAGCCACTGAAATGAGATCAGGTAATTCAGGTAATTCGCCAACCATGCATGAATGACACAAGCTTAAAAGATTCCACACAAAACAAAAACAGTTGAAATGAAGTAGATAGGGTCATTGCAGACATCAAAGGTGATTCAGATGCAACATATGAAGGTTTCTCACAAGCATAACCTCCCATCGGGTTGTAAATTGATCTTTTAAAAAAATGCGGGGTCAAAGTTCGTAACCACTTCGAAAGAAGTGAGTTTCTCAATGGATTGTGAAAATGTGAAAGACGAAATTATGACCCAGCAAGGCGGTAGTTAGGCATACATGGACCTCGGCTTTTAAGCCCAAAAATATAAACGTAAATTATGTTTCGGTACCTTACCACAAACACAGATTACGGAGCTAAGAGAGAGACAATACATTAATTTTGACTTTTACGTCAGCAAAAACGGTAATTAAACCAGATCGGGTAACATCGTCGGGAAAAAAGCTTGCGAATAAGGTGGAATGAAGGCAAAATTATTAGATTCTCTGGATAATCGCTAACACCTCTGAAGGAGCGAAATTGTAATCCTAACCTATTCGAGGCAAAAGTTCCAACCAATCCTTTAGAAATAGAAGCGCGGAATGGTGCAAAAACCCAAGGAGTAGGATTGATTGATACTCACAAAGCAGACACCGAGTGGGAATGTGCTAATAAAACCTACGCAATTCCTGTAAAATCCCCTCATTATAACAACAGCTCATCGCCTGGACTGACATTTGAGGTGCTGTGTCGGTGTGCATCAACTTCTGTTGCAGAAAGCCTAGTAGATGAGAGACAGGTGACACTGGTTGAAACGAGGCAGTCAATGATTTGTGTGGCCGCAATTTTGCATCATGATGCAGTCACACGAATGGTCCGAAGGCTGTCGCAACAATTCCGAGTTGTGCAAATTAGTCTTGGCTCAGTTTCACAGAATGGACAGGAAAAAAAGTAGGAGCATAGGGGTGGCCACTGTGTCACCATGGTGTCAAACGAAGTATAAATTGTCCACTAAATGGACTAAACAAGTATGGACACTTTTTCGCGCCAGCAACATGCAAGAATTCACGTCGGGGTTATTCTCACTCCCCAGGGCTTGAAGTTATTACCTGACACATGTGTGTCGTAAATATGATATGCCTTCTCTAGCAGTTCATTCCAACCAATTGCACCCAATCTTCTCATCAATACACAAGTTTCACCGAAAAAAAAGAAACAAAATAAAAACAGCGTGCCTATTCGGTTCGAGAATGATTGCATTCGTGTATTGCGGGTGGAATTTGAGCTGGTCGAGAAGAGCCTTATGACAACCTGTGACACACTGGAATGATAGAAATAGCTGGGGTGAATTGGTCGGTTCTCCTCAAAGGTTCAGCTAGCAAATGTGCTAAGGCTGATTGTTTTTTTCTTCCAGACACCAAGATACGCTTTAAAAGAGAGTGTCACAAAACCCCCTATTTGGGGGCACAAAATCGTAGACGAGAAATCTGACGTGTCATATAGCTCCAATTAAGGTGGGTACAGTCACAAAAGTGAAAGTCCGGGTTTATTTAAGTCAAGGATGTAAAAGATGGCACGAATGCACTTTCTAACATGCAATCTTGATCATACAGTTGGTAATAAGAAAGGTGATGGCATCATATTGATATTGCATGGCACAAGTCAGCCATGTCGTGGACCCATCCAGACGTCGTTAAACGGGATAGCAGACGTGCATAGAACAGTGTGTAATGGTGAACAAAGTTTATTACTAAAGAAGGCGTTAAACCCACGTGTAGTCAAGGCATGCATCAAGGGCGGTATGTTGACGTGGCACACAGCCGCCCAGTGGTAGGCGGTTCAGAGACAGCTGAACGTCTATTGGAAGATTCCAGCAGCATCTCCTAATTCATAACAGTCACTACCGTGAGCATTCAGCAAATGGAACAAGCGATGGATATTTATGTGGGAATGTGGAATACTTGTACTTTTCAAAAGATTAGCGCAAGCTGTGTGCCAAGCCTCCTTTCCGCTTTTGATCCCCGACAAGGTAAAGTCGACTGGCATAGGATGGGTCAGTCGTATTGGCAAAGTTTACTGCACTACAGCTTTCCAAGTAGTAGTTGAAAGCCAGAGCAAGTGCATGAATTGCCTAGAGGGTAGATGCAGATTCCCTCTCTGGAGAGGTAGCATTTGCCACAAGAAATCCAAAAGTTGCAGTTTGGTCTAACCTCGAGTCTCCTCCAATACGTTTTCTTTTAATTTCTGTACCAAGTGGTATAGTTGGGGGTATTGCGGCTGCCATAAGGTTTTTTGTTGGTACTTCTCCTTAGAATTGGGAGGTAGAACAGAAAACCAAGTAGCATAGGAGGGACTTCAATGGCAAAGAGCTCAATACACTCATGAAACAATAAGTCTATGAGAGAAAAAAGGATTATTAAGTCGGAATTCCAAGAATACGACTATTTAATCACCTCATTTGCATATCACACGACAGCCACATGGAGGCATTCTTCGGGCTGAGACGGCAAATGGTCTAGTGTTGACCTTTCTGTGTTTGCATGTATGCTGGTGGCATTTGTTCGTTCTGTGCCTTACTCATAAAGTAAATACGAGAAGAAGCGGCAACGAGGCTACGTAGAGCCTGCGACTACTTATATGCCGAAAAGACAGTGGAAAGTAATGGAATGGAGGACCTGACTTTGCCAAGCCAACATCAGAAAGATGGAAAGTAAGGCCATCTACACCACACCCAACATCTTACACACACATACGATATTGATGACATGATCTAAAAGAGTTGTGCGAGTAGATTTATGGAAAGATTTTGCTCGAAAATGGCCCTTTGCTCACCAGGATCTTAGTGAACGATTGACCATGACGGTTAGAGTGTTTGTAGTGTTACAATGACACTTTTTTCAGCAATTTTTAAAATTATTCAGCTGCTACTCAGTATCAAATATGTCTATAATACGATGTGATGCAATCATCCAGTACAAGATAATAAAGAGCGACGACTTAGGCAGGAAAAGCAGGGCGTCACATATATGTGACAGTGCTATGAAAATTGATGCGACAATATGAATTGTTAAATGAGCATTTATAACCCATCAACGATGCCATTAAAAGTTCCTTGTTTCTATTTTCGTAGCAAAATAGATTAAGGGATCGGCCTGTTCTGGGTGAAACATGATTACAGTAGCTGGGATGAGTGAATAATGCTGATAGTTGAGTCGCGGTAGGTACAGAGATTTTGGATTTCCGTGAATAAAATTAATCAAATGATCGGCACCTTCGTAGAAATCGCATAATTTTACTACCAATCCAGAAGTCTGCCCTAAGCATGAATACAGGATCACAGGTAATCGGTATGTAAATCGACGTGGGACACAGCCGGCATGCAGGCGGTACCCTCTTTTCGTCGACTAAAACTTCTGTACTCCGACTTTTAATGCTTGGGCTTCCTTCCAAAGATGCGGGGAAGGAAAAAGCACAAGATTTTGTGCCTCATAGTCACACACAATACCCATTTGAAATGCCAAGGAAGTCGCTTAAGGGTTGGGTCATAAACTCATTGCCTCAAATAGCGCAAGATTGAATAGGAAGACATCACATCAGTTAAGATAGTGCAAATTACGGAAACCGGCCTAGTCATTAAAATTGGCCACACCCAGTTTTTTGGACAGCATCACAGGGTGTTTTTTTTTCATCATCATAGGGGCAGTGAAGGTGGCCAGCTCGGACTAACGCGCGAAGTAGAGGTAGGGAGTGTGAGTAAGGGAATGAAGGGGCAAGCAGTGGCTGTACAAGCAGTTCAACTTTTACAAGGATTTTTTTTCACCCATAAAAAGTCAACTCTTCCTCCGCCTGGTGTCATACACACGAACAAATCAAGCAGAAGCGTGAAGCCTTGCCCTGCATAGAAAATTCTCCCCAACTTTCGAGAGTTGGAGAAACAAAACCGAGTAGCGATATTAAATTTGGCGACTGCTGATGTGTTAAAAAGGCGCTGTGATAGGACACTACAGTGTGACTAGTGAGAGATACAAGGAAACACATACGTAAACTGGTGATGGTGAATGAAGCTACCTCAAGATTAAAAATAGCAGGAGAAGCAATTTCTACTCACAAATTCCGAACAAAACCAGCAGTACATGAAATATTTAGCGCTTCTTGGTGTTCAAAATCACGCTGGGCGAGCACAAGCGCACAGAGGGGATGTAAAAATAGAAACCAGCCGAAGATTCCATGAAGGTGCGATATTGGCAAAGCAATTATATGGCCTATTCGAGGCATAAAATATTAACATAGGTGCAAAAAATAAGGAGAAGGAACCTAGGGATCATTTGATCACTTTGGAGGAGGGTCAGGAGAAATCCTGTGCAGAGAGTGTGCCGGAGGATGGGAAAAGGATGCTTTACTTCCAACGGGACGACCGTTTTAAAAGTTGGCTCAACAGTAAAGTGTGAGGCATTGTTATCAAAAGAGTTAAAAATACGACAAGTTAAGCACAGACAACAGTTCTGGCCGGGAAGAGGGATATCAAAGTTTGTAGAGAGCCATTTATTGAACACATAGGCCAAGAATTAGCCAATTCCTAGACCAGTGAAATTAGTGCTGCTCTAGCGACTAAATGTTGTTTTTTTTTACTACACAACCAACTTTTACTTCCGCTCTATGGCATAGCCTTCGGGCCATGCTAACAACCCCTCAGCCCCTCTCCGTGGCATGTAATGCTGCGATGTTGTCAAAGGCAACAAGCGCTGAACAGCACATCCCTAGGCAAATTTGCACTCCAAGTTGGCACAGGTAGAACGACATTAGGCGCCATTGTAAATGCCTCAACAATAGTGTGTCAGCATAAAACTGGTATCAACTTTTTTTATAACTGAGACACACAGAGACGAGGAGCCTGCAGATCAAGGAACTTAAAGGCCCTACGTTTGAACGGTTACCGTAGAACAAAAAACGATGCTCCACTTAAAAAAAAAAACAGGATTTGATAAACATCAACTCCAGAGATGGAGTATGAGTGACTGCTATTTTATGAATTAAAAGCCAAAAAAAGTAGATCTAGGCACGCAAATATGGACATGTGCACTTGCTTCGTAAAGAAATCTCTTCAATGGCAAAGCTGGTCACATGAAATCAGTTAATGAGTGAGCCTTTTGAAAGGGGAAATCCATATAAGCAAAGTAGGAAAATAAACCTCAGTCGAAGACTTCACTCAACGTGTTTATTCCCCACACTAGAGACGATGCTACAAAGAAGTGTCGAAAGGCCTTATTATACGACAACTTATGCAGTGATGTGACAACTGACAACATGTCAAAGTAAAAGTTATTGCAACCATTTTCTGACAGTCGATGTTAAAATGAGGGCGTGCTTACTAGAAATAGGATGACATTGAAAAGCCCACCACCAGGGCGACAGAAATAAACTGGACTGCTGCAACCAAGAGATTTGATTGTTAATTTTTGGCCAAACTTGTCGACCACTTGAGAACTCAAGAACTGAGAGTATTTTTATGCTAAAGACATCATTGTCCTTATTTTAGCCTTAGTCAAGGTTTGCGGTAGAGAACATCGCATACTTGTGACTCAGTGTTTAGGTGATTGAGTATAAGCAGGACTAACGCACAATATGCGGTCGAGACTGTGCAAAACAACACCAAAAACCACTAACTTTCATCAGAGTGACAGTTCAGGATGTCTGGTGTTGTCATGGGGTGACATCAGCCAACGTACCTCTTGAAGCAGGTCCTGCGCATCAACATCCCGCAGAATGCTGTCCTTGCTCGTCTCCTGCATCTCTCCACAGAGCACCAACTCATCCAGCACGTAGTAGGCTTTCTCAAAGTGGAAGATGATATCGAGTTCACAGACCTTATGGAAAGAATGCACAAGCCACATTTAACAAAACAGGCATATTATCCCTTGGGAAAGTAGCAGAAACGATTTTTTTCGGATAGGGAGGTTCTATAGTAAAGACCATTTATTCCATCCTTTCCATAGTTCCTAAGACACTGTAACGCATGAATCCCCGTAGAAGGTTCTGACACATGTAAGCGCAAATATCCATTCTAGTTCCTATAGCTAACTCATTGGCTGTGTCAATTTACATAGGGTTTGGAGAACTATTAAAAACAGGCAACAATGCAGAAGATAGGACTCCGACACCATCGACAGTTCAGAGTCAAAAAAGTGTCAAGTTAGAGCCACGGCCTTTAGTTCGGTAGGGTCGGCATACTAAGAAACCCTGGCCCATCTTCTGGAATAATAAATGATCCAAACATTTGCAAACAATTGTCAAAGATTCAAAAATACAGCATCAGCTTGTCAAAGGTATGGAAAACAATTAGCTTTAAGTGGATTAGCCAAACTAAGAAGTGAAAAAAGAAACAAGTGGTGCCATTCTGACACAGCAGACGTATTTAGCCACTGTGGTCGGTGTTTCATTTAGGTCCTAACAATTAATGCATCATGGAAAAGGAAGTTTACAATTCAAAAAGACATCACCACCCACATGTAACACCATCACGCCTCAAATGGTTCCTACCAAACTAAAGCAAAAAAAAACAACAAACAGTACGGAAACCGTTTTACTAATAAATCATCCCTTTGTTTTACAAACGCTGATATAATCGGTTCCCATTATTTGAAACGAGCATTTATCGTATTAAGACCTTGTAGAAAGTCACAGATATTTACATCAAGAATCGCTAGTGGCAATAACGTCAATGAATTAAGGACTTATAAGTGTTACAAGAAGAGGTTTCCTAAAGGAAACCAATTAACTGAAGGACTTTCAAAAGTGCTCTAGGAATGGAAAGCACAGAGTCTGATGACTAGATAAAACACCTATCAAACAACAAAATCGAATAAAGAAAATATTAAAACGGACATTTTTGAATAAAATCTAAATCATTTATGAGATTGTAACCAGATGTCAGAAACCCCGATGCAATAAACACAACTGGGACCAAAGTAGCAGTATTAACACCAAAACAAAAATAAAAGGGCTCAGTGAGAATGCATGAGGTAATGAGGTGAATCATTCGGAGTTTTGTGCAGAAGCAAATAGAAAAGCCAGCCGCCTGGTAGCGAGACAAAAAAAGAAGAAGTTTGAGAAATGATTTTGAAGGCTGAAAATAGGGCTTGTTAAAAATATGGCCTGACTCAAAACCGCAAACCAGTTGGGAGATGGTCCCACAGGAATAAAATCATAGACAAGGGTGCAGAAGATCACTGCGCTCAGAAAGAAGGTGAATTTCAGCCAGATTAAAGGTAGATGTATTTCAATATGCTTGGCATTGTAAGTATTGTAAGCTCGATAAACACGGATATACAAATATACAGGTACAAAATTCATTTAAATTTGTGCGTTAGGCGACTTAAATAGGAATGCACTAATAAATCATCCAAAAAAAACAAAATGATGGGCTTATTTGAATACAATAAACCACATTAACGATCATAAAATGCTAAATGGCCGAAATATTAAAGCACCATTACACTAGCCCCAAAACATCTGCACAACTAGTTAAAATACAGACTGAGGCTAGATATAACTTAATCGCAAGCAACAATGCCTTTAAAGGCCATACCAAAGACTCCAATGCCTGTAACGTTATTAATACGATAAGTTACTTACGCTTCCGAAATAACGATCCAGTATCTCGACATATCGATGTATGATTTCAAGAGTAATTAGTTCATTGTCTTCCGATTCTATTGCACAGCAAAAGTAAAGACTAGCATACCTAGAAAGAGTCATAACTAGTGAGACATCAACCTCCGATAAACAACTTTTTTGTCACGCCAATCCAGTACAGAACACATCTTCGGCCTTCTGTTTAGAACCACAGGTATTATATCACGTATTATTTTCTTCTTTTCTTTATCAGGATAGGCCAGGTACCACTTTTGAAGGCGGACTTTCCCCTGCCTGCTGAATAGGAGGAAAAACTGAATCTATATCACAAAATAGACAATGGACGTCAACCATACCATTTGATGGTATCCTAACGAAGAGACAAGGGTTGTATTATGTAGACAGAACGCTTTGATTTGACCAGAGAAAAAACAGACCATTCACCGACTAGAAATGCATAGCCTCGAAGAAGTTCAAGTTAGCACAGCGAAGGCGACCTTGAGCAAACTATTAAAATGCACCATAACTTATTAAAATTAATAATCATTCTCCAAACTTTTTATCTCACGTACCTTGAAATGTCAGTTAGCGAGTATTTTCGGTGCGTTAGCATTATCTGTAGCTTTTTGCCGTTCACTTGTTTGGCTCAGCAAAATCAGAAAGCACTGCAATTTGCTACTGATTTGCTTTTAACACCTTTGCCTCTTTAAATACACTTTTCAGAGGAGGCGTGTAGAGGAATCTTCCCTTTTCTGGTCTTCCCTTTTTCTTACCCCGCATTAGAAGGTGGAGTGTTACCAGACATCTGTAATGTGAATCATTCGGACAAGGGTGGTAGGTGTGTATCTACGGCGAGAGTGTCTCTGACTCCTGGGAGGAAGCACGTTCGTCCACGACCAGGTTAAAATTGTCCTCCCACCTCTCACGTATAAAGCGCATATGAGCAAAATAATCATTACAAGGCGGGAGGTTAACCAAATTCTCGCCCTGGAGGAGCGGGTCGACTCTCCTCAATGCGACAGTGCCACCCCCTAACCCCATTTAATACTCTCTTTACCCATTATTTCGTCTAACACAATAAAGGTGTCTAAGAAGACCCAATCTTCTCATACGATGGGTATTTATCGATAATGCTTTATTAGCTTTTAATAGCTATCGTACATGCAGGAATTCTTACTGCTATTTTTTTTAACTTCTATCCCCTTTGACCAAACGTTTAACCCATTCTAGTCCACAAGAAACTTTTCCGTCGGCGGAACCTCCCTTGTAGCTGTAATGTTTGCTGTGTGTTAACCTCGGTTTAAGTTGCGGGTACTTATTTGACCGCTTTGCCTTCGCCGGATGTGATGCCTCAGACCTTGCTTAAGATCTAGGAGAGGCATGCAAATGTGTGAGCCAACTACTGATCGAGTGCCAACCATGCTGAGTCGATGCCATGAGCCACTCCCCTAATCCAACACCACCAGGGCTCAGTGCGACACCACGTCCCGACCTGGACGATTGAGCAACATCCATCTCCGCGCCCTCGCCCCTACCTCCCATTCTAACGTGACAGCACACCCCAAGCATCGATCGAGAGAACTTCTGTGTGTACCCCACACCAGTTCATTTGTTGTGTATTTAGAATGCAAAAAATATGTACAAAACTTAAGATTTCAGCCTCTCAGCTTCAAAGTATCTACTCAAAATGAAAGCCATAATTGGCGAGTCCGCAGGCAGAGCCAGCTGTGATTTTCCCGTAAATGTGGCCGATTGGTCGGAGATTTTCGTAATTTGACAATCGAGAGGAAGACGACCTGTATAAAAGTCAACAAAGTTTTGCTACAGCAAGGCTTTCCAGACCATTATAAATGAACGGAAACCTGTTCTCCGCCTATGCTCGATATCAACGCACGTTTGCTTATGAACATGGCGTGTCGAAAGCTATTTGATAAGCTGACAACATAAAAAAAGACTAACAATTAAAAAAAGATATTGCCTCCCTAACGCTCTCCACTAGACGAAACCACACCCTGATGAAATTATCAAGGAGTGCAGTACAAAAAAATTTGTGGGCACAAAAGGCATAGGATCAGAGGCGAAACTAGTCAATGGTAAAGGCCAAAAAACCTGTAAGGGGAAAATTTTTGTTTGCCATCTACATACGACTGGGTTTACAAGCTGTGGTAAGTAATAAGCAAAGCGTAGTAAAAATTTGAAAAGACAAGGGGTATAAACTGGGAAAGGAAAGCAAACTTTTTTACTGAAATAGAGTAAGATGAATACTCTGCACAAAAAACGGAGTTGATAGGAAGCGCTCACCTAGGAAGTCGATACCTTTTTCCTTGGCTAGGTCCTCCACACCACCGGAGGCAAAGAGATTGAACGACTCCTTGCAGTTGGGACACTCAAATCCACTCATGTTTTCAATTAGCCCAACCACGGGAAGTCCAACTTTACTGCAAAATGTCAGCTGCCTTCGAATATCACAGAGTGCCACTCGCTGAAGAGAAATATCAGCAACAAGCCAAACGCAGAAAATCTGCCCAGTCGAAGAAGAGGCACTAACCTGTGGGGTGCTGACAACGATAGCACCTCGCAGACAGTCACTCGCGTATCCCCGTATTTTTTCGACCACGGAAATATGTTCATCCGACGTGCCAGGGGGTGTATCGATTACCAAGACATCCAATTGACCCCAACAGACCTTCGAAAGAAATTGGTCGATCATGGCATTTTTTCGTGGACCACGCCATGCGACTGCAGAATCTTTGTCAGACACCAGGAAGGCGATTGACATGACGAATATATTTTTTGCTGCCGTGTCCGCCACAACGGGGAGCCAGCCCTCGGAGCATTGCTGAACCTGAACTGATAAATGGACGTGAAGAGAGCAGAAATACATTTGCATCGTAGAGCCCCATTATTCTGGGAATGGAGGGTCCGCACAGATCCAAGTCCAAAAGCCCAACCTTGAGGTTTTGTTTGGCCAGTCCTATAGCTAACCGGCAAGCTATCGTGGACTTCCCGACTCCACCCTTGCCTGAGGTTACTACAAATATATTCTTTATAGTCCCAATACCACAATTCATGTTACCTAATAAAGATAACATAGAAAACACAAATAGGGCAACGATAAATGCACGTTAAAGCAGGAAAAATAGCAGATTTATACGTGTTAAAATAAGCTTTATTTTAATAATGGTAGGAACGCCGAATATTCCTTGAAACCCCACAAAATTCCCGTCTACTTTCGTAATGGTTACGATGAAGTGGGGATCTATCGCGCAGAGAACAATAGGGACCTGACACATACCCATTTTGGTATGGATAATTGCGTCCGGTATATGATCGATGAGCAACATATGTCGGAGTATAAGTCATCGCCATAATTGACGCGACACCAGAATCGTAATTCTGGTAGCGATGTTCAGAAAGATGATTATATTCACGCAACTCACAGGGGGAACAAGGAGAGCAACTCTGACTGTTGGTATATGGAGGATATGACTTGATTGGGTGATTTTCATACTTAGAACCCTGACGAGGCTTGATTCTCAACTCATAGTTGTAGAGCCTAATTCCTTCGAACAGTGAACATGCATACAAGACTGATTCCTCGTCTTCATAAGTTACGAACCCATAACCATCCTTCAGCGATACGTTCTCGACGGGTCCTGCCTGAAGAAAAAGCTCGTATACCAAAGTCTCCGTAGCTTTCGGAGGCACATTAGATATATATAGCGTCCTATCTATCTCCATACCTTACAAAAATGCACAGCACACAAAAAACAGAAACCGAACCAATGACGCGGTTTCGGAAATGATTACTAAAACAAATAGCACTACTGAGTAAACGACAACCTTAAATTTGTCTAGACGCTAGACTTTTGGTAATTGCACAGAAATTTTACATTTAGATGAATTTTAAGCTGTAAAACCAAAGGCCAAATTTTGTATGGCATTTAATTCTAGAAACCACTCACTTTTTACAAGCTATTTGTGTCCGAAACTAAAAAATAACAGAAATAAGGAAACTGCAAATTTATGAGTTAAAGAATCGTGAGTTGGCTATTTAATGTTTTTACAAACATTATATATTTACCTTTCCTTCACCTGAGTTTTACATTAAATTCCTTAAGGTTATATCTTTGTAAGCATTTTGAGTGCGCTGATAACAAAACTGGAGCAAATTTTTAGCAACCAAAGTCTAGTTTAATCCCTTTAAAGAAAATATGAGGTTAGATTACATGCGTGGCTATTGTAGGGCCCAGAAACTTCTTTGAGATCAAAAAATTCATAATGCTGTGACGTAAAACATACATTCGGCCAGTATGAATTCTAGGGCTACTGGCTAGGCTTTGCTGTAGTATCTCGAGACTTACCTGAATGCAAAAGAAGACATAATACTAGGGCAGAATATGTATATTCAGCAGGCGGTGGGAACGGAACTGCTGACACGGCCCAGAGGCCAGCCCACCCGGCTAGGGTAATATGGCCACCCAAGTGACCGTAACCAAAAACCAGCAGCCAAACGAACAAAGCATTACACCAGAGGCGAGCCTATTCGCTGAAGGCAAGATGGACAACCTAGAGCTCGTAACTGAAACCGCTATTTGGACAGCAAACGCATCACAGCTCTCATACACTGTGTTTCCTAGTTTTCATTTGCATGGGCTACAGTGATCAATGCCGCGTTTGGCTTCATTGGTACGATTTACTCAAAATCTATGCTGCGGGGATGCAGAAGGAGGTGTTTCACCGTCTCTGTGGGGTAGCTACCGCATAGAAGACCTGACAATCTGTCTCTCAGGATGGGTCGTCATTTGGAAGCCTGCAACCTACACCCTCGAAAACGAATATTATCTGGTTTACATACATAATTGTACCCTATTTAACATGGATCGATCAATGAATTCAGCAACCATCGTCCGGAGCGAGAGCTGCATAGAGCCTTGTATTTAAGCACCTCAATCTCCTTGCTACCAAGATTGCGTTTTAGGTTCCGCATTTGGTGGGGGCATTACCACCGACTCTGGACCTTCTGATGTACTTTATTGGCACCCCACTCTGACCATTTATTGGCACCTTCCAGCTTTTGACATGCCTCTCTGCAGTAGCACAAACAAAATTCCACGTCTGTTTGAACTTTCAGAGTTGAGGGGTATCGCTCCAAATTTTACATTTAGTTGGGCCAAACAGATGGTGACAGTTCAGATCGTCAACTTAGTTTCGTCAAGAAAAATGGTGCTTTGATTGTTTCTTTTTTAACCTCAACAATATTTGTATCGAAGATGATGCTTACCTTACATGAGCATTTAAACTGTCTAGGCTGTTTCGTATCCATCAACACAGACACATGCTCCCGTGAGCAGCCTCCCAGTCCTTCAACCTGACAGAAAAGGGAACACGTTTTTTAAAACGGGTTGACTTAACTGCGTTTTCAGCGATGCCCCTCCCCACCATCAAGCAAACATGAAGACCAATGTCGACGTTGATTGTTACACTAATGAGGAAAATCGTCCACTTCCTTCGAATGATTTCAGCTGTACGACGTCATTTAAAAGCTAGCGAAAAGTCTTAGAGGTTAATGGTGCTTCAATTGTGGTAATCGTTTAGATTCAGCCGAAGGGTTGGTTTTAGGGGTTGAAAAGACCTGACGCTGTGACCTCAAACATGCAATGAAGCATACAGCGGCGAAATGTGTGCACCATCTTACCGGTAGTGGCGAGGTCAAAGTCTAGGGTCGGCTTAAGTTTTCTCATTTACAGCAATGTCGCAGCCACCACATTGACGCATTCCGCGAAACATTAACGTATTGGCTGTAACTTGTTATGTGGAATTGGCACCTTGAGTGGAGACTGGCGAACGATATGGATGTTCCAAATCCATTTGGCCAACCCAACACGTGAGGATTCGTCGACGGTCGGTAATTAGCGGGACATTGAGGGTGATATTGCTTCAGGACTTCGTTGCGTTAACATCTGAACAACAGCTCAGTCAGAAATGAAGGAGGAGCACTTGTGTACACTAAAAACACTACATCCAAATTCATGCATAGTCTTCTTTCAGTCCTCACTGACTTTATGAATAGTTGACTTGGAAGGGGAACGCAGTAGTTTGTTCAATTCAGTTTGAACACATCCACACATGGTTTCCTTCGTTTGCGCTTCTACTTTTCCAGTGTTAATTTAAAAAGCTCAGATAGAGGGAGAGAGTGAATGGTAGGACTTCTGGAATGCCGAAAGAGGTGTCCAGGTGGTGCAGGTTTTTATAATTCACCCAGCTGCAATTCAATCTTTTCCCCTTACAAGAGACTGAATTTACAAAAGTGGAAGTGGTCATCTGTGTACACACGGATGATAGAGTGTGAGGCAATTTGGGGAATTTGTTATCGGATAGCTTGGATGGGAAAATTGACAAGGAGGTCAGTGCTATTTATCCACATTATTTGACGATAGTTAACGTGGAGTTAGTCTGTGTCGATGGAACTTTAAGCCACATCTCCCTGTCAACAAGAAACTGTGAATAGAATAAGCCGCCTTGGAAGGCAGGGATGGACCATGTGAATACCATCGCAGTACAGTACCAATATTGTTAGAAAATAATTGCCTCAAATTTACTAAAAAACGAAACCTAAAACTAAGCTTTCGAGTTGGAAGCCTAAACACCCACTCTACCCTTGCAGTTATGTGGTGTTTCGCCGTAGACCATGTTACCCAAAAGCAGGCTCTCGCTCCATCCACAAGGGCCGTGTAGAACAGTGAGAATGTTTCGTGAGTACTTCACTTCATGTAAACGGTATTTAGCATGGCTTACCACTATCCTTATTCCGTCAGCTTTCACGTTCGCCAGAGCGCTGTCGTGGCAGGCACCTTTAAAGGTGGACAGCCCTCTACACCACCGGACAACGTATCCATGCCTTAGCAGCCTTTCCTCAACCTATCCCCTTATAATCATCTTCTAATCCTCACCATTGCATCACATTGTCCGGAGAAGTTGACTGCCCCCAGATTCAGTAAGGACACCTTGTTGCAAGTTGCCTAGAAAGGCGATTTCGTCTCACTAGGTCGCCGCTCTACACACACTCAGACGTTGTCTTCAATTGATAAATTAATGAAATCTCGACACTGGATTCTCCTTCTTTAGGTTTCGCAAATACCTGCCTTCCTGGCATTGCCTACCTTCAGCATCAAGCAGAACTGATGGTCAAAACTCGTATTCACAATTTCCTACCCTTTTAAGGTTTAAAGGCGGGAAATAAAATTTGTATTAGGCGGTTAAAAAGAGAGGGTCGCTGTTGGTGGGTTGGCCCTTGTGGGATACTTCATCAACACCCCCCGTAATGGAGAAGAGGTTGCACCAAATCGCCTCTAGAGGTCTATTTGAAAAATTAATTTGACTGGTAAGTAGTGTTTACTTGACCGAGAAGGTGATGAGCACGATCAAGTTGAAAGCCGTCCGCTGACGGTTACTTCTGTAGAACAAGAACTTCGTATTTGTCAACCGAGTGCTCCTCCCCGCCGTAGGGTACGTACGCACATGAGTGGCCTTCGTGAACCTAAAATTTCAAACATTGGACGGCCACCTCCAGCCCCACAACCTCATGGAAATGTGAGTGACCTGCTGTACATGTCACCACTATCACTTGTGCCGGCACAAAAAGGGAGACTTTATCCACTACATAACTCACCTTTCCTACACACACTTCTCCTTCAAATGGCGCCTTGCAAATGAATAGAGGCGCACCATTATTTGCTAATCCGGCGACAATTGCCTTCTTGGGCACACCTCCGTTGCAATCCGCAGCCCACTTGTAGCTGTCAAGTCAAAAAAGGCTAAGCTACACATCCTTCCACAAAAATTGCAAGTCAAAAGTAGACAAATAATGAAACTGATGACAGGTGCCAATCAAGATACAATTCCTGTTATCCAAAGTAAATCAGTTCACATCCAACTGCTAAAAGTATTCAACAAGATAATAAAACGAAACTAAAAATTGCCTGCCCACGGCCTTTTGCAAGTTTAGGGTGTATGCTAGGAATGTGGCTCCCTCAAACTGCGAATTGGTTAAGATCTACATAGCTGGACTCTACCAATTGCCATCGCAACCGAGGCTAGTGTCGCAGAGGATGTCGCAAGAGAGGATTTCATGCTCCTTTCCTCCATACGGCACGTAGCATTTCTGGTACTTCTCCACGTATTTGCCAGGAATCTTTTCTCCATTCACTTCTCCTCTTGCCACGAAGATACCCCGGTCCACTTGGATTGCGCCATGCGGGATTCCATGGTCACGCATGGGAATCCAGCTCAAGCCAACTTGAAAACCCTTCCCGACTTTGGCCATTTCCCCTAAAATTTAATTTAAGCCACAAAATATGGTGTGTTTAAATGTTCATCTTGATTACAGCACATGAATAGGCATTGTGATCGCTCAGTATTTACAGTTCAATCCATTCCATCATTGTTTACTCAGCACTGGTTGGATTGGCATGGAACAACAACCCAAAGTAAACTTGTCCATCGGGCTCATGTGCATTTTTTTCCACGAAAACCAAGCTGCACTGGGCGACTAACGGGTGAAGACTCTCCTTTATTGTGATCAGACACCACTGCAAGTGAACTCACGAGGACGGAATGCCGTCATTTTCTGGTTGAGGGTGGTAACTTTTTTTCTGCTTGTGAAGTCAAATTGTACCAAATAGCCATTTTCTGCGGTAGGGAACACCAGATTGGCCTAGTAACGATAATCCACAAGGTTCTTGTTTACTAGACTCCACATTGCCTACACACAAAATCTATTCATTATTCGGTGTGTGAAATAGTTCCTATCCTGCATTATAGAGCGAAAAATCATGATTTTTAACCCTTAATGATCGATGAAACTCGTGTATTTCATCGTGAATGGGCCATAGGTATAGATTTCAGAAATGAACTAACAAACAATATGAAGTGAAAGAATAGTAAATGGGTAAAAAACATCTAACCGTTACTAAAGAAGGCTAGAATCAAACCAATCCCTCCGCTTTGTTCAATGGCAAGCTTGGACGCCTTATAAACCCTCAAGCCAACGACCTTGAGGTGACCAATCAGCACGGTGCGTGGGCGGTACTGGTTGTTACTTTGGCTGTAGGGGATCGAAGTAGAAGGTCACAATTGTCGCAGGAAGAAATTCCCCAATGCAGATCGCTAAAATACAGCTGAAGCTTCAAGATGACCATCATCATGCGTCCATCTGCCTCATCTTTGACAGCATGTGAAACATGAAAAACACTAGGGTGAATTCTGACAACTTGACATTGATTCCAAAGTTTATTCTTGAAATGGCGAGCTTTAGCTCCTAATATCGGTGGTTCTTTTGCATGTATCATGAACAAGGGTGATTTAAATTTCGCAGAAAAAGAGACAAGAAGCCATTACCTACTGTAAACTTTAATGGCGTCACCGATAAAAGAATCATACCACCTCGCATCACAGCTGATAATGTAGGTATTGCCAAACATTTTGATGGGATTCTGCAACTTCAGATGTGCTAATTTGGGCACCAAGGAGGCTTAAGGATGAAGT
Organism: Taenia solium; assembly: GCA_001870725.1. Lineage (NCBI taxonomy): Eukaryota > Metazoa > Platyhelminthes > Cestoda > Cyclophyllidea > Taeniidae > Taenia > Taenia solium. The sequence continues at coordinate 327,379 of MIEF01004043.1, read as the reverse complement.
GGGTAACTGAGCAGAAAATCGATTTGAGAGGTTGAAAGGATTGAGGAGAAATCCCCGATACTTCAAAACCTTGCATCGCCTTAGCATCCTATCCTTTTAAGTGCCTTCAACGCGACATTACTGACTCTGTGAAGCGACAGAAGCGGAACTTGGTTCAAGGAAACAGAGGAATGTGTGTGGTTATTTTGACAATCAGAAACCCTGTCTCTGGCATTACCACAAGGGAGACAATTTGACAATCGTTGAATAGTAAATGAAGTGCCCACGCTGCTTTGTGGGGAAATCACGTGTGAATCCACTGAATTTCTTGCATTTTTATTCCGGGGCCTAGAGACTTCGAAGCGATTGTCAAAAAGGCTATTCAGATTCACGACGTTTTCCCGCATAATAACTCCTGATCGTCATTCCCGCTTTTCTCGACTGTCAACATTTGAAGCCCGTTTACTTCCAACTCCTGGATGGTTCACTAATTGAACCAGCACAGGGCATAACTACCATTCCACACTTCGACTACGCTACATTTCGTTGTGTCGTTAACTGTCTGTCATCCAAGGTACACTTCAATGACTTTAAATGATCACGAAGGAACAAGAGACACTTGGGCAGGACCCGCCAATCCTTCTCAGCACAGTATGGGGTCAATTCCTTCAAAGAAAAAACGTTGATTTTAGGGTGAACTCCAGTACATTTATTCCCAAGATCATGGCAGAAACCGATTCGACAGAGTCTTTCTAGTTGTATAATAAAGGTGGTATCCCCATCAGCAATTGTTTTCGCGTGCAACAAATCCATGATTATTTCTTGGTTTTCAATGCGTCTGGTCTAAAGGAAAAGCTCACAAATCAAAATCTCCGCGGCTCTTTGGGGAGTATTAGATACATTCGATGTTCTGCCTGTCGCCATACATTAAGCAACCCAACAAAACAGCATGTAGAGGGAACAGACCCAAAACAACGATGTAATTTCAAAATTAACAAACAAAACAATTATTATATCGAAGTACCAACAATAAACAGTGCGTCAAAACGGACAATACGCATATCATTATGACACAATGACGGGTTATTTGTCACACATTGTGGCGAGAGTGCAATTGATTGCAATACCCATCTAGGTGTCGTCTCCGATTTCCAAGTTAACTGGCCTTTAAGCGCCTGCAGAAAACCTTTCTAGTGAACAAACGGTCGAGCCCCTGCAGGCAACCGTTTTTAAATGTAACAAGCCTATAACCATCCTTTGGTGATATGTTTTCAATGCACCCAGCCTGAAGCGAAGTCTCATGAGTTCTTACCCCCGTGGCTCTTGGAAGTGTATTAGATAAGCGTGTCCTTCTGTCTGTTGCCATGCTCCAGCAAAAAATACTAAAAAGAAGAGCAGGCCCAATCCAATCACGCGGCCCCAAAATTAACAAATAAAACAACTATTTGATGAAGTACTTATAACTGACAATATGCTTTGTGTTTAGTTTGAGAAACTTATTTGAAAAAAGCCCTGTGCTCTAAACAAGTTTAAAACTGTAAGACTTAAGTTTGTCAATGGTATGATAAATAGCGGATTCGAAAAGCACTAAAGAAGTTTGCAAAGATGCAAATTGTATTTTATTATAATGAATGTTAGTGGTTGTAATACTTTGTTTGTTCGAACTGCCGGTTTCGGTCACTTGGGTGACCATATTGTACTAGCTGGTTGGACGGCCTTTGGGCCGTGCCAACAGCCCCCAAGCCCTCTGTTTCCAGAATATATATTCTGCCTCAATACTATGCCTTCTTTTACCTTAAAGGAAGTCTCGGGACGCTACAGTGGTAGATTGGCTTTTTTTACTGAGGAATGCAATAAGCTTTAATGAATTGTGCGAGTTTTAGAACGCCAACTTTCCCACTTTTTCGGGCCCAACACGTCATTTCGTTGGGCCGTATTACATTATTTTAGCAACTAAGTGTTCCTTAAAGTTGTACTAGCCTAAAGCACTACAAAATACATGAGTTACTAGTCTACAGAGTGGCTATTGGGCTACTAGCATAGTTCTGGGGCCGTGTAGCATAGCAATGCGTTTAAACACTACTACCGAGCTGATACTTTGGTCTCTGCGTGAGCAAACACACAGTCATAATTACATAGTACTGCCATTCTTCTAGTTTTTCTGCGACCCTATTCCTACTCATCCCACCGTGTCGGTTACCACAACGTATTCGATTCATTCAAGACTCCCTCAAACCAACAATACAAAACATTGGATTTTCTTGCATGTTTAAAGGCATTTGTTTCAGAGCCATCAATACATTACCGCAACTCCACTGTATTCAGGGTTTTGTCATATCTTTGACCTCTACTGTGAAATTGAAATGCTCTCTTATCATGTTGCTCGATACTTCACAACGCTCCTCAACGAAGGGCTTTCGTGTACGAATCGCTGGTCGTAAGAAACATTGACTTAAAGGCAGAACCTGTTAAAAGGTTTGCATTTGAAGCAGCTTTGAGAGTGTGGTGTTTCAAGTGCTTTTCAGCCGTCGGCCTACCAGGATCCACTCATCCTAATATATGCGGTGTAGACAGATCCATAGTGCTATTTAAAGCACGTTTAATGTTTGGTGTCGTTTCAGTAGCGAACGACTTTGCTGAAGAACACGAAATTAGGGTGATTGCCAGTGACAGACGCCATTTTTAACCCTCTCGTTTGGAACCTTTACAGGTTCATCCATTGGCAGGAGATGGTATTTTTGTCACAAGTAAATGTAACATCCCAATGGAAATACATGGCTGCCTAAAATACCGCTACGTATTTTACGCTATCATGGAGGCTGTATTCACATAGAGTAGTACACTTTATGATAGTGATAGCGACTGTGACAGTGCATTGTGCAACTTTGTGCCCATCCGGCCCATTACTGCAACACGAGATGGCAGTTGCAGTTGCTAAGGTAATCAACGCTGAGACAGTCGCATTCAATTTCAACTTCGTCATTCATTCACTAACTGTGTGTGCGTGTGTCTGATTCCTGCCACTTTCGCAACGCCAGGATTCGTCAACAGCAAACCACAAAGCGGTTGCAAGAGTGAGGCCACAGTTTGGTGTGCTGAATTCTGTGGTTTGTGATGTGAATTGCTACCAACGGATCAATCTTGAACCTGCGCCAACAGCGCGTTTAGTAAAAATGCTTTGCGGCTCTATACACCTTTTATGAGATAGTGAATACCCGACTGTGAGAAACTTTAATGTTACAGATTGCTACATTGTAATGCAACTTGTCAGTCGCAGTAAGATGGAAGAGAGCACTTAGGTGGTAACTTATAGACCCTACCCAGAGTCACAAAGTGGTGGTGCAATCGTAGAGATCTTCAGAGTCAGCCATTTTAAAGGTGAAACAAGACATATAATGGCCAACCAAGTGACCGTGACCACAACCAAGAGTTGAACAATCAACTTACGGATTACAATCATACTCATTGACCTAACTGGTTGCCTAGATCATCAATCAGTGTCTGGAGCGATTCCAGAACTACAAAGAATCTCATGTTTAGTCATCTCGGTCCTCCTGCCATTAAGAACGCGTTTTAGAGTTTGCGCTTGACATGGTAATTAGCACCGATTCTGGACCTCCAAATGTGCTTTAGCAGTACCCGACTCGGACCATCTGGTGGCACCTTCCGACCTTCGCTGCAGTAGCACAAACGAAGTACCGCACCTGTTTGGACTTTCAGAGTTGAAAAGTACTGACCCGTTGCAAAGACGGCCGACACATCAGTAGGGAACTAACTTCTTCGTTTCTGACACCATATGACCTTGAGCTTCCAGAAAGAGATGCCCATTGGTCTATGGAAGGGGCTAAACAGATGATGGAGGTTCAGGTCATGAACTTGGTCTCGTTTGTGGAAGGTGGCCAAGAACAAAGGTGTTCTGATTGCATTGCCTTTGAGCCTCAATAGTATTTGTATTGTGATACTAGAAAATGACATTTATTCACTAAGGCATCAATTTAGTATCTCTCAACATAGGCACCCAACCATTCTGTTCGACAAAAAGAAACATTTTCCATGTAGCCTGTGACACCACTGATATCACGCAAATATTCCACTGCTTACCTAAGAAACACTTTCATCGTCCACCCTCTCCTCTGCAAGCATTTTGTTGATGCGATAGCTTCAACAAGCGCAACTCCGATCGAGCATTAAGGAGAGCACATGAGGCGGTTTGGGGTTGACTGCGCCAGTGTACTCACTTTCGTGAAGATGTGCATCAACAGAGATTGCACAAGATTATAATAGCTAATTATTTGTATGTTCTCTGTAGATACATTGGCACATTGTCAGCATTTTCAAGCTTAACAGGGTGTCAATGCAAATGCAGCAAAGGTGTAGAGGGGCAACATAACAATAGTCTACTTGGAACCGTCATTATTCAGCATTGAATCCATTATGCCAACTTTTATCAGTCCAATCATCAATTTTCTTGAAACAAAGCCGCTTTAAGCATTTGGTCTGTAATCTTTGTGTCAAAATTTGAAATTGACAAGATAAGGCACACATTTACTCACTTTTTTTGGTATATTCTAATACCGCCTGAGCTCCAGCACATCTGCTTTGGAACTCCAAACTTCCCTAAAATGTTGGTAAAATTGGAACCTCACATGCGTTGTACACTACGGCCTCACTCACTGTGGACACTTTGAATGATGCTGACCACCACATGGTGCAATGAAACTCGAGCCAATTTTAGAGAGGTTACAATTCCAGAGCGTCTACATGCACTGCTATGGATAGACCAGGATCACCACAACCACAGATCTGTGAGTATTTTGAATGCAGGATCATTTATTCCAAGTCGGTGCCCGCATACCTGACGCAAAAGACAAAGCTTCCTTGCGTTGCTGCTCCTCTTCCCTCATACCGCCTTACAATCCTTTGATTTTGGGCTACAAGTGTTGGGAAAGTTCATCCTCTTGACCCTAGCTACGGGTCCATCGGGAAGAACCGTCTTCCACTAGAACTAATGTCGACGTCGATCGCTGCAAAAGTGGTGTTAATTTGCAAACACGGTAGCACACATATAGCCTTTACTAAAACTACTAATTCTAGTGAGAAATTGCACACTAACCTTAGTAAATTAATCATTGTGATGTGATTGAATAGGTCTCAAAAGTTGACTGAGATGGCGGTTCAGCAATAGTCGAAGAGTTGATATTCAAGGTTTAAATGGAACTGCTTCTGTGAACGCAATCATTCAATGGCATGTTCAGTATAGAAACGTTTGCGCTAAATCACCGCCAATGACGAGGTGAGGGCGGTGTCTCGGGGCGGCTCCAAAGTACTGACAAATTGTTCTATCTCGAAGCATTATAAGCGTTAGTTCAACACCACAAGTGACGACTTTGTATCCCTAGCATTAGTGATAAGCCTTTCCAAACATCCAAGTCTAGGCCAATCCCTTAGCAAACGCATTTACACTTTTATTCACTCTTACTTATTATGAGGAAGGTGTATTTTGAGAAGAGGCAAAATCTGGAAGTAATAGGTGTCACACGACTCCTCAATCTCCAAGACAATGCAAAAATTGGCTTGCAACACTTTCGGTTTCCCTGTCGAAAGTTACCTCAAGTCGTCGGTTGGTGGGCGATTTTTTCATGTAGGAACTTATTTATTCTGCAAAAAGTTAGAGAATCGGTCGACGGTGTGCAATCAGTGGGACGTTGGAGGTAATATTGTTCTAGGACCTCGCAACGCCAATATCTGACCACCACCGCTGTCAAAAATGAGGAAGGAGAAATGGTGTGCGCCGGCAACACTGCATCCAACTTCATGCGCAGTCTTCTTCAAAGTCTCACTGAGTTGATGAACCGTTGGCTTAGACGGGAGGCGCAGTAGTTTGTTAGATTCAGTTTGAACACATCCACGCATTGCTCCCTTCACTCGCGCTTCAACCTTCCCAGCGGCAAGTTAAAAACTCGGAGAGAAAGAGATGTTGATATGACTTCTGTCGAGGTGGCACGGCTTCATTCCATTCTTTTCCCCTTACAAGAGACTGAGTTTACAAAAGTGAAAGTGATGCTGGCTTGCCCATTTGGACTTGGTGATCCCAGCTGTGCACACACGGAGGACAGAGCGATGGGAAACGTGGCAAGCAGTTTAGTACCATGCTGCACAGCCATCTCTCTAACTCATTTATCCATGTCCTTTGAAGTTAATTTGCGTAGCCTTAGTTTGTGTCAGCGGAATTTGTGGAGTTAATTGCGCCACATCGACGAGAAATTGTATATTGAATGAGCCACCTTGGACCAAGAAAATGGACCATGTGAATACTACTGCAATGTAATGTCCATAGTGTAGGTAAAAATTTGCCCTAAATGTATCGAAAATAGAAGAAATTTGGAGTTGGAAAAGGAAGATCCTATACACCCTGCCAATGGGAGCGATGTGGCGTTTCGCTGTAGACCATGTCAAAGACCAGGGAGGACTTAAGTAGGATGCTAGCGAAGGACAAGTTATATAAAAGAAAGCACCGCAAAGAACAATTAGAATCGTGAGAGCGTATCCGGTCATTCTGCTGTCGACTAATTCCTCCTACGGCAAGGTGATTTAGCCAACAGGGCTCAACGGTGCTTGGTATGGCCATCTATTCAGTCCCTCTTTACTACTCAGTAATTGTCGGTACTACTGCCAGCGTTGCCTTTTCTTTAATGTCTACCTGCCTTCTTCAGGTACACAAGGGAAGATGGCTCATTTCGAAACGTCTTTAACAACTCCATCTTGGCAGAAATCACTGCCTGCTTTGCAGCCAGTAGAGTAAGTAGATCCGATTTTCAATTCTCATAGCACCATCAACCTCCTGAGGCACCGAATTATGGTTCACTTTTGTTGTGTAGGTGGTTTTATAAGTCTCAAAAGATGTTTGCTATCATTGTTTAATGGTCCTCATGTCGTCGGTGGCACAGGTGGTTCAAGAAAATTGCAGTCTACACTCGCTAAGCTCTCGTTCTGCGCTTTTACCCACCACAAAAGCTCTTCCCTCCCTAGCTCTCATCTCATCTTTGAGTTGTTTGATGGACCTATGTTTCCCGAAAGTGTTTAAGTAGGAAGCGAAATTCCCAGTTAAATTACCATTGCTGTCGGCAACACAGACTGCTAAAACTCCCACTAGGAGTGTAGTCGAAGCCCGCCTCCACACTGTTGAATGGTTGGAGAGGCCTCTTCACAGCTTCTTCAATTTGACCAGCACCAAGAGGCGGTCAAGTGAGTAATTGTTGTGTCAAGAGGTTGGCTGAATAGTGAGGCGAAGGGAACAACGTGATGAGGGCCAGTAGTTCAAGAAAATTAAAACTCTCCCGGGTCATTTGGTCACATGTCCCATGGAAATTTACTTTACTGCCATGTGGAGAATTCATTTCGCCACTCTTGCCTCTAGTTCATGACTAAGCTATGGTGAAATACATGCTTACTGTGTTAACCTGTTAGCATCAATTGCTAGCCGTGGAATGTGTAGGATTGCAGACTCCCAGCATAACCTATCGGTTGAGTAGATAGAATCACCGAGTCGTTACGACCTCCCGTACACGTTTATAGGTGGACCATTGACATCAAACTGAGACAGTTAAGTTTATAGGGGAGAAGAACTAGTATAAAGAAATCAAAGTCTTATTTACATTTCGATGTGTTCACCTGTTTTGCTTGTGCAACTTATGACTGCAAAGCTTGAAGTGCTGAGGATTTGGCAGTATAGTGGGGCCCTCGCCTTTCGCCTCCTGAGGTGAGCTAGCAGGTGTCCACTACTTTGATGGGCACCTTATTTACGCCTCCAATTGATACACCCAAACTCTCTAAACACTCTTCCAACTCAGGGCAGTTTACAACCCCTTTGTGTTAATACATAAAGTGGGAAGCCCTCCTTGTACCATCAGGATTAGTCATCTCATGTACCATTTCAAGAGGCGACACTTCGAGGTGATGGGAGGTCTCTGCTGGGTGGGAACCCTTACAGTCGGAAGGCTCACTGGTAGAATTACAGCCAACTTTTAATGCTTAAAACACTCAAATGTCTTGCCAATAAACGGTCAGTGGTCCCATCATCACTCCGCGTTTGAAGTCCACGTGTACAAGAAGATACACGTAGGCTTTGTGCCTTCGTTGACAGGGCGCCTGGTTCAGCACTACACACTTGATTTACGGCGTGTGGAGAGGTTTTAAGCGAAAATTGTGTGTCGGCTTCCAAGTACTGGTGACAGGACACACCTGCCACCTACTGATGTACAGCACTGTCGAAGTAATCTCCACTTTTGAAAGGCATTGTCAGAAGCCTTCTGCTAACCGGAGTGCATCGCTTCTTCACCTTCTTCTTTAATAGGAGGCTGCAAAATGGCCTTACAACACCTCGAAATCAACCCCGTTGATAATGGATATTAATGACCAAGTCATGAGAATTGCTTGATGCTACCATTTCGTGTTGAAGTGGTTGGATCAGACTCAAGGACGTGGATTTACAAAATTTGACATACTTCTGTTTGTTTTCCTAATAGAGCACTTCTCCACGTTACTATCAACGGCAATTCTTGTAACCTTTTTTTCCTTTGGTCTTGTAATTGGTGAGTGAAAAGTAGCTAGCTTCTACGGAGACATTGTCTGCAGGTTACAGGTGGCTCACACAACTGTATTTCATGAAGATCAAAATTTGTTAAAACATGACTGATGGAGATAACTCCTTTCACCCAAACTAGACGGCTTGAGATTCACCTAGGTGCATAACAAAACCGCAGTAGGGGAAACGGTCAGCTCCTTTTATCAGGCACCATCCTAAGGAAACGTATTTCGACTGCTGCGCTTTTACAGCAGAATTCCAACCTTTTTTGAATGAAAAGATGAAATGAATCAGGTCTTTCCGGTGGAGCAGTATTTGATGTGGAAGAATGACTGATACTCCGTGAAATAAAGTGGTGAGGATCTGTTCACTTCACCTCAGCCTCAGTAAGGAGGCTCAATCCTACTAGGGCCCTGATATGCACCTCCTTGGCATTATTTGCCTTCTTCCTGCTTTGATTTACTTTTCCATCATCCAATGTTATCAATGATCTGAACTCGACTTCATTACTTTTTGAAATACATTCTGTGCAACCTTATGGGAGTCTCTGCAACTCTTCTCCCTTTCCCTATCAAGTTAGAGAAGAATAAAAGAAAATTTTGTATTAGGCAGTTATAAAGTGATGACTGCTGTCAAGACGCTAGCCCGTATAATGCTTCATAACCAACAAATCGCATCTAAAATTTTTTTTCAGAATAGGTTGATTGAATTGCAATTAGTGTTTATATGACTGCAAAGATGAGTAACAAAATGGAGAATGGTCCGCTGGCGATCATTTCCGTAAAACAAGAACTTCGTAATTGTCAACCGAGTGCTCCTCCCCGCCGTAGGGTATGTAAGCACATGAGTGGCCCTCGTGAACCTAAAAGTTCAAACATTGGACGACCACCACCAGCTCCACAACCTCACTTGTACCGGCACAAAAAGGGAGACTTTATCCACCACATCACTCACCTTTCCTACACACACTTCTCCTCGAAATGGCGCCTTGCAAATGTATAGAGCCGCACCATCACTTGCTATTCCGGCTACAATTGCCTTCTTGGGCACATCTCCGTTGCAATCCGTGATCCACTTGTAGCTGTCAAGTCGGAAAGGTAAGGCAGTGTAAGCCTTTGCAGAGTCGAAATCAGGATCAACATGTGATAATCCGAGTATGAAGTTTATTACCAAAGACCCTACCATGTGCCATCACAACCGAAACTGGTGTCGCAGAGGATGTCGCAAAATCGGAGTTCGTGCTCCTTCCCTCCATGCGGCACGTAGCATGTTTGATACCTCTCTACGTATTTGCCAGGAATCATTTCGCCATCCAAATCTCCTCTCGCCACGAAGATGCCTTGGTCGACTTCGATTGCACCAAGCGGGATTTCATGTTCACTCATTGGAACCCAGCTCAAGCCAACTTGAAAACCCTTCCCGACTTTGGCCATTTCCCCTAAAATTTCATTTTAAACACAGATCTCAGTGTACACAATCCTTTCTATTCGGACAAAATTTTGAATAGGCATTGTGATCGCTCAGTGTTTACAATTCAATCCATTCCACCATTGTTTACTCGGTGCGCAGGTTGACTCAGCACTGGTTGGATTGGCATGGAACAACAACCCAAAATAAATTTGTCCATCGGGCTCATGTGCATTTTTTTTCCACGAAAACCAAGCTGCACTGGCCGACTAACGGGTGAAGACTCTCCTTTATTGCGATCAGACACCACTACAAGTGAACTCACGAGGACGGAATGCCGTCATTTTCTAGTTGAGGATGGCACAGCTTGTTCCATTCGGTCTAACATTATTTCCTGCTCATGAAATCAAATTGTACTTGGTAAGCATGGTCCGGGGTAAGGAACACCCATTTTGCTTAGTAACACTCATCTATGCGGTTCCTATTTGCTAGCCTACACAATGCCTATGCATAAAAAAAGACAGTGCACTGAATTAATTCACGAATTTATGCCTACAACGACCAGTGAACTTCAAATATTTCCTCTCAATTACATCGATTTGATGTCTATTGCATATAAGCTATCTCGATAGCTATCGGGAGCATATAATTAAACAATAATAAAAGATGAAATCTCTAAGCTGCTTGGTGGACGCAGCAGTACTATTGTATGGTTGAGAAAAACCAAAACTACCAAAGGCAAATAAACCCACCTGAGTAAAGTCCTCTGCCGCGTTCATTAGCATACGTGCTCGATATATATACCGTTGCGCCGCGGCGACCTTGAGGCTACCAATCAGCGCCATGCGTGGGCGGCATCGATGGGTGCGTAGGCTGCAGGCTGCCATAGCATGCCATGTCGTCTCGAGACGATGTCTACAGTTTCTTACCTTACACTACAAATAGTGAGCATCTAAATAGGTCTTTAAAGCAGCAGCCGACAATCTTCGATCCTCTTCAACTTGACTACAAAGTATCCTAGTGGTGGATACAAAAAGTGATACCGGTAGGATAAGGTTATGATAACTTGACAGTGGTTTTGTAGTTTTCATTTTAACTAGCAAATCTGCCTCGTGGTAGACACATCTGTGAATTTCAAAATGGAAATGCTTTGAGGAATGAGCTTAAATGGGCCCAACACGAGACTGCAAACGTTTGTTTTCCGTGCTCCAATTTTTCGTAATGCGATGTGATTGATTGGAGACCGAAATGCGAGAAAGTGGCTTTTTTGACGCTCATTTGAAGAGTTCACCTTGCCGAGAATTTTAATGGTGCAAATGATTAAAATGCACGCAACCATGTGCAATAGCTAACAATGTAGGCACTAGAGGCCGATTCGTTGGCACTTCGCAATTTTAAATGTTCAAATAATAAAAAAAACAATTTGACCTTTTGAACAACTGTAAAAGGTTTTCTGAGGTCTCAAAACATTACATTGCCTTAGCTGCTCACCTTTTTCAAGTGTCTCCAGCGCCATACTACTGGTTTTCTAAAAAGCTAATTTAGAACTGTGTTGAAAAGAAAATAGTAAAGTCTGTGCATATTTATTACTTAAATAACCTGCTTTCAGTACTTAATGGCTGGAAAATCTAAATACCGACCTGCCAATTCAAGTTTTACTGAAGGGAAATGAGTTACTCGTTCAGTTTGTGTCGAAATCACACGAAAACACTTGCAAATAATATTCTTTTTCACACTTTAGTTACAATTCACATGTTTTACCCGAAAAGAAGTTTTACTCTCACTGTAAAGAGACTGCTTTAAACTACCATTTATGTGCCTGGGCTTGAATTCTGGCAGACTCCTATCCGGAGTAACTGGGAGTTCAAGACTCCACTACGGGCTTCCATGTTCGCTGAACCATGAAGAAATCTGGTGGCACAGTTTATGCGTTCACGACTCCTGTTTGTCTAGCGAAAGCATAAATCAAGTCGCTCTGTGACTAATACAGGCCTTTTAAATCAGTTGAATGAGAGAGCGCATTGTAAGGCCTTCTGGAGCGCCCATGAGGTTGCATTTTAAGAGCTAACCTTCAATCAATTCATTCTCCGCCCCTGTCTACCAACTCACCGTCTTAATACACAAAAGCTGACCAAGGTTAACCCGGATCGTAGCCTACACGCCATTTTGCAATGCAGAGCCGGCAGATAGAAGCAGTACTTGGATGGTATCAAACAGTAAGTAGGACACAGGTTTTCTTTGCTTGTGCCTCGCTATGCCGTGAGCACAACCACTTGCGATGCCTCAGTCAGGTTTTATTTCCTGTTTTAATAACGAGTGACTTTTGATCGTTCGCACATAAACATTCGCTTTTTAACTATAGATGGCGCAGGCATCAATACTCGATTGGAATTTTGTCGAGGCTTCTAATACGCGATACTTGGGACCGTTTAACGACTTCAAGTTTATCGCTGCTGTTACGAATGTAACCTTGCATCCATCAGCGTCATGACAGTTATAGGTTTCGTCAAATGTACAGTTAAAACTTCTGTAAGACGGTGGCACTTTTTTCGTCTTTTTAGCCTCAAAAGTGCCCGCTTGAATGCTTCAACAAATGATTTTGCTCACCCTTTTGATGAAGGGAAAGAGGTGCGAGTGAATATGCATTATCATGATGGCATGATAAGGCATGAAGGGCTCTAGCGAAGTAAACTTGGTTGCATTGTCTGTGGCCGACGCTTCTAGGGGCCCCTATTGACTAAACGTCTGAAACAAAACTCGTGGTATTTTGATTAGCATAGCTGGGGCGACAGGTGCCTTCAGAGGCAATACTAAGAAGGCATCCACCACTTGTAATTAAAGACTTCCTATCTAGAATTGTATCGTCCCGAGCCTCCCTTTAAGGTAAAAGAGGGCTTAGTACTGGGGCAGAATATATATTCAGGAAACAGAGGGCTTGGGGGCTGTTGGCACAGCCCTAACGCCGGCCAACCGGCTCAGTACAATATGGTCACCCAAGTGACCGAAACCGGCATTTCGAACAATCAAAGTGTTGCAAGAATTTTATGTAAATACTAGTTTTTAGTTGCGCAATTTAAAGCCACGAACATTGATTGGTCTAATGTGAGTGGCTTACTATAATTGCAAGAATAGCAGGAATGATTCAAGACGAAACCCTTCAAGTTACAACCATCTGGCAAATTATTACGAATTTTTGCACATTAAAGACTTGAAAAATAATATGTGCATATTTTATAAAGTGTGCCACAGAGTAAACAACCTAGGTGCTCACATTAGCATAACAATACCCTTGCTTCACAAAATAATTGCCGGTCATATTTGATAATTTACCTATTTTTATTATTAGACCATAGAACCTTTTTAAATTCTAAGAGTTTGTACTTTGCCCTTATGTTATATTCCAAGGTTGTTTTAGTATGTCTATCAGTAGGTGTGCACTGTGTGAATTTTAAGGTGGTTGGTCTCGTTCTGCTCAGAGGATGACTGCGGATGGTCCGGTGGCTGTTAAACTCGTCCTTGTCGGCGACGGGGGCACTGGCAAAACGACATTTGTGAAGCGCCATTTGACGGGGGAGTTCGAGAAAAAATATGTTGGTAAGCATCTGGTGTATTATTATGAAATGTGTTTTAGCCACTTTGGGCGTTGAAGTTCACCCTCTGTCTTTCCATACTAATCGCGGAGAAATCCAATTTAATGTTTGGGATACAGCTGGCCAGGAGAAATTCGGTGGCCTCCGCGATGGCTATTATATTCAGGGCCAGTGCGCCATCATTATGTTTGACGTTACTAGTCGGGTTACTTACAAAAACGTGCCTAACTGGCATCGTGATCTTGTTCGTGTCTGTGAAAATATTCCTATCGTTCTTTGTGGCAACAAAGTGGACATCAAGGATCGGAAGGTCAAGGCTAAGACCATTACTTTCCATAGGAAAAAGAATCTCCAGTACTACGATATTTCGGCCAAGTCAAATTACAATTTCGAGAAACCTTTTCTCTGGCTCGCTCGGAAATTGTTTGGTGATCCCAATCTCGAGTTTGTAGCCATGCCAGCCCTCCAACCTCCAGACATTCAAATGGACCAGAATCTGGCACAGGCTTACGAACTGGAACTTCAAGTAGGCTCTGGTTTGTTTGTCTATGCACACCCCTAGATGGCTGCCCAGGCTCCCTTGCCAGACGAAGGAGACGAAGATCTCTGAGCAAGTGCGTGTGTGCATGCAATAAGTGCTGAGTCCAATTGGTGCTTGTCGGGGCGTCTTTATTTTTCTGAGTATAATGCATTTTCGCCACTTGCTGTTATGTCAAATTTATATCAAATCCCGTGAAATAAAGATTCTTTGCGTGATTTATTGTTTTATTTGTCAATCCCACTCGGGGTGTGGGTTCATGGCGTCGCATGACATGCCACTGGTTGCGCGTGCGCTGACTCGTGATCGGTTCTGGTGGCTCGCTGGCGGTGGCTTTGCGACTGTGCTTTCTTTATCATGCGCGATGAGCGTGCGCGAGGTTAGCGATCACTCGTCGGTTGTACGCGTCGCTTGACCTCTCTACTAGCCTTCCTGGGTCTTTCCGCTGTCTGGTACTGTCTAGTTGTTCGGTGCGACTACAGTATTGTCAGTGCTTTTATCGAGCTCTGTTCTTTCCACTCTACCGGCTCCTGGCACCTTGTTCACTCTTAGTTGCATAAACAGCGTTAATAAGATCTCCGATCTTGCGCTCCGTTCCATTAACATCCAGCTCCTGGAGTAAGTTACCCTGGCTATTACCATAATATTATTCTCAAACGGTGTCGTAAGGTCAAAAACCTTAGAGGCTTTACCAGCGAGACTGAAACGGTAGAGTATCAAATTTGCACATAATCCTACACAAGTGAGGAAATCAGTCACCCAACTTATTTTCATTCCATGTCTCCATAACAGTGAGCTGTGATTACGCCATTTATGAAGCGAACATTCCGATCATAACTGCAACTCTTGGATTGACCCAATGCCTACGTTAAATGGGAATGTCTACAAAAGTGAAGTGGGTCGAAGACATTAATGTTGAATGTAAAATGCATGAGATAATTCTCCCTCAATCAATCCATCCAGAGGTTTTTATTCATATGGAAAGTTCGCAAAGATCAAGCCATTATGTGACTTCGTTTCGCTTTTTTGATTGAGATGCGTCTCAGTGTTGATTTGGTATAATCCAGTACCACAGAAAAGTGACTATAGCGATATCTGAAAGGTAAATTGCGCAGAAGCAGGCCAACTTGTTCGCAATATTATACCTTTTTATCAGAAACGAATTTTGGGGGTAGGGAGTGGTTACTAGTAAGTTTTAAGTAAAAGAATATACAAAGCGTTGAAGCCGGCGGAATATTGATCGTACCGCTTACGCAGCGACCAGATAAAAAGATGAGGTAGTGAGTTAATACCTCATTTTTAAAGTCATTAAATTCCCGGCCTTGAAATCGCATCTACTTCTGCGATTTGGATAGAAAATCAAGGGCATCTTAACTGACCCCGTGTCCGCAATCACGCAGGCTCTTCGGCAAACCTTAAAAGTGTAATCGTCTCAACTTTGCTGTGATCTGTTTTGTTGTTTGTTTGAGTCTCGGTTTCGCTTGCAAACACTCGGTTGGTCATGCTGTCTTCGCTGGGTGAGCTGGCCTCTGGGCCGTGCCAGCGGCCCCAATTTCTTTTATTGCCGAATATCCATATTCCGCCCCAGCATTGTGTGTTCTTTTGCCTTCAGGGAGGATTCAAGGCGCCATATCTCGAGTAAGTCGAGTCAAAGGCAAAGGACTCATTTGAAATAATTTTATTCCCAAATATTCTACTTATTATTAATTATCAATTTAATTTTAGAATTGCTTATCAATATACATTCTGTTGCAATAGGAGGAAACCATAACAAGGCATGATAAAATAGATTCCCGGTACAAAACTATGTTTACTTGATTTATTTCTAAAAAGATCTTGGATGTTTTAATAAGTGAAGTGCGAGCGATATCTGAGGTCATTAACGCTGAACCCGGTGTTTGAGCCTTTATGATTTGTACACAAATGTGCTCTTAGGGTCCGTGTCTAAGCTTCTTTTTTTGGCGTCAAAAAGAATTTCAAAATAAGTATCAAGAAATGTCTTGGTGACATGAATTCAAGTATTCTAATGGACCCAGGGGTTCATAATTAGCTGATTGCCAGCAGTAGTACGGACGCAGGAATTACGTGTTCATACGCTGAATGGACCACAAAAAGTCAGTATTACGTTGCCATCCCACTGTTTCGCATTATTACGCAATAAGTTAGCTTTCCCTCTTTATTTTGGCCGGCGATTTCAGGTTCTTACACATTTCTTTTGAAAAGTTTAAGTGGCATTTCCGCAGGATTCAGGTGTCATAGTGTGATGACGAATCAGGCCACACCCCTTCGTTTTGACGGCACACTCATTTAGGGGTCCTGCTAACACCTAGCCTACGATCCAATCCTGTTTCAACTAAAAATCCGGTCCTATCAGCGCGTTGCAGGTAAAGTGTGTTTTCAATGATTCCACTTTACTAAGCAATGAGCATAAGGTCCAGTTTTGGATAGACAATTAATGGCATTTGACACTGTGGTTATTTTGCTTAAGAAATAAGGAAAGGAATGAACCGGCTCATGATGTTGACAGATGGGTGTCGATAGAGCCATAAGGTTAATTAAAAACTGGAATCAAGCTGTTGTACAGACGTTGGAATATCGGCGCTGAAGCTCCAATCGGGTGCGTTGAAGAAGGAAAAACTTTTGAATTTACAAAACTTGTAGTACAAGTAGGCCTCCATAGTACCCGATGCTCATGGCGCAAAGGTTCCTGTGTGAAATCAAGTAAGTGGTTATGGCAAAGCAAATAATGTTGTGATCCACTTCTAGTCTAATTGTGGTTCCTATCTTTAAAAAGCTTTATTTGTGCCTACTGATCGCGCAATATCCTAGTTGCTCGATTTTATTGCAAACAAACTCTGCAGATGACGTAACCTCTTCCAAGTATGCTGTTTCCTTATTTCCACTCCATTTCAGATATGTTTTTAGCTTAAGTTGACGTACATACCTGGAACCACTAAAAACATTCAGTCCATTAACAATCTTGAAAGGATTCTGGAAAATTGTGGGTTAACCCCAGCCGCGGAAGGTGGCAGCACGCAATGCACAGGTGAGTGATTAACCCCAGGATCTTACTTACTCTTGAGCCACCCGCCATCCTTATATCCGAGCATACCGCATTACGGATGCTTCAAATATAGGCCCATTCAACCACAGCTTGAAGTAATAGCGCAATTGTAGGCGTTTCATGTTTAAACTAAAAAAAGTGGATGAATCATTGAATTGAATTGCAGAAAAGTCTGTCCAAGTTCAGCAGTTGTTGTAAAATACATTGAGTTGGGAAGAAGTGCTTGAGTTTTATCCGTTGTCTACCTTTTAACAATAATATGCAATAGGAGTAATCCATGAAACAATAGGCAAAGGAGTGATCTGAGGGATGGCGCAATGAATCTGGGCTGGTTGTATGACATCCTCAAAGACAGTCCATTGGGCTCGGACATCGCCTAGCTAATGAGCACCACGATTGCACAAGTAGCTGCTATGAAGAAGGAGATAAATTTAATTTAAACTGGTATTTTATTTAGCAGTGAATTTATTCTTTTAGTAATCAAAAATGAAGGGCGAAATTGCTTTGAGTCGGGAGAATATTAGTCAGAACTTGAACCACAATGTTGATTTCGCTTAGGGCATGAATTTTAGCCACAGCCTCACATGATGGAGTGGCAAACTGTGGGAGACAGTCCCGAGGATAAATTGTACTAATGGGTGAGGCATTTCCCAGTCAACTCAGAGCAAGTCATCAAAACCTTCATCACACTTAAGGTTGTTTTCCATAAGGGTTTCCATGCTGTTTAAAAAAAAGCATTTCAATTTAAGTAATTGATGTTGTGAATGTGACAACTTAAAACCAAAAGCACATGCCTATTTTATGATATTATTGAGCTAACCATCTCCAGTTGTGATGAGTATTTTGATATTTACTGAGGAATATTACAACAACTGAGGTGGGAGTAAATGCTGCCTCTTGGCCTGCCATAGTTTCTCATCTCACCACACAAAGCTTTACTTTAAATTTTATTCCATTTTTTTTAAATCAAACTGTCGCTGATTATAAGACTAATTCACAATTGAAATTATTTTCCTCTTAAAGGTAACTAGCTGTGATGTTGGAGGTCCTTGGACCACTGCCAATGTGTTGAAGGTGCGCCATTTATTGCATAACCCCGGGGCACATTAAAATGTAACACCTAATTGAGATTATTCCACTTGTCTAGGCTGCAGTCACACCCAACAGATGCTTCTAACCACACCTATTTCAAAGCATGTGACTCCGCAAATATCATCCTTTGAATGCAGACAGTTAGGCATTGTAAACGGCTCACACAAATATCTGCATCTCTCTATGTACGATTTTATAACTGTGACCACCATCTTCACAACTCAAGCACTTCAATGTCGTCACAAGCTTGATGTGCCATAGTTCAGTGGCATAATCAAGTTAACACGGCGCTTCAAGGATGAGGTCATGCGAAGTGTCCAGAGGCTAGAACTTTAACATACAGCCTTTAAAAAGTGGGTTTTCGTAAATTTTAGGGGTAGTAAAATGGCGTAATAAAATGTCGATGGAGCTCCATGTGAAACTCCCCACAATGACATCCTTTCCATACTGAACCGGTAACAAGGGGAGATCGAAACAAAACTCTTACGGCAAATGTGCCTGGGAAGCTTAATAGAGGAGGCAGAGAAATCACACAATATCCGTATTTTAGTGCAATGTAATAAAAAGAGTCAAATAAAAAGCATTCCCTGACAGTTTTCGTAGTCTTTTATGGCCCCTCGTAGAAGAGACCTACAATGAGAAAAAAACGTATAGTAATGTTACTTGAAAGGGAAATGTTTACCACAAAATGACAAGAATGTTGATTTTCATGTGCCAAATTCTTAATAATTATTTAATGCAAGTCAAAGTGAAGTCGAACTTGGCATGAGTAGGCTTCTACGTCTGATTGGTTTTAGCGCAGCTGGAGGGAATGAAATTCGCGTCGAACGAAGTGTGACTACGGGCTAAAGCATCAGCCAACAACTGACTGCCTCCTGTAGCGACGTGATGTAATATGAGATGGCTTAAATGAGAAGAACTGAGTAAAAGTGAGGGAAGGAATGAGATGAGTGAAGGCTTAGCTCACCTGCAAAACAACCAGTGAGGAAGCAGGCAACAGTACCGCCGACCATGCCTGGGAGTACCATCTTGGAGAGATCCTGTCGTCGGTGGGGCAACATTGACACCATTGCACCCAACATGATACCGATAGAGCCGATGTTGGCAAAGCCGCACAGCGCGTAGGTGGCTATCACCTCTGCGCGATTCGTCTGTAAACGTAGGATTCGTAAAATTACCGACTGGGGCGATTGCATGAAATGCATTACTACCATCTAGTCATTTGTAAAAAATCCTCTTAATTTGCATGTATTTTCACTCTCCCCTCTTTCACTCCTTTGCATCTGATCCACGGTCTTTAACATTGTGATCAACCCAAACATTGCTGGCTAAATAAAGAATTTCCACTTCTTGAATTACTTATCATGGCTAATGTGTACTGATGTATCAAATGAAGGTTAGCTTTGTGAAGATGAGATTAGTACGTGTAATGTCAGACTTACGTAAAGGACTCCATAATCGAAGGTATGATTTTGGCCATTGGTGCCGACGAAAATCCAGGAGCCATTAGCCAAAATAGTTGTCGTTGAGTTGCCTCCAGAATACTGCGCATAGATTGCGGAGTCCTTGATGAGAGCGCCGAGACGCTCGAAAGCGACGAATTCGTTCAACATGGTCTTGACACCGATGAGTTCCGCTATCTTTAGGCAGTCCACTGAAGGTACTCCCATGGTAAATGCAATGGGCCAGAGAAGATAGGAGAAGACAAGCTGGAAAGCAAGACAGTAAGGATTAGAGTGCTAGGAAGAAGCACAAGAGCTAGTAGAAAAAATAAAGAGACACTAACCTCGAATGTGAGATTTTGTTTCATACCGGCGCGGTAGCCAAGCCAGGTGAGTGTTTGATTGAAGAAGTCATAGATACTGAGGAAGGCAATCAGGTTGGCTGCGATACCAGCAACAATCGGTATTGAGTCCATGGCACCGACCATAGCCGCCTCGAGGACGTTGTGATAGGGACTCTTTACCTGCTCACAGGCGGCCACCTCCGCCAGTGGTGCTCGTTTCGTCTCAGGATAGATGACTTTGGCGATGGCCAGAGCAGCAGGTGCTGACATGACACACGCGATTAGCAGGTGGTTGGCTGGTACCTGTGAGTGTATAAATTTGAAGGGAGATATAATTAATTTTTCTTGACTTTGTAGTGTTTACACCCTTAATCAAGCAATCGGCTAACTTACACCAAAACTGATGTAGGCTGCCAACACGGAGCCCGCGACAGAGGCGAAACCGTTCACGATGATGGCATTCAACTCGGAGTTAGTCATCATGTGCATGTAAGGTCGAGTGATGAGTGGCGACTCAGTCTACGGGAAGATAACACCAAAGAGATTTGAAAGACGCTTTATCAAAACAAACGGCTGAAACGCATTTATCTTCATCACTTTAATGGTAATCATATTGATGCGAAAAATCTGCTAGCCACTTACCATAGAGACGAAGATGTTAGCAACAGCATTGAGAGTCTCGGGGCCTGTAGTACCCAGCACTTTGGTGGCCCACACTGAGGGCTTGTCAATGAGAATGGCGATGATGCCGAGATGAAAGGCCACAGAGATGAATGACGAGAAGAATATCACAACGGGCAGCACCTAAAATATGGTAGAAAAGCTTGGCTGATGAATGTGTTAAGTAATACAGAACTGACGGAGGGAGGTGTGCGGAATGTGACTCACGTTGAAAGCAAAGAAAGTGAGGTCACCAAATACAAAAGACGAGCCAGCTGCACTGTGGGCTAGGAACTCAGACATACGATCACCTAAGAATTGGAAGACTACATAGCCGGGACGCGTTTGCAGTGTCAACACGGCGAAGACCAACTGGATGAAGATGCCTCCAATGACTGGTTGCCAGTTGATCTGCAGATGGAGAAGGATAGAGAGGATAGGGCTCACTTTCAAGCCACTATCAAATGTGTGTTTGCACACAAATCAACGTACTCTGCCTGGATGCTTTGAGATCGCAATAGATATGAGTACAAGTACAAAGATTCCAGAGAGTGAGACCAAATTTCGCACGCTTTTAAGAATGACGAAGAAGATGAGGCAGAGGACAGTGAAGATGCCCATAAGGGTCAAGGCCACACTGAAAGGGAAGGATATGATAAGAGTTTGACCTGTAATGTGTTGTGATGAAGTGAGATGGAGTAAGGTGAGACTGGAGGCTTACATCTTTATAGCCAGCTTCTTCTTCTTCTTTTGGGTTTTCTTATCGGAATCGATTCTGTCCCACATGGACTGCCAGCCGTTGTGGATATGATCCTTGAAGCTTTTCCAACCATTATTGATCTTGTCACCAAGGTCACCGAAAGGCGTGAAGCAACCGCCTACCAGCCCCCCGAGTCGGCTGAGTCGATGGCAGATTTTGACAAGTATAACAAACCACACCAATGCCGAGAGCCACACCAATCGAATGTCATCCTCAGTAGCAAGCTTGTTGGTGATGATACAATAGGTGACATAGGCAACATCGATGAGCAAGAGGAAGATGAGGCCACAGAGACCGCCAATACCATCGCAGCACACCGGTTCGACGTCCTCCGCTATGGGCCTTCTCTTACAGACAAATCTACGACCATTAGAATACCACTGCAATAAAATGTTAAGGCCGCGTGGTGGTCGCTTTGGTTTGTTGGGGAAGTCGTCGCCAATCCACTCTGTCATCGGCTTATCTGGTGGTTTCTCCAGGCTCTCCTCCTCTTCAGAATCGGAAAAATAGGCAATTTCGGAATTTTCATTGTCTGAGTCCTATGAAGGCAAAATTGGGAATGCATTATTTTGGAAGTAGTGAGAACCAAGGAGGTGCTGATTAGACTATGCGTGCCCAACACCAAAATTTATGCCAACACACTTACCTCCTTCGAAAATCCAATTTCTATATCATCGTATACCTTTTCTTTCGACATTTTAGTGCAATGACGTGTGGAGAGAGGACTGCGGTGGCGTGCTTTTATGCACGGAATGGGCCAGTGAGCTTGCTAACACGCAGAGCTTGCATCTGTGTTTTACGTTGTAGAGCGCGATTGAGTTAATGGGTGTGGGTGCTTTACTGAGTTATTGTGTAGCTAGTGGGAGTTCACAAGCCCTCGCTCTTTACAAATCTCACCTGGCAAGTACGGTTGATTCCGTCTCCTACTCCTACGCTAATCCTATCCAGCAAGACAATTTTCTTGCGACTTACTTGGTCACTGATTTAATCAAATATCTGTGCTAGGCGTAAAAACTCCTACTGTGGTGACATTTCTCCCACTATTTCGTTAATTTTCCTTTAACAAGTGCAGAAATCACACAAATCACCCCTTGATTCGGTCTGTTGGTGTTTTGTTGGTCTTGCCAGTGTCTTATAGCCTTTATAGGCAAGCCGCTTTAAAACTTCGTAGAATAGAGATTCTAAGCTACCTCCTGTGCTAAGAATGGAGGAATCATGCTCTCATGCATAAGAATTGAGATTCCTTCCATTTTTGCTCACACGACATTCGAGTACACCAGGCGACGACGTGCTCCTCTGCCTCACCGACATGGAAGAGGAATGGTTATCTGCAAGATCAGTGCATTTTTTAATGCACTATTTGGCACAAACATAAAAATTGGAACGCCATAACCGTCGTGTGGATCAAAGTTTTATTGTGGTTACTTAATCACATACCCCTCTGCTGAGAGAAGCCACCCCACAGTTCCACCTACTCATCCACCTCTTTCTACAAGTTAACCTTAAAGGCACCTTTCCTAAGCCACTGCCCTACTGCCTTTCTACTAGTCTCATGTTTGGCATCACTTAAATTCACAATAAAATCAAGCATGACCAATAAAAATTTTAATGTTTGAATAATCCCTCAAGATTCGTGGGTCTGTACTCATCTCCCACATTTTTCCAAACGTTTTCTCAACTCTAAATGACTGTTGAGAAACAAAGTGTGCAAATCAAGTCGGTTAGAATGGTCCTCTTAGGAGTGACAGATGAATGAAGAGACTACTCTGGGGAAAAAAAGAAAATGCATTACTCGGACAGAAGATGTATAGTTGATTTATAGAAAGGCTTGGGCCCACTGGCGCTGTTCAGAGGCCAGCCCATCCAGCAGGGTACAATGGCGAAGCTCCTAGGTCGTCCGTTACCGAATCATAGGGTTAAACAAACAGTTAGAGCTTTGTAATAATTGCAAATAATGTCACGGAACACTCAACGATGTGGACTTAGACCCCCATTGCAATGAGTGATGTTGACTTTGGTAAAAGGTGGTAGAATTTTATGTGAAACTTCCCATCTACAACTCCATTATCAAGCAAAAGCTTAAAAACTAAATTAATTTGTACTTCCATTACTGCGAAAAATTTCTCACGGCATTCTCCCTACACTAAAGGTGAAAAAAGCCCGAATGGTTTCGCGGGCCTGGAACTCATGCCATCGGAGGGAGTTGTAAACTTCGGAGGCTTAAGGGTCCACGCATTTAACCACAGTGCCAAACACATCATCGACACTTGACACGATTCTGCTCTTCTAATGCGTGTCAAAGCGTAGTCGGGGTGTTAAAAATAAGCACTCAAGAATCCTTGATGGAAGTCTGTGACATCCGATTTCAACATCCCTGATACATCTTGGAACTGGAGCTCTGTCATGTTTGGCAACTGTATTGGGAAGGGGAAACGCGCTATCTCCATACTGCTCGGGATCAGACAACGGTCTACCGAGAGGTCATTTTGTAAGTCCATCACTAGTGGTCAGAAAAGTGGCCTAAAAAGACGGAATTGAAACTTGTTTTAGGCGAATAATATTTCCTGCCCATTTCTCCTTGCTGCTTTTTTTCAAACCTTAATGCTTCTCAGCTACCCATCTACCTCCATTCCAATCATCTAATAGAGGGATGGAATGATATTTCCCAAATGGTTCAAACCCACACATTCCCGTGACCAAGGGTCAAAGTTGGCAGAGAATGGCAGGCGTCACTTTCAATTCTCCAGTTAGGAGTCTTTAAAACTCCTCCCAATCCTATTCAACTGGGTTCGCTTGCAGCTGCCACCTCTGCACTGCTTCCAGTCAACCGGAAGGCCTGAGGTACTACTGACACGGCTGTTAAGCGGAAGCACGATCTGCGGCGACTTAAATGCCCGTCTAATCAAAATTAGTGTTAGACAAACTGCCAAATCTTCCACATTTATGCAACTACACACTCCGAGTACTAGAATAACGAGTCCATAGAAATGTACGGAAACCCATAATCTTTTGTGCATTCACCACGACACTAAGTTTGGCCTCTTTATCTAGCTATACGCATCGACAGTCGTCGTGTTTGCGTATAGATTGAAACTGACTGTTCCCGTTTCTCCTATCCTCATGAATACTCATTTTATTCAGTAATAAGCAATCGTTGAAGCTATCATTAACGCTTACAACTGATCGTCGTGCTCATGGAGAGTGATCCACAGTGTCTAGTCCCACTGATTTTGAGTACCCTTAATAAAACAGTTGACTCAATAAGTGAGGCATGACCCGGAAGGCCACCAGATTAGGGTCATGTCAGAACTGCTGTAAACTTATGAAAAGTGGCCGGATAACTGTGCATTCTACAAACCTGAGTGTTTGGTCTCCTGGTTACCAGTACCTTTGTAGGTCCATTTGTGCGTACATGCACATACAATTGCCATCATTTAAACACCTTCTTTTTATCTCCGAGGCTATTTTCTTCTCTCGTAATTAACAGCATGGCTATTAAGTTACCCTGGGAGGTAATCAAGGGAATAGCAAAGCAATTTATGCCAACCGGCCAGATTTCACCATTGTCCTGTCACACCGTGTTACAGTTACTCGATCGCTAGGGCCGCACCCATTCCTCCCTTCTGCATGGAATTCTCAGACCACTTCGTGTTCCCAAAGAAGGGGCATACTTTGGAACGAAACATATACGCGTAGTAAGCAAATTCATTGATAATACAAAGGGACTGTGCTTTAGAGTTAGTTTGAACATACTTTACTCGAAGTTATGCCATTCAGCATTCCACACATGGTAAGACAAATTTAAAGATGCTCTACACATTTTCGTCGTAGAATAAACCTAAAATAAAAGTGAAACTTTACTAAATGCGATGTATAGTGGTAATTTTTCATTGCAAGTCCAAATAATTGTAGTGAACATAGCAAGGTTTCCACCGCAATACACTAAACTGAACAAGTTCAAATGAGCTTCAAATTTGTACTATTTTTGCAAATCTCAATGAAAAAAAAGGACTTTGAGGACAGGTGTGGTCTATGATTGTATGAAAAAGCGCCTCCTCTAAATCCGCATTACCTGAGAAGCAGCCTGTCAGGAAACAGGCAATATTGCCACCGATCATTCCGTTGAGGATCATTTTTGTCAAGTCGGCTCGCCGCTGGGGAAGAATGGTTACCATTGCACCAAGGAAGATGCCGATGGACCCGATGTTGGCAAAACCGCAAAGAGCGTAGGTGCAGAGTACCTTGGCTTTTTCAGTCTACAAATCAATGTAGTTGGTGTTGAAGTAAACCATCCACCCGACTACCATCCACGTTCGTTACCCCTGTTGCCCTAGTAACTTCAGTGATGCTTTTTTAAATCTGATATAGAAATGTGCTTGTCTCGTGAGCACTCTAAATGTTTGCAATTCTATGTAGAATTGGTAAATGGGGTATAAACCTTTCAATGGCACAAAAATTGGCCTTTTGGAGAGTGGACTTACTCAATTTGGTTTACCTTATTGCAAAAGCAGTGACATTTCCTACTCACATTTTCCCTTCTTTGAAAAAAACACCCCTTTTTATTATGCAATGTGCTCTTTTTACTGAGGGCTAGTGTTTATGGATCAAAAGTGGATTAAAGCTTTGCATTTCTTCCCAACACAAGGTATTTGACTGCGTCTGACAATCACGGGTAGGTGTTTCTACAATTCAACCAGAGTTACTGGCATTATGAATGGAAACAAAACACTGCTATGTTACAAAACTTTAGCAAAACTCGATCTTAACGATCAATTCTCTTTTATCTTGCAGTGTTCAGCGTGTTTTTTGGTCGAAATGCAATACCCTTACTAGTGTTGCTATTTTAAGTTGAGTTTGGTTGGTCCTAAACGGGAAGCACCCTAAAATGTGTTTTGTTTGGGGCAACTTCCCACCATTATTGTCAACTTTTTAACTGCTCAGAAATGTTTCAAAAGCATTTTACTTACAAATAATGCGCCATATGTAGCGATCACAGTTGTTCCGTTCTTGAGGGTGAAATTCCAATCACCATTTGGGAGGTAGTCGATGGGCAGGCTTGTATTTCGGTCTGCGAGCAATTCCATGTTCTTTATTATCACCCCTGCATAAAATAGAAGGAGGGTTATTTAATCTCACAATTCAAGGGAAGCCAACTTCATGGAACCATAAAGTTTGACGACTATGTGAGACAACTAGTAATGCTGTTACGTGAAATTAGTCAGTCTCAAACCTTTGAAGAGGCGCAACCTACCGAGTCGTTGATAGGCGGCGAATTCGTTCAAGAACATCTTGACACCGATCAGTTCAGCCACTTTTAAGGCGTCTGCTATGGGAACTCCCATGGTGACGGCAATGGGCCACAGAACATAGGAGAATATAACCTAAGTTAAGGGAAGTAGTAATTCTCTAAAATTCTGGGCTCTTTTTTTGAAGCAACTGACCTCCAAACAATGCAGCATCAATTAACTGGCCAAATTTTTATCAAGAATGTGAAGCTATACGCGACTTACACATCGTTGCTTTTTTACCACTCAAAAGACGAAGGATGCGAGTAAACTCACTTCAAAGGTCAGGTCAAACTGCAGACTGACACGCCTTCCCAGCCAAACGAGAATGCGATTGAAGAAGTTGTAGATACTGAGGAAGGCAATCAAATTTGCCGTGATGCCAGCACAAATGGGGACCGCATCCATGGCGCCAATCATGGCAGCTTCAAGCGCACTGTTGTAAGGGCTGAAGGAAGGAAGGAAGGAAGAGTGGAAAGCGCAATTCAACGCCACCGAATGGGTAAAATGGGTGACTCTGGGGAAAGTTACCTCTTCATTTTGAAAGAAATTTCAGAATTGGCTAAAGGTGAAATTTTTGTCTCTGGATACATGATTTTGGAGATGGCAAGAGCCGCAGGTGCGGATATGATACAAGCAATCAGGAGGTGGTTTGGTGGGACCTAAAATGTTAAATGTATCACATTGACCAAAAAAAAGATGTGAGAGTGGCATGTCTTCCTTCTAACTCACCCCAAAGCTAATAAATGCGGCTAGAACGGAGCCTGCAATGGAGGCGAATCCGTTGACAATCATTGCATGAAGCTCCGAGTTGGTGGACATTGGTAGGTACGGCCTTGTGATCAAAGGCGCTTCTGTCTACAAGGGCAAATTCCACTATCTTTACTCTTAATAGCCACTAGATAGAAAGTCATAGTCTCCCTTAAAGTATGTACCATTGAGAAGAAAATATTTGCGATGGCATTGAGAGTCTCTGGACCTGTGGTTTTGAGGAATTTAGTCGCAATTTTGGATGGTTTGTCGATTATGAGTTGGACAATGCCCAGATGAAAGCAGACGGCCATAAAGGATGAGAAAAATATAACCACTGGGAGGACCTAAGACAAAATTTGCATTATAGCGCCGGACTAAGTGAGGCGAATTACGCGCCCTTGCAGTCGAGACACTCACAGTGAAGGCGAAACAGTTCAGTGAGCCGAACACAAATCGAGATCCCGCCTGACTGTTTTCGAGGAATTCAGCCACTCTCTTTCCGAGGAATTCAAATGTCACATAGCCTGCATGCGTTTTGAGAGTGATGAAGGCAAAAAAGAGTTGGAAGAATAAACAAATGAGAACCGGTTCCCAGTTGATCTAAAAGGACACATACACCCAAGTGTCAAAACTGCATGGCCCATCCAGACAAAAGCACTAAAATTTTTTGTCTGGACATTAATTTTACCACCGAAATCGCCTTTTTTGTATTTTGGAGACTAATCAATTGACCTTGAAGACATTTCTCGACCGTTAATGATCTTGAATAGATTGTCATTCATGGAGCCTATCAGAATGATTGGATGTCAAAATCCAGGAGCGTGTTGTGCCCTCTCCGCACTAGAAGAGGTGATTGAAGAGTTGTCATTGTTAAATTAACTTAGTCATGAGCAGATTATCTTTCTGCGTTCTGCATTGCGAAAACTAAAGCAGTTTCTCCAAACATTAATGACAAGACTTGCAAGCTTATTAAGCATTCACCTAAAGTTGCATTTGCATTAAAACTATCAAGATGATTGACTTCACAGAAAAAAAAGTGATTATTCAAATGGTTAAGCCCTTGCCTTATCGGGGAACCTTGAGAGGGCGATGGATATGAGAATAAGAAGTCCGATCCCTGAGAGTGAGATCAAATTCGCCACGTTGACCATTATAACGTAGTAAGTTATACAGAAAGTAGCGAATCCCAGCATAATCACCGCCGTGATTCTAAGAAGACGAAGTGAGTCGCAATACCGATGTCTGTAATCTTTAAGTTATAAGAAAAAATTATGAAATCTGGCTTTGTGACCCCACTTCAAAGAAGTGTTTATTTGCCTACATCACGGCTATTAATTACATCCACATGGATATACATGAGGCATTGGGGACTTACATGTTCTTGACCAGGTCTTTCCGCCTCTGAATTGTAGCTTCATCACCAGAAACATGGTTCCAAATAGCTCTCCATGGAGCCGTAAGTAGACGAGTCAGACCATTCAAGACATAATGATAGAGCCGCTCCATTGGAGCAAATACCTTCCAACAGCCGCCCTTCAAGCGTGCCAAACGGACCAGCCTGCGCGCCATCTTCACAAGAATCACGAACCACAGAATGACCGACATCCAGAGAAGATGCACATCCCCATCCTTATCTAAACCTTCATAGAAGCAAGCGTAGGCCACATAGGCGATATCGACAAGTAGGAGGAAGAGAAGACCGAAGAGGCCCGCGACACCATCACAACATATCGGTTCAGCATCGTCAGTGAGGGGGCGCTTCTTGAAGAGAGCCGTTCGTGCGTCAGTGTAGAGTCCCAACACCTTGTTCACACCTCTTCTACCCTGTTCAGGTTTGTTAGGAAAGTTGTCTTCACTCCAGCAAGTGAAGGGCTTCTCCAGATGATCGAGCCCTTTGTTACCATCACTTGGTTCATTACTCTTTGAGAGAGGGGTTGCGTCACTACTCCTTCCTTCACTGGCTGTCTATGGAAATCATAAAAGTCTTCAAAACAAGGAGAAACAGCAAAAATTACATGTGAGGACGTTTTTTTTTCTGTGTTTTGGATGCACCCTGTTTAATCATATGGAGGTGATCCCAATTTTAAGGGGTACTCAGACTAAAAGGTGGTATAAAAGGTCATTGGGACATTTGGTAATATCACCACAAAGTAGACTTTGAGTATCAGGTTTAACACAAATGAGCATGAAAGAATAAATGGTAGCTAAATAGTCAGTAGCATCTTTCGCAGAACAGATTATAGTGGGCAACTCAAGGGAGGGTTTTATTGTCCCTACGAGGACTTACATCACTAGGAGATTTGTTATCAATTGGGACAAGGGTGTGATCACTTGCAGTAGTTTCTTTGGTCTCCTCCATTGGCACTTTTCAGTGGTTTGGTGAGATGGTGTCAGACCTCACTTATATACCCAGTCCAAGACAGACTAAATGGTGCTGCCCAATGCGTGGAGTTCTTCACACTTTTTGCAAGTGAGTCAAAAGGTCGCGTGAATGTGTTGTGAGACTGGTGTAGGAAAAATTACTGATGCAATTCACGATAGTGCTAGCAAATTTCTCAACTTGAATGGCAAAAAGTGTAGCTGTTACCGTAAATCCAATCACTTTACCTGATTCTGCCCCCAATTCCCAATGGTAGGCATGACAAGTCATCTTTGAACTCCTCAAAAATTGTGGAAAGTGCCATTGCATTAGTTAGCCATAACAAAGATAAAAGGAAATTTTGCCTCTATATTTCTAGTCGAATGATTCCGTATCGTGATTCATGTATGATAGATGTAGGCACTTTGACTTATTTGAGACCACTTAAAGCGATGTAAATAACTTTTGAATTGCCTAATACGCGCCTCCTTTATTTCATATCCAAGTTATTTGGGATTAATGATAGCCAAAATTGGCACCAAACAGCAGTCCTGTCACATTAAAGGAGGTCGCCTGGACGGAGATCTAGAACTTCAACGGTGACCATCGTATTGCCATTTATTGTTTGCTTAACTCTCGGTTTTGATAACGAGCCACTCGGAGCTTCGCCATTAGGCAATTCTGCTGGGCGGTCGGGCCTTCGGGCCATGTCTTTGGCCTTAAAGCCCTTCTGCATGTCAACAATAAATATTCTGCCCCAAAGCGATACACTCCTGACACTTTAACAGGCCCGGATTCGCAACTGCATCTTACAAAGAAGCGTCACACGTTCCCAATCGGTAAATCCAAGTAAAATTTGCTACATCGCTACAAAGCGAATAAAAGAAGAAAGAATGAAGAAGGTTTTGGAAATAAATCGCTCTATAAGGTGTTTCGATGAATCCCTGGAGTAGGAACAAACAGGAGTAGTTAATGTCCACGCGAACACGATATAGCAATGGGAGAAGAGAAGAGATATTGTAGGACCTTTATGAAAGCTGTTTCATTGCAGAATAAGTGGTTGAGGTCAGCCCCTAAGCAACACAGCCGCATGCTCCTGTGCATTGCTTACTGCGGCACGTGGGTTAGTTGAAACGTATGAATGAATCAATCATATTTTTTTAGAAAATGGAAATTTGGTGAATAGAACTGTTGAGCACTCATCTTAAACGTGAAATGAAGAGACGTCTGCTTTCATATTTTTTTCCAAGGTTCACCGGAAGGGTGAATTTCAGATTCCAAACCAATACATTATTTATCACCACCCTCAAGATTTGTTGGTCAGTCTATGGAGAAGGACAAGAACAAAGGCATGAAGGGATACTGTACTGTTAAAACGTCCATAATAATTTGTGGCTATAATAGGGATTACAAACAAATTCCAACGTGTCTATGGTGACCGACCATTCAGCTTTTCAACTGCTGTTGGTGTAGGACCGGTGTTGAAAGGAGAATTGGTGCCACCATCTGTCGCTTTGACGGATGGTGTTTGCCAAGTGCTGATTAGCCAGTAGGCAACTGTCTGTTAGTGATATTTCCTCGTGCAGATGTAATATGGTTTGTGTTGTCAACGTGTTAATGAGGAGCGGCTTTAGTGGATGAAGTGAAGCGGTGGTTGTGCATGACCTGCAGTCTACATACATTTCTTGTGAGAGGGTAAATGCACACATTTTGTTTCACATTGCGTGTTGCGTTTGTGCATGAGCCCACGCACACACACACACGCATACTTTAGGGATGTAAAAATTTTGCCGTTCAAATGAAGATCACTCTCCAGTTTTAACGTAGTTATTGCATTCCAGTTAAGTAGTAGAGAAGGGGGCCAGCACTTTTGCGAGACACACCCTTAATTTCTCCTAGTTTTTAGGTTCATGTGATTGTCTACCGAAAGGCCCCATTGGAAGGGTGTGGGAAAGGGTATCCAGCCGTTCCCACCAAACATACGCAATCAGCAGATCAAATTGCTGGTGATTTTCTGATCTTAATTAGTGATTAAGTTGTAGATACTCTCCTGATACTTCACATTTACGTGCCTCAAAGTTCTGCCTTCTGTTCTGATAATGGTAATGCAGCAGTCTGTTTTTACTAGCCTTATGAGGACAAATAGCAATAGTTAGTAGTATTTTATCATGTCTGATAAAATAATAAAGGTCCTTAGCCCTGGTCATTCCCTACCCAAAACAACCGTTTCGGCATTCATTATTACGACTTTACGATACGGCGTGTGCGCTCGAGAAAGCAGACGCCTGTCCTTTTTTAAATTGCCCATAGGTAAGTGTAACAGCTTTTTTGATAAAAGATCTTAAGCAACTAATCCTCCTGTGCCTTTTTATAGAAAAAGTAGGGGAAATTTTACTTAGAACAGTCTTTTGAGCAGGCGTTATATCATTTTCTACGAGAAAAAAAGCTTTTGTGTCTCAAAGCTTCAGAAAATTTGGCTTTTAAGGCTACAATCAAATAGAGGAGTTTTAACATCCAAGATCCACTAATTGTCGAGGTTTTTGATCTTTTTAAATACAGCGGTAGGTCTTAAGACCGCAAGGTGCTGGAATAAATCTGAATTGCATAAGCTGTAAGAATTGTTGTTCAAACTGCTGCTTTGCTTGGACTTGACAACCGATCTTGTCAATTTTCAAGTGGTACCACCCGACATCAGAAAGCACTGTTAGTTTGCCCAAGAGTTTAGGTGGAAAACGCCCCATGATTAAAGCGAGCTAACGCAAATCCAGGTAGAAGCTGTTTCCCAGGCTGTATAGTCTTAATTGACTGCAGAAGTCTGTGATGACTGACACGATGGAGGAGAATCCTAAAATCTGCAAGTTTTTATGAATTCGCTTCCCCGTTATTGCCATAAAAGCTGCCAGCAAACTTCTGCAGTAAGTATGTCGAGGTCATTTAGTTGATTAAACATGAAACAATGCCCTTCGTCTTGGTGGCAACTTTCGGGGAGTGAATAAAGAATAAATTATATTTCCTACAGGATTTTTCGATAGGCTATTCGTCTGGGGTTTACAAAGGCTGAACCTTTAAATGGTGACCTAAATTTTTGTTGATATGAAATCTGAAAGGTGGCGTTGGGAGAGAGCACTTTTGTCAACAAAAGGGCTCTCTGTGGGTGTCATCAGATTTCACATGAGCATTTTGATATTGGCACTTTGACAAGATGTGCAACCCGCAGGCATTGTGACCCCTCTTACGTAGCATTGCCACTAAAACTCAGAAAAAACCCATGATCTTTTGGATCTTTGTTAGGGAGAATTCATACTGCATTGCTGGGAAGCATTGAAGGGTTTGGTAACATGATATTCCTTGGAAACTATTATGTAATAGTTCCCAAGACACGGCCGCTTGTACTTTGTAATGAGTGATTGTAGCGTCTCGAGGCTCCCTTTAAGGTAAAAGAAGGCATAGTACTGGGGCAGGATACATATTCTGAAACCAGAGGGCTTGGGGGCTGTTAGCACGGCCCGGAGGCCGGCCAACCGGCTAGTACAATATGGCCACCCAAGTGACCGAAACCGGCATTTCGAACAAACAAAGTATTACAGTGATGTGCCGCTGGTCAAATTGTAGACCTGAGCAACAGCCACGGAGTGAAACTAGTTTCAGGGGAAATATGGATCAGGTACTGGGAGAAAGCAGGTCAAACTCTAGTTGATTCGATTTTATTATCCGAATTTGTCGTTTTTGATTGCCACCATGGTGTCAGTCAACGATTTGTTCAGTGTTATTAAAAGGCATTGGTGAAGGCTGTCAAACTGTATTCCAACTTACTCCACGATAAGGGTACTCAGAAGTGGTGTTTTTGTAATCCAGTCCAGCTGTCTAAATAAAATGGTTTCATAATGCTCCATCACTTTTGCATGAAAAGTAGTTAATGTTGTTAAAATGATTACAGGACCATTTCAAGGTCTCAGCAACTGATTCGAAAGATTTATGGGTGGCTCTAGGGAAAGCAGTGTAGCAATCTCAACCTAGATCTTTCCATTGCTGGCGATTTTTTTTGTTTTGTAAATCACATAAACTCAAGGCTACTAAGTGCCAGATCTTCTGTTAAAAAGAAAAACATGAGTTGATGAGAAGGTGGTTAATACGCGACAGCGTTGTTGGCTAATCATTGCGTTTCAACGCAGAAATTGGTCGCTACTTCATCGTCGTGCACAGCAGGGCTTCCACTCGTCTATTGATGGTACTGTGGCGCCTTGATTCTTCCCTAAAGATAAAAGAAGGCATAATGCCTAGGGAGAATATGTGAATTAGGTGAATAGTTGGAAATGAAGCTACTAACACGGCTCAGAGGCCAGCCTACCCGACAACGGCCCAAATGGCCAGCCAGGTACCCATAACTAAAGCCGAGATTTAAACAAGCAACAAAGTATGTCAGTACATTTCAACACATGCATTTCTAAAGGACGCCATTGCGACAGAGGATGAGGTTGGCTTCAAGAGTGGGGAATTCCACTCAGGTGTGTCAATTGCCCTCGCCTAATAATCCAGTGGATGGATTGAATTGAAAAGATTGCTACTTGCTAGGGCTGGGTAGTAAAAGCGAAAAATTTCTATCACTTTCGATACTTGATAAATGAGGAAATGGAAATATTTCGTTGCCCATGTCGCTCAGTAATTTCATTTGGAGCACATCCCGACTCGATCCTTTGGGTTGTTTATATTGTCACCAACGAATCTTATGTTGGATACATAGCATGCTTTACAAGTAGATATTATGCATTCCATGGAGCAGCGGTTAGATCGCTCGATGTCGGCAGTGTTGAAGGATACACTTAGTTGAGGGTGCATCTACAAGAGCTGCCTAACTTTGAGAAATAATGTGTCGTATGCGTAAGCCACACGAAGCAAAAATGGGCTCTTAGTGCTTCTTTGTACTCCATTCTTCTTGGCGGGGTGCATAGGGTGTGTCAACCACGTCATCATGCCAATGCCGTCACAATGGTATGAGTTGGCAGGTCCGCAATTAAAGCTCACACAACACTTGAATCAATTTCACAAAAAGGTGCGAAGGCAATTGGTAGTGTCTAAGAGGATCGATGGCTTGATTACGCATTGCAAAATACATCTTCTGAAAGTACAAATTCACTTATATTGCGAGAAGTTTGCAGTGCTTTTAGTAAACGCAGAGTAGAGAGCACAAATGACACATTTTTGACCTTAAATCCCGAAATGCGATGCTTAAACTAACTGTGAATAGGCGTATTAAGAGGTTAAGCAACGTTTCTTCCAAATTTATGAAGTTGGTGCTTCAAAATGATGAAGGAGACCGGGAAATGTAGCGTCCCAAGACTGCCCTTAGGATAAAAGAAGACAGAATACATATATTCTGGAAACAGAGGGATCGGGAGCTGCTGGCATGGCCCGGAGGCCAGCTAACTGGCTAGTACAATATGGCCACCAAAGTGACCCGTACCGGCAGTCACAGCCCCTCTCTTCCTTCAGGCGTTGTCCCTGATGGGCCCCTCGGTAATCTTCCCGTGGCAGCTATCACAACGTAATCAGTACTGTGAGCAGCACCCACAAGCCAACCGTGCCAGTCATCGAGATTCGAGCGCATGTGTTCTTGTAATGCCATCAATTTCGCGTAGAACTCAGTGCAGCAAATGCGCATTTCTTAGTCCTCCTCTCATATGACAATGTGCTCTAATGAAAGACGGGGATTCGAATCCAAATTTCCGAATGGGTCGAGACACATGCAACGCATATTGTGATTCCAGGCTTTTTTGATGCCGTAGAAGAAACGCGAGGGTATCGTAGAACCCTGAGCAAATGGAGTAATCAGGCCTCATAGGAACGGGATGCACGTAATCTAAGTGTACGAAGCATAAAACGATGCTATCGAATGGCGTCCTGCACATTCTACATCTGTAGATACACATTTCGAGTTGCCCAAGAACAAGAGAGAGAGCTTACGGAGGTTGCTTGATCGCAACGTCGCTGCTCCCTCTTGGCTGTTCCGATGGACTGGGATTTCACAACTGGTGTCGCTTCAGTTGTTAATGGCTTTCTTGCAGAACACGAGGGCGAGGGATGTGCCGAAGATGGACGTCGACCCCAGCACTTCTGCTATGGAATGTCAGAGGTTCTCCCATACGTAGCACATGCACTTCTTTCACACCGCCAAAGTCTGCGAGAAGCTATATAGAGTAGGATAGAAATCCATCAGGGACGAGTCCACTTTCCGCTGCCATCAATGTAGCGTCTCGGGACTTCCTTTGAGATAAAAGAAGGCATAGTACTATGACAGAATATGCATATTCTAAAAACAGTGGGATTGGGACTGCTGGCATGGCCCGGAGGCCGGCCAACCGGCTAGTACAATATGGTCACCCAAGTGACCGAAACCGGCAGTTCGAACAAACAAAGTATTACAGGGGATCCCTAATTTTGCAATAATAACTGTCTATCACAATATTGCATAAGGCTTAAGGCACTAGTACTGAAGATAAGGGGCATATTCGAAATCCCGTTCTTTGAATTACGTAGGCGTCCAAAATATTAGTGACTTTCTTGGTACTGAAATCCATAGCTGATTTATACATTCCCCAAAGTATTAGAATTTCCGAAAACCATATTGGTTACAAGGCATCTTACAAATTTGCACGCATTTTGGGGGCAGAGTTTATTCTGAGTGTAGAATTGAATATGTTGCAATTATAGGTGTAATACTTTGTTTGTACGGAATGCCGGTTTGGGTCACTTGGGTGGCCATGTTGTGCTAGTCGGTTGGCTGGCCTCCGGATCATGCCAGCAGTCCCCAACCCCTCTGTTTCCAGAATATATGTATTCTGTCTTAGTATTATGTCCTCTTTTACCTTCAAGAAGGTCTCGGGACTCCACAATATAGATTGAAACAAAACCGTTTGAAACGCTCCAATAATGGTGCTGTTTAAATGCGCTTTGTAGGTCAGAGGCGAGAGAACAATTTTAACCCGGTCGAGGACGAACGCCGTTCCTACCAGGAGCATGGGACACTCGCCCTGGATATACACTTACCGCGCCTTTCCTACTGGGTCACACTAAGGGCATTTTGCAAAATTGCCTTCTAATAGTAGGGAGGGAAGATTCCTCTGCAACCATAGCTGTTATAGAACGTCAAATTGAAAAACCGAAATAATAACTCGGATTAAAATGTGACCATAATTATCTGGCTAAACGTCTAGAAACTTAGTTGGTAATGTACCACCTTAACCAAAAAACGAAAATATTTTCTTGTAGCCCAATTAACATAGTTCTGCGTCCAAATTTTTGATTTCAAACAAACATAAAATGAACATGACTACAGAAAATTTGTTTTACAAGTAGTATAAGAAACTTTTGCTAGTTTTGTTTAGATCGTCCTCATTGGGAGCGCGATATTGTGGGTTGTGCATGTGCTGAGGATGAAGCGCGATAAAGCTAAGCAGCTAAAGAGGGCTAAAGATGCTGCTAAAAGGCAGACGTCGGCGGACAATAAAACCATGAGTTCGGAACAATCAGAGGTACGAGATTCCGCAGCAAATGACCACTTTCCTGGCACTGCGCCGGTGTTAAGTCACAAATTTTCGGATCTTCCCATCTCAGAACCAATAAAACGTGCATTGAATAACATGGATCTTACTGAAATGACAGAAATCCAGTGGAAATGTATACCACAGCTACTTGAGTGCAGGGATATTATGGCTTCGGCAAAAACGGGGAGTGGTAAAACGCTTGCTTTCCTTATCCCGGTTGTTGATCTCATTCTGAAGTTGGGCATGCAGAGTCGCAATGGGACTGGTGCTATCATCATATCTCCTACACGCGAGCTCAGTCTTCAGACTTATAGCGTTTTGAAGGAGCTCACTGCCCATACACAAATTCGCATCGGCCTTATCGTGGGTGGCAGCAACCGGCAGGCCGAAGCCCAAAATTTGCAGAAGGGTGTCACTATCCTTGTAGCAACTCCGGGCAGACTTCTTGATCATCTGGTTACCACAGAGAATTTCCTTCGGCACAATCTGAAGGTCTTGGTGATCGATGAAGCGGATCGTTTGCTAGACATTGGCTTTGAACTGGAAATGGAGCAGATTATCCGTCTACTACCAAAAGATCGGCAATCCATCTTTTTCTCGGCAACGCTAAGTGAGAAGACGCATAAGCTGGCCAAGTCAGCATTGAAGGCCGATTGCATTATGATTGGAGTGGAGGAGCGGTCTGAGGCAACTGTAGAAACACTCGAACAGGGTTATATTGTCTGTAATCCTGCCACAAAATTCTCTCTGCTCTATACCTTTCTGAAACGTAATAGGAACAAGAAGGTGTGTTTCGTGTTTTCATTGCGTTTTCAAATGAATTCGGGAATTGGGAAGTATAGTGTTGAACACCTTTTTTTAGATCATGGTCTTTATGTCAGCGTGTATGGAAGTGAAGTTTTACTACGAGTTGCTAAATTTCATCGACATGTCAGTTCAGGCCATTCATGGGCGCCAGAAGCAGGCCAAGCGGACCAGCACCTTCTTAAGTTTCGTCAAGGCTCAAAGTGCAGTGCTTCTCTGCACGGATGTGGGTGCTCGCGGTCTGGATATCCCTGAGGTCTGTTTATATTTGGCTTTATTTCAATAGAATTGTCTCTTGTTCAGAATCTTGTGTGAATCTGATCTTGTCATTTTAAAGTTATTTTCGTTAATGGCTGTGTTTTGGAACGTGTTATTTCTAAATGTACATGCCAAAACGTCGAGTTCGATGCAGTCGCATTTTCTTTTTGATTAGCGGCTTCATTTTGATTACTCTCGTCTGTTGGACGTGCTAACTCCCTCAGTAAGAAGTGGGCAAAACTGGTTTGATCCTTTCTCGCATAAATATTGATGTGTCTTAGTTACATGACAGTAATCAATGTTTTCCATGTTGCCACTTTTTGTTCGAACCACATTTGCTAGCTGTATACAATGCTATAAGAGATATCTGAGGGGGATTTCAAAAGTGAATGTTAGTGATGATTCCTACCCGAATGGAAGATCTGATCATGTTTAGGTTTAGGGGTTCTCAACAGTTTAGTACTATTCTCTACGCGTTATGTTAACACTCCGAATTTATATCTGGCTTGATTAAAATATGGTTAGAGTCGTGAAGTTGGCATTCGCTTCCATGGGGAGGACAAGTTTGTTCAGTCAATTTCTAGCTTTCCTACTGATTAACAAGCATGAGACCTCTGTCAACAGTATCGGACGTATCACATGATGTACTAATTCAGATGTGTCATCCCTTCTATTAGGTGGACTGGATTGTTCAGTACGATCCACCGGACGATCCGAAGGACTATATTCATCGTGTCGGTCGAACTGCTCGCGCAGGCAAGTCGGGGAACGCCATTCTCATTCTCCGTCCTCATGAACTCGGATTTCTAGATGTCCTGCGCAGCTCAAAAGTCACTCCCGTTGAGTACGAGGTGGCAGCGGGCAAGGTGGCTGACGTACAGCCAGCGTTGGAGAAGCTTATTTCCTCTAACTACTTTTTGGCAAATTCTGCGCATGAGGCTTTCAAGGGCATTGTTCGGTCCTACAATTCCTCGAAACTCTCTTGCTTCAATGTCAACGAACTGGATTTGGCGGCTCTGGCTAAGACTTGTGGTCTCCAGATCGTTCCCAAAGTGGACTTGGGGGTAGAGCCATCGATGAAGTTCGACACGAAACGAATGAAGCGGAAGGCCTTCGGGGCTGCAGCTGTGGGAGCTGCAAAGAAAACCAAGTTTTATAAAAAGCTCCGGTAGTCTGCTTGCAGAGCATATTATAATTGTACAAAAGAAATTTCAAATGAACCGTGCAATCATTACTAAATGTTGGCTGTACTATAGGTTCAAGACATTCATCATTGGAAGTTGTTGTTTGAGACCATTTCTGAGGATGGTCTGTGCTACAAACCTCGATTGTTGTCGTGGTTAAGTCCTCTCTGGTGGGTGGAGTGGGCATCGGTGGCGGTTTCGTGTGCAATGTGGTGCGGCGTGGAACCGCCCTCGAAAATGCGAACAAAATGTGATACGTGAAGGGGCTTTGCACTAGCGGTGGTGAGGCTTCCTGTGTCTGCTGTGGTGGTCGTGCCGCCGAAGGCCAAGAAGGGGCAGTTGATGGCTTACAAAGTGGTGTCCCATTATGGGTGTCACTCTCGACGCTGCCTCTCCCCCCGTTGGTCGACGATTCCAATTCTAACAGTGGTCAGCTATATCAGAACGGGTCCAAGATGAAAACCACTTAAATCACTTGACAGGCAATTACATATCGCTTCGAGGGGACTTCTGGATCTTTCATGGCCCTGCATCGAACATGGAGCACTTGTGTCGAGTACCTTTTCAACGTAAGCCTTGCAAATTGTACCGGCAAACACTCGTGAGGCATCGCAAAGTGGAGTGGCACCTTTCTATATAAGCGCTTAATTATCCTCGCAATCTTCCGGACTGCACTAACTCCTTGTTTTCGAGAAAGTTTCCCTACGTTCATGACCTTCGGGATTTGCTGCAAGTTACTAGTAGTCTATTCTCCTACATCCTTACACTTTATTTGGGCTTCCGTGGAGGGCTAGGGCACTGTATTGGTGACAGCTGTGAGAAGACTCGGAATTGAGCAAAAAATAACGTTAATTGGGGAATCGCAGTCTGCAGCTGGTAGAACTTAACGAATTTGCATGGTCAAATGCAAAGTTCCGCAAACACTTTTCTTAAACTCTTGCAAGACCGCATCACTTTTATGTACTCAAGACCATCCTCCCCTTCTCAAACGGGGTAGATGTCCCATGTCACTTGAGCACACTCGAGTCTACAGCTAGGCGTCAGAATGCCTCTACTGAGGTGAGGAAGGTTAGTGGCGAATGACCTGAGCAAACAAATGGGCTACCATAGAGGAAGACAAATCATCAATCTTTACACAAGGGTTTAACGACCAAAGGAACAATCCACAGTATAAAAATTTATCCGTTTACTTAAAATGAACTGTACTTCCTAGGGGACTGGAATTTTACATAACCTAAAGACTCGGTCAGCCCAAGTACTAACAAAATTCTTTTAAATATTTGCATTTATTAAAATTAAAGACATTGTTAGAGTTTTAGTTTGCAAATAGGGTGAGCTTGACCTTTAAAATCGTTTTAATGCACCAGGATTTAAAACCATGGATGAGAGCGAATTTGGCCTGCCGGCGATGATCGATCTTTGCTTCGGGGGTGTGGCGTTTGCTGAATTTTGATGTTGATCAATATTCCAATTTGATTAGTGCCAATCAGGTCGATTTAAAATGTTTGATCAAAGCCATTCAACAGCTCTGTTTCTTCTTGAAGTCCTCTTGAATCATCAGGGTCCCATACACATCTCCGCTCTTTATTTATCATTTCAAGCATCTCTTAACAATGTACATGGGTATATCAACCCGTATGGCGTAGCTATGTCGGTGAGCAACACATCGCTGGCTGAATTTATTAAATTTCTCCAGAGCTTTCCCTCCCTTTTTATAATAGTTGGAAACTATGTTTACCCCACCAGTCAACTTGACTTCGAGAATGGATCACACGCTTTACAGCAAAACTTGCCTTATATTGACCCTGCTTGTGCGTGCGTGTTTCAGTCTGGCCCCGAGGTCTTCCCAGCAACTCCTGTTATTCCCGCTTTTGTTGATCCCATTCTTCGAAGAAATACGATGGCTCTCTTGCAAAATTACTTAATGACATGCGGATCTCATCGTTATATACCGATACAAAGACTTATGGGTTGTTTGTCTTATGTCTCACCTGTTGTACGTGCCGCTTTGCCTAACCTCAAGGCCCTTACTGTTTTTTTGCGACAATATCCAGAGGTTTTCCACATTAAAGAAGGTATGGTGGGGTTGACAAGGCCCCGGCGCAATTTTCGACAAGTCTTTCAATCAGATACGGGGGACGGAAATATCGCTACAGCTGAAGACGGTACGGCTGAAACCCTTAAAATGGAAGTTGTCATTTCAAACTCCACTGATTTTACCAATGCCAAAACTCTAACGCTGCCTGCTTCGGACTTGTCTGTAATTCTTGTCCTCCGACGCATTTTACGACAAGCAGGTGAAAATGGCCTTCATGTCGCTCTCGTTATCAAGCAAATAATCGAGTTCCCATACAACGTTCAAAAACTTGTCGGTCTTACCCGATTCGAGTTGCATTCTTTTGTTGAAAAATACAGAGAGTTTTTTGACATCCTACCATTGCAAGTTGATGAGAGCTCGTCGAGCGGAGAAGATAAACAGGTCGATTTAAAAATGTCCTGCAAAATCCCCAAGAGCTTTTGCCTCCGAATAAATGCAGACGCCTTGCATATGCGCTCACGCATACTGGATCATTCATCTGGCCAACATGGGAATGGAAGAGACTCTTCAAGACTAAAACAGCACGTTGGCCGCATTTTTCGTGTGGCTAAGTCCTGGGGAATCATTGATCTTGGCAACCACGTTCATGTCTTCTTTGACAAGTCTATTTTCCGGAATATTTCCGATCTACAAAAGGTCTTTCAAGTAAGTATTGTCTCACTGATACATTTGTAACCTCTTCTCTGTCCATTTGGTCTCTGATTATCTTATTTTCCGTATTGTTTAACTGTTTCATGGTAATTTCCAAGTCTCTTTGTCTCTTTTCTTTTGCTCTGGTCCTTTTGCCGGCTGCTGCAATACGTATCCTTCTGCTTTCTAAGGTCGGTTTAGTGTTCATTCGCTTCGATGACTAAGGCGTCGGTAAATGGGAGGATCTGTGCCTTTAATTTTCGTGTAGAGTTTAATCAATGAATGTTTTGTACTAGGCTACTAAGCGTGCTACCTCATTTGATTGTCTTGTCGTGCTGGTTCGTTACCATCCACCTTATACCAGTTATTTGGTTTGGTTTCTCCTATGTGAGTAAACCATTAGTCCTGAATCTTTTTTATGCTATTTTCGATTTCAATTGGAACGATGATTGTTATGAACACTGCTTATACTGGTTTTTTAGATAAGTTTGCTCGATTCGAGCAAATATTCATCCTGTTTTATTTGAAAGTTTTTGACCCAATTCTCTATTAGCTTCTAGTTTATATCTGATAACATCTAGCGCAATTTTTTTGCCACTGTGTGTCCACCTCCGAGGCATTTCAAAAGTAAAGTACTTTAAGTGACGCTCTTTTATGAAATTTTTGAGCTTCCCGACTTTATCATCCAGTAGGAAAGGCTAGTGAGTTCGTGGTGCGTTTCCCTTATGCCGAGCACCGCGAAATAAAGTCGCATCTTTATTAAAGAAATTGAAAATGTGATAGTTTAGCTATTTTAGTAGAAAGCAATGCATATGCCTCTTAACTGCTGAAAAGCCTTTCATTGTTCACAATAATTTGTTATCTTCATGCCAACTCCCACAGGGCTGTTCGACTTTAAAATATTTTGTGCTAAATTTAGCATTAATTTACTTCGTTCACAACACATTTATAAGCCCAAAGTAGTCGAAGGATTTAACATGGCCAACTCTCAGTCTTTTCTGAGGTTCTAAGATGTAAACAACTGGGAGATTTCCATGTCTGCTATGCTTCAAAGCTGCTTTTTTCTCCACCTCTTTTGAAGACATCCTTCCTGGGCGTAGTATCTGACATCCAGGTTTCCATAAGGTTTAAATTGTAACAGTTTCTAAACAATCTTTCTTCAGATGCAGAAAATAAATCGTACCTTTGTTTACCTAACCTTTGATTGTGTGGCTACGCAAACTCAGATAGAAACACTTGGTGGGGAAGCCAGATTGGCAGTTATGCCTTAGTTGGCACTCAAGAAACCGTAAAACTTACTTAAAATAGTCTAAACACTAGCCTTAGCCCTGTGGGATTCATTTGCTGTCAATGGTCCATCCATTCCTTTCCTTTCGCAAGCAGTCATTGTGAACCTACATGAAAATTCTTTGACAA
Organism: Taenia solium; assembly: GCA_001870725.1. Taxonomy (NCBI): domain Eukaryota; kingdom Metazoa; phylum Platyhelminthes; class Cestoda; order Cyclophyllidea; family Taeniidae; genus Taenia; species Taenia solium. The sequence continues at coordinate 283,591 of MIEF01004043.1, read as the reverse complement.
GAAGATTACCATGAATTCACTTATTACCATCCTAACCTCTGTTAACTTTTGTGTTTATACGTTGTTAACGTGTTATCCCATTAAGATTTCCTTTCTCTTGCTGGCCTGTATGCAATAATTAATGCCCAAGACTGTCTCCTATGGTTCAGCCTCAAGAATTGGGTGAGGAGCAGCACTTTTCGTCTCCTGTGTTTAACATGCTAATCAGTTGATTTATGAGGCACCACTTAAGGCAAAGTGGGTGACAATTTCTGATCTCTGAATGGAAAGTGCTGCTTGCAATCATAAGCGACTGCACAATTTATCATCATTAACTTTAAAAAGGAGGAAAAAGTAGACTTTTTGCTATAAAATGCCAAGCAAATCAATAGGCTTGGTTATCGTCTCTTTTTACGAAACTTGGGATGTGATTTGACGCTGTCACTTGTCATACATTTTATAGCTTTGAGTTGAGATATCCAATATTCTCTTTTGCTGGGTAAACTTCTATATTCTTTACGGAAATGTTATTTAAGTACTATAATTCCCTCCATTTGTCAAGTAGAAATACCACTTTCACTGGATCATTTAATTGACTTTTCACTCTGGATGTACGTGACCATGCCGCCATCACCAGCCCTGTAACTGTGAACTGGGTATCGGGATTGGCATGCGATTTGGCCACGAAGTGCCACTAAAAAGTGCCTTCTATTGTTCTGTACGTGGTTATTTGCCATTCTACGTCTCCGCAATCTGACCATGCGCGTTGACCGCATGACCTGTCTGGAACAAAGAATACACGGAATTCATCCACCTGATTTTCCTGAGCTATTTGTGAAGCTCCATTCACACAAACGGTTCATGCATAAATTAATGTCGATGACTCGTAAACAAAGGTTTCCCTTAATAGTCACTATCCTCTCTCGATTCTCTAATTCTTTTTAGTAGTCGTGTTGACCCAGATTTGTTTGACTAATAAATACAGCCTCGAAGAGCATTCAGATGAAATTGAAATGAGGCAGTCGGGCCCTCTAGGGTCCTTGTCTAGGGCTGAAGTTGTGCTTCAACTCAATTTATTCTTTTATATAACCACTTCTGAATGCTCAAACGTGTCCAGACAGTCAGCATTATTTACTTGTCTTGGTCTGGACGGTTCCTCGAGTTCTACCTATCATTCCGATGTAACTGTGATCTTATTTTGGGTTAATCCAGGTGTCAGCATATTCACTTTACTGGATGTCGTCTTCCCTTCAATGCAGCAGTTATACGAGTCGAGTGTGTCTCCATCACCCTACCACAAATTTCAGTAGTCGTGGCCTGCCACCGAAGTAGGTAGCACAAAAGTTAGCTTGATATTTCAGTTTCGGGTGCATTCCTCTCTAATTTGCATGACTAGGCAGCTAGTGACTATGCCAGTTGCTTCTGCCTGCCCGTTGGGGCTGCCTGTGTGTGTGTGTGTACAGGCGAGTTTGCGTGAATCACCTCTTCAATCCTCTAACAAATATTGCTACTGTGTGCATAACTTTCCGATCCTCGTAATTAGTCATCCACAATCCGTCGATACGGTACAAGTCGTAGTGCCATAGCCACATCCAACTGTTCAATCTATCCTCTCATTAACAATAAGGTTGAATTTATTACTATCCTACCTAGATTCCTAACCCTCTAAGGGTTCGATATGCTTACCTTCACAGTCTAGAGATCCATACAACTTTTCCAATTCGTTGTACGCTTTAAACTTCAATGTGTGCGATATCCATCTCATTGGCGCCATTATGGGGAACGCAATCCTTGGTAGTTGTTCCAAACACAATATGGAAATCTGCCCATATTTTTGATCATTTTTTTATCGCCTGCCTACATGATTGGAGCCTCTATTTATCTTCTCGTCTCATCTCAGTCAACAAGACAGTAAAAAGTGGTTTTGAAAGGGGTTGGGTCGTGCCTCTCAAGTATCGCTTAAAAGCCTTCATTTCCAATATCTCATTCATTGCATACTTTTACTAAATGGTTTAATGGTATCATTTTGAAAGATTTCAACATCGCGATGAAATAGTTTTTGTGTGGAAATAGTGTCATAGCAAATGCCCATCTTTTGGTTGTGGCCTAATACAGAGTGTGTTTGGATACCGTATTTAGTAGTCACTCTCGGGAACTTCACCTAACACTTTTCAGCTCCCTTCTTTTTACGAGGATAATTCCAATCTTGCTGCTGCTGCTGCTGCTCCTACTACCGTCTCTTTACCACCTAAAATACCATTTAGGTCAAGCTGTGGCTTCTTAAGTATTCTTCTCTAATGCCATCCACACGCGAGAAATGTTGAATTCTTCATTTTTGCATAGCAAATTGTTGCTATTTCTAGTCTTTAGCTAAACAGAGATAGGCCTTTCCTTCATTCTTATGCAAAATATTGCCATTGTTTCCAAATAGGGATTCTCTGGAAGGCACCAAAGGATCCACTTAATTTGCATTAGCATGATTTGTCGTCCACCTTAATGATGGCCAGACCCGCCCCATTTTCTCTGCATTTTCTCAATGCTACATCACATAAAGTGTGTCGTCTTTTGTTGCAGTCAGTGTAGTCGTTCACCTTTGGTTCATTTGCATAGTATATGTGCGTGCGGTTATGCGTGGTGCGAGGAGAGCCACTGGAAATGCCTTGCGACAGCGTAGACATGCATAAAGCGAATGTACTGGTGACCGCCTCCGAATGCCCACGTGCATGAGGCTCCCTTTTCCTGCGCTCTGTCACCCACCAGTCTCAAATGTTAGGAAGCGATCTATCACATCCTCTCAAACTGGAGGTGAAGGAAGGCAAGTAAACACTTTTCCCTTCCCACAATTTGTGATTGTCGGCACTCGAATTGCGCTCTCGCGGTTTTTTTCGCCACATAGTGATCGGCTCCGAGCAAACAGACGTCCTAGGGTGGGTGGTTTTGCTCACAACTTCAGTATAAGCATACATGAAAGGCTGGTCGGCGGAGCGGAGCTTTATGGTGAGGTCTCATTGATAAATGCCCTCCTCGTATGTAAGGTTGGACCCTGAATTTGGCTTCCAATCCCACTTCCGTAGTTTCTTTGTGTACTGAAGAGGATTTACTTTTTTGTTTCATCAATGAGTGTCAGGTATTCTTTAGCAACTCACCAACATCCAAGCATCCGCCCTTTGGTGAGAGGAGAAAAAAAAACAGAACATGTTTACATTATCGTGCGACAGTTGTATCGTGTTTATGGTCATTAAAAATGCCACAGGCAGTCCTCATCCTACATCTCTATCCTAATTTTGGCTACAAAGGTTTGTGTTGCGTAAATTTTGGAAATTTTTTTAAAAACACTTTGAACTATTCGGAAAGCTCCAGATGCTACCTTCTTCCAATTTGCCTTCTACTTTTGAGAGCGGTGCTGCAATTTTGTGCTTCCGGCGTTTATGTTTGACGGCCCATAGAGCGCACTCACTCGGGGAGGTCTTGTTTGTCGAATACAAACAATGGAGCCCTCTTTGTACAATGTGCGACTAATTCACATCTTCAAATGCGTACACAAAGGTTTTGTCAGTGGTTGAAACGTGTTACCTGTCATGTTCAAATTTGGCACGATAATGATTCGGGCTACCTGCCACATCACCAAACGCCTATCCTCCCTCTCCTTCCTCGACAAAAGACATAACTTTAAACGAGCTTATTACCTACCTCTTGTATGGTGGTTGTTTGTGACAACGTTGCAAAATTGAATCATCACATCGCATTCATTTGTGCCATGGTTGTCATCCACTTTGTGATTCCATAAAGCAAGTTCTCCGGTCTTTTGAATTGTCTCGTTTTTGGACTATGTGACTCAGCATTCTTGGTCTGATGGAATTCCGTCTGTGTGGAGATGCCTGCGTCACCATCAGTTAGTCTCCATCGCATCCACAGAGAGTCATGAATGTTTGGTGGGGAAAAGGTGCCTGCCTCATCCGTCAACATCTTTTTTAAATCACGATTGCCACTTTGGATGATTCTCATTGGCTAATATGTTTCGGTTCATTGCATGCAGCGAGTGGCCGATCAATTTGGAAGATAATTCTCCTCCATCATGTGATTACAGACCGAATTCGGAGGTCTTTGCCGTCGATCCATTGTTAAACACGCTTTGACCCATTGTGTCAACTTAAGGAGCACACGATTGCCATCGAACATTGCCTTTCAACAGACCGAATCCCGTTTGTCGACTTATTCAAGAGCGTGACAGGCCAATTCTTACTTCCGTAAATGTGTGTGTGTGTGTGTATGTGTATGTTTATCCTCTCCACAAACCGGGTCGTAAATATAATCGTTCCAATTTACTGAAGCACCTGAATTGGGGTACTCTTACGATTCAAATGTCCCACTGACATTTTGAAGGGTCCGGTTTCAAACTGAAATTTTGTGTACGCCTCAAGCCAGGTAGAATGCATTAATGATTTAGAGGGAATAAAAAAGGACGCTGGCTTCTCGCTCGATTGGGGCGAAAATTTCCAGCTCAATTCAAACACGCTGAGTGATGTAGAAAACTAGCTGCAGTGCAATTCCCATGTTTTGACTGCTTTCCATTTCCTACGAGATGGAATAACCCTCTTGAAATTGTTGGCTTGCCTAAACATTCGTGCCTCCTGTCGTTAAGCCAGAACTCTACCAATCAGGTTGTTTCTCGTATGCCGCTTCCCCCATTTGACTCACTTTCAACTATTGAAGGAGTAGGCGCTATACCTTAGTGAACTCACTAACTCCTCAATTACTCTGGCCACTTCACAAATTGGTATTGAGTGACTTTAGAAGGGTCGGTAGTTCAAAGGTACAAGCTCCCTCGTGTCTGGTAAAAGCGAGCCTTTTTGCCGCATCTACTGCATCCCAGTCGTCAAAAGTAGCCATTGGGGTGAAATATTTTTCGCGTCCACTGTCACCGTTTTTATTCTGCGACCAGGTTTGGGTTGTGGCACGTAAATGCGGATTTGTCATGCTTTGGCATCCGTTTTGCGTTAGCTCACCTAATTAGCATTCAGTGGTGCCTCCTGAATCACCTTTGCCATGTGCGTCATCCACGAATCCGTGGCAAAACCTAATCTCCCAATGTTAGCTTACAGGTATGCGCTTCCTTGCGCATCCTGTTGCCTTATCAGTGGGTGGGATCCATTTCTGGAATGCAATTTTCCTGTTATTTTTAACAACACGCCCGTGTATGCCTCTTTAGTGCAACCTATTATTGTTTCCGTGATTACATTAAAGTCGTTTCCAATGGACTAATGTTGGTAACCATTCTGACAGTTAAAATTGTTACCAAAATTTGGTACAGTTCCCTCAAATGTATTTTTTGAAGAAGAGGTAGAACAGTTTTTAAATCGTAGTGATTTCTTAGGATTATTTTCTCTAGTTTCCATTTTTGATAATAAAATAACACCTTTAGATTGCCGACTAAAGAGCGCATTAAAACGAACAATGTTTCCTTTTTATTCCATCAAATGTGCTTTTCAGAGACAATGTTTCTGTTATCGCCCTGAGACTTCCCTGAAGGCCAAAGAAGACTTAATACTTGGGCAGGAGATGTGTAATTGAGCGTAGTAAGATTTAAGGCTTTCGGCATGCTCTGAGGGGCAGTCCACCCGGTATAGGTACATTGGGGGAGTACCCAATTGTCTCCCTTAGCAAAACGGAGTTTGGGAAACAATCAACATGTCACTTTTCTCTTGGTTAACCTCCTGCGCCAGCCGTCACAATGTATTCGGTGCAGCAAGGGAACCACCCACCAACCGACTGCACCAATCATCGAAATTCCACGCAACTGAGGAGTTACCTAACCACATCCTCACCGATCCTTACTGGAAATTTCATTGGACTTGGAGTTTTGTTCTGTGTGGAAACTGGATTTCGGGACGGATACTTGTGCTGGCCATTGTCCCGTGTCCATTGTTAGTGATAATAACACTGACCCAAAAGCAGGGTCAAATAACAAAGGCCGCGGTTAAACATAATTCCATTGGTTATGGTTTCGCTTATATTATTTGCCACACCGTTGCCACTTCAGAGCTGCCCAGCCCTGTCCAACTGGTTTATATCCATCTAGTGGGGAATTGGAGAAGGTGTCTCAAGCTCACTTGATCGACATCTTTATGCAGGTACGATTAGCAGCTCCGCGACGAACTTCTCTCTAGATGGCTCACGGCTAGCGTCGCTTCCGTTGTTGATAGCTTTCTCTGCAGGCTATGGGGCTGGGGTAGTTGCCAAAGGTAGACGTCATTCTTAACCCTTCCGTTGGGAGTTATCAGCAATCATCCCATTCGCACCATGTAGCCTTTTCTGCCCCTCTAAGGCTTACCACCAAGAAGTAGAAAACGGGATATCTGTCCCTTAAACTCGAGCTCGATTTCCACCGCCACCAAGTCTTTCTTGAAGACGAAAGGCGAGGCGATACTCTAACACATTGTTCTTTATGCGGTAGACCTTGTCGCTACTGGCTAGCCCATCCGGGGCGGGTGCAATGGCGGGGCACCTAGGCGGCCCCTTTACCGAAGGAGACAGTTGGGCTAACGATTAACATATTGAATGCATATTTTTAGTAGCTTCACTGTTAATGGAACCAACTGACATTGGCATTGTGGTGACTTCGATTGCTATTTTGTGAAACTTCTTTTGTTTCCTAAAATCATCCACTATCTGGCTCATTGGTAAGTGGACCCGGCAAACTCTATTTCCTCGGGTTCACGATTTTTCAGTTTCTCACAAGGGAATTTACCTTCCGCTTCTTACCCTCCCCTCCTCTAGATGGATGTCAGTGTCTCATTCCAACAAGGTGACCACTTCTAAGGGTTAATCTTTGTTGTGCGTTTTTTAGACCCGTTGCGGACCTACACAATTCAAGTTCTGCTGTAGTCCATTGTTTATCAACTATTTGGAGTGAAAGACTATTTAACTGTTTACGGTGCCGCACCCAAAACTCAACTCATAGCTGTGTGATGTGGTAAATTGATAGCTATGCATAATTCAAAGGCTCTGGCGTTGTTTAACGAGAAAAGTCTTTTTTGCTCCATTTGTCACTGACCATAATGCCAAACTCCAAAAACAGCTTTTTTGCCTCGGTTACAATTGCACTGAGAAGATTATCCATTTGACTACCTCTTAAACTGGTTATTAGATGCAAGTGATGGTTTTTATGGGCTTTGGTATATGCTTCAAAACGAAGAATGTGCTGTCTCATTGGCACTAGCTGAGACAAGGCGATCAGTACCTTCCGACTACTTTCATGTTCACTTAGATGTCAATACATCAATCCATTTGAGATTTCAGGCGCATTTAATTTGGTCTTACTGTGCTTATTGTTTGTCCATGCCTATGTAGCTCTTGTTGTCAGTCAGTGAGTTGGGGTTTTTCGTCGTCAACCTCTTGCGTTGTTCTTACAGCCCAACGAAATGGTGCACTTTGACGCGATTCGGGCTCCCCTACGCTCTCGGGCGAAGTGGCGCGCCACGCGCGTCTGGAAGTCGGATGACAATGACATTCTGCAACATGTCGTCGATCCGACCTCTAAGATGTCCAGTCAGCAGACACTCTACAACTGCGGTGTTGGAGGTATTGGCAGCAGTGGCAGTGGTGAATCAGGCTTCGTCTCCTGCCATTCCTATGGGCTTCTTTGCCTACCTTTCCTTGCTCCTCCCTCCCGCTGTAAATCGAAGTCCAGCGTCGACTCCGCGCCTTCCCTGAATGTCAGTGGTTCCACTTCGTCTGCTACCATGAAGCAGCGCCGTTGCCGCTCCTTGGATCGTCTGGACGCCGAGATAGCAGCTCAGTTCCACAGTGACGGGGAGTTCCCCAACAATGAGGACTACTCCGGCTACTATCTCAGTGATGAGGACGACCTAAATATCGAATTGGATCCATCCAAGGTTACGCATGAAGAGGACTTTTTGCCCTTCCTTGCCCTTGACACCCTCAAGCGCCCAATCAAATTACTCCATAACACAGGAGGTCTGCTGCCTGACCTGGAGTTTCCAGACTCAGACATCAGTTCATGGGCGCCGGGTGATGTTGACAGCCTATCAGTAGTGAATGGACATCCGGGCAAAGCCACTTGCAATGCCTCCACACAGACCTGGTTCACGGGCGTTGTCACCTCGGCCGAGTTCTACCACGGACCTACGTGCACACACGAACAGCTTCAGGCGGTGAAGGAGTGATGCTTGGACCGATATCTCCATAGCTGATGTGTGTGCATGCGTGTCTGGTGTTGCCCTCTGCTTTGTACAAACTCTTCATCCAACAAAACGCACTCTGCCGCCGCTCTAGCTGCTCACATCAGTCTGCCTCTTATAATGCTTATTTGCTTTTTTTTTCCTCCCTGCTAATCCCACACACACACGAAGATGAAGTTGTAATTTAGTCAGCAATTGTGAGGAGTACGGGTGATCATTTTACACACCAGGTCTTTATTTACCTAAAAGTTGACTAATTTAACCTGGTTGCTGGGGTGGCCACAGTCCACGGGCCAATCAAGCTGAAAGAGGTGCCATTCAGAGTGATTTCCGCCTCTCTACGTTGCTTCTTGATTTACATCAAATTTGATTTGATAGAGTTACAATTGGTATTCATGTATTCCCAGTGGTGAGGTATTTTTAAGGCTCAGTATTCAATTTATCAAACTTAGCTTGAATTCCCATCCGTGTATTTCAGTCCGTGCAATTTTCTCATAGCTTAGCATTCTAAGCCATTTGATGGGATGTTTCACGTTTACCACAAGCGTCTGACCATAAGAATGCCTTTTGATGTGGCGCCAGTTTTCAACTCGGATTGCCTAGGCAATAATAACTGCTTGAAATTGAAACGTGCTTGTGTGGCGTCATTAGTTAATCACCAAGTTGAAATGGTAAAGTTCCTTGCAAAGAAGTGGACGAATCGTTTGGTGTTGGCGTTTCTGCCTCTCACAACCCAACCCACATACAACGCAGGGTGGATGGCTCATCTTTATTTTCGGCCCAAAATATTCGACCAATCACAATAGCTTGGTGGTAGCTTCATGGTAGGTTTTCCGCGTATCTCGCCGCAACAGCAAAAAAAGTTTACAGTTAGATTTTTTGAACAAATCAATGGTAAGTATTTTCAATGGATTGCTCACTAATCTGCATGAATGGATGTAAATATGTGGATTTGTTTATTTAACTTTTGGTCACAGCGATCTTACGTGAGTCCAACTATTTGCGTGATCCAATGGGTATAAGCCTATCAACGTTATGCCCTTCAGAATAACGATAAGGATCTAAATCCCCAGGTGGCTTGAGGATTTCCGACAATGCCAAGTTAAACACCTATGCCATACAATTTATAATAAGCCGTTGCTTTTAGGGGTTATTTTATCTTACAATTGGCTTTGTTTCGTGCATCATAAAAGCGGAAAGCAATCTTTTCCTCCTCGGCAAAATAACCATCTTCTGACTAGGCGTCAAAGGGAAGGCATAGTCGCTACTTTTTGCCAACCAGTGCAGTGAAAGTCGGTGCGCCTCTCCTAGTGTGTGTGTGTGTGTGTGACCTTCACGCTCCTACTTTTGGATTGGCCAGTTGGTACTTCAGTGAGTTGAAGGCAAAATTTTGCATGTATTATCATCATAAGTAAGTCAAAGAAGGTTAATTAAAGGAGGCCGAAAAAACCACTTCACGTTGGTGAAAGGGGTTAATTGTAGGTGGGTTTATCAACGCACAGACGTTTATGGTTGTTCTTATGAGAATCGCAATGTTAAAATCCACATTTTTGCAGTTCTAGTATGGTAAAGCCCTAGGCGCTATAAAGAGTTCTTTCATGTTGACCTCACTAATGCATTCGTGCTGTTCAACACAATTTTTGTAAACTTGTTGATCACTGCAAGGCGTTGGTTCTTTGTTCAATTCTTCGTTCTGGAAATGGCACCATCTTGGAACTCCGACATTATTCTTCTGTTGAGTGGTGTACCAAAGGAATACAGTCTGCCCTAGCATTGTCTTCTGTCGCATTCAGGGAAATTTAGAGGAGTTGCGTTGATGGCAGCGGCTAGCCAGCCTCACCTTCAAGGACAACTGCCTTGGTTTCTACTGTTAAGTGACAGAACTTTGCGGGCCGGAAGAAGGGAATATGCAGCGGATGGCGTAGCCGGTAACCAACCCTGTTTTCCTCTATCACCTGGACGGAACCCAAATGGACGGGGTCGGGCAGTTCTGAAGTGAGAACAGTGTGCTAAGGAATACTAAGCACGAGACCCTGCTTTCCAAACCCACCTTAAATCCCGTCCCTTGTTACTTGACACTGCTTTTAGGCCAGTGTTCCCACAACTGGCCATGGGCACACGTGGTGGCTGGCCCAATCCCCAGTCCTCGAATCCATTTGCCATGAAGAATGAAACTCCAGGCTCAGTAGAATTGCCAGGAGGGATCAGAGAGGCTGCGGCCAAGCATTATCTTAGTAGCGCGCAAATTCGATGACTAGCATGTTTGGCTAGTGAGTGATTGTTTTCACAGTACCAATTGCGTTGTGATGACTGACACGAGAGGTTGACCAAGGTGACACATTAGCTGACTGTCTAGCTATACGGTTTTGTTAAAGGAGACGCTTTGGGTGCTCTCCCATTGTACCTAGCGCCGGACGGACTGGTCTCTGGGTCAGACCAGTAGCCCCAAGCCACCTTTAACATCTAAACCGATGTGATTGCTATCGACTCTACCTCATCACTAAAAAAGAGAAATAATTAATAATTTTGTCCACTCACTTAATCGAAAGCCACATTTTTTTTGGATAAGATTGGAAGCTAAATTAAAATTAAGCATCTGCAGCATCTCACACAAAAAAATCTGAGGTCATAGGCAGAAAAACATGGTCAAACATGTTTCAGGTTTACCCAAACCCCAAAATTTATCTAAACAAATGGATTCTCCTTGATTTTCAGTCGATTTTGTGGTCTCAATATGGCCATGCTGGTGACAGTTGGATGCCAAAATGGATTAGTCCCTTTCACTGATGCACTGGCTGCCGCGCAGCCTGTAAAACAAATGTAATCCCACTGGAACAATCCTAGTTCCTCCTCTAAAATCAAGTCCACTAGACAAGTAAAAGGCCGTGGAACTAAAAGTCACATCTAGTTTAAAATTAATTTCGGTACAAGTTACTTCTGTACACACAAGTATCCATCATCAATTGAAGGAGGCATCCTGGAAATTCTTGGTTGCTTCTCGTCACTGTTCCTGTCTTTGTTCCAAGGGCAACGAAATACTTTACGGATCACAATTTGATATTGTAGTACCTTTTCATGCCACCCTACCGTAAATCAGATTACCAGAAACTTGACCTGAAATTCAAACAAATTCATTGACCGCTGCTACCCTCAGGGTAGGCCTTGGTGTTTCATGGACTAATGAAGAGGCTGGCACAGTCATCCAGTGACCCAAGCCACAAGTAATCCACAATCTAATGACCTCAGGTTGATATTAAATGCGAATCCACCTTAAACATTTTTGATGATCTGTAGGATGAAAGAAATTCAGACTCAAAAATAGTGCGTGTGAATTTGCACAGGGAGATCTCTACTATTTGAAGGGGCACATATGCCCCACCAATCTCCTCGCATTTTTGCCATGTCGACAATCCACACACTGGAGGGCAAGAACCGTTTGTGTAAGCGGAGAGGGGAGAAGTTTATTGAGGTCTGCTGCGGGTCCAATAACACGAATAAGCTCCATTTGATCCTTTAGCAATGCAGAAATCGTGTGTAGGAATAGACATCTCATGAGAGTATTCCTTCCTAGCCTTGTGGAGACGTACATCTCCTTCGTTATCAGCTTGTCAAACACCACCCTTTCCAAAGTCCACTAGCTCTGAGTTTGAAATTGCCGCATAATCTTTCCCATCTCACTAATGCTGTTAGATCTGTGTGATTCGAAGCATACGAAAATGGCTCTTGATTCTCTTTCCATTAAGTCACCACAAGGACGAAATCTTTGGGACAATTGATGCTTTCTCAAGCTTAATGTTTAGTAGCCGGAAAGTGGAATTGAACATTAGAGATCGCCTTTTCCAGTCCCTATTAGTCTTTCCAGATACATTGACCCAATAGCTACATCGGTGTTTAGTACAATCTCCAGTCTATTGTTATGACGTTCCTGATTAAATGATATGTTCAAACAGGCGTTCACTGTTTTTGCTTTCACGCATTCAATAACCTGTCAAAAATCTAAAGCGAAACTTCATGGCGCATCGGATTATTTTTAACTCGGTTGTTGGTGCAGAGAAAGCATCTTCCAATGTGCTGAAAAGAGAATACATCTCCATCCGAAGGATGAATGCCTAAAATAGAAGACGTTATTAGCAAGGAACATTAACATACCCACTCAAAGGCAGGGATGCGGGAAAACACGATCGCTGCAGGAAGTAGGTAGGCTACGGCACTTCTAGTAGAACTTGTAGTTGATCAAAGGGCATGCACAGTGGTTCTAATTTTTTTGTAAACTTTTGTGTTGCCAACATGCTTTCATGCCTTTGCCTGTGGGTATGCTTAGACTTCGCCAGGATTCATCATGGACCTATTTATAGTTTGAATCCAAAGTGGTGCAGTTTTTGTCACCAACGCCTAATTTTTCATTTTTACAAGCACATTGGTGTGCAATAATTTCCTAGTTTAATAATTTGCGATTACATGTAGCTGGAAGCGGAGAATTGGAATTCCTCCACATCTGGACACTTACTTCCACGTCTACAGTGACTGTATGCCGTAAAAGTGGATGATTAAAAAGACATAGTAAGGCATAATATTTAATATCTTTTCAATGTTTAATGCGTTCTGATAAGTAACTGTCTTCCATTACTTCCTCGCACTGCCTTTTGCTTTGTTAAAGATGAATCATTACACGCAATGAAATAGACTAAACAACCTCTGCTCATCATCCAGACTGCTTCTGGTGGGAAGGCGACAAAAACTTCTGGGGCGTCCCACTTAGCTGCACCTTGAAACAAGATCATCAGCGATATGCCGCGTCCAGTGGAAGCTGGTAATGTCATGTCATATTTGAATATGCTGTAGTGTAACATCCCGAGTGTCTCCTAAAAACAGAAAACGTATTGCTGGGCTACTGCCTAGGCCAGGAAGCCTGGCTGCCCGGCAGGGGTACAAATGGTGAACTCTCTAGTATCCGCAAAACAAACAAACAAACAAACAATCTAGTTGTTACATGATGGCTTTAATGAAGATTTAGAGTGGGTCCCAATCAAATACCAGCTAACCTCAGGAATGCTAAACACATCAAAACGCGTAGTGGTAAATACTTGGGAGTTACTCACGTTATGATAAAAGCACCTTCAAGTAGTCTCACCCGACCTCGTCCACTCAATCAGTCGTTATAGCCAATTACAGGGCAGCAAAAAAACTACGAAACCGAAACACAACAAAAGACCAGGTCGCAGCAATGTTTTTTACTTTGTGGACATGCCCCAGATCGATCACGTACACCACTCCATTCATTCCACCCTTTGTGTATTTTGCGTGCGTACGTGTCCATCTATGAACAATAAATTACAGCACATGTGGGTGTGTGTGTGTGGAAGTTTAATACGGCGGGTGGGTACTGCACCGTCGTAAAGTACTGGAGAACCATAACAAAGCTTTCGCCTATTTGCCGTCAACTCGCACCTAGAACAATCATGCGTGCCATCTTTGATGATTCTTTATTTTCGCTGGCAAATTTATGGAATCAAGGGTTTAAACACTTCTTGATTGGTTAAGAGAGCAGCAATACTCCAGGTAGGATTGTAATTTAGCCATGAGTGAGCTTATCACTCAAGACTCACCAATTGCAAGTTGTAATAGGCTAGTTGAATATCTAACTCTCGATCTTGGCAAGGTGCCACTTAGGTGCCCGCAACAGTACCTACGCCAAGTGAGCTGACCTGTCCGTGTCGATAGATCCCCAAACCAGACTGTATGTCGAATGCATTTATTCTGCCCGAGTATTAGACCTCCTTGCGTCCTCAAAAAGGTCTTAAGGCGAAGCACTGATAGAGGCAGAAAGCAAACTCAGTTCCAATGAGCAACAATCCCTATTTCTACTGCTGGATGGTAAATTTTAACGGGTGGAAGGTGTACACATGATGCGGATGGAGGAATCGGTGACAAACCCCGACAGAAGGACTGGGAGTGACATCTTCCAGTCCCATTGCCTGCAGGAATGCTTTTCACATCTGAAGCTGAAAAGTTCGTTACGGAGCAGACATCAACCACATTATCTCTCGATGCCTCTCTACCAGCTGGATATGGTTAGGCAGCAGTGAAGCGAGAAAAAAGTGGCAGAGAGGAATGAACACGAGACCCTGCCCCACTGACTTACCTTAAATCCCGTCCTTTGTTGTCTGACACTGCTTTTGGACCAGTACATTCCTCGTCCCCAAAATTTATTTTCACGCAGGAAGAAATTCCAAATCCAATGGAAATGCCAAGAAAGACAATTGACGTTGTGATTAGGTATCCTCTTAGCTGCAGTTTCGACAACTGACACAGCTGTCTCGTGGGTGTTTTCCCTTACAACGCTGGTTAATTTGCGATGCCCAACACTGGAGGCCAGCCAAGGAAAGTGCTGAAGACAACGCTCAGGGGAGAAGGGACTTTAGTAAAGCTACCACTTATGAACTTTCACTGGGTGTGCTGGCCTTGCAGCCATGCCAGTGTAGTCTCCAGCCCTTCTGGCCAAATATCAGGTCTCTCATCTTCAGATGAGCCCCAAGGTTAATTTCCATCAAGTAGATAGATTATTTCGATACTTGAACATTGTCTTGAAATGAATGCCTCCTAACAGATGCTGTATATAGCGGTCAGAAGTGCCAACACGAGCCACGACGTGGTCGCATGAATGACACCTGGGAATCAATGCATCAGTGATGAACAGGGGTGCTTCCAACCTACACACCAGTTATTAACTGTTATGTGACAAAACCGTGACAACTTTATCGTCATTTACGTTTAAACATAACGAGTACTTCACCTAGCTTACTACTTGCCCTTTGGATGCAGTAATGTGGGTTCCGACTCAGCAAGGCAAAAAAAAACTCAATTGCTCAAGTTGGTAACTAATCAAGCATTTTACGTTCCACATCCGCACTGTTAGCGTCCTCTGGTGTAATGCTGATCGGTAAGACTTTTATGCTAATATTTAAGAAAGTCATCAAATACCTACCACGTTTCCGAGTTAATGAGAGCACTTCAAGCCTACTTTGTGTTGCTGGGAAGTCATCAATTCTCTGCTATTTCAATTATTCGGTAAATGCCATGGCATAAATTTTACGGGTCCCTTTCTTCTCTTGGTATCTAAACAAGTGGGCTATGATTTGGACAAGAGGCAAGTAAACTGCCTTATGGATTCAAAAGATCCGAGACGTTCTAAACTTCGAGAACAGCGCAAATAAAAAACTAACAAGTGCAGATTCAGGAGGACGTTATCTATGCACTGACGCACGACAAATGCCTGATGAGGAATGGGGAATGGAATGAAAGAGCCTCCCAATCGAAAATTGTGTGCGTGAATGTGCGGTGAAAGTTCTCCACCATTTCCATAAACTACTTGCCATTTAAAAGAGGACATAGTCCCCACCAGTTTCTGCACACTTCATAGTTACGACCCGCAAAAATTTATTAAGCTCCACGGAGGATTAAATCACCTAAATAAGCTCCATTTCACGCTGTCACAATATAGAAATCGCGACAACAAGCACTCCACGAGGGCATTCCTCCTGTGGAGTTTTGTTTCCTCTCTATTGTCAGCTTGTACGGCATTCTTCCTTGTCAACTAACGCAACTCAATCTTTCCTTTTTCAACATCCGCCAGTCCTGAACTTGCGATAAGCTTGAGGGGTATTCGCTTATGACCTCTCCCATTTGAACAATTCTTGCTTCATTACTCAATTCACCACTGTTGTCAGACCTGCGTGAATTGAGACACACGAAAGCAGTTCTTGATATCTCCCACCAAATATCCGCACGGATAAAACCTTTGAAAGTCTTGGGAAAAGAAGCAGGGACCACTTGAGCCATTGTGACTTCCAAACTACGTGTTTTAGATGAGGTTGACACAATACATCGACAATGTAACCAGACAGCAGAGACTCAAACATTAGCAAAGTATTATTTCCATTACATGAGAGGAACTAAGTTCTCCGCTCCGGTCCCTATCAGGCCTTCTAGACACCTTGATGCAAGCAGCACATCGCCACATGAGTGTGCAGGTGCTCACAAATCTGACCTGAGAATTTTCCGGTGTGTGGAGCAGCCTATGACCCAATGTCGTGTCATGCTTGATCAACTGAAGGGTTTAAATGGACCTGTTATGGTTGTGCTTTCTGTTACTCACTAACTGGTTGAAACTAAAAGAGAAATTAAGGATCTGCTTGATCATTCTGACTTTGATTGTTGGCACAAAGGAAGCTCCCTTTATTGTGTTAGCCATCTGGAGCGATCCACGAACAACTTCCACCGAAGAAGACCTTACATTAACAAAGGGATCTTCGCGTGTTACAAGAGCAGAAGGGACAGTTTCACGCTGATCCACCTGGTAATGGCAATTTCCTGACCAAGAGTTCGCGGACATCCAAAGGTAGAGATGGTTGAGTCACGAGTCACAAAACCGAAACATTGCACTGAGGAAAGTCATTCGCATATTGCCAATTATGATAGTTACAAACACTTAGACAGATGGAAACCAACTAGCGGAAATGAAAAGCATTATTACAGACAAGAAAATTGGAGGTAGTTCATTCCAATTTCTTTCCAATGCGGAACAAGTCCAATGAATGGAACCACCCGAAATCAACATTTCAAACGCAGCGTTTCAAACCTGTCAGGGATGTTGAAGGGGTCTCAATGAATTCAACTCTTCTCAAAAAGGGAATTCTAGCTAAAGACAACAGACAAGTAATGAACCATAAACGGACGCTGATAATAGGCAAAGGTGGAAGCACATTTAATGGCCCTTCCCCTCGGTCAATGTTCTTTTCTTTCCAATTGCCATTTCTTCCATCTGTCAGTTATACCGGAAGTCTACATAAAACATTGTGACCTCCATACTGGGTTGACAATCGTCTCAAAACGAGGGGATGATGTGAACATGTTAGCGACTTTCATTGCGTAAAAGTACAGCGCAGGCTGACCTATGACGCCGATTTGAGGAAATCAGTGGAAGGACACTCGCCATCGGCGTCCGTGGCACATCTGTTAGCGCCTCGATCTAGTAGGAGCTGGGCTAAGTCGCGACGCTGGCAAAAACAGGCTGAAAAAAGAAGGAGAGACATCACTGTATTTATAGGACCGACCAACTGAGCCATTTCAAAAAGGTCGAATCAAGATGTAGTTAGAGAAGCACTGTAGTATGTAAAATAGATCAATATATGGTGAAAACAGTTTCCTGTTGTTTATGGCTGCCACAAAATTGTGTAATTTCTCTCCCATCAAGGTGTTTCGCTATCTAACAATCACTAGGTCTTCCATCTAAAGTGATTCAAGTTATCTTGACGTCGTCTGTAGACTAGGGTTAGGTAGAAAATCAAAGGTTACTCGGAGCCCCGACGAAGGAGACGCATTTGTATTTACCAGTTAGAAACCAGTCGTTTTCGTAAATTACACCAGTAATAGCCACTCCAAAGGCGTTAACATCACTCTTCAACGATGTTACTGCACTTTTGAGTGGAATATTCCCATTGGCATTGTGATATTTCCAAGTGAATGGGTAAAAAAGTTGTAGGTCCCAAAACCCAACATTTGAAATACCAGAAGTCCCTTTCAAATATAGACGACGCTCATCTGTGAGCAGGAACGACAAAATTGGGTTCAATTTTGATCAATGAGCTTTTCAAAGTCATAAATAACAGCAATTACTTGATTCCGCTCTAGTGACCTAGTATCAATTTTGTCAACTAGTGATTAACCGCAGATAGATGTTGATTGATAACTCAAGATTGTAGTGATGAGCTTACCATAGTGGAGTGGCGTTTGTTTGTCCTTGTCTTGAGCATTAATGTCGGCTCCACATTCGATCAGGGTCATCGCAATGGCATAAAAGCCGCGATCCACAGCCCAATGCAAGGGAGTCAGTTCCTGAAATAGACTATGTTCTTTGATTTCAGTGGCTTTAGCAGTTTAACACATTCTACTGTTTCAACTTGAGTAGCAGTTTCTATAGCCAAGGGTGTTGAAGGTTGATGGTCCCAAATTAAGATCACAGAAAGATGGAAAGGAATAGAATTGTTGCCCAACGAAACCCATGCAGCATTGGAAGGCGATGGTTTGAAATGCCGTCTAATGGAAGCACTCGAAGAAGAAAAGTTGACGACAATGCATTTTGACATAGTAGCGGAAAAGGGGAGCCACCCAGTTTACACCTCCTGAACATAAAATCACTCCCCATTCTTAAAAGGGACTCAGTACCATTGCTCTGGGCTCAGAATTAGGAAGTGTTCCATACAAAGCGACAGGTTTATAATTATGAAGTTCTCTAACGACTATTCAGTAATGTGCAGTGCGGCAAAAAATTTAGTGATGCTTTTGAATAAAAGTTGAATATTTATTTACTTATTTATTTGATGTAAGAATGCTGAGTGATCGACATTTCGAATTCCGTACCAAAGTAGAACGCAAGTTGTTAAGGCAACTGAATGATGCTGTGTTTGAATGGCAGAGGGTGCAATGTGGGCTTACAATTAAATAATATGATGGCAAACATCACAAATTCAAATAACTGAACGGAGTGACCTTAATGGCCTTAAAGTTTTATATGTTCAAGAAACTCCGCAGGAATTCCGAAGTTTTTAAAGAGCAAGAAGAGTAAAAAAAGGAACAACTTGTGCGGGAACTTTTATCTCTTGTGCCCGCAACCATGATTTGTTGAGGTCCCCAAAACACGGAATGTTTTCAATCGACACAAAACTCATTTTAGACTTCTTTAACCTCATGATTGACGAAAATTCGATTCCACTAGGACAATGACGAATGATTCCATAAAGTAGTGTCGCAACCGTTCAAAATTACCGACACTTTTGGAGTAAGATGATGGTCCATTGCTCTAAGCCTCCACAGGATGATGCACTAAAAAGCAAATCTCACAGTTCACTACCCAGAGGCGAATGCTTGGGCAAATCAGAGTTCCGCTCGATTCAGAAGGGATGAAGGCTAGGTTGAATTTAAGCCAGAACGTGGTCTTACCAAATAACGACCAGGAAATAAACGATGGGATGCAAATTCTTCTTCTTAAGCCATGGCATAAGTAAAGCAACATCCCCTTTAAATTGGAACATCGACTTGAAACATCTTAAATGTCGCAATAAGTGGGAGAATTCGTCCATTTTACCGATTAAGATAATCAACTGGAGCATTAGTAACTATGACCATAAAAGCATTTGATACACAACGCCTCAACAAAATAAAAAGGCTTGGAACTATCGGTAGATTTTTCCTGCCTTCATTGAGTCCCACCATAAGAAAAAGACACCCTTTGAAAAGAAAAATTCGAATGGCACTGGGGCAATAATTTTGCTGCCATTAGAGAACGAGTGGCCGCAAATGCTGCACCAGGCCCTGCTACCCTGGATTTGGTTGTCATCCACTACCAAGTAGGCCAATACAGCCACACACTGGTAAGGTGAAGTCATGTCTCAATACGCCACAATCCTCAAAGGGAAATTTCACGAGCAGGCAAAAAGACCATTACAAGGTGCATAATACGTTAGAGTTGAGTCTAAAAGCTATCCACTTTGCAAGAAAAAGCTGAGCTGAGAAAAATAGCCAACCCTTTATTCCTAGGTCTCACCGATGCATACCCACTGATAAAAGTGCCAGCGGTCCCTTAGATCACTTACATCCAAGTCTGTCTCGCCAACAGCCGTCGGGTGACACCGAAGATAGTCTTTTACGGGATCAAGGACACCATCCTTCACGAGTTCAATAAGCGGAGTGGATTCCGAGTCACCTCCGCTGTTGCTGTCACCGATAAGCTCGACCAGCCTGCTCACACGCGGTCCGGTATGATTTTGTGATGCCTGAGGCAAAAAATGCGGTTCGAAGTGTGCAGTAAGCGAAAAATGAAGGACTTCAATTTAAGATTACATTCAACCAGCAGAAACTCGGAGAACTAATGTGCCAGCTACCAGACTTCGGTTAAATTAAAAAAGGGGTTAAATTTTCACGATAACGCAGAGCTTTTCCATAACAAGAAAAGCGGAACTCTGGGGATATGCAGTAATTTTTAAGAGTAGCAATAAAAGTTCAGGCAATTCCTTACCCTTTTGCCCCATCTATGCAATAAACTGTTTCATAAATGATGATATAATCCCAAAATATAATAAGCCTAGGTTAAAAATGCACTTGCGATTAAAAAAAAGCTAATAGAATAGCCATACAAAATCAACGCTAAACTGTTTAACAGCATAGCATAACAGAGAAAGGGTGTGAGATCGAACGAAAGACGATAGAAATACTCCAGGTCAACGTTAGATTTGCACAAATTTGAAAACAATGCCAGAATAGTCCGTAGATTTGACTGAGTGGTAAGCGTGAAACACTTAGGATTAGGCTGAAACAACTATGAATAAGCCTTCAAATAGGATTCGCTATTCTTTAATGAAAGTCTGCATTTGACTACAGCAAAAGGCACTTCGGGTCTTAAGTGTGCTTGCCAAGGTGTTACCTCAAAGTTCAAAAAAACGGGAAAGGCTGTTCTCCCCTTCCCACTGAAGGTCTTTTTACCAAGAAGATTTCAAGTAGGACAGAACAAAGTGGAGAAGGAGTATAGCTAATTACGAAATCCCAGAAGTTAGTCTTCACATGCATCAACCAACTCTTTGTAGTGAAGACGAGTTGCGTTGTGCACATTTAAAATGAATCAAGAGAAGACAAGCATGCATCACGAGCTGTTGCAATGGAACATCGACACTTTTTAGCGACGAGTTGTTCAGATTAGGAATAGAAGCATTTTAAACAATACTCAGAAATATGATATTCATTGCCAGAAAAACGTCTTAAAAAAGTGTGTAACTCAGAGCTTCATATAGCTTTGGTGTCACCTCGCTGCTCCAATCGGGTGAAAGTTCTGTCAATTTCTCCACGTATTGTTGCTTTGCATCATCCGTGGAGAGATCGCCTAGAACCTTCCAAGCCATCCTGAAAGGGAAATGCGCGCAGACTTGGGATAGCAGGAAGAGAGGAGGAGTACACCCTTTCCATTGGTCTTAGTTGTCTACCATTTTTGGCGTGCCTTGTACTGCGAAAGTCCCGGTTTTGGTGTGTTACACGGACCTTCTGTTGCCTATAAGAGGAGGGTAACGACAAATTTTACCCTTACTAAAATTAGTATTCAGATAAATAAATTTCGGAATAGATCCATTGGAGAGTACTAAACACCGGCTTGCGAAAGCATCAAATCAACCTGTGCCAATCGGATTAGAAAATATGCGTAAACCCGATTTTTCAGATTCTCAAGAGAATAAGGCCTAAAGTTCTTAATGTTCAATGTACTTCGGTGTCATTTAACTCGAAAAAAGGATAAAGCGCAAAAGAAAGTGCCTTATCGAAGCGCAAAATTCAGCTCAGCACAACTCAACAGTTTTTAGGCCCCATCTTGGTGAAAATGATTAGTAAATTCACTGATGAGCAAACCTTGGAAATCACTAGATTACGAGTAGTTTTTACGCTTTAAAATATTATTCAAGGGGAATGTGATGCCATCACTAGCGCCCGAAATCAACGATAGGCACTTAGGGGCCTTCATTGTGCCGCCAAAAACAATTACAATCGTCGATTTCACATGTTACAATGTTGCATAAACCCATCACGGTTTCCACAGTATTAAAGCTGAGTTAAAGCTGGCTACCACAATTTACTGAAACAATTCGAAAGGTCACCATCTGATAGGTGGGAAGCCAGTGTGTTGCCCCAATTCTTTGCCACCGTAACATTCAAGCTAAAATAGCTAATCTCAAATGCGATAACGCCGTCGGTATTCTAGAAACAACTACATCCAATTTCAGATGCATGAATAGTGACTTTGCTGCCACTAAATGGCCAAACCGAAAAAAATCCTAATTTTATGACATCCTGACCTTAACAGCACATAACATTGAACTTTTTGCATTGCTTCCAAAACACTCGATGCAAAAATTGAAAAAGGCAATGAATTTATAGAGGGATGCACTCATCAACGCTAAGCATTACGTCCCAATAAAGATAAATATTTTAAACTTATGACGTACATCCATGTCATTCATCGTGCCTGATTGGCACAAACTAGCCTGCTTAAGGTTTGTTCATGGTTAACAAGTCTCCACCCTTGATTTGCAATTTCACAAAGGAGACAAAGGGCATACCTGTTTGAACCTTGAGTAGAGGTAAAGGAGGTCATCGGAGGAAAGGGACCCCGCGATTCTCGGCACATACGCTGTCGCCCGCGTAAACTGGTCTTCCAGAATCGAATTTGGCATCTGGCAAAGGATGAGTCGCTTGGTTAGACTGTTCGTCAAGCATCACGATGAGCCGTTAACTAGAGGAGCAAGTGCTTAAGCGGAGATAATTTAATGATTCACAATTAACAAAGTAACAAAATCGGAAAAAAAACAGGTAAAATTTCCTTGTCACAGTAAATGCAGGTGGAACAAATATTGCCCATTCCATTTAGGAGCAGGTCGATGCCTCGAAAGGAATGACTTCACGCCAAAAGGAGAAGGATGAAAAGAGGGACATATCTACATCAGAAGCGGGAACATCGTAGACAGGGGAAGAAACCTCTTCGTTCGCCTCTATTAGATCCGATTCGATTAATGACGAAATGCACGGGAAGAGGTGGTCAGCGAGACCGACCATCTCGTCGAAGGATTTGCTGACGGAGGGTAGGCGTTCGTTTCGGAGCTCGCCACCCGGATTCACCGTATATATTCGACCTAATTCGAAACCAGATTCAATGTAAGCCTTCACATCACTGACACGATTTCCAAATGCAGCGTAGAAAGGGTTGGAGCCTGGTCCAAACAATTCCTTCACCTCCTTAAGGCACTCAATTTTGAATAGCTCTGGTGTCCTGGCGATTACCTCGCGATGAAATGCATCAAGGAGGGATGTAGGCGACAGGAGAATCGGTCCACTAGGAAGACGATATTTACCACGTTGGCAAACCTGATCAATGTAACTCCGTGTCAAGCTTGCTTCGCCGATGGCTCTAGCTGATAGGTAAATAAATTTGTAGCCGTTGTCAGCTGCTCTGGAATACAATTCGGCAACCCCCTCGTGGCTCCAATCACGTCCCAGCACAGGAAGAACGTGGCCGAGAAGGTCCGAACGGGTTATAGTCCCGTCAACGTCGGAAACAATCACTTTGTCGACCGATCGCCAGAGATAAATCCTCGCCGTACAGCTGGCGGTTCCCTGGTACTTAGTGACTACCCGAAACTCAATGTTATTCACACCTGGTCTTAAACCAAGACACTCCACCTCTCTTGAAGTAAGAGTGATTCTGCGTTGGAGGGGTTGGCACTCCTCAGCCAAGGAAACAATAGTAGATTGAGGATGGTCATTTCGCATCTCTTGCTGAACCTCAGCCGTCGTTTTATTAATCTCCGCACTCACAGTAGATTGTGGCCCGGAATCGCTAGTACCCCATGTGAACCAGGCCCTGCGGCGCGGTTGTTTCTTTGGCATAAAGGATTCTTCTAGCCGAAGGATGGAACCGTATGGTAAGTCAGCTTGGAAGCAAACACGACTCAGTATTAAGGGAGCAACGGTATTCCAATTATAAAATTTCCCATTAAAGAGAAGGACTAGATTAGGGTCGGCGATGATGCCACCGGGATCCTTGGAAAACTCCTCAAAGGTCACCAAGTGAGCACAAAAGCGCTCGTGGTCTATGTGACCATCAGCAGAAAGACCACCACAGAGCGAGATTTTGAGCTCCAAGTTATTGAAAGAATCGAGCTTCAAGCAAGAAGCATTTTCTGAATCCGACTTATATCCGGCGTCGGCAGCCTTTTGCCCCTCACTCATACGTTCACTGGGTTTGCTAACATATAAATAGGTTCGTTTAACGTTTTCATCAACCGATGACGCCACAAGATCTTCTAAGTACACTCCCTTCTGATTGGTTGCGTCGTTTTGAACAATAGACCCCACATTTGAAAAGCTACCAAATCTTCTCGAATCCATATCGCCACAAACTTGGGCTATTCCAAGAGAGCAACTTCCCATTTCACTATCCGACATATATGCAGGTGAGGTAGGAGAGGAAACATGGTATTTTGCATCCTCCCCTGCATTGGATTGGGCCTCGCCGATAGGCATATCCTTCCTTGACTTTTTGACGCGCCGACGGTGTTTATGCAGGCTTAAACCTTTGTCGTTAACATCCTCTGCTGAGTGCGCGCGTAGTATTGGCTTGTCAGACCCATAAAACCCCTCTACGGACTGAGAATCCGAATCGCTGTCAAAAAAAAGTGACTCGACATCGTCTACGAAATAGCCACTTCCAGCTCTGCCTAAACGCATATGCAGATTCTCAGCTTGTTGCCCATTTATGTAAATCTCAACAAGCTTATCAGTCGCACTGATTGCTCCCATTTTACCAAAACGAACATGGAAAGGGCCACACCTGAAATTGCCATCATTGTCTTCCACAATGACTATGTCATTGGCACCAGTAAGTGTAGCTGGATTGATTTCATTGTACGCATTCTTGAATCCCGACCAAAGGCGGCCTAGAGAGCGTCTTTGATTGGCAAATAGGCAATGGGATCAAAACATACAATGGCATCATCCAACCGGGGATAGCTAACTCGAGTAGTTTTAAACATAATAACACAATGTGAAGATGCCCAAATAGAGCAATCAAACAACAGAGATGTTCAGGGAAGAACCCATACCTTGAAGAGTATAAAAACAAAGGTGCTTATTGCTAACTAATGATTACCACGAATATTTGTTGCGTCGCAAGTAACTGATTGGACAACATTAGCGCAAACCACGAAGGATCATCTACTTAATTTACTGATCAGATAGATTTAGATCTGGCAGCAATGCGGTCGTTGTGGCATTGCTACAGAGCGCGAATTTAGGATAATCTTTGTTGGCGAACATTACTTCCAGCCCTGATGCTAGATGCGGCCACTGGTTCACGCATATTCAGGTTTTGATCCCTTTGCTAAAAGGTATGACTGCTTCATGATTGCTTATGTTAAACACTAAAATGTGATTTTAAAGAGTTTTAAGGCTTCGAGCAACCGATTTTACATGTCTGCGCTATTGAGGACATATTGTACTTTATTGATTTTTTACAGTCAAATAGCTCACATTTAAACTCACCGTTACATGCTTTTAAACTCTGCTTTAACTTTGTGATAGACCTGAATTTAATACTTAGGGGGTCGTGGCAACTATTTGAGAGTGTCGATTTTTGCAAGCTCCTTTAAGCAATTGACACTTTTAGCGCACTATTGGAACCTTTGTGAGCCAGCGTAGAGGTGGTTTGGCTGCTTGTTTACCGTTTGTTCCTAAATGGGCCTTTGTAAATGTAAACGGAAGAAAGTCACTACTTTATTTTGCTTCGAGCATCGTGTTAATGTTTGCGAGTTTTGCCTGGTAGCGAATCATCCTAAGGTTGCTTCAGTTAAGTGTTTAATTTTGCCTTAGTGCGTGGTTAAATCCTACCTTCATTGGCTCAAGGATAGTGACTATTCGTCACAGTGTCCCCTCTGTTCAAAGGAGTTGGATAATGGTGAAGAGTGCATTCGTTTGTTATGTTTGGGTGGGTGTCTTTCTTTCAATGACTTCCTTTAGACATTTTCCACTGGCAGTGTTTAGACAATTATGCCTCGCAGCTCCCAGAAACAACGACACCAGCAGGCTATGTGTGCCCGTCTTGTTCCATGTGTATGATACCTCCCGCAAACCAAGGCGGTCCTGTCGCGGAAGTTCTGCGCCACAAAATTCTATCTGCAAAATGGGCGAAACCGAATCGCCAGAGGAAGGCTGCCGCCTCAAAAGCAAAGGCTGCGATCCAGCCCAAAGCCAACAAAACTCTTGCTGTTTTCGATGGTATGAAATACACTTCCCTGACTCGGAATCGAATCTATAATTAACAGTGATGTTCTCACTTAGACTCGAAACTTCTCGATACATCAGTGGATACCTATGCAAGTCAATTCCTTCGTGATCAAGAGATGGTTACCCCTCCTATGGCGCCACCAAAGCCCGTGGAGACAGTAGTGCCCATTGAACATCCTACAATTGACGCTTCGTCAATATCTCGACTGGAGTACAAGGGGAGCTGTTCTGACGACTCAAAACAAGCTTTTCAAAAATTTACAAATCCCCGCAACCTAGTAGTTGATGACGAAGATGCAGATAAATATAGGCGTCACTCGGTTGCGGCCTTCAACCCCAATGGTCGAGTTTTAGGGCAAGTGCACCTCATTTACACCTCAAAAACTGCTAAATATGCTTTGTCCTCTCTCACATTTTTGGCTGAATGCTTATAAATTTAAGTTATTGCGAGTTTGCCGTAGGTGTGTTTCCGTCTTCACGTCCCCGTCATTCTACTTTGTATTTGAATGTACTGTGAACTCAAATTTACTTCAAATCATCATATAACTGATACTGATCGTCGTGGCGCACTTCCTCTGGCATCTGCAAAGAAAAAAAGTATTTCTGCATTGTAAGACTCATCTGGATTTGAACGTAACAACGCCTCTGAGACTCTGTGACGATTGGGTTTTAGTTTGACGCGTTGCATCTCCTCGATCCCACCGCGGCTTCCTTGCCGGCGAAGAGTGCTTTGCGTATTTGGCCTCGTTGTTCTCACCTGCTTCGCGACAATACTAGTTACAAACCTGTTCGCCATTCCCTCACCCCCGGAAGACACCCTGTTGCCTGCCCAACCCCACCTCCCCGCTGGTGCGTGACTCAGTCAACCGATACCAATCCGCTATTTGACTGTGATTCCCTGAATTGAACACCCTTCGAATTTCCACTTTATTGAATTTACATTTATTCAGCACCCGTTGAGAGGTGAGAGCTCGCTTTAGAAATGGGGACTTGTTCTGCTCACTATTGGACTCTAACACTTAGGATGACTCGACTGGTCGACGGGAGTCACCGCCGTGGCAGGAATGGTGTCGTTTCGCTCGTCGGACTCGTCAAAAGTCAATTGCAACAGCTCGTGTACAAGAATATCCCGAAATTGCCAATGGATCCTGTGGGGATGTCGGCGTAGTGGCAGTGCGTAGATGTCGGTGGAGTCGCTAAAGGGGTAGTCGAGTCACTGTAGCAGGTGGGCCCTCGCTTCGTACAGTCGGGAAGGCATATGGGACAGTAAAACACGGCAATGTGTACGGATATATTATGATTTAGAAACGACACACAGGATTAAGGTAACGGTGAGGAGTAAAAACGCGAAGAGTCAAGTCTAACCACCAAAGCCGTAGAGCGTGCGACCCTGGCGCTTCAGAGCGTAAACTACGTCCATGGCTGTGACGGTCTTGCGTTTGGCGTGTTCGGTATATGTGACAGCATCACGTATAACGTTCTCCAAGAAGACTTTTAGTACACCACGGGTCTCCTCGTAGATAAGGCCAGAAATACGCTTCACACCTCCACGACGCGCAAGACGACGGATAGCGGGCTTAGTTATTCCTTGAATGTTATCGCGAAGAACTTTTCTGTGGCGCTTCGCTCCGCCTTTACCGAGACCCTTCCCACCTTTTCCACGTCCAGACATGGCCCCAGCTCTTAGCTTTCAAATCAGCCAATGACGAACCACCTCCATTATGATTTCTAAAGGCGCCATTTATGTCTTTCGCAATATGGACTTTGATTAATTAAAACAATTTTACCCCCCCCATATTTATAATGCTTGCAGATGCAATTGTCAAAAAATGGTAGAAACTAATTTCTGTGACTCAAAACATGTTGTTTAGCGCACAAAAAGGCAGCATTACAAGTTAGCTTCGCGTCTTAGGCCAACCCAGGCTGCACACACAAAGCCCATAAACCACAACCGAGTACCCTGTGAACTGTCGTCGACCCACCCTACGAATCGTCCGGCGTTGACGACCACCCAACCTTCTCCCGGCCACATACAACCCCAACACGGTGCCCAACAGATTTTCTTCAACGCCCGACGCAGATGGTACATGGTATTCAATGGGAACAAATGACAGCGGGACAGGCGTGGGTGGCATTGATAAAGTCAACGGATGAAAATGTCTTCGCGAAAGACCAATTCTTAGATGAATTTTGGAGCCTGTACAAACCTCTGCCGACGCTCTGAAAAAGAGATAAGCAGGTCAAGGTTTAAGTCAACAAGAAACTACAGGGGGTAGTGTCATCAACCAAAAGTAAATGATGGACTCCGTGTCGGCAAAGTGCGGCATTTAAGGTACACTCACTAACAAAGAAAAGTCACACCATTATGATGCGCAAAGTATTAAAATCATGAGCACAACCCAGCAATTTAGCCGAGAACACGATGTAGACACTGATCATGAGTTTCTCACGGCATTAAAATTGTTGAAAGCTGCTTGATTAGGCTAAAAAGATGTTTTAGAGAAATTCAAGCATGCTTAAAATGCAGGGACTAAGTCTACTGCAAAAAAAACTTGTGAGATCAGGTTCTTGTGCGATTAGTCGACTAACTTACCTTAGAAATGACGACCTGGGCGGATTATGAATACAGAAAAGTTAAAAAACAAACTAAGTTTTCAGACAAAAAAACAAGAAAAAACCGATCAACACACGGGCCACATGACAAATGCATGCTACGCTTACGCCCTTGATAAGCTGATACTCCTAAAATTGAATAAAAAATGATAATGAAATGTCAAAGGGTTGTAAGAATACTTTGAAGGATAAAGTAACTGCCTTTAGGTCCAGAAATCATGCCACCACGATTATCAATTAGCTTCTCGTTCATTTCCATGATGCTGTTCACCTTGTCCGCCAGTTGAATAGCCAGGTTTTGCAATCGAGATCGCTCACCCTTGTGCATTGTGAGAAAGTCCGCAGGAACTTCTAGGGAGGCCTTGACAAAGAGAACTAAACGTTCAACTACCTCAGACATCAGACATGGCACGCATGAAAGCAAGGCATTGATCAACAATAATGCTAAATCAATGGCAGTATCCACTTAGGCTTGCATTAAGGAAGGCTTACGTCCTACCTAACAAGAATAAAATGAAAGGATGAACCTACGGCAAGTTCCTGATTGATTATCATTTTACTGATGATGGAGTAGATTTGAGATCTGGGGAACTCAAAGTGTTCAGCCAGTCTGGAGAGGCTAACCGACTCGTGGACCGAGGAGTAGGTGAAAAGGTAGCACCTCAAGCACTCCTCCTTGATCTTCTCCTCCAGCATCTTCTTCACACTGCTTGGGTCATAGAACAGGACCCAAATCTGCACAAAACAATGTCATGAGAAAAGTGGAGTGACTGAAATAAAGTAGGTTATACCTTGGCATCCATTTTAGGGCTGAATATGTACTTCGTAGCGTTGCGCCAGTTGCCAAACCGCATGGCTTTAGACGCAGCGATTACATGATCTCTCGGGGACTCGGGCGGACCAATCAAAGTAGCTCTGTCTTGGATCCTCAGGACGGTCGAAAAGGCCTTGCTGAAGAAACGCGCCCGGGTATCGTCTTGTGAAGCTGGAAAGCGAATGAACATTGATAAATTGTGTTCCAAGTCGTCGAGCAGTTGACTTACAAATAAGGAACTCACCGGCAAGAATAGGGACCTCTTGCAGCATAGCACAGATAAGGAAAACCGTCTCAATGAGTTCTGTGTTGATGTGCATATGGTAGGGCATCTGGAGAGCCTTTTCACGTTTCTCCTCTTCTGGAGTGCGCTCGTAGCGCTGACCCTGAGCCAACAGTTCACGAATTTTGCTGGAACCGGTCAAATCGGAGAGAGCGGAGTGCGCATCCTTGATGTGACCTTGGCGGAATGCACATAAACCCATTTGCACCATGGCACGATTGTAAAGAATCTGCAATGGCACAAGTTTGTCCCAGTTACAACACTTCTTGTTTAAGTTTTAAAATGAGTAAAGCGAAGCATACCATAGTGGAATGGTCAGCATGATCAATGGTGGCCTGGAGGTTGGACATAAGCATCAGATCACGCGCCTTGTACCAGTGATCGAATAGAGCGAGAAAGTAGATGTGACAGAGGATGGCGCGTGTGCGAAGACGATCCGTCTTATCGTTCTTGTAGATGTAGTGACAGAGTCTTTCCACCACCTCATAGTACGGATTCAATCCTGCAGCCTCGAGCCCCTCAGATTCCGCCTTCTTTCCCCACTCAAAATCAAACTAATGGAGTAATGAATAAGGCATGTAGCTTAACGCTATGAATGACCTTAAAAAGGAAGCTACCATGATATGAGTGAGTCAGAACACTGGATAGAGAGCTTAGTACAGACTAAGGGTAGGGAGAAGGACTGCGTTCGCTCACTTTGTAATACAAATGCTCGACTTTGCGTAGGTAAGCCACACATAAGGCCTCAGGAGGGGCCTTAATCCGTTCGAGGTACTCGATGAGCAAGTCAATTAACTCGCAGACTCTTGGCTCATCACGAAGTCTGAAAAAAATGAACGAAACATTCAGTAGGAATATTAAGTCACTTCCGGAACCTGCAAATGACCTACCTACAAAATTAAGCACTTAAACCCGTAAACACATCAAGGCGATGACTAGGCCACTTAGGGTTGGCATTAGCAAAGGGAACGACGTACCTTTCGTCATACTCCATTTCATGACCATTGGCATTTTGCAGAATCTTGAAATACTCATCGTCCAGTCGACCAACACAACCCAAAATTGAGCCACGAATTCGATAGGGACGTTCCTAAAAGGTGCGCAAAAAAGTAACAGGTTACCTAAACCTATTACTGTTCAGAATAGAGTAGATAACATGCTACTAATACCTGATACAATGAAACACTAACAATAAGGGGATTATAGAAAACTAGTGCAACTGTCATTCACTATTTAACACGAAGCACAATTTCTCACACAATGTAACTTCATCAGGCTTGTCTTAATTGAGGCCGGAAAAACCCTTCACACATTACAATTTTAATTAACTGAAAACTTAGAACGCAAATGAAGCACCCACTTACCAAAACGGATTCGGTCTCCTCTGTTATGGACTCCGATATCTCAAGGTCTTTCAGGTTGTTTTTCAGAATCTCAAAAAGTTTCTTAAGCTGTTCAATGGTCCTAAAGTGCAAGTGGAGCAGGCGATAATAATGTGGCATAAATATCAAGGCATAGCGCCCAACAAACCTTTGGAACTTCGCAACTGGCATGAACGCAGGATGCCTTGACTCGTAGTCGAAGAGTACGGTAATTAGAGACAAGATAGCTTTCACGTTAATGCCAACGCCAAGATGCAATTCCTCTGAGAGAAGTTTTAATAATAAGACGTTACTTGATGGATATAGTAGATTATACGTACGGACGCATACAAAGCAAACTCACCGGCTTTCTGGCAAACTTGATCAAGAAGACAAATTTGTTCAGCGATGCTCGAGGTGCGCTTGCCACGATTGGCGATAATTTCGGTAACTTTTTTAAACACCAGCTCTTGAGTGATTTCAACACCTTTCTCAAAGGCCTGCACCGTGGGCTCGAGTGCAGAGCCGTCGCCCGGAGCAACAACACGCCATTCATCACCACTTTCCTCACTGCTAGGCTTCACTACCTGTTTCACAGGTTTCGGTTTGGGAGCCTTCTTCTTCGTCTCCTCCTTAAGTATTAAAAGCCTCAATCGAAACAATACATATGCACACATTGGCAAAGTCACGTCGGAAAACCGAAACATTACTTACCTTCTTAGGCTTTCCTTCAACTTTCAAGAAGTAGGTGTAAGGGTGCTCCATGTCAATTTCAGGACCACTATCACTTGACTCAGATTCATCAGAGGTTCGGAAGTAGTCATCATCATCTTCGTCATCCTCATCCGAGGACTCATCTGAGCCTTTGGACACAGGTGCTACCTGAAGGGGGAAAAAACCATAATAAGCACAGAGCAAATTATGAGGGGAGGCTTAAGTATGGATAACACACCACAGGCTTGATAATAACTTCCTCTTCCTCGACCGACTCCTCCCCCTCTTCAATTTCTTCCTCGGCCTCTTCCTCATATAACTCAGGATTTTCACGATACTTCTTAATTTGTTCCTCAAAGTCCTTGTTGTATTTGCGAATTTTTTGTTTGAGGACAGTGAGTGACTTAGCTCCTACTTTGCTGAGTGCCTTTTTTTGACTCCACGATTCGTTTACGAAATCTTCCAGTTGGGCAAGGACTCGAATGTAAAATTTCGGGTAGACATCAACTTCGTTCATTTTATGAGCTTTTTCGTAAACTTTTACCAACTCGTCGAAGTCCGTCTCGACCTTAGACATATCTTTAATTTTCTTATGATTGTTAAGATTCCTCAAAATGCTTTGTATTTCCTCGTGACGTTTGTCCTTAGCGCTGCGCACGACACGTTTTTCATCTTCACTGTCACTTTGGACAGGACGCATGAAGCGCTTCACGGGGGCCTTCCCTGAAATTTCATCACTCGATTCATCATCACTTGAACTGTAAGCAGCGGTATACAAACGCGAGGTCATTGCCATTTTGTCTACAACGGGGATAACAGGCACAATAGACTAGATATAAGCTACTAATAGAGTAATGGTTAACCAATAAAAGGGTTCTATACAACCTGCAACATAAAGGCAATGCTTATTTTAAAAAATCTCGAGAATGTCCGAGAATTAAGTGTAGATAAATAAGATACCAGTACTCTGCTCAACAAAAACGAATAATGTAGATGGTTAAAGATCCAGGCAATGACGATAATTAGCACCATTTCCTAACAAAGCGTTAACGAATGCCGTACGATTAAACGAGGTAAATGGACAGGGCCATACGATTGAAGAGATACGGACCATAAGCAATGCAACCACACGTGGCTACCAGTTTGAACTGACCAATCGAAAGAAGAAAAATGAAAAAGTACCGGAAGCGCCCGCACCTCACCAGACAAATACACCTTAAAACCACAACAGTGGACCGATTGGGCAAAAGTGCAAGGCGTGCCAACACCGAACACCGATTTGCTAGTTCATAAGTGAGGGTTACTTAAAACAAAACTCAAACAGAAAATAAAACATTAATTGTACACAGAAAAACCGTTGTGAAAGTTAATCTTTCAAAAGTAGCAATCAAACGTAAAAAGCATATTGATTTGTTTGAGAGGGATTGTTACGCTTAAGGATGTTTGTGTCCAACATGGGCAGGTGAAATTGGCTCTAGACCTCTAAACATAACTTAAGTTGCCTTTAAAAATAAGAAATGGTGCAACATCATTGAATTTTAATTTTAAATCCAAGAATAACGCCCCAAATTTACTCATCGCAATTCGTACCGATGTCGCCTAAATGCGAAAGTGCGGTTCGACAACGTCTTCAGATTTGCTCCTGCGGTCTTAATGTTGTCAAATGGGCTCTGTTGCCTTGGAGATCCTGAAAGCAAAACAATATGTAAGACTCTATTCGGCAAATGGACTACTTTAGAAGGCAATATGGGTAATAATGTGCTACTTGTAATATTTTGTTCGTTTTCCGGCTCCCAGTTTCGATTACGATCTTCTGGGACCGTGTTTTATCTTATTATGGTTTACCTGCCTCTAAAACATGCCAGCAGCCTTCAGAGAAGTTTCGAACCCAAGAGTCAGACAAACAGCAAGCATATTATGGTGCATTTAAAACTCAAAATGTTTGCAGTGAAATCTTTGCCAAATCTGGGTTTATTTTGGTCAATTTTTGAAAACCTTTGCTTAGACATAACCTTAATTTTGATTACAAATCTTACTGCTTGTGTATATTCGCGCCATTGATCCGGGTTTATGTTGGTCAAGACTGAGCCATGTCCCACAGCGAGGCTCTCTCGCGCCACTTGGCAGTTGTAAAAATACTAGCCCTGAGTTAATATGCCTAACAAATAAATCACAGAACAATTATTCCTTATATGCGCCCTTTCCATTTTTGTGCCCTTCTTGGGTTGCTCAGACTTAACATAGCTGTTTTAACATAGCCCTAAAACGGCAAGTTAAAGTCACTTAGATTTGGTGCCGCTGGCCATCATAGACAGAAAAGAAGTGCATATCCAGCGAATAAGGGAGTCACTGACTACCCGTGTCAGAAGGATTAAAATTAACTCTACCTTCGTTAAACACTCCAGTTCCGTGTTCTGTAGGAAAGCTGATGGTAACGAAAGCGTCACAAACCGTGAAATAGACTTTAATACTACGTTTGTTCGAGCTGCCAGTTTCGGACACTTGGGTGGCCATATTGTACTGAGCCGGTTGGCCGGCCTCCGGGCCGTGCCAACAGCCCCCAAGCCCTCTGTTTCCAGAACATATATTCTCCCCCAGTGCTATGCCTTCTTATGCCCTGAAGGGAGTTTCGGAACGCTACATTGGTGGCAGCGGAAAGCGGACCCGACTTTGATGGATTGTATCCTGCTCCATGTCGCTTCTGGCAAACTTTTGGCGGTGTGAAAGAAGTGTATGTGCTACGGATGGGAGAACCTCTGACATTCCATAGCAGAAGTGCTGGGGTCGACGTCCATCTTCGGCACATCCCTCGCCCTCGTGTTCTGCAAGAAAGCTATTAACAACTGAAGCGACACCAGTTGTGAAGTCCCAGTCCATCGGAACTGCCAAGAAGGATCAGTGACGTTGCGATCAAGTAACCTCCGTAAGCTCTCTCTCCTGTTCTTAGGCAACTCGAAATGTGTATCTACAGATGTAGAATGTGCAGGACGCCATTTGATAGCATCGTTTTATGCTTCGTACACTTGAATCACGTGCATCCCGTTCCTATGAGGCCTGGTTACTCCATTTGCTCAGGGTTCTACGATACCCTCGCGTTTCTTCTACGGCATCAAAAAAGCCTGGAATCACAACTTGTGTTGTGTGTGTCTCCATTCATCCAAAAACTTGGATTCGTACTCCCATCTTTCATTGGGCCGCATTATCGTGGGAGAGGAGGACTAAGAAATGCGCATTTGCTGCACCGAGTGCTACGCAGAATTGATGGTACTACAATAAGACATGCGCTCGAATCTCGATGGCTGGCACGGTTAGCTCGTGGGTGCTTCTCGCAGCACCGATCACGTTGTGATGGCTGACACGGGAGGCCCGAAAGAAGAGAGGGGCTGTGTGATGCTTTCTTTGTTTGAACTGCCGGTTTCGGTCACTTGAGTGGCCATATAGTACCAGCCGGTTGGCTGGCCTCAGGGGCGTGTCAGCAGTCTTCAAGCTCTTTGTTTCCAAGAATATATATTCTGCCCCAGTACTATACCTTCTTTTACCCTAAAAGGAGTCTCGGAACGCTACATAGATGGCAAAGTTGTTTTTGCAGTGTTTTCCTGCCATACACGCATAATGCTATCGACAATGTGAATTAAAGCAATACCTTGTCTTCACCGAACTCTGTTAAATTCTTCCGTATGAGGTATAAATCTGCTTTTGAGTCGATGTTCCACGGAATGACCGGTACAAGCTTCCATCCCTTAATCCAATTTATAAACAAAACAAGACTTTCGATCCATATGAATTGCTAAAAGGAATCAGTGACGTTGCGGTCAAGCATTGCCTTAGTTGCATCGAATTTTGTTGGCTAACAGGATTGTCGCGTGGGCGTTTTCTTTCTACACTAACTAACTTATGGTAGCCCATGCTGGAGGTTGATTAAGGCTAGCACTAAGGATGACGCTCAAAAGAAGGGAAAGACTATGCAGTGCACTTCTACTTGCTTGATTCGCGCTTTCATTTAAGAGTACGTGGTTACCTACTGTACCTTTGCTAAATGGGTAGGCCATTGGACCGCAACAGTAGCGCAGTACCTTATTCATAAGCAAATTTATGCATCCCCAAGGGTATTTTGTGTTTTTTGTTTACTAAAATGTCTTGAGGAGATCTAACATTCATAAGGAAGCCATCACAGTAATATAAAGTGGGTACAGACCTCCTACACTATCCGCAACATGGCATCAGGGACTCTTGGGCTTCCTATTATTTAGTGTGCTACATCAACCTGTTCTGTGGTGTCTCGAGACTTCTTTCAAGGCAATAGCAGGCTTATACGCAGGCAGACTGCATATGCGCAGCAAACGGAGAGAGAATAGAGCTACTGGCGCATCGCAGGAAACAGCTTACACGCCAAAGGCAATATGGCAATTCAGATGATCGCAACCGAAACCGATAGCGGGAAGGTATCACTGTTAGTCTCATCAGAGACTTTAAGATGCATTAAAATACTTGCAGTTGCTTAATTTTTTTCAATTATTTTTCGACAGCAGCAATTTTGTTTAACCATTCAGTCCGTATTTATGCAGTAAAAACTCTTTAAATATTATTTTTTAAATTTAGCTAGTGTGCGTCCAAAGTGCTAGCACGTGTCTTGCTTTGGTCTTTGTCTTTAAAATGATTGCCTTGCAGCCTTGCTTTGTTTAACTGCTCCAAATAACTGGCTGGCCCTAATCAGCGGTAAACTCGAGGCTTGAGAGTAGGGTGGTTATCCCGTTTTAGTTCGTATCAACGGCCGATTGATTTGCCTATCACTTTAAATACCTTGTAAATTCGCAGTTTCCTGTGAAGACCTATTTTTGTTGCCTTAATGGATGTGCTTTTAAGGTTTTGTGCCCGAATATACCAATACGCCTTTTTGGCAATTTCTGTTGAGTGCGTCTGATCCTTTTCGGAAAATAGGCCAGTATAACTGTGATTTTTAGGAAATCGTGGAACTTTGAAAGAAATACACTATGGAAGGTGTAACCTTTGCATAGCTTGTGGCGTCTAATCTTTTGATATACCCTTAAATAATCACCTATCTGCTGTTTGTTACAAAGAAGAGTGCCTTGTATCGTGTAATACAGTGCATGCACAACTACTTGCTGAGTAAATAAGCATATTGGATAGTTTTGCCGTTACTATTTCACCGCTTCTTGCCCACGACCGTGTGACTTTTTTGCCACGACTGTGGTTGCGTGCATTTGTGTTTTTTTGTAAGTCAAGAATACACCTTTATCTTGAGATAGGTTATGAATCGGGCTTTTAAACGGCAATACTCTCGCTTCATGCCGCATGTTATTCTGATTACTGGATATGTAAATACTTTTGGGTACATTCAGTGCATGCTATTTGTTATGGAATGTGTGTTTTTTGATGCGCAAATTCGTTTATCCCTAAGAATTTATCCTTTTTAAAGTAGTCTTTGTCACGACACAATTGATAGGTTTTGAGCTGCAAAGTTTCTTAAACTTGAATCCAGACAGAAGAATAGCAAATTACAGTGTGTTATCGCAATAACTATAAGTACACGTATTTTGTGTTGAGACCCAAAACTACATAGGTGCTCAATGTTTTATTTGTAAACAGTCATTTCTTGATTAAATTTGTTTGTTTTTACCAGAGTTTGTTATGTATGAACTGCATTTATTTTATCTCCATGCTCTTATTCGTTCTAGATTTTCTAAGCATCCTAACGTTTCAAGTCAATGGAAAGGAGGAAGGGAAGTAAAAAGAGATCAGGTGAAACAAAGTCTTTATCTCACCGTGACTTATAGATTCCCACGCACATCGCTCGCCGCAGCCCTCAAAACCGGAACTTGAGGAATTTTTTGAGTCTGTCCATGAACGAATGAAAAGGTATGCCACTTGGTCATTTTGTCGTAACGCCATCCCTTTTTGCTTTTAACCATGCTTTATTCTAAAGAAGTAAAATTCAAGAAAGGGAATCGTTTACTCAAGCCAAAGTGCTGTCTTTTGTCCTTGAAGTCACTAGTCTTGATGCATTGCGTCCCACATTTTAAGGTTTATGATGTCTTCGCTTCCGCATTTGAAATTGTGAGGCTTTTTACTGCTCATACTTTGAACCACTTGGTTCATTTCTAGGACACATAAATTTATCAACTGTTAGCGCAAATGTGATTATACCCGCATTTTCGTTGAATTTGCGGGGTAGTCTGAGCAATATTACTTTTTACATATTGTCCCTTTTCAGTGTCAAAAGGTGTAATGTAAGAGGGTGAATACCTAGGCCGATTTCTGGCGCGGCTTTGGAAGTTAGAAAGCAAGTGGATGGCACGGGTGAAATGTAACTGGGTCAAGATGCATCCTAGCTAGTGAGTAGACTCACATGTGCCTAAATTGCGTAGATACTAACTAAATTTGGGTGTGAAAATTCATGACTCATTTGTTTTTTTGCATTTTTTTCCTTGGGCGTTAGCTGATAGTCTGAAGTCTGAGCTCTCCAAATCCTTTGTGGGAACTTTGATTGCTTGAATCGCTTAATCATACGAATTTGGTATCTACTCCTCCCTTTCTCCTCTTTTGGAAGTCCTGATGCAATACCACCACGATTAATTTATTCCTGGGTTGAATGCTTCCATTTAAATAGAGGAATTCGATGTTGGACCTTTGGTTGCCTTCTAGAGTTTACTCCATTATACCACGTACTTTTTAGTATCCATGCTTGTTCATTTCGCACACTAATCACCAGGTTGATATATTCCTTCAACTTCAATTAATCTGGAGGTTGTTAATTTGCAGCTTATCCACCTCCGTAGTTGCTGCTTTTCAAAATGTGGTTAGGGATTAAATAACGAGATATCTACTGAAAGCTGTGTTATTTTTAACTCCACAGACGACTCATCACCTGAGCTTCCCAGTCCTGCTATTTTTTGAGCCACCGTTGCTTTAATTCGAGTTCCACTCCAAATTTGCATAGATGGGCATAAAATCAATCTGTTAACCATAAGCTTCAACCATTTCTTATGTGCCCGTAAATTGTACGTCATTTTTTCCTATCATTCAGTCTACAAGCCTTTTAACAGTCCTGGATTGTATCGCTATGAGTCGAGCCCTTTAATTCAGCTCTCAGGTGAAATGTTTCCGCACTCCAAAGCAGTAAAGACGTTCAATGCCGATAGCCTCGTTGAGCTGCTTTTCAGTGTATGCGCTATTTCACATTGCCCTCCTATAGATGGAGAGTGAGCGAGTGAGCGAGCGAGCGAATTTGGGTTAGACCCCTTGGAGCGGCAAATATTCTCATGGCATCGTTAATTATCAAATCGACTGTAACAGTACATCACGTTTTTACCCTTTCAAGCTGCTCTACTGACATCTCGTCACTGACTGTAAACTGTTATTTTCCTTCGTTTGGCACGCTTGCATTCACATAAGCAAATTAGAGCAAATAATAAGGATTAATTATATTATCACAAAAGCTGTGTGAGTGGGCACTTCGAGGTTATTCGCCAACCGTCAACCTGTTCACGGCTATCGGTTTAGACGCATCGCCCTCGCAACAACTAACCGCGCAGTGTGTCATTTGAAGCTGGCACTGACAGCACTGTGTGGTTGAAGGCGTCGGTGGCTTGCTGGGGCTCATCGTCGAGCAAATTTTGATTCTCGTGTCTCGCTTCATTTCGCCTACTGGCATCATGCCATTGCCTCCCTTTCATCAGGCCTACGTGCCCGTGGAGGTCCTTTTTTAAGGTGTCATGAAAAGAACGTTAACTTAGTGCACTTTTACTTAACTGTTGAGTAGGAAATGAGGAAATTGAGGCGATTAACAAACCATCTGTTAAAAAAGCTTTTTGATAGCCCAGTAACAACTGTTGTCGGATCAGGGGTGAAGAGGTCAATTCCCACCACTCCATTGATGCTTTCCTTTCATAAATATGGTTAAAAATGTGGATGTAGCCTTGGCTTGTCAAACTGCACCAACTGCCTGGGTGTATTGCTTGTTTCTTTGTGTTTGAAATGGGAATAGTTTCAGTCTGATTTAATAGGAACTGACTTTAAGAATATTTCATTAGATTAATCAAAAAATGGGCGATTTTCGACTATTTATACTGTTTCTTGATTGATGAATCATTTGTGGGTTACTAAGCGAAATAGTAAGAGATGCTAAATTACGTTGGGTGAAGAACAGACTTTTGGAAGGGCTATTGCTTTGAATCTCGTGATCCCTGTGCATAATAAACCTGATTTTATTGTTCCTAGTTTGAGTCGTTGAAAAAAATCCAGACGATTTAAAAGCTTTACCTCTCTTTTTAGTTTGGCGATTGCCCAGAAATCCTACAGGGCACGAAACGATAAGGAGCTTTCGGTTCAGCCTGGAGAATTCTTCGAGGTAATTACTTACTTCTCCATCAAATGTGCATTTAAGTCAAAAATACAATCTAAGTCACAGTAATGGTGATAATAAACCACAAAAATTTCTGTAGCCATGATCTTCGAATTTGTTTTCCCGTATAATATGGATGACTTGCACCCGTGATTGTACCGTTTGCAAGGTGATTTACACATTTGTTGGGGCTAGTTGTTTGATCCCTAGGGCATATGACCATTCCCCTGTGACTGATAAGATCAGCATACTGCAAATGATAGGAATGAAGTCAAGAAAACTTACATGCATCAAATCTGACCCAAACCAATGAGTGTCTAATTCCTTAGACTATGGCAGGTCTCAACTTGTGCTTTATAGCGATAAAACAGTTAATACCTAGGCGGTAGCATGGTTCCGCTTTTCTGGACAATCTGTTTGAAGTGTGGATGATGTTGTGAATCACTAAAGGTCAGGTCACTGTTTTCAACCCATGAAAAGTGCCCTAAAGGAGCTGGCTCGCTAATATTGCTTTGTCTGAATGAAACCTTTTTAGCTTATATAATTGTCATTCATTTCACCCTCCTGTCCTACTACCGACTCCTACTAAGGTGTTGTACTGTTAAAGCTCCCTTGCATCCGATAAAACCCACTCCAGTTTCCCATTCAAAACTAGTGGATTAGATGCCAATTAAGGTTTTGTTGATGAGAGAAGCGGAGGAGCCTGAATTTAATGAGGCATTTTTTTAGCAATATGAATCTGAAGCACCCACATCGGAGAATTCTCACCATGCAAAGGAATATGTTGAGAAAATATGAGGGATGGCAGCAGGGCGCTTTAATTGAGACGTCACTTTAGTTAAACGCTTCTTGTCACTCGACGGTCATTGAAAGCGTAATTATTTAGTTAATTATAGTTTTGAAAGGCGGTGATGTGTGTGAAAGTTCGCTAGATCTGTTGTTATACTTTCGCTATCTGATTAATTTGGTTCATTTAAATGAAAACGACTTCCCAGTAAGTGACATACTCGGTGCCAGGTGAGGGGTTTTGGAATTCATTGTCAGTTCATGCATTGTCGAGCCAATCGTGGAGCCCACGATGCCGCGCTAGAAATCCCTTACATCAGGTATTAACTCTCTCCGTCTCTTCATTAACCACTGAAAGGTTGAAAGTCATCCGGCGATTTTATCAAATTGTTTTCTGCTTTTTTTTCCAAATTTAGACAACGGTTCAGTTGAATAAGCCTCGTTCAACAGTAGTTCGGTATCGTTGGGTCTTTTTTACCATCTTTCTAATCACCCTTTATCAGAGGTAGAATTTTATGATATGAGCATGATGCATTAATCAAATGACTCACAAGTACTTCGAAATCGGTAGAATTGCTTGCGTCTCATGAAGTACTTACTATTCTCTCAACTTACTATCAGTACACCTAAACCGAAAGAAGACCAGTATTCACTTACAGATCCACTTTATCAAATTTTTAAATGCATATTTAATCAGTTTTTGACAGCTTTACGTTAGCATATACAGGATTCGCATATCACCAAATCTGGGAATGGCAATTCACATCAAGCGGCAGAACTCCTTGTCGTTAACTGTATCCTCAAATGATCCAAAGCATGGGGCTTGTGATTATGCAAATTCAAAACGTATTGGAAGGAGCAAAAAGGTTAAATTCTTTAAGTATAAGTCTAATTAATTAAAATTAAATCTTTCTTGTTAACGGATCGTTGAATTTTTCCTCACTAAAATGAATTTGATAACACATCTCATCGGAAATTCGGCTTCAAGTTGCACTTGACACTTTTAGGCATTGACAATGTCTAGTTGAGAAAAAGGGTTAATTTCTTTCCACCCTTCTCCAGGTTTTGGATGACGTGGGCTCTTGGTGGTGCCTGCGAGCTCCCTCCGGTCGCACAGGACACGTCCCAAAGACGCATCTTGAGATTATTCCAAATCCCGCCAGGGATACGGAACGCTTCAATGACCAACCCATTGATCCTATTGTTGTGAAGGTACCCGTAATAGTCAAGGCCTCGGTTCAACATCAAGAAGTTGAAGAGAAGGTTAAGTCAAGTTCTCCGAAGAAGCCAGCCACACCACCACCACCACCACCCGTCGTACCGCCATCAGATCCAACTCCACCACTGAAAAAGCCCGAATCTACGGCTCCTGCACAGAGCGAACAGAAAGCCGCTCCTATGCCGCCCCCTCAGCCCCTCTTCCCCCCTCCAATGAGCTACCATGATAGACCACCCTACCATACGGTGGTGAAGGAGGTCATTCGGGAAGTGCCGCCTTATCGCCACTATCGTCGTGCAAAGTCGAGGCACCAGAGCAAACGGAACCCATCTCCAGTGTACTCCGACGGATCGGGCAGCTCTTGCACTTCCAAGACCAGTTCGTCTTCAGGTGTAGCCTCGTGGATCTCTGAAGGCGGGTATGAGAGGACGGTTCAGCATCGGCGACCTCCCTCTCGACATCGGCGTCCGAAACCACAAGCACATCAACAGCGCTCTTCTCATCGTTCCGTGCCTCAGCCTGTGAAATCTCCAGAACCGCCGACACCGTCACACCACTCGGGTCAATGCTGTCATAGCGGAGCTAGAAATTCAAACTGTCGGTACAGGAGCGTGTGCTGCTACTCAGCTCGTTCACGAGCTCGGTCTTCAATAACGGATGTGTCACACCGAGGATCGAGTAAAAAGGAACAATCACAGCCGTCGCAGCAAGCCCAACAGCCACCACAACAACAGCCACAACAACCAATGATAATTCTGCTTGAAGCACCAAAACAGGAAGCCCCACAGCCGGCCCAAGTGGCCGAGGAGCAATCAGTGGATGATTACTACGATGCTAGCAACCAGCCACAAATCTCAATTGTGCTTCCCCCCAACGCACAGGTCACACCCCAGCTGTCTGCCTACACCCCACTGCAACAGCCGCAGTACGCGCAAGCGCCCATGTACTACAACTGGTCGCCTCAATACTACCAGGGCTATGCGTGATGGAATGAGAATAGGAATTTCCTGACTTGATGGTCACTTTGCGAATTAACTTATCTCTTTTTTTTGTCTTCTTAACGATCTTAAGCAATTACTTTTCTTCTGAAGAAGTAACATGGTGGCGCTAGGATCTGAGATAATGTGTTGCCAACCTGTGGGAAGTAATTTTTGACTTCAGCGGATGTACTTAGGTTGATGGAGTAAAACATCCTTATTTTCTTCAACGCTTTTATAGTTCATTCAGTTGTGCTTTAGCTTAGTGTCTGGCATCTTCATCGGTCTCCTTGCGAATGTGTATCCAAATCAGATTTGCACCTTTAATACCTTTTCTACTTACTAACTTTACTGCTGCTACAGTTATCGTGAATGTAGCAGCGTAGAAAAGTTGAAAGGATCTGGATCCATGTATTAGATGGTTTTTACCACATCAAAAGTCCAGTTGGGTAGCTAGATCAGAACTGAGATGAGGCGCTTCAAGGCAATAGGATTTTTGGGATCTTGTTGAGCTTGATGTTGTATATCAACTTCGCAACCGTAGCTTTTGGCAGTGAGGCTGTGGACAAGAGCTCCTGTAAGGTAGGCATATTTGAACCTATGCCTAGCAGCAAAATCACTAGTAAGACTTCGGTATCGGGTTGCGAAGATGTCAAGTTAAATTATTGAATTCGTTTAAAATCCACAAATTATTAGTGATTTGGGTTATTACGAAATGGCTTACACTACGCTGATACGAGGCTGTAAAAATGACTTAATGCAACTTTGTTAGAAATATTTTACAAAAATGCCATCTGGGTGAGTAATTCGTGGATGAATTTTGGCACTGACACGCATATGTGTTACCACTCATTATAATCCTTCAGTGACGGTGAAGGAAAAATGTAGTGCCCATTATTGAGTCGAACCTGCAGAACAAAGGAGTCCTAGAATCCAAGTTGAAAATGTTTTTTTTCGGCATAGCGAATGGCTTGGAGCTGCTGGCATGGCCAGGCGACTAGCCCGCCCGCCAGCCCGCCAGAGCTGCAATGGCGGTGCTCTAAGCGGCCCATTATCAAAATTGAGAGTTGGTCGAAAGACCAAAGCAGTACGGAGCTCCTCTCCGCTCCCATTGGCCGTCCATCACAATGTTGTCGGTGTTGTAAAAAAAGTGCCCACTAGCTACAAAGATGTTTAACTGCAACTTTACTCATCAATCTTGGGAATTCTACCAGATCTAAAGTTTTGTCCTGCATGAAAACATCGATAGTCATGGTAACACTACCAGTGGGAACAAGGTTTTGCACTTGGTTCTCATTGCTACCTTGTTCTGGCTTCAGTGCTGTCCAGCCATATCTATCCGGACCCTATTCAGCTAGTAGAGAGGTGAAGAGAGTATCACGTGTTCACTTAATTGACACCTTTGAAAAGTTTCTGCAACAAACCTGTTTTCATGGATCACGGCTAGCGTCGCCTCAATCGCTAATAGCATTACTGCAGACCGGGGGCTGCG
The DNA here is from genome assembly GCA_001870725.1 of Taenia solium. Classification (NCBI taxonomy): domain Eukaryota; kingdom Metazoa; phylum Platyhelminthes; class Cestoda; order Cyclophyllidea; family Taeniidae; genus Taenia; species Taenia solium. The sequence goes on along the minus strand of MIEF01004043.1, from coordinate 238,919 downwards.
GTAGTTGCCGAAGGTGGACACCATTTTCAATTCTTTTACTAAGGATCGTCATAGATTTACCCATCCGATGTATATGCCTTTCTCCCATCAATTTAAGGTCTAGCAGACAGGAATGAGAAATCATTTTGATTGTTTTCTCGAAGCGAGTTCGCTTTCCATTGCCAGTAATGTGACACTCTTTGCCCTTATGGGAGGCAAAAATCTCACAATACTAGAGTAGAATGTGCATTATCGACATACGCAAGAGCTGGGGAAAGGGTACTCCGTGGTTTAGAGGCCATACAGCCCGGAAGAAGTACAAATGTGGAGATTTAAGGAACAGCGAAACCAAAACGAAGAGTTAAAGTTATGGTGAGGGCTTTATATTGCTGATGAGGTACAAACCATGAGTTTTTTTGAAGAAGCAGATTGCTTAAGATAACACAGAATCGCTTTCAATGTGCTATTTTTCCATATCCGACCATGGACATTCAAACCTAACTAACGCGGAGGCTCCCGGACTACGTCGCATTCTGATTGGATAAAATTCAACTAATTTCCACAGATGAAATAAATCCGGTCAACGTGTCTAATTACAAAGGTGAAAGTCAAATTACAGGCTCCAGCACCTCTGTAAATGTGAAGTGTACTATGACTGCAATAAAGGAGCGGTGAAGAAACGATTGAAAGCGCCTCAAAGAGGCATAACTCTCGAATCCACTCCACAATTCAAACTACCACAGGCGCATAAAGCGGCACATTTTGCTAGACGTGAGCGAGATGCCATTAAAAACTGGTGAGCTGAGTAACTTCGTCAGTGGGGTGGTTTGACACTTGTGTGCACACGGCGCATAAATTGGTGGAAACGAAATCACCCTCACTAATTGATTCATGTATATTGTAACGCAATTCCACCTACATCACGAAAATGAGATTGATTACACTAGAAGGTCATGTTCTGTTTTGGGATTAACTTTGAGGCATATTAATGACAACAATTGCTCTGTCCTCCAACCTGACATCATCTACGCCTATAAATGTCTTAAATAGTGAGTTTGTTGATAAACTTAACTGACTTTCAGAAATACCTAGACATATTTCTGCAAGAGCCATCACTAGCATTCAAAATTGCTTCACTTCTACTAACCGTAAAGAATTACTATGATTTAAGGCAGGCAGCATAGTTCATAGAAGGGAAGCATGGAGGGCATTGAACTGGCGGTTGCGACAGCAAAAATTGCAAATAAAATGTCAAGTGATTAATTTATCAATTAGTATACCTTGGCCTTTTATGTTTTATTAAGTGGTGGTTATAAAAATAATTCATTTATTGGTGGCATGTGCTTTAGTCTCGGCTGGAGGGGATTGCACACACTTGAGGCAGAAGATGAAGCGTCAGAGGCACGAGCTGTTAGTGTTTGGTGCACATCCACTTAAGTATGCAACGCCCTATCAAGCCACAGTTGATTCTCAATTGCGGTAACAAAGCTCACACTTAAAGCCTTTGATCTTTTTTCGCATCTTTAATTCATTTTTTAAAATATTTCCCTGGGTAAATGGTGCTTCCTACTTATCTTTAATCTCCGTGTAGTCATTGTGTGCTCACGCAGAATGCATGCATTCGACGTACTGTAAAAGTCGGGGCTACTGACATGGTTTAGCAAAAACACAACGAAAGAGCGCCTAGGTGGCCTACAAACCAAAACTGAGAGCTAAACAAACAGCCGAGGTATTGCATATCGCCATTCCCGACGCTCTTCTTGATTGACCCCCCGCGTCAACTATCGCTAAGTAATCACTGCTTTAAGGAAACACCCACAAGCCACTCACGACACTCATCAAATTTTCATGCATTTGAGAAGATGTTTGACCACGACGCCGCTGATCTCTATTGACAATTCTCTGGATCTGCAGTTTCGTCCCTCATACGAATTGGATTCGGGGACAGGGAATTGTGCTGACCATCACGCGTGTCTATAGACGGTGGCAGAAAAACTGGCTTAAAAGTAGTCATGTAAAAAAAGGCTTGGATTGGACATTGTTCCGTGTAGATAGGGTTGTGCCTGTATCTCTCCTTGCCGCTTCTTCATTCGTTTTAGTACTGCCCAGCAAAACCTATCTGGTCTAAATCCAGCTGGTGGAGAAGTAGAGAAGGTATCATGTTATCAAACAATTAATATTTTTGTGCAAGGACGCTAGACAGCTTCATAACGAAATTGTCGAGATGGTTCGCGAATAATGGCGCTTCACTTTTAGACGGCTTTTCCGCGGACAAAGTGAATAGGTAAGTGCTGAAGGATGACATCATTTCTAACCCTTCTGTCAAGAGTTGTTATAGACTGTCCCATCTGTATCGTGTGCAAATCCTTAGCCATCAGGGGAAATCAGGATGGGTCATTTAAGATCGGATTTGCTTTCATCCACTGCCAATATAGTGTCCCGAGACTTCCTTGAAGATGGAAGAAGACATTATACTGGGACAAAACATGCATACATTCGGCATACCGCAGGACTTGGGGCTACTGACATGACCTGGAGGCCGGTCCATCGGGGGAAGGTACAATGGCGAAGGCCTTAAGTGGTCCTTTACCAGGACCAGGAGTTACACAACCTTTCCAAAGTGCCTTTCCTTGGAGTGAGCCTTAAAGATGCACTAGTTGATAAGTAACAGCGAGGTTTTCTTAACAAAGTCCATACATCTGTTTATTTTGTTTGATATACTGCTTTAGTACATTGTTCGAAATTACCGGTGTGCATACCAGTACCTTTCCTTGTATCCTATTTCCCTTCCTGATGATTTTTAAACATTTGGTAAGTAGAAGAGAAAAAAAACACCTAAAATCAAATGTGGTCTTAGTCGCATTGTACAATTTTGAGATGGTTTGGAAGTGGATAGTTAGGTTTGGCTAATTAAAGGAATTTTCCAAGAGCACAGGGCGTGCAAGGAACTCTTTTACGCTAGCTAGACTGACGCTGTCAGACAGGCTTATTGCAGCAAAAGTACTTACATTAATCTATTTCTGCTTAAAGACAACGTGTGAAATGTCGTTACGGCTCAAACCAGTGGAACCGAAATGCTAATCCTTCTTAAGGGTACTAATCCCTTGGGAACATAAAAAATTGATCCTCAACACACTTTTTAAGCAAAATTATGTTTCTAAACTGTTATAAACCTGGATTATAAAAAACGTGGGTTAGTTAGATTCGCAAATTAAGTCAAAAAATACTTTTTAACCTACCATTAGCACGAAACAAATTATTATAAATATCCCAATTGTAGCACCGCGAGGCTCCCTCGAAGACAAAAGAAGACATAGTGATAGGGCAATGGCAAGGCCTTGAGGCAAGCCTGCTCAGCGAAGGTACAAAGGCGGAGCACCTAAGTAACCCCTTTACCCAAACCAAGAAGAAAACAAACAACCAAATCGTCAAACCACAAATTATAGTGTTTTAACTTGTTAACAGGCAATTATTTCCTTTTTGTCCAGTGCTAATCATTTAGAACAATCATACAAGCCAACCACTCTCCTAATAGTAGAAGTGAAACAATTTTCAAAATTTAGAGAGGAGCATTGTGTCGAATACGCCATTTTACTGTCGGCTTCGTTTCAAACATATAACGAAAAGTCTTAAAAAGGTTGCTTTATTTGGTTAACACTACCTTCTGACGATGCGAGAAACTAAGGCTCCGCCATTGTACTTTCCATGAACGCTGTGCAGCCGGACTATGCCAGTTGCCCCTCAGCCCTTCTGTACGTAGGCAATGCATTTCGACTTCAAGGAAGACCCAAGGTGCTGCATCAATAAGTAGGCCTCTTGAGAAGGCGTTTGACGTGAATTAAGAGCGATGTCATTGCTTAAGATTTGTCTCGGAATAATCACGTATTTTGAATGAAATCAAATTTAAAGTAGAATAGCAGGCAACGGGAAAAGTTGCACACTTTCCAACCCAAAAAGTAGTGTGATACATTGAACATGAAAAAAGGATGAAACTGACCTGGCTAGTTGTTCAACATGGTATTAAGGTGGGAAGCGATCAATGATAAAGACATAAAAGCAGATAGCATAAGGTCGTGATATCAACCTGCGCAATTATTATATAAATGTATGTAGCTTTTCTAACCTTCATGACACTGGATGAAAAAGACATTTACCGTGGGCTAAGGAGTAACAATTTAGTGACCAATCAGGGCCCAAAGTTCTGGTCGTTTGGGCACATGATGACTCACCGATTGAAAATCGATACCTTGAGGTCATTACAAAGCTAACTACAACGCTAAAAATTGAATGACCAGTTGGGAGTTTTGCGACAACTTGTGATAAGAATGAGTAATGGCGATTGCTCTGCGAAAAAATCAGGGCCTCATGGCAGGCGAGGACAGACAGTCACATCTCCCTGGAAAATGTGGAAACACCTTGTCCGGAGAAAGAGGGTCTCCATTAGTGGATTAGACAAGTCAATCGAGACTCGAAACGCTGAAAATGTTAGGTCTTTAAGGAATAAAAATTTTACTGTGTCAGAGCTAAAAAGTGTGAACGTAATACCCCATCTTCCCTGCAAGTGGAATTTGTCCGTACAGACTGAGGAAAATACCTTGAGAAAGGCAAATTCTAGTGTCTCTAGAATGAAATCCTTTGAAATATCAAAAATGGTTACCTTAAACCTTCAGCCTCGCATATGTTCATTAATTGAGTCAACTGTGCAGGCAGGAGTAGTGACCGAGTCTACATCGACACAAACTTTCGACGTGAGAGAAAGGAAAAACAGAGGCTTAGTCATCGATGCCAGCTTCCAAATGTATGAACCAATCCCAGAATTGAAGGAATCTCGGCTGTCGAAAAGCCTGAAGAGTGACCAGTCTTGTAAAGACATGAAAGGGAATAGTAGTAAACAATCATATCTTGCTGGTCCACCAAAAACAGGTTGTGGCGATTGCCAAAGTGGCGCTTCAAGTACCGTAAAATTCGAGGACCAAGTAGGGGAGAATGGATGTAGTGGAACTAGCATAGTGATAGCCGCCGTGGAGGAAGAACTGAACCGCATTACCGGATTAATAAAAGCCCGTTACAACTCCATCTGCAGTCCAAATAAACGCAGAAGACTGGACTCCCGGTTCGGCCAACCCGTTGCCGACCAACATATTTTCACCGATGAAATGTTGCAGGATGCCACAAGTGAATTAATTAAAGAACTTGAGAGAGTGAAAATGAAAAATGATGGGGAAAACGAGGTACCTCTTCCACCTTTAGCTGAAACTGTAACTCAGCCGATGGTAAAAAGTGGTTCAGCGTATAGAGAACACGGCTGGGTCCTGGGAGACGGAAAAACAAAGCATAGTGAGAGTATGTGCTTGGAGAGCCAGATTAAAAGTGGATTAGGGCAAACTACGGAAGTGGCTGTCCTTCACAAAACTGAACAGTCAAATCAGGAGTTCGGATTGGCAAAGTGTCCAAAAGAAAATCCAAAGTTAAATATACCAGAAAGTGAAGACACTTTGGAGTCTGACAAATTCGATTGGTTAGGATGGGTTCGACAAGTCACCCACGACGAGACCTTGACACCTCAGCAGAAGGACAGGGAATTGGACCTCATTGTTAATACCATGATAGAACGACAAAACCATAGAATACATGGTGGACCTAAGGCTGACCGACGTGTTGAATGAATATATCTTTACATATTTGTGCTTCAAACCAATTTACTTATGTAGTATAAATTTGTTTATAATTTAATAAACAGTTCTTTAGATATTCTCTGAGTCGTTTGGACAATGGTTGGCACTTGTGTCAAATTCCTGATCGACTTGTTTAAAATCTATGCTGAATGCTGCCATGCTTTGATTGGTTGTTTCACTCTCTGTTTTAGCACTAGGCCGCTTGGAGATCCGCCATTCTACCTCCGCTAGGTGACCTGGCTTTTGGGTCATGCCAGAATCCCCAACGCCCTTCTGACAGCACATTCTCTAGCCTATTATGATGTCTTCTCTCGTCTTCAGGGAAGACTCGAGGTGTTACATTGGTGACAGCGGAAAGCGCATCCGATAGTAAAGGGTAAGTACCTCTATTTCTAATAATGAATGCAAAAGATGGGAATGCACCACGGATTGGAGAATCTGTAACACCTTCTATGACGACTACCCCAATTCCGTATTCTGCAGGAAGTCTAATGACACCAGAAGCGACATTAGCCAGAAATCATCCGAAATGGTTCGTTACGGAGCTGTCTACGGTGTCTATATGAAGGTGTCAATGAAATGAACACGCAATACCTCCTTCACCTCCCTGACGGTGGGATAAAAACCGGCTAGACGTGAATGGGTAGCAAGGAGGAGTAGACGCAGCACCTCATTTCTACTAAGCTACTTTAAGCTCCAGCCCTTATTAATTGGCGGGTTTTGGGTCAGGGGTCTTGCGACTGGCGCTGGAAATGAGTAGTGGCCTGCACATTCCCCTTCCCCAATACAATTTACAAGCAAGAAGCAGCACCAGATCCAGTGGAATCGCCAGAGAGTGTCGGCAAAGTTGTGGTTAAGCATCTCCTCATTTGCACGCGATTTCGATGAATGACATAGCACCGACTACATTGTGTTGGCTGACGAGGAACGAGGCTCAAAAGCGGATCGTTTGCTAAACTCTTGGTTTTGCTCACGTTCCACCTAGGGATTCGCCATTGTGGCTCCGACGATAGGGCTGGCCGCCAGACCACGCCAGTACCCCCAAGCAATGCTAGTTATTCAGCACTGATAAATTCGTGAAAATTGTTGCGTAAGCTTTCACGTCTGGCGAGTAAGTGCTCATGAATATTTAACAGTAACATTTCCATATTTATGCTCAAGACTTGAACGTTCATTTCTTGGCAGATCAAGTGAGTGTGATGGCATCATCAGCTCTTTCTCTCTCTCTCTCTCGCTTTCCAACGTAGGATTGGAATATACTAGTACAAGTAAAGTACTTAGATGTGTCTGATAGTTTCAAATCTACCCGGCGTTATCTGTGCCGCCTGACTCAGTTAGTGATAATTGAGGGTAATTGAGTTTCCCCTCCGATCGTGGGAACGGTTAGCTAAGGAGGCGTACGAGACTCCGTTGCCTTGCGATTGGATCTTAGCAGCGGTTCCTTAGGTGAGACGACCTCTGGAGTGAATTGCGCCTGAATGATGAAAGTTGGATCAAGTGGGTTGATTCTTTTTTACTTCCCTAGTGGTGCAACTAAATTTTCCTTATGAAAATGCTCCATGATGACATCTTATGAAAGCCTACACCATTATAGAATTAAAGAGTTGAGGACGGAAGGCCACTGTGTTAATGTGTCTTGGACAACACCTCATCTGTCTCCTCATTTGGAGATCAAATGATTAATTAATGCAATGTCCTGAAAGTTCCTACTGAGATGTAGGTGACTTTCATGAAACACATTTTAATTTAAATGAAATTCGCTTTGTTTTGCCGGATTAGTGGTGAAGCGTAGCAACAAGTTCTGCAATATTTGGTGTCACAAAAGTCATGAATTTGTTAAAAACCTGGTTATTAGTCATTGTTGCATGCTTTTATCCGCTCAAAAAGGACACATCATGAATAGTTTATAAATGGAATTGCAACTCTGCGGAAGTGTCGAAACCATTCACTACCTGGCTTTCGCAGAGATCGAACAAACACCCTGAGTTACCTTAAAAGCTCCCAGGAGGAGTCTGGCAGTGGCGCAGTCCTTTTGATGTGAAAATGCAGTGGTAAGATAAGTTTGAAGGAGGCATGATTGCTTAAGGAAGGTAGAGAGAAGGACAAAATCAAGGAGTGGGACCCTACCGTAGTCTAAAATAAACAATCGTTAACCCTAACGCACCCTAAGCATTCACCGGAGTGTGTGAAACTTGTAGTCGAGTTTACTAATGAGGCCTCCGAATTCACACAGACAGGAGAGGAGGTTATACCTGACCCCTAAGTGACATTACGGGAATCAGGGGCTTAGGTGGTTGCCTCTGACGCATGGTAACAATCTTTTGAAGAGAAAAAGGCTTATAAAGTCTCGTCAGGCGTTACACAAAGTGGAGCGAAAATTTAAAAGATGAAGGTGGCTTTCGAAGTAAGAAAATAAATGTCTTCTGTGGCACAGATTCCTCCCTTGGATGTCATTATGGTAGGTGCTAGTAAAGTGATTCGTTCAGGGTGGAGAGAAAGTCCACTTCCTTGAGCCGTAACCCAAAACACCAAATGGGATCATTTTTTCAATGACATTGCTTACCGAAAAGTAATTTTACTTGAACACACTCGAGATTCACTCCTTATTGCAATAACTTCTTTTTAATCTTGCACGTCCAGTTAAAGTCACATCATAACATTAGAAAAATTCGTTTTATTTTAAAATGTATTTTAAGGCAATCTAGATGTTATATTCGCGGCTAGCTAAGTCGTCAGGCGTAGTGGCTTGACAGAAACTCAAGTCCTTTATGGAAGGGAAATATTGTCTTCCGAACGTATAAACTGGTGTTAGAACCGATCAAACAGACTCGAAGATGTGCTCCATAGTAATAATGGTTTGAGTACGTCTTTTCACAGACGAGCTCGAAGGAGAAGGGACAAATTCTCTTTCCTCCTCCGCATTGCCACAATGCGTGGTGCCTCCCACTAACCACTCATCTCGACTCGAGGATCTCAAGAGGGAGGCAGAAAGAGAAGAAAAAAAAATAAAATATTGTGATGCGTAATTTTGCTGTGTGTGCACGTTTTGCATTATTCTCATGCAAGAAAAAGTGTTTTGGGAAAAAGTGCTGTCGTAATTTTACCAGTTGGTGGTAATTTTTGCTGCGCGAGGCATGTCAACTTGCAGTATCACTTTTAAAGGTTAATGCGAAAGATGAAGCTTTTTAAAGGAAAAAAAATTGCCACTAGTTGTATAAAATGCCTTTTAAGCTTAAATTGACAAATATTGGTCAAGGTGAAAGGGGTTCCCCAAAAAAAATTGGTACCAAACCTCAGTCCAAAATGACCAGAGCGACTTGAAATATTCTACAGTTTCGGAACTGGAGCCAAGTATGGGTATGGGGAAACCATTGATGCTGCTAACTAAGAATATGCAGTATGAAATATAAAAAAGCCCTTCCGTCGATATCTTCTCATTTAAAATGGATAATAGTATTTCTCTTGCTAACAGGATATCTAGGTCATTGTGAGATGGTAGACGGAAGTAAAGGCATTTTGAAGAGTTCGCACGGGTAAAAGATGGTAAGAGATACCGAATTAACGAAATTGCTGTCATTAGGGGATGGCAATCAGTATCAGTGATTAGATGAGGCGTCACCTGTGACACGTGCTTTGCATTCATTGTCATTTGGAGAGGTCAAAAATGCACCCACTTGTTCGCGGTGCCACCACTTTAATCACTTTATGTACCATAGAACTATTCAATCAATCCACCTTGAGGTAGGTTAAATCATGGTTTTTCGCTATTTAATCAGATTTCACTGAGTGGTGATTCGTCATTTCAAGTGGTCACTGTCATCCTCCTTAATCATAAAATTACTAATAAATGTCTCTTTAAATTAAAAAAAAATCCTTTCTCTCTGAGCAGTACGGGCGCTAGAGTTATAAAGGCCGGTCTAAGCTCTTGCCAGCCCTGATATTTACGTGGAGCATCACCACAAAAGTGACCATTCTTTTGCCTTGACAATTCACCACATTGAAAGGTGTTCCAAGTCGATTTCATCGTGTTCTCGCAGACCTTTCAATACTCAATGCTTCTTATAATAGTAGAACAAAGTAAAGTAAAAATCCCATGCCGACGTCTTTCCAAGGTGATTACGTTGAGTTACACTTGAAGTATTTCACCTAAATTCGGTTAAAGCGCAGAATACGCGAGTTTGCTATCAACTTTTAATCAAATGTGGAGTAGTATTAATTCAATTTTAATTAATAGTTTTTCATGCCATCGCCACTTGTCGAACGCACTTTTGCGTTGAGATAAGTCTTCTAGGGCCAAAGTAATCATAAAAACAGCCTTGTACTTTAGCTGCAACCTCTTATTAGATCATGGCATCGAGGCTAGGTACCACCCTCCGTATCGACGACGTCTTGCCTCTTCACTGAATTACAATTGCTCGCACTACCTGCATTTCAACAGGCGCTTCAAATCCCCCACTCACAGAGTTTTGGCGATTTGCATTTAACGATGAGAGTGGATTTCAGAATATGACCTTTGGGATGAAATTTCCGTAAGGGGTGCTGGGGTCTTACACTGCGGTACATCTCAATGTGGAAAGAACCGGTGAAGGTAAAGGGGAGCTATGGCACGTCTGTACCATCGAGGTGAATGCAAACTTTGCTAGTTTGGATGATGGAAATACAATTTTACATAGGTGTTAGAGATGGGCAAGTGTACTATGGCTTTGTGGGTTACAGTTTCCCATACAACAACAAAACTTTTGAAACCTCTTTTGATGAAAATAATCCGAGCCTTACCAATCGACCAATCATGACGGGTTTATGAGTCCGTGGAAAACTGCAATAAACTACGAGTTGCTTCATTATTCGAACAAAAGCCCAATTCATCATCATCGTGGATGGCGTTAGTCATTAAAAGAGGTTTAAATCGGCTGTGGGATCAAATGGTTGATTTTGGGTACTGAGGAAAGCAACGAGACTTCGTAAATCGTGCTGACGTGCAGCGCTGGAGGATGGAGACGGAGGCCTTACAAACACGCGATGAGCTCTGTTGCAAGCATAATTCCTCTAAGAAGAAATTTGTATGGGAAGCTGCCTAACATAACTGCCACGGGATAAGGACATGGTAATAATGGGAGAACTTGCCTCAAATGGGTCTAGTATCTGCGGTTGGATGGGCTCAATCCCTCAGTAAAATACATCGGCAAGTTCATTTCATTTTATTCAACATCATTTTTTGACAAAATTGGACACATCTTCCTCCTCTTAATAAGCACAGCTTTAGGAACTATGACGGTTCACAGCACAAGAAAAACTTAATTGGGATATGGGGAGATGTTCAAAATAGGCTCACATGCGGAGTTGTGTGATAAAGGCAACTAAAATATTGCAAGTGGTCAAATAGTCGCGCCTTAGCAACATTTTGATAGTTATTTTTAACCCATTGTTTTGGTCAGGTAGGTGATTAAGGCTTCGCAGACTGTGCTCCTGCTCACCCTTAGCAACATATCTTCTGCCATGCCAGTATAACTCCATACCACTCCAGTAAAGACTCGGAGCACTGCGTTGGTGATGCTAGTGGCGGCGGTAAGCCAACCCCATCCTAAAAAATAACAAAACTGATTTCCATTCCTGAATAATAAAGCTTGCCTTGATGGAATGAGAACGATCGTCGGTGTTGGAAGAACCTGTGGGATTATTATTAACAGCTGAGGTGGTACTAAAAATTAAATACCTGGAAAAGTTCATTGAGCTGCTGTGTACAGTACCTGTAGGAGGATGTTAAATAAGTGATTATCTAGATGAAAGCCGGATAAAAATGCCTGGACAACCCTGAAGTGAGATCAAAGACGCAGACGCAATTCTATTTCCCCAGGGAGCATTTTTCGTGCCATTCCCAACTATTGATGTCAAGAGATGAGCACTAGGGATAGCCTGCAAATTTTCCTCTTCTGCCAATAGAGCTCCTAAACAGGATAGAACCCCAGACCCAGTGGAAATGTTAAGGGGTGTCAGTGACATTGCAGTCTAGTAGCCTTTCAGTTGCATCCGAAAGCAATAGCTGGCGCGATGATTCGCGAGGTTTTTCTGGAAGCACCAACTACGCTGTGATGGTTGATGTAGCGGGTTGAAAAATAGAGCATCAGAAACCCTCATAAGAAGATAGGGGTTGTGTAATACTTTGGGTCATGCCGGTTGCCTCGGGTCTTCCATGCTTCAGTAATACATCTACATTACTGCTGTGACTTCTTCCAAGTTTAGAAAGGACTCGAGGCGCTGCGGTGGTAGGGGATAGTAACGGACAGCGTTAAATGCCTTTGACCACCCATTGAAGGGAACTTAAAATAAATAAGGGGCTACGAACTATAACACAAGGTCCTGAAATTTGGAAAATGACAGCATACGTTTCCGATCAGCTTGGTGTTGGTGGTCAAACACATATTCATCCAGACAGGTTGCAAAATAGAGTATAAATGATTACTATTTACTAAAAAGGACCATTTGAGTGTAAATGTTTGCCAAACGAGAATAACTAAAAAGCACCGTCCTCATATTTTGATCGACACACAAACTGTAGCTCCCGCCGTTGGCCAGTGCAAGGTGAACCAGCGGTGCTCATAGCTGTCAAGTCGTCATTTTGCAAGTCGCCACTTTGGCACATTGGCAGCCCTCTTCAAGCTCGTAGCATTTATTGAGCTTCAACCAGTCGAGTCATAAACTATGGTTCAGATTTAGAAAATATTTGTGTAAAAAAAAGTGACTTAAGTGACTTTCCTACCACGACCCAGTAAAATGCTAACTTTGTTGCTAAAGGTGAACAATAAAATCTAGTTATCCTCTGAAGTACTCATGGAATGATTTCGAGGCGCATTTCAAATAAATGAAGCTACATCTATGCAGCTCCCTGAGGAAAAAAGAAGTCATGATACTCGGGCAGAACAGGCGCTGCTGACTCCCACTGGGGCTTGAGGCTACTGACTTGGCCCGGAGACCAGGTTGCGCCGTGGAGGCATAATGGGTGAGCCCTGAGGGGCCCATTACCAAAACCGAGGGTTTAACGAAAAATTGGTGCATTTCATTTCAATACATCTCATCATTAAAACCTGACAGGTTTTTTTCTTGTTGTTACAACATCTGAAACCTAGAAAATTTGGAGTGTAAAAGTCTCTAGCTTCACTAAAAATTGTTTTTACAAAAAGCACTCACGCTTCCCCAAAATTGCACAGGATATAGGTTTCTGCAGTGGAAACTCTCAGACAACCTTGATGGCTCAAGAAGTTACGGCATCAAATTAAAATAGGATCACGAGACAGTTTTAAGGAGGTTCTTGCACATGCTCATGAATTAGGTTGTGAAACCTTAAAAAGGTGAGGGTTTTGCTGAATGGGAAGGTCCAGCCCTTTATGGGGTGTGCCTCACACTCAATACAGCTTTTCATGCTGACTTTCGTTTACTTGTTACTTTTTAATAGCATGCTTACATTTACCATGGCACCCATCATGAGTGCGAAACGTGGGGACCCTCAGTGAACGTTTTTAGCCCCTTCTACGTGACACTTTAAACCATGACAAGTGGGATACTGTACTAAATACGGTTTACGATTTACCCCGTAAAAATGGAATTACTAAATACCTTGAAGGAATCATGAAAGTACTTGACCGCAACTCCACCCTATTAGTGGCAGGAATTTTGACACGTAATAGGATAAATGTTTGGGCGGGGAGAATTGGGTCATGATTTGCCACCATAAATGGACCCAAATTAAAAGTTCAAGAGCCTCTCCCCACTGGATGAAATGATATGATTAAGGAATTTTACCCAACATGTGCGCTGTCAAGTGTAATGCATCCGGAAGGAAATATTATTTTCATGACGAAGGTGTAACACTTTGTTTGTTCGAACTGCCGGTTTCGGTCACTTGGGTGGCCATATCGTTCTAGTCGATTGGCCGGCCTCCAGGCCGTGCCAACAGCCCCCATGCCCTCTGGTTCCAGAATATGTATTCTGCCCTAGTACTATACCTTCCTTTACCTTAAGGGAAGTCTCGAAACGCTACAGATGCAACCAGGACTTGGCCAAAAAAGATCGGAATTTTAGTTTTAAATAAAATAAAATGCTTATATGAAGAGCCGATTGCACACACTTTTGTAGGTAGTTCGACTTTGTTCCGCTCATTGAGAAACCATGATGAGTGCCACGCAGACAGGTACCTTTCATAGGCCATTTCCAATCTTGATTACCTTTGCGCTTCTAATTCCACTGGCTAAAATCTCGGTTTCGGTCACAATTGCGTATTGACTGAGAAGATGAATTACAGTAGCGAATAAGATTTGGCACAATTGCCACAAAAATTCTCCTTTACGCAGAAATTTGTCAATTTTTGAAAGGGTGTTAATTTATTGTGGCCTGTGGGCATAATATCAAACGCATGATTACTTCATTTAGGCATGTCGCGTTCTTCTCTGACGCCGCGCTATTTAAAAACATGACCGACGTCCACGAGTACGTTACTATTCCATGTCCCACAACAAATGCCAAAGAGTTGCTCCAGCAATTTCTTACAGAGCTTCCGGAAGAGTTCTTCTGCGTTACAGAAAAAGAGGCTGACTCACAGCTCAAATCTCACATGATATCCCTGCTGGGCAGTGAAGAGTTGTTTGAGGAGTTACAAAAAGATTGCGAGTAAGTTTTATTACTGCTTGAGCTTGATTTTAATTCTATTTTGGAACCTAATGAATTTACTCCTTAGCTTGGGCAACTTGTATTTGGAGGATGAGTTTCATACTCTGGATGAATTGCTTCATGTTGTACCAGATCGAGGAAGTCGCCACTTAGAGCCACTTAAAACGCTAGAGGCCATTCCGAAGGATCTTTCTGAAAAAGATATCGAGAAAAATTCACTGGGTATCCGACGTCGCTTTAGAAGGCCCCTAGTAGACTTGGGATATCTGAACTCACCAGATGGTATTTTTGACTGCGGCTTGCCAATTCAAGACGTCGTTCTCACAGTATTCGTATACCGACCTATCGCATTGGCCGTCGCTGACTGCAGTAATGCTGTAACTTTTTATACTTATATCATGCTTCCGTTGCATTATACTCAAACCGTTGCGAAATGTCATTTCTAGCTTGCTTTTTAATTCATGCTTTTATGTGCTGATTGCTGCCCAGTGTCTTTTATCCAGTGTCGATATTCATCTTTTTAGCCCTGGACAATGGTGATGGAACAGCGGATTGAGATCTTGGGTTCTCAGACGTTAAGCACTTTGCGAGATGCAATAAAGTGTCCGCAGGATATGATATATTTGGGTGATTGCTCAGAAGCTATTGACAATCCGAGTGTGCACATTCCTGCTCGGGCCATATATCCGTCTTCCTACTTCTTTATTGAGGGAGTTTTCTACGATGATTTGCGCGATCCTAGGGCCACTAGATTGAGCACGTAAGTACATCCTCTTTTTGTACCCATTCTCTAAACCTCCCACCTTGAAACAACCCGAAAACGTCTTCCTAAATGTGTCTTGACTTTGGACGCCGAGGTTTTGAGCTCATTCATTTCGCAATGCATTTGCTCGGCCTACTAGGGCAAATCCAGGTCTTCATAGACCGCTTTTTCTGAATTCCCATGTTTTCGCTTTTTAGTTCCGTCATTGAATGGCAAGACAATCGCAAGGAGAAGGCTAATGAAACCTATTCTGCCTCCACTATGGCTGATCGCGTGTTGGGCGATCTTACTGTTACACTGGGAAAGCCGTATCTTTTTCTGCACCAAGGCAACTGCGAACACGTTATCATTTTCACCACGATGAGGTGCGTGACACTACTCTGCTAACGTTTTTCCGTTTCATGGCCTTGACAGTGCACAGAAATTGAGCGTTTTTATAGTTGAACTTTAAAGGTACATTTCATTGACTAGTTTTGGTTCTGATTTTTAAAAAATCCTGCTCTGTTACGGTTATTAATGGGGATTTATATGAAGCACGTGTCAAATGGTCGGATTTGGAGCGTTTGACTGTTGAAGGCACTCATTGTTTGCCAGAATCTTCAGGTCGATATGCTTCACGACATTTTTTGTGAACCTAGTCATAACCAGTGTTAAGCAGCCGACATCCCCTATCGGCACTGAACAAGGTTCCCCTAATCACGTCTTACAAAGATAGCCTTTCTGGTCTTGGTTCTGCGATTAATGATGTGCTTTTTTGGGCTTGACATAGTCCCATAGCAGAGTCTTGAGGGATGGGACCATGGTTTGTGTGCCTACCCATTTGTGTAAATGGCCATACAGAAGACAAACTCGGTCGCACAATATTATGGAAAATCAAACTCATACCGCCTTCGAGGACGTTTCTCCAACCTTAAAGATGGACGATGGTGTTCATATTCATCCACTTACAATGGTGTTTTCTACCGATTTGATAGTGGTTTACCAGGCATTGCGTCAAGCCAGTAGCATCGTTGTCGAGTTGTGGTACTTCCGTCCCTCCAAAGGATGTAGCTTTATGCGACTTTTAGGTTAACTGACCGGACTTGCGCACAGTCCGTGTCGGCCTACCCCAAGTGTACGGGCAAGGCGCCGCAAAGGCGGATGTCATGTGAGGCGTGCAATAGTCTGCGGGCGCAGTGGCTGGTACACGATGCCGGCGACTTGCTTCCCAAGGATCCCACCATGCTTTGCATCACCTGCCTCCGCTACCTTCTCTACACTCCTAACGGCGAGAAGATCCATCCTCGCTTCCGCGTGCAAAAATTTTTCGGTTATGAGTTCTGTCGATGAGACTTGCCCTCGCCTCCGCTCAAATTTGTATTGGCCCAACCTTGTAAATATACTTCTTCCTACCATTACCGTTTTTTTCTGTGTTGTCAGTTCATGCAGCACGGCCCTTGTTGTCGTCCCATAGTTACGCGTAGATAATTGCAAAAAGCGGTTAAACGCGTACCCTCAGATTCAGCGCCCTCTAACGGGTCGGTGTGGATAATTTTGCTTAGATGTCCGATTTACGTGAGCTCTCTGCTAACGCGGAAGCGTTCGGGATTCTGTACGAAATCTCAAAGGAGCTAAACACTGGTGAGTGGCTCTCATGACTCCTATAGGCTCTAGTCGGTGCACATTCATTAAGTTTTACGATTTTAGGTTTGAGTCAGGAGGAGCTCCGGGCGTCCCTACGACTTATAGAAAGTGGTGCTGATCCCACGGCCCTGGCCCTACTGGTGAAGCAGCTTAAAGAAGAAGTGAGGAGGATGAAGGTGGAGAGAACTGACATGCGGTACATCCCCTAGCGTGCTGGAAAACGGCCTTGGCGTTTACACACTCTTGTGTTAGATGCTGTCCACCGACAACATTCACTGTACATAAGGCAATAATAGCTCTCTGAAATGTACTTCAAACCATAAAATGACTCGAATCCTGACGCCTGCGGTTAAAACAGTCTGGGATTGTTAGAGATGGCGAGCACGCTCATCCAGTGACGCGTCCTGAGACAGATAATCTGGGGGCTGTGGGCCTCCTGGCTGCTCGTCGGTAGCAACCCTCTCCTCACCTAGCCTTACAGTCCCGAAACCCGTCCGTTAGGCCGCATGCCTGCAGAGCGCACCATCCTGAGCAAAATAGTGCAAGCCAACGCCGCTACCGGACATCTAAAATCTGAACCGTCAAACCTCGCACGTACCATTTCACCAATAGTGGAGAATAGCAGACAACGGCATCCTATCCCCTTCCACCAAATGTACTAGACACCTTAACCCCGTCCCCCCTTATGAATGACTCAGTGGTTATTGGCGAGGGCGAATCTTGAAAAGCACACGCCAAATAACAATGTGGAATACATTCTGACCGCACTCAACGTCGATCACTGGAAGCCGGTAGACGCACCCTGAACAGACTCCGATTAAGCTAGGCTGGAACAGGGAACTGCGTTGCTTACTCGGGCGAAGATGTGGGCCAGTCAAATACCACGACAGCGACCTCCCTCAGGGGCTGTAATGAAAGAAACTACTAGATATTCGTATCCAGAGAAGTCAGACAGGAGTTATCATTAGAAAGCAGACATATGCTTGTCATGAGTCATCATATTTTTTACATGTCTCACCTTGATTACGGCTTCACAACAACCTAAAAATAAAAAAGGCACACGTGACCGAAGGAGTAGGAGCAGATCAGATTACTAAAACATGAAGCATGAACAGGATAGGCGCACCAGCCGACGTGAGTAGGGAAAATGTGGCTCACAAATCAGACTCCGCGTTGCTCTAAGCGGAGTCCTTGGAGCATGAGCAAGTCAGTATGCCTTTGTCTTACACCCACATTAGTGCTTAACTATGTGAGTAAGATTGCAAAGAGTCGACATTGATGCTGCCTCAACACCCACTTCATAACAGCCTTTCTATCATCACTTACTCGTTTAACACCGGTACGACCCAAACGACCGCTCCACCGCCGAACGGAACCCAGAGACAATGCAAAACACACCCCAACGGCAACGGAAAGGGGCGTGACCCCACCCATTATAACAAAAGGTCTGGTTTGATTGGCCCGGGATAAATTGCCAGTTTATCTAAATTTAGGCAAAACATGCGCACTTGTCATTTTTTACGCCTATTTTGCCATATTTTATTAAATTTGTATGACGCAATTCTTAAGAAGTGCAACACAGGGTCGTAGACAAAATTCGTATCCTTTGTTTAAAATTACCATCCTTGAGTGCAAAGGAGAACACTCGAGTTTACTATCACCTTTTAAATTTGCTCAGCTTTTAAAATGACCGCAGTAGTTATTAAACGACGTAAGAGTCCACTTTTTTCATGAATAGACCGGTTCCATTGCATCCTTCGGCGAGGCGCCCAAAATTCATTTTATTTTGTAGTAGCCTTTTGTCTTGATCTTGCAACCTCCACTTTATTCAGGCAGTCAATCATGAAATCCAGAACTCATTTTTTTGGATTATACCAATCTTATTTGTTGAGGTTTGTACATTCTTGAATTGTGCCCTTGGATCACACCAGCTCTGGTGATGATGTGAAGTCGAGCTTTAAACTGTAATATGGACGACCACGAAAGTTTTATAGATCTGCAAAAAAAACATATGCAAATAGTCATATGTAAAGGACTTTGGGTTTGTTGGAAGGGTGCAGGCAAATTTTAAAAATCCTAAAACTTTGAGCAATGCTCGTGCCAACCCAAGATTTTCCTGAAGACTTAAAAGGCATGGTACTTAGAGAGATTGTACATGCATTTGACAAGTAGCATGGCTTGAGGCTACTGACACGGCCCTCAGGCCAGCCAACTCAGCAGAAGTACAATGACGGAAGCCCCATGTGGGTCCTATGCCAAAACTGAGGCTTGAACAAACAACTGAATTGGTGCAATTTTGTCCTCGGTTAGGGTGAGAAGTAGATCGGTCTTCGTTTTTACCCGTCTGTGACTTTCATTTTATACATAAAGTCAGATTCTTCTAACAATTTTCGGCTAGTATTTTAGGCTGAATGCATAACACACCGCCTATTTTTGCGGTTAAAATTCCGCACTTTGTTTTTCAAGAGCCTTTTCTTCAGTTATGATGTCCCACATTTTTAAAAAAAAGTCGAGTGTATGGGCAAAGAGTTGGCTTTTTAATTCCGCATACACAATTACGGAATTAATTATACCCCAGTTGGTTCCGATTTGTCCGGACAAAACCGAGGTGAACGCTCAGTTGAAAGAACAAAAGTGGCTTCTGGTTGTTGAAGGGAATTAGAAAATAGCACAAATTGTTGTGTGTTGCTAATTCCGCCATCGCCGACCACTGTCGCGGTCTCCACGATCTTGACGCCGTCGATGGGCAGACTGGGAGGAGTGGGGGAAGGGGAGGACGTTCTATCAATTACTGAGAAGACTCGATGTGGAGGCGGTCCGAATTTTCGCTCCAGAGGCGGTGGCACTGCGGAGAGAAGGTGAACACTCTGCTGACCTATGGTCGGCCTCCCCTGCTGCAGGCGATGACACAGACTGCCGAAGGACTGGAAGATGCCCATAAGGCCAAACATCACCACCGCTATACAGAGCGCGATGACGAGGAAGTGGCTCACCACCAATGGGCTCGCAAGGCTCAAACCACCAACCCAACTAGCCAAAGCCTTCCAGAGGTAGGTGATAGGGCTCGCACCCGTGGTCTGCCAGTGTTGATGCTCTTTTGATCAAAAAGAAGAAATGATCAAATATTATACACTGAAACTCAAAGGCATTTCATACATTTGGAGAGAAAGTGTTCATAGTTATTAAGAAGGTCATCTTCCTAGTTTGTGCCTCTCCTACGACTAACACCTAATTATTTACTACAGGTTTAGTGATTTGTATTTGCCTGTATTAAATATAGTACTGAGATCTTGACCACTGAGCGGTAACTCGGTTTACAGATTTTATAGCAAATTCTACCTTAACACCACAAGTTAGTCACAGAAAAAAGGATTCAAGAATACGGTGGCTTAAAGTCACAAAGCAACGGATTCTTCATCCACCTGAGGCAACACTGACACTGACTGAAAGGCTTTCCTTTCTCATGTTCTTTTAACATCTTCCTTTCAATCCCTTCTCCTTTCCCTACAGGATGTCAGCGTTCAGTGCATCAAAAGCACTGTCAAAGTTATCAAAGAAATATTGTTAATATTAAAGAAAATGGGAAAAATGTCGTTGAGATGGGATGCTAGTTTATTGAAACCTTTCTTGGCAAGTCCTTAATTAATGTTGTTAACGTCTCTTTTAATAAAATTTTTACATAGCACAATATTTTTTCAAATAACCGATTGTGTAAATATTCATATACCCATTTGCTCCCGAGTTTTATTTCAGTGGCAATTTAATGCCTTATTACGTGTGGCATTGCGTGCGCTCTCCGTCACCTCTCCCAACTGGAATAAAATGTGTAGAGTTATTTAAATATTTAAACTAATGTATTTACATTTAATCGAAGGTTTGGTTTCTCTACTGCTAAATGGGAGTTTCTTTCCCTCCGATTCCACATTTTTGAGCCCATGCTGACGGCTCGAGACTTTCATGAGGAAATTTAAATGTAATGAGCATCACTGAAATCTGAAGCACGTTTTGTGGAAGTGCTTGGAGGAGTTAGAAAAACAAGGATTTAATGTGCATTTAAAAATAAGGGGCTCTGACATAGTAACTTGGATTGGTGAATCCATCACTCGCATTAAATGTTGACCGTGGTTAGTATGGTTGCTACGCCTTAGGTCACCGCACTGAAGGAGTGAAAAAAAATCTAATTTAGTTTAAGGGAGACCGACGCGGAGGTTTTTTTTACATAAAAGTTCAAGAAGTTAAGGCTGTCTGATCTTACGAAAAAACTGCCGAGACGATAAATGTGCTTTGTCTTGGAGTGAAAAAAAAGCAAAGCGTGGGACTATTTAAGTCGCCATTATTAAAAGCTAATGTATTGTTTGAAGAAACAATGTGTTACAGGCTTGAAAGGTATCTTGGACTTGCTGCTACGCCTTCATTTTAAGCGAACAGTTTAGGAACCGAAAAAGAAGGGAAGTTTTGATACAGACATTTGCTTAACCAGTGGGCGGGAGTGGAAAGCGAAATTTTTCTTTGCAGGAGAGTGAAGTCGTAGTCAATTAGTTTTTGGCAGAAATTATGACTTTAGCTTATATTGTAATACCGACTGTTTAACTCTCAACGGATCACTTGGGAGCTCCGTCAGTGTACCTCCGCCTGGCGGCCTGACCTCCAGGCCATGCCATTAGCTCCAAGCCCTTCTGTATCCCAACTACTCCAGCACCATGTCTCTTTCCGTCTTCAAGGAAGCCACTGGGGCTGGAATGTTAAACAAGTCAATGGCTTCAAGGCATGAAGCATAAACTGCAATAAGATTGCAATGGGAAAGCAGAAAAGGGAGGCAGAAGGTTCAACCAATGGTGATGTAGGTAAACATTTCCGTATTCCTTTTTGCTTTAGAAATCATCGCTCCTAATCTGCCATCGCCACAAGCGAAAGGAATCCGTATTTTCGGCTTCACTACAACCCAGCCGTCGCAGCACAAGGGACGAGGGAATTAAAGAAATCGAGGCAGCAAATTCAGTTTGCATGTTTAAATAAATGCAAAAAAAGACTCACGCAACTGTTAAAATGGAAAGCGTTCATTGTAGGATGTTAATGCGTCTAAATTCGCATTTAAATAGCGGATTCACCTTTGAAAGTCTAAATAAGGCTAGTTATGAAGGCTGCGGACCTGTGTACTGAAGAGGCAAAATCAGAGTTACAGCATGCAAGGCTATGTGTGGTTAATCCTAAAAGCAAAAGAAATGGAGACAATTTACCGTAAGTGCTCTGATTAAAGGAGCAATTGCTTTTCTGCTGTTGTGTACCTCAAGGTAAATTCAGGGGGAGGGGGAGGGGCAGGAAAGAGAGGGCCCAGAGAACAAACCTAACTGATGACATGCTTTGGTGGTGTGTTTAACTTCCGATCTTGGTAACGGACCACTTGGGGCTCTGCCATTGTACCTCTGTTGGGCGGTCTAGCCTCTGGGCCATGCCAGTAGCCTCTCAGCCCTTCCGTATGCTGGCAATACAAATTCTGGTCAAGCATTCAGAAACGAACAACAAAGTTGTTTTGACGCTATTATATCTTTCACATGGTTGCTCAATAAATCTAGTTTTTTTTTTCCCCCTGCTACCCAGCAGTAAATACTATTTCCTTTCAGACAGAGCATCAATCAACGTAATCAGATGTCGCCTCTGCCTTGGGCCGTGATAGGTCAACACAAACGCGGTGTAGTCACCCCTTAACACACGATGCTCGCCTTCCGGTCAATTTTCACTTGAATAACTTTTCACTTCTTCCTATAATACCAACCCATTTATCAACACTTGCTACTGTTTCCTAAATGGAACGAATTTCGAACCTGGATACCGTGAGTAGAAATGTTTTTTTGAGAACCCCAGCCTTTCCATTTGGAGTTCAGATGATAATACTCTTGTTTTGACTAAGTTTGCTGTGTATTTCTAAATAACTTAAAAGTAACTGGTTAAATTTGTCACGACACGTATTTTCGTGTCCTGTGTAGGGATAAACTGGGCTCGACCACCAATAGTCGGTTGTCCTGTCACTGCCAGCAGGCGAGTGCTTAATTTGGTTCAAGAACAACGCTTACGCAGGTGGCATTAGGACAACACCGAAACTAATCAAAACCTCATTGTTGATGTGCCCTGTGTCCGCCTGTGAGGCAAAAAATTTTGGTTACATTGAGCTCAGATTGTTGTCCATACACATTTGTTGAGGAACTTCAAGTTTGTACCAGGTAATAAATGGTAATAAATGGTTATGAAAGCTGGGTCTTCACCAGGACGTGATACCAGCAATGATAATTCATTTTGTAAATAAGGAAATATTTAGCTAGATGATTTACGCTCTGTTTGCTGGGAATGGGGAGACAGGAGGGTTGGATACGTCTAGTACAAAGGCTAACGCCTTGATCCGTGTGTTGAAAAGGGGATTAAAAAAGTCTCAAAACCTTTTGCATTGAGTTAGCGAATTTTACAGCAGAGGACCACGCAATTACTCTATTCTCTTACTTTTGTGGCAAAAGATGACCACCGAATTAGGAGAGCTTCAAAGTGGCATAGATGCAGGCAGTTGAGAAGGGAGGGTAGCAATCCAAATGCATGTAGAGCTTGCAAAAAAAAACCAACCTTAAAGGTAAGTTAAGCAAATGTAGGCTTTGGATGACCTTAAACAATGCAGTTTATTCATTAAACTTATAGTGAGAAATTGAGACCTTGACTGCTATTACCATAAAATAATCAAGGAATGAACACAGTACCAACTCCCTGCTGTTTTGTTCATAAAAATGATGAAAATCCCTAGCGTTGAGGGCATGTAGTACTTTTGGATAAAGCATCTCGACTTTTCGATCTCAATCTTAGGTATAAATGAGAGTTTCAGATTTGGGTATGTAAAATGATAGTGTGTCATTAGGAAGCTCAACTGGCTTAGTTTCACCAGTGCCAATTGCGGAGAGTTGGTAAATCGACGAGTGGGATCCAGTGATGCTCAGACAGAGCATTCATCCCAAACAATAGATGGAAGCTAAGGTAATAATAATCACGGGTATTTATATTAATCCTTTAAACCTCTCACTGCTAAATGGACAAAAGTGTTTAAGATTTAACACAGGACGCATGCACAACAAAACCAAATTTTGGATTTAGGTTTGAACAAAAACTCTGCATCTTTGCCTGACGTGAAATTGGGCTTTTGAGTGTTAATTTTCCAAGTACTGAAGATCAATTTGCAGCATTTGAAGATGATGATGCGATTCAAAGCGTTGCCAATCTGTTGTAGGCATTACCTCCATCTCCATTTCATTGTCACGGATCAGGGCACCCACTGGGAGGACGGATCAAAACACTGCCTACTAGAGGAAACCCAAAACTCAAGGATTTCGTCACGCTGTAGATGGTGTCAAGGAGGAGCGGTACCTTTAGGAAGCCTGAGATACCTATCCTCATGCAATGCAAACTCTGGATCCATTCACGATCTCCTGGTCATTGACCAACTTCCTCAACTTTGTCGATGCAAAAATCAAAAAAGAGAGATTCGTAGAAGATCATGATTTGATTGTGTCAAAGGGCAAGTTGTGGAGGTGTCAA
This sequence comes from Taenia solium, assembly GCA_001870725.1. Taxonomy (NCBI): domain Eukaryota; kingdom Metazoa; phylum Platyhelminthes; class Cestoda; order Cyclophyllidea; family Taeniidae; genus Taenia; species Taenia solium. The sequence continues at coordinate 214,649 of MIEF01004043.1, read as the reverse complement.
TTTTGCCATCTATGCAAATATCATTCATCTTATTACCAAAACTGAAGATGGTATGCGGACAGTAGGGATGAAAACACTTTACAAGTTAGTGCAGGAAAACAACAGAAAAGGAACTTGCTTAAGCAACTCACCACAAAATTCCAGTGCAACTTCTTTATTCTGAAAGGCGCTACTACCCCAAATAGCTTTTTACGGAGAAATGGCTTCACGGACAAAATTTTCTCCAGGTCGAGTGGAAAGTTAATTAAGACCAACATTAACATAATGTCCTTTTATGATAAAATCAGGAACTCAAAGCCAAACACCTACCAAGCCGCGGAATATCCACTAATGTCTTACCATTATGAGTGACTTCAATCTTTAAGGCAAAGTGATGATAGTAAACAGAGTACATGGGAGTTTATTCAACATATTTGTTGCATTTAGTTTTCCCTTTAAGCTAAAGTAAAAATTTTAAGTCCTGAAAGGAAGCAAAGAATAAAGGGCGAACTCAATAAAATCTTGGCGAATCAGGATCACTGACCTCAGTGAATCTGGGAGGCCAAATAACCAAAAAAGATGTATTTGAATATGGTTTTTTTTCCAAAAATGGCACACCGGCGTACCCGGTTTAATGGTCCAGGTAGATGTAAGGCATAAACCCTGCCGCTTGAAACCTTGCGAGCAGTTTTAAGTGTCAATGTAAAAGCACCAAAGTGTAGTGACTTGGCTCAAGGCGAAGCTAAATGCAACTCACTTCGATACTGGAACACTATTGCTTTTGTAAAGCTAAAAAAGATCAAAATTTACAGCATCTCTGAGCTGATTTATCCCAGAGATAACCAAGGTTTGTCTCTAAAATAATGGTATTGCAGCATTTATGTTCACCTCACTGGAAGAACACCAAAATGTTGACACGTTACAATTTGTGGGGCAAGAAAACTACGGAATGCCTGCCACTTAAAATGCATCACCCTGTATTACCATATTTACGCATTATCAACATCCAGCTCCTCCAAAGTTTCCCTCAGAGTTTTTCTAAATTATTTTAGGAATATTGTATGATGGCATTATTATTCCTCGTCATTTGGAGCGTCGATTTCCTGTTGTGAAAGCTGTCTGAAAATTTCATCAATGCTAAGGCAATTGCTCACTGATTGGATGATCGAGGAACTGCGGAAGTCGAGATGGCTTGAGCGGAAGAAACTGACAAAGCTCCTGTCGGAAGAGGTTATCCACATTGACTGGCCTCATTGAGGGTGGCGAGCAGACGGATGGAATGGGCATCTCACTGCTTAGTGTCCGAGTTTCTCCCGACCATCGGGGTTTGGCCAGAAGTCGGGCGATCTGACAGGTCTCCGCTCGAAATTGATGCTCCACGTGCTCCTAAAGCAGTGTCAACAGAAAACTTCATCATTATTTGGCGAGTCTTTCGCTTAGTGGTAGAGCGCGATTTGAAATCCTGGAGTAATCAGCAAACCAAACGAAGCGTCAGAGCGGAAAAAAGTTTTCTGCGCACTTGTGTGAATTCTAAATAAGCTTCATATATTATTCTTTTGTTACAGTTCGCTCCGAATATCGGCGAACGCCGATGTTTACCGAATTTGTTGTAGACATCAACACTAGAGATGAATTCTTTTAAAATTCAGCAAATTTTATAAGCAATTTTTTATTCGTAAAATTTGGGGCCAAATATGAGAAAAAGCTCGGACCTCGTTACTTTTACAACAAAAAAAAACGGTGGCTTTAAACTTTCAATTCCAACTTGGAATTTTAGAACTTCTCGTCCTTGGCTGGCTCAACGCTTGGTTGCCCAGGCTCTTCGATGAGGAAACGGATTCCCGAAACTCCAGTTCTTGCATCATATTTGGGGGAATAGTCTGCTCACTTTTACGAATGGAAGAGGAAAGCGCACTCCATGTAGGCTTGCCTGGAATTAACACCTCTGACGGTTTCCACCCACAGTGGTTGATGCTGATCTTATCAGGCGGTAATCGAACCCTGCAGTCTGTGTGTACGCAACGCCATCGGGAGGATTCGCCGATGGCTGGATGGCTGCGTTGGACTTATTTAAGTTATCTACTTAAAACGAGTTATGTTTTAGATCATCTGCTTGTCAAAACACGACTTAAAATTAAGGTCTTTCTGTACGTAATACCATTTGAAATTGATACTGAAACTCAGGATTTGTCATTCTTCCTACTTCTCTGATGTAGCTATAACCCTTTTGAAGTGCCTCAGTAATGCTAGAAAACTATACAAGAGGTAGACAATGCGGCAAATAAAGCATTGGGACTTTGTGACCAGAAAAAAAAGAGGCAAATAGGGGAGATTAAAGCTCAACCTGAAACACCTTAGCAGGGCACATTGTGCTCCCCTTATCAGATCCCTCCTCACAGCGGTAGAGGTGATTGCAAAGCTTGCTGTAGCATCTGTATCACAGGAAAGCCCGACTAACAGGAGATGTTACAACTGTCATTCACCTTATCACCTAGTCTCAATCAGGAAGTAAGCTATTCAAATTTCCAAAAAAAAGTAGCAGTGCTCTCTCCTTTGGGAGGTTGGACACGTTTAGGTCCAAAATCTCGAGTATTACGGTTATTTTCCCTTAAAAAGTTTAGAAACCAAAAGATGTTGCAGCGTGGGCGGAGAAGTGACAACGTTGTGAAATTAATTTGACCTTTTTGTTTCACTTGTGGCGCTAGTTAAGATTCATTGAAGACACGGACAGGAAGATACTGTGCCATTTTTCAAGTGTTATGTTCTGGACAGTGACAAACGACAGTCGGCGGCAAATGAATTAACCATATTTGTCCCTTCCCCATGATATCTGGCCTCTGTTGGGCAATGGCAGACTCATTGTAATATCTGATTTCTGACGGATAACAATGCTTTCTTGAATTAACCGCTAGATTGTGCACGCCCAACTCCGTCCAGGTCTAAGACAACCAATGCATGGAGGTAGAGTGGAATGGAACAATGGACTTCTTTGATGGAGTCGGGAGATTTGTTTCAAAAGGCCGCACAGTTAAAAAATAATTTTCAAAATGACTACTGTAGCAACTGCTTTATAGAGAGTTTTTCTCAAGAAACATCTTTGGTTATCATGACATTTACCGATGTAGTTTAGCGATAGTGACTTTATTTTTATATAACAATAAGAACGTGCTGTCATGGTACATGAGGTATCAGAGTTGAGTAGTGAAAAGTTGTTTTTATTTTCTTTACAGAAGGTTCCTCCAAGAACTGGTTGATAGAGTGGATTCCATGACTTAGGAACATTTCTGAGTGGGTTTATTGTTGGACACTTAGTGCTTTCTGCTATCACGCAATTCATGGCACTGGAGGTTCCACAGTTTGGCAAGGAAGTCGTGTGAACTAACATCTGCGGTTAATATGTGGCCAAAATAAAAATGAAAATGTGTTTAACTTCCCCATCATTGTTCAAATGCTTTTTGAATGACCTCCGACTAGTAGTAGATTTACATCCAAATCAAATCAACCTTCATTTACCTCAGTTTTCTCTTCTCCCCTCGGCAGTGTTGAATGGGCTCCACACACGAAAACGCTGACAGCCATTTGAGGCTGTCATTTAGTGGAAAGTCAAAGGTGACCGTACTGCCTCCAGCATCTGGGGTTGCTTCCAACATTTTCGCGACGCGATTCATTTACAAATCGCAAATTTCTTACCAAAAATAAACTTAAAATAAACAAATGAGACAGGTTGAAAATGAACTACTTACATCTATCATCCCTTGAGCTGTTTTATCATGCAATTACTGCCTATATTTTGAACCCCAAAAATCAAAATCTGTATTGTTGGAAAGTTGGGAAAAGGAATTCCAGTGAACGAATTGTTACACATTAATCGCTACAAACTTGTGTTCGGACAAGACTATGGACTGATTTCTTTGAGAATGGCACATTTAAGCTGGAAAAACGACAGGCAGCATTTCCATTTCAGAACTGGTCGGCATACGAAATGACGAGGATAGTCTTCACAAGTACACGATAACAACTATCTTTACTTATGATCTCTGTTTAAGACATTTCCTTTTCAGTGGCTTTCATTTTGTCCTTCTCTAAGCTTGCAGCGGTGTAACCACTTTGTAGGTGGCTTACCTTTGGATGCCTTATTGTGCTCCACCAGGCAGCCTGGCTTCTGTATGGCGGCAATACCTGTTCCGCTCGAGTATAATGCTTCCTTTCGTCGTCAAGGCAATCTTAACGTGCTGCGGGAATCGCTCACCTCAAGTGCGCTTAGAGCTGCAGTGATCACGCAGATCCAGCTCGACGCGCACAGCAACTCAGATGAGGTCGCTTAATTCACGTACAAATCTGGATGTAGATGCATGAAACACCATCAAGAATGCTTTATGGTATTGCTGATGCTGTGTAAAACGGAATCCTTGCCGTGGTTAGTCCAGGTCGCTGCTTTTGCTTACAACGGCCAGCAATGACCCATTCATAGTAGAAAATACTCTGCTCTCACCAAATTTCCTTCCTGGATTGCCTTAGCAACAGCCGACTCTACGTTGCTCCAGCAAGTCAAACACTTCAATTGAGAGTTAAGCAGGGTGGTTTAATCCACGCAACTTAACTCTCCGCGAAGAAAGTAATAAAAAAGCCCGATACGTCGATGAACTCCCAAACAAGCGTGCACGCTCTTTGAGCTCACGAAAATATTGTTGGCAAACCATGTTGAGGGGGAAGAAGTTCTTCGAATTCTGTACCTCCATGAAAATGAAATGCTGAGCAAATATTAAAGCTGTGTGCATTTATTCATACCTAGGACAAGAAAATAATTCAAATTCCTGCATACTTGAGCCAACTTTAGTGCAGGGAAGATTTAATTTTGCCGCACCACTTCAGAGTATTGACATATGATGCTACCTGTCATCGGAAAAGGAGAAGCAATGAATCAGGCATGTTGTCATTCATCTTCTCTTATCACTCCTAACGCAATAAATCATTCGTTGCGTTGCATTATATCAAAGCAGAAACATCAGGAAAAATTGGGACAAAGTTCACGTTTCCATGGATAAAGCAGAAAGACTGAGTCCATTTTTAGCCTCTGTGTTGCTTATCGAGCTTCCTTTGACTCAAGTTGTGCTTTACCGCGAGTCTCAAAGGCATTGTTGGTACCATTGCTACGATTTTAATTAAGAGCCTACGTTTGTAGACACAGAGGGAAGTGGGTAAATCAACGGATCCAAACAGTTTTCTGCACTGGTGATGCGCTTTGGATTAGCGTCTCTCCGAGCACCAAAACAAAGTGCTTAATTATATGCTTTAAAGTTGTCACAACTGCTTATAGAATAAATAGCTTCTCAACTTAGTTAAAAAGAGATTCCACTTCTTTTCAAAAGCGTCTCAAATCGAATGTCCGTAGCATTGAACACCAGCAAGCAAAATTCCCACCGCATCATTTCCTTAACAAAATAATGGAAAGACTCAGAGAGTTTACGACATTGCGTGTACAAGGTATAGGCCAACCCCAACTATAATTATGGGGGACACGAAAATTTAATTGGTTGAAGAATATTCCTACCAGGCGATAAATCCTGTAACAAGAAATTAGGGTAGTAATCAAGGTTCCTACAGAAGAGTGTGCTTAAGTTGTATTGGGGAGTGGAATTTCTTCATGGGCGCTTCAGCTGCCACAAGCAGACTTTCTTAGCGGCGCTTATTCACTAATGTTTAAGGGACGGGTGGGAATTCGTTACATAATGCGAAGATTCCGACCCCACAAGAGTGCGCACATGTACAAAAACAGGCAAAATACATAAAACATAGAGTTTTCATTTTGAAGGAGAGCCCGTTTCCAACTCATCATTTGAGTTCTCGTAAGCATAGCAGAGGGAAGTATGTACCTGCAGTGTGTTAGTGCGTGTGTATTCGTTCACTCACCCGAAAGTGCGTGTTTAAGCAAATTTTTGTGTCTAGATGAGCGCAAATGATATACGGGTGTTCGTGTTTCAAAGTCGGGTGTGTGTGTGTGTGTGTGTGTGTGTGTGAAATGTAGAGCCGTGAAGACTGTTTGAGTCTGATTACCCGACCTACTCTCGCGTGTTAGGCCAGAGGATGAACTTCGAATAGTTGCACCATTTACGCAACAGAATTTGAGGCATTTAAATATCTCTTCTACCGGCAAAACTTATTACGCGTGTCTCACTTAATTAGAATCTGGTGTCACAGTACGTATAGGCTACCTTCAACCCCTGGTAATCAATTACTGTCACTTTTTCACTACGTAAGAGATCGTTACTTAAAACGTAATTACCGTTTGCCACAAATAAAGTCTACAATAAAACGCATATTCAATCCCTCAGCTACTCCGCCCGCATGCAATACTAGAAATGGAAAAAGAGAATGCTACGCCCTATAGTTTTTTGTTAAATGCTGTTTAAATTTCTCTAACTCATCCACTTTGAAGGCTATGCACCTACAAATTAGCGTTTACTTGTTAAGTTGTTCAATAAATTGCTGAAGTTGAAAGTATTTATAGTAGTTTTTTAGCCTTCCATTTTACGCAGGTAAGATTTCTTTTTCTATCGCAAATTCACTGTATATCCACACATATGTATCAGGAACATTGGTCTAGGAACTGAGGGACTTCGGTTAACTTGAAAACTACATTTGTGATTTGCAATTGCACGAAGAAGTACCAGACGCCTTAAAAGATCCCCATAACTCTCAGTAAACTCCCGAGATCCTTCATCACATCATTTTTTATCTTTAAAGTGAAGTGGGTCATGTTCCACATCGAGTAAACCTCGAGGAATTTGTATTAAGCATTTTCTCATTTGCACTGTTAGAGGAGATCTACCGGGGAAGTGTCAAAACCTTGCACAACAATACCAAGTTTATTAGTAAAAACGATTATTTAAAAGGGACAAAATACCTCACTAGATCTTAAACGCAATGCTTTGTATCTAAATACCGCTGATGTCAGATATAGGCACGTTGTGGTCAACTAAATGAAAGTTTTGTTTGCCTAATCCGCAGTTTTCTCCTCCTTTCCTCCCACAAAATGGGGCAGTTACAAAAAAAAATTTGCTACTTTTGTTGGATGGAGAGCTTTGCGGATCGGAGTAAAGCCACGATTATTGTTATTCTGATGTTTAAAGCACACAGTGGACCTAAACATTTGCAATGTCCGTAACATCTCCAAGATGAATTTGTACATGGGACGATATTACATTCATGACATACAAAGAGATACCATGGCTCATTGAAGCGTAAGACACCCCATTCCGGGAAGATTCATTAGTCTGTTCAGGCTCTCATATGCAGCACTGTCTGGCCATCACTGAACATATACCGTAGATAAAAATGCCTTCTAGTTTTAGGGCTTAATCACGGAAGCGAAAATATCAGCATTTGATCAAGTCGCCCAGACGAGTATAAAAAGTTAAGATCATAAGTTTTTTGACTAACTACGAAACAGGGAAGTAAGTGCCCTCAAGTACCAATCCAAGGCTCTTAATGAATGGATATGCGAAATTAGTATGGTACTAGACTGGGGAGGCAGTGTCATCTAGAAATGAGTTTCATGACACAAGTATAAAGCATTAGGAATGCTTTCCCTCTTAAAATATCTCAGCATAACCATCCCAAGCCTTCAAAGCCGTCATAATGGTTTTCTGAATAGTGTTATGTTAGACATCGGATGTGGTACGCCTCATACATAGCATGAAGATTGTTATCTGATCCAACGATTCAAAGCCTCTTCAATGCTTAGTGTTAAAGGCGTGTAAGTTGTAAAGCATCAGATATGCTAAAATTAATATTTGATGTTTGCTTCAACTCAAATCCACCTTCCGTCTGTCAAAATACAGCAGTAGGTTAAAATCAAGAGGACCTCACCATGTTGTGCCTGAATCGTTCCGCAAAGCGCTGCATTCTCCTTCGGAGCCGATGTTCATTTAGCCTTGTTAGTGATAAAATGGCTTTATTAAGGTTTTTCACGTGCTCCCGAATAAGTGTCTCGGACTGCTTGTAAAAATCACGCTCGCCCATTGCTTCGGCATCACTAGTTGAGAGGGCACTTCTGGATGATTGAATGAAACGGTGATTCAGAGAAATAGCAAACATTGCGAGGAAGAGCACCGTTGCGCAGCCAAAAAGGATGACAATAAATTGATTGGTTTTTGCGAAAGTCATATGCAATGGGGAGACACCGGAGCCCCCGATCTCTTGCATCGATCTGATTGGTCGAATGAAAGTCGCCGGGCTCTGGCGCTGGTGCTGATGGCATCCACATATTGGGTCACCCTAGGGAATGCAAACAGAACTACTGTCAGGGGCATACGAATGCATGTTTCCCGCTTCCCTTTGCAAAGCCGCACGTGAAGTAGGCCACGCCCATGGGAAACAAAAGCAGAACAGTAGCTCTGGCTTCAAACTCCGCGCACGGTCTCTGCTTGCTAACACTGCCTGATGTGCATCCAAGGTGCTAAACTGCAATTAATGCTGTTGTAGTGCCTGTCCACTTTAGTCACACCTCACCGCAGCCATGCGAGCGAAAGTTCATTTAGCAAACCTGAATTATTTAGCACCACAAAAATTTTTCCAAAGCCTCCAAAACTCATGACATTTGTCAAATCACAGAAGTAAAGTTCGTGATACTTTAAGCGGATTGATGTAGGGACATTTTAAACCGAGCTGTGCCTTTCTTTTCAACCAACTTCGTTGACGAGGACCCTCCTACGACACAGACGCAAAATTTTACAGTTACATTGGTGTTAAAGTGTGTCATGGAGTAAGAACTGACACCTAAGGAATTTGATATTAGCTATTTGATCTTGTTTGCAAACTTTAGGCCTACCATAGGATCCCCGTCTGTGCAAATTTTCAGTGCGCCTCTAATGAGTACATAAATTCCACTTAAGTGATCGCTGCACCGAGAGAGAGCATAATAAAGTTATCTGGACCTTGATAAAGAAAGATGGGGCTGAGTAAGCAAATAAATAAGCAAATTTCGCTGTGAGAGCCAGGTGGAGGTGATGAACACTCGGTTAGGCGTTTTGCTACTGCATTAAAGCAACCATTCCTAGGTTCAATTATTAGTGTGCCTCTAGCACCTCACTTCTACCCATTCACGGTATTCCACACAATTGTCTGGCACCTTGGCCTCATTTAAGCAGCAAAACCTACTCTCCTTTAAATTCGCGATTTTTTAAGTCTACAGAGCTAATGCATGTAGTTTACCTGTCATGGTAAAATTTACAAGCGACTTCATCGCCTAAGAACCCGTCTTTTGGAAGGGTAATTAAATTACCCTGAAGTTCGTTTTGCCGTCAGCAAGGCCAAGCACTGACCGAAAACGAACCATGACCGAAAGTTGTTTTTAGAATGCCTGATCAAGTCACAGTGGTAAACATCTTGTCCTTCTGTCCTCATAAATCTCCTTACGGGTTAGAACGAGCCCTTTTGAATCCATGGTTGGCAAAAATTTATAAAAAAACAACCGCGGTAGAGAGAATAGGACAAATTAGTTTCTTTGTTTTGGATCAGGAAAAGTCTTTTGTTGCATTGGACCAAAGGGTAGATGAAAGAGTCATTGTCTTCTCAATCTAGGACGGCTATCTTCCCAGAAGCGCAAGTTAAACGCAAACTATGGAACCCGAGCTTAACTATTCGTCCAATTGGAAGCCAAGTCTGCCATTACTACATGAGTGATTGCAAGAGGAAAATTAAACAAACTATCGAAGAATCCAATGGATACACGAATGCCGCCTTAGCAGAGTATTTGTTGACTCCCATCTTGCATCGCAATTTTGGACCAAGTTTGGACAATCTCCCCACTTCCAACACAATTCAAATCGCCATGGTAACTGTGCAGCATAAGTGGCGATTTTGGTAGTATCAACAATTAACTCCGCTGCATACCCTTCCCCAAGTATGCAAGAGGTGTTGTAGTGCAACAACCACCACCTACTCCAGCACCGCTGGGTCCCAAAATCTATCAACCTATTAGAATTGGTGACTAATTATCGGGCCAGAAAAGTGAGCGGTCTTGTACCTTCTTTTATAGTAAACGGATATGTAATTGATAAAGTACGCTTTAGAGCCTAGGTTAGAGTAGAATCGAGGAGGGGTTCATGGGTACACACAAGACTAGCATTCATCAAATAGATTTTTCCAAAAAACGGATGAAATTAGAGGGACAAGTTGATAGGTAAATTGGCCCAAACTATTACTTTCACTCCACATCGTGGCCTTAAACTATCACACCCAGCGGAGAAACACTCTCGTGGAAGTAGTCGGGTGCTACCATTCATCGTGTAGCCATTTCGCGTTCATTATTAAGCAAGCTTTCTAAAATAGCACCAAAAGTGCAGTAATTAATGATTTAGCATTTTTAGCAGCCCCACCGACACACTCCACAGCACAAAAAATTGCTCGAAAACAGCCACCATATAATTGAGCGGGGGTGTGGAGCTTTAAACAGGGCATTCTATGTTTCCATAGTTCAGAATTTTATCTCTTCACCCAGCCTGTGCTCTGAAGTACGTCTTCTCATGAAAAATGGGTCAATTTTGGCTTAAGCGACTATTCCACGCCTAGCTGGTAGTGCTTCCCTGCTAGCAGCCTCGGTTTGGCGACTACAATTTGTCTGCAAAGTTGCCATATAAGAGCTTGCCTGCAAAGGTGACATATGCTGTCAGAATGTTGGGATGCATATCTCACCAACAGATGCCACTTTGCACATTCCAAATGGGCAGGGTAGCAGCACGGTAAACGCCTTTTTCCGATTGTGTGGGTGTGCGTGTGTGTGCAATAGATAGCCTCGAATGGGATCAAAACTTCCAACATGTATCTGTGTGCGATTTGCAAACAAATCTCAATCAGAGTGGAGTACTTTTCAGGCTTAACACACCTAAAGTTGTCCATACATCTTAATCAAATCTTACTCAGTTGTCAATGTCTAACTTTTTTTTGATTTTCAGCTCATAGAGGCACAGAAGAGATGTTTGGGCAACTTTGGCGTTCATGCATTTAGATTGGTCACAGGAGGGGAAAAGCGTTGTGGTTTTATTTACCCATTTAGTCATTCTAAAACATCAAATTGTTTCCTTCTACTCCTTCAAAAAAATATTTGCTCAAGCAATCGGCAAGACAGTTTGTTGAACTGAACCATTCATGAGCATCATTTACTGACTTTGCAAATTCGGTTTACTCACTTTGCCACAACACGAGGTAAGACTGGTGCAATTTTTATTTTAAGTAGCAGAGGGTGACTACTTCTTGGTTTGAAAGGAGGTGCGTCAATGACTTTACCATATGGACAATTCGGCCGATAGTGTTGACCGTCCCTTACACCCTAAGGGTCTAATTTATGCCCAGTGGGTTTCCAAATGTTTTTTTTCTCCCTCTCCGCTTCCACCCTTTCAATCCCACTCACTGTTAAGCCTCACCGGTCAATGTAACGTTCTTCACCCCCTGATGGTCCGTCCAATTGCACCCGGTGGCCGCCTGGCCACACAACCGTTGTCTTCCTTACTTTTTCTCGTGATCTATTCCACCCACTCTAACAGAAAGTTATGCTTTTTTTCTATAATTGCAAAGGTAAATCTTATTAATTGGTACTAGATCCAATCCGAATCCACGCAGAAGGGATAGGGATAATCACATTATTTACCCGTCTCGTTACTTTCACCAATGCTATATGAGGACGGACATACCATACACAAAGCGGCATTTCTAATCACATTTCTGAGGAACGTGATTAAATGCGGATAGAGCTGATACTGGGAGGAGGTATAGCTCCTTACATCGACCAACCCTCTTCACCGGAATGGGTAAAAATCTAAGGTCACCGCAATTTATTTACACGTTAAAACTGGCACACATTGGAACGCTCTAGTTGGACGGTAGATAGGCAGTGCTTGGGATGTTCTCTCTGGTAACACATCTAGCAGGGATCGTATTGTAACTAGACCCATCATCTATGCTCAGTATGAAACGTCCTTCTTCTGATTTGCCTACTTTCCAAGCAAAAGTGGTTTATAAGACTACTACACCGAAAAGCACACATTCACAAGTCATGGGAGGGGCTATTCAGCATATTCTTATATCTGCATACTTCAAAACACCAGCATGAGAAAGTGACCCATCTGTAGGCATGAAAGCGAACCAGCATCTACGTACTGAAGCACAGATTGTAGTTGCCGGAGTAGTTTTAGATATGACAAATGGCAATCTCTCCGTAGCTGTTTGCAAAGGCCACTTCTATTACACGTGAGTAGTTTTTCTTCCCAACAAGGAAAGGAAACCACCAGGCTGTGTTCCTCCACGCAGAAGCCAAAAAAGGATGTAGGAAGGCTATAACATTTTATCGGGTGAAATTCATATACTTGGGACAGTAGGTAAAATACCTCACCGCCAGTCGTGCCGTGTCCCTCGTGGACGAGGGAAAAGAAGTACAATCTTTACTGGCATGAAAGACCCCTGATCACAGAAAAGCTATTAAATTGGGAACCATTTAATAAGTCTAGGCATCTGAGGGACGCAAACACTACGGTTCTAGTGCAATTCTGAGATCTTTTGAATAATGCCCACTTCCCCCAATGAACCGCAAACTTTGGTTAGCAGGATGACAGTGCCAAAAATGAACATCGAATAACAAGTCAGGGTATGACAAGTGTGTATGACATATGGGACATTGATAAGTTGACAGGAGGACAGATTGTGTATTTGTGACGCTTCCTAACATCTGGCAGTTTAATGCGCCGGTGCAATCATTGGCTCGAAGTTATGCGTGTATTTTAAAATAAAAAGGAACTTAACAGATTGGGTAAATATTTCACTGCCAATACAGCCGATCTTATTTTGTGCTAAAAAGGATGATTGTAAAAGACTCATCAAAATTCTCCATCTAGGACGACAGAAAGGAGGCCTGTTCCACCCCTGCCAAGTCAGGGCGTGACTCACCCCGCTCCGTATGACATCCTTTCAAATTCAATGGGAGTTTCAAAATTCATTCTTGTGAAATACTCACGCACACACACACACACACGCATAAGGTTTGCATACCACAAAAAAAAGAAGAAATTTGGACTGGATTCAGGAAAAAATTCCTGAAAATATGTGCAAATGGCAACTTCTATGCTTTTAAACCTTCATTTTAAACTATGTAACCTTTTAGATAGTCTAGTCAAAGGGAACCGTAAATTAAAGAGTTTTTATAAACAAATTTGATGGCACACGATTTAGTAGCATATAATCAAGCACTGAGGAGGGGAAGGGTCATTGCAATGGACTTCACCGACGGAGGTTGTTGTGGGTCCCACTCGCATAAATAAAATGCTAGGAGGAATGCTCAATTAGAAGGAGGCTTTTTTTCGGCTGCAGCCCAGAACTTTTTGCATTCCACTTGATAACCCCATGACCCAAGGTAATGGCGAGCACTGACGAATAAGCATAAAACAAAATTCCCAAGACGCTGCTCTAATAACCACACCCAGGGGCATACTTGAGGCATTTATGCAACATCCAGGAGCTGATTTATTTTGAAAAAACCTTTTTTTGGGGAAGAATGATTAACCCAGCATCTTCATTTTTAGTCCGCTTCAATGCGTTTGCACAGTGCAGCTTGACTTCGCGGGGAGGGCTCGGGGGTCGGTGTCATGGGGTCATGTGGTATTTACTTATTTATTTATTAAAATCTCGTTGGCCTAAGCACCCTCTCTAGCGTTACTAATGTACAGAGGACATTACTTCCGTTTCAGGGGAAAACCTGCATTAAATCATCATGATTAAATTAAAAAAGAACTTTTAAATGTATCAAATTGAAAGAGGGTGGAGGCATTTTTATTACTTTACTTTCACCAATACTACCAATGAATTGTTAATAAGGTAGCATCTAAATGATAACAGATTAAGAGATATTTGTAAATGCAGCTAAATAGTTGGACTGAGTTGATTTCCAGGAGGGGTACGTTAAATCACCTCATACTACTGGTACCAGAATGAAGTAGTTACTGGAATAGAGACGTTGCGATGCAAAACTCAATAATTTGGCCCTGCCACTGGACAGAAATGCGAATGTTCCTTTGTGAAAAATATTCGCTCAGTGTTTCAAAATCCGATGAGCGGCCGACTGTCCGACATGCAACGATACAATGACGCAAAACTTCAACAAATATTCTCATACAACGGTCAGCTCAGTTAACTAGGTTCATTTACACCTAAATTTGGTGTATTACTTCCCATTTTTGAGCTGTCGTATAATGCGACACATTAACAGCATAGGAGACAAAATCCATTCCTCTTTATACGTGGGGGGCTTATATTTCCTCCACTTAATCGCCTCTTTATTGAAGGGAAGTTGGAATGCTCAGCACAAGCAAGAGGCATAACCAGGGCTTCACACTTGTCCATGTGCCTTGCGCCATGGACACATCTCGCCCATCCGACACTCCCCAATTGCCTTGATCCTCTATGCATTTAAATTTTTTCCATTAACTGCACTGACTCAGATATTTTTTTCTCATTTTTTTACTCCGGAACCTAATTGGATGCAATAGTAACTGCCAGAAGGCAATGGTTCTTACGCACACAAGCCAATTATTTCCAACACTCTTCTTTTTTGCATTCCATTTCAAAGGTTAAAAGTGTTACAGTTTGCATGGCTAACTTTGAAAGCCATTTCTACACATCATCGGATATCACGCCTCGTTTTGAAGTTTAAAGTAGCGTTTTTATGGATGGAAAATGAACTTTATCGCCGAAAATAAATCTTCCGGACATTTTTAGAATTACTTTCGAGGCTTTTTTTAAATTCTTGCAAAAATGGGGTGGAACTTACAATATGGGGCTTAACCGCAGGAGAGTGTCCACACTGGTAATGTGTCTCCTCCTGGAACACGCTATATCGCGTCGACTTTGTTTCCTCCAGTTTAACCTCCCCATTCTCCTGCTTCTGAGGTGGTAAGCTGGCTAAAATACTGAGGTAAGAGGCCGCGTCCACAACTAGCCTCCTACCCACTAAAATTTCCCTCAAAATGATGTAGGTGTTGTAGAACCTCGTCACAATCAGATAGCAGTCAATGAGAAACAAGGTGAGCCTCAACTGCCCCAAACTGAGCGGAACAAGATCCAGGCCAAACAGTCCACCACTTGATCTTCTTTTCACCTCCGACTTCAATGTGGGAATCGTAGAGAAGGAGGTTCTCGCGACTTGTTCTTGATGGACAACTTCAAGATCGTCCAGCGTGGTGAAAGAGCGCAGCACCAGAGGCTTAAATATGTCTTGTTCAGCTGAAAATGCTTGATCGACGCCACTTTGTGTTGTTGATTCCGATTCCTTGTAGACACTTGCAATAAAGTTGGACTGAAGAGTTTTCGAGGGTACTTTAGACAAGACCAAATCTTCCAGTCTGGGAACAGTAAAGAATGCACCGTTAGCTTACCACCTAAGTAGTCACGAAAGAGATTAAGTAATCATGTTTGTTAATTAAAGAAATTATTTCAAAGTTCATGGAAGTCTGGCTTCTCAAGAACCATGATAGCTAACGCTGGGTGTAGTTATTGGAGCAATCAGCCTCCCTTTACTGAATGGAGGCAGAATCGGGAAATTCAAATTGCCTTATAAACAGTAGCCAATTCAGATCGCATTGAGGTATGTGCATTTTAATACAATGCCCTTTTGTAAATGTTGGCATTTAAATGAATTAAATTGTCCCTTGGTAGGCAGAACAGTCTGAAGATGTTAGTGGAAGAACCAAACATAACTTGTCACCACATCAAATACATTGTGGGGACTGCCATAACCCTCCGACTATTTTTTGTGAAATGATGAATTCTGAATTTTGCACAGTGTTGTTACCTCCCCTGCAATTTGGCTCCTTCTCCTATTGAAACTTGGTGGAGTATTGTGGATAACCCAACAAATGGGCACTTTTTACATTCTTAGCAAGGCTTACTTGCCAGTAGTGATGGTTATTCTATTTTAAGACGCCCTCTAGGGACCAAAAAAAAGTTGACAGGCACGTATCAATAACGTCTGTGACAGATTCGTTCTGTATAATGCCATTCGATGTTTTAAACATTGCATGTGGAAATGGGAAGATGTAATGCATGGTAAGTAATGAAGAATGCAATGCCACTGTTGGACCATCAGGCCAAACGGTTGATTTCTTGTAAAGTGCTCTAACGCTCCAGTAAAGAATCCTGGAGTAAGGTTTCTTCGCCTTCACATACGCAATTGCATAATCCACTCAATGTCGCCACTTTTTGGACACTCCCATAAATTAAGCCTAGATTTATGTGTCAAATCTCCTATCAAAACTACACTGACATACATATTTGCCTCGCCATCAAAAAAGGTGGTTTAGTAACACAGAATGCTCCACGTCTACATGTCTGGACATTTTAAAGGTGGGGAAGGGTGGATATTTCAGTGATGTCCCAGTGATAGAGGAGGATATGCTTGATATCAAACTTACAACGGTAAATAAACATGTTTATCCACTCATTTGTAAAGGCAGTAAATTGAAATGCTCTAATCCGGCCTTTTACCTGGAATTAAACAAAGTTAGCCCCAATTTTCATCGAGTATGCCCTCCTCCAACCGCTAGACAGGTGGCGCATCAAATGTGGTCGAAAAGTAGATGCTGTGGCTTGGGCACAAATTTGGAAAAAAAACAGTCCCAGTGTGTATAACTGCGCAGTGCCACAGACTCAATGGTAGACATTAATAAAATTAGAGATTACATAACAATAAAATCTTGATTATGCTTTGTCTCCACTCAGGCTCAATTACGAACCTGAGTAATTAGCAAAGGTGGCTGAATGGACAACCCTGAGCCCCTGGTGCCGCTCATTTCACTATGCGCCTGGGAATACCTACAATGTTTTGGGCTCGTCTCGGGCTGGATGGAAACGCCACCTTTCTCGCCAATCTCCCAACAATTCATGAAGTTTATTCCAATAAATTTTTCCAGTAGATATCGGCTGGCGACTAATCGCACATTTGGGGCTATGTAAAGGGTGAATTTGAAGCCTTCAATTCCAGGAGCACTTGGTAGAAGTCTCATCACCGATTCGACAATAACCTCCGATCCGTAACCACGTGAAAGTACTAAAACTGGAATGATACGATCAAACCATCCCACTGTGAAGCAATAAAAAAGTAATTTATCTTTCTAAAAAATGGCAATATTTTGCTTTGTTTTAGGACTTCCGATATTCGGAGACACTCATTGAGGAGGCTACTTTAATGATTTTCTGAAGAAGTCCCAACCCAAGGCGTGAAACAATTCATCGTCTTTCCACTCGACCTTGTTTGTACGCTGTTGTAGAGATCAAGAAAAAAAAGAGGAATGTTAATGAAGTGGAAAAAAAGGAGGAGATGCAAGTGACTGGATCTGCTCGCACAGACCGTGATTCCCGGAGGACCAAAAAGGTGTAGAGAAGCACTGAAATGGAGCTAATGGTGTCGAAGGCCTTTTCAGAAAGCAGTGGACTTCGTCTTTTATTTGCAAAGAAAGTAAAGGTGGAATAAAACTGCCAGTGTAAAAGTTGCTTTAAAATAATTTATCCCCTTCCTACCGAGCCGTAAATTCCTACTTCTGGGGTTAATAGCGCTTTGGAACTCGGTTTTATCAGCACGGTTAATAAATATACACTGAAAATCACAAATTTGACCACATTTTCTCAGAAAAAAAGGAGATATGTGTTTTGTGGGAAAATCACATAGCTGTGGTAAAACTGTCCCCCTTCAAATAATTTTATCAGAAACTTTAAACGGCCACGAGTTTCGAATTTTATGCCCCAAATAAAATGACCCTGGGTTTCCAAGTTTCGATTTGCATACTTTTTTCACTCTTACAAAGGAATTAATTCATTATACGAAAGCATTGCTTTCTTGCAAACCATGACCTACGAAACTGGATCTAAAAAAGTGTGCAGACTCGGAAGGTTCCACTGGGCGACGGTCCTTCTCTACCTCATCTGTCCCAGCATTGAGTCTACTTTGATCTTCAGAGAATTCTCGGAATGCAACAGTTAGCTTATCATATTCTACCTTTTAATTGGAACTCTGTGCATACGTCCTTTTATCCTCGATGCGCCCTCCTTAATGTGGTCGATGCCCAGTTTTGTAGTAACGCGGTTTCCAATGTGTCTCGTCTCCGAATTTTGTGATTGGTTATAACTAAATCCGAAATCCTTGCCTCAATGAGAACTTTCTCGCTCGCCAAAACCAGTCGAGCTGTTTTAATTTAATTCGGCACAATAAATTTATTCACATTTCATTCTCATTAATATGATATGATCAAGTTAAGCGGTAATGGGTCGTTGCCCTTGCTGTGTCGCAGTCATCAAAGCACGTTTGCGGCATAATGTCTCACGTTGACCTTCAAATGACCTCGCGACATTTTGGCAGCGAATAAAATCTGAGGCTTTTGCCAGTTAACGGTCGGCACTTCAAAAGGGCTTGGGTCAAGGAACATTTGATTTTAACACTGCAGCCATAGTAAATGAGTTGCTATTTTCAAATTCATATCACTACTATAAAAGAGGGAGGAGATTCATTGTTGAGTGCATTAACTAACTACGGAAATTTGCGGAGCAATCAGCAATGCTCAGGTCAGTGCTCCTTATAGTCGCCCTACGGACTCGTAAATTTTATGCCTGCTTAGACTTTCCGGCTTGCATAAATGCATTGATGACACAATGAAGTATGAAGCATACACTTTAAACTCTATATCACAGCTTTAGTAAACAGTAGCAACAATAAGTTCTGAGAAATCCAAAATTTAGATAATTCCTTTACCAAAATTGTGGTTTGGTATTGATATGCTTCGGAATTTGGAGCAGCACTGCCAGGAAAGCATCAGGCTAGCCTTATTCGACTCCGAGGCTTTCAAATATTCATTCACTGAATTATTAATAAGTACACCAAAGTATTCGTGTTTCGCTACGTTCCCATTTCCCCATTTCTTGGCCCTTAAAACAGTTCCACTTTATTGAGCTGCTACCCATTGTGGTTCGCAATGTTTTAGCACCTCAAAGAGACAGAAGTTCACAGAAGAATGCTGTGTTGTAGAGTCATAAAAAACTACCCGTAACTACTTGTCAAACCCTATGAGACAACTAATAATGGAATGTCAGATGATACATTTCCTTCCCTCAAATGCAAAATTTCCCAAACTTACAGTGATGTGATCAAAGTAGGAATGAAAAGAAAGTTCTCTGCCTCTGCAAGCCCAAACTGCCGCGCGAATTCAATGTTGGACACCTTAAGTCGCAGGGCATTCAGGTGCTCGGGAGTGGGAACAAACTGGACCTCCGGTGCATTCATATCCCAGGGAATGTGGGTACTATTCATCATTCTTTTAACAAATAGCAGCCACTGCGAGGCATAGATACTGGAGAGGAGTTCTGAAAATCGTACCACATCGGGCATCATACTGTTATCAAGCTCGGCACGCAAGTGGCTGATGTAGTCCTGCACCGCGAGATCAAGATCATTCATTTGCCGATGAACGAATGCTTCCAGCCACTTGAACATGTTTTCTTTAGACTTTTGTGGATTTAACTCGGCATCGAGCACCTCCTGAACTGTCCTATCAACTTCACGGGCAACATCAACAATCTGTCGGATTAGAGTGTCTTGACAAGCATGGACAAGCTGCGCGGCTTTAACGGAGTGCTGATTCAACAACTTTTCGGTGTCGGATTCGCGACGTGCAGCTTCACGCTGACGGAGTGGAAGAAGAACTCCTTTGTTCCACACAGAAACAGATCCCAAATTTTCAACTCCTATTGGGGGCCAAAAGCTGAATAGAATTGAGAGAGCCACAGAGAATGTGAAAATAAATGTATAAAAAACACGGAAGCTGGTGTATGTAACGAGAATCCCTTTCTTTGCACACGAAAAGCTTCGCCGCGGGATCTCAGATTGCTTGAATAGGTAGCGGGGGATTTTGGAATTCAGAAGAATGTATCCTCCTTCTTGGTGTTTGGATTTTCTACCAGAAATAACCACAAACTCCTTATTGCTTGAATCTTTGAGATGCAGATGCTTAAGGTGAATTCCATGTGATCTGTCTTTTCTTTGCCGTTCAATCAAGCAAATGAATGTGTTAATGATCAGTAAAAACAACATGACAACCGCCGAAGCAAAGAAAAGTACGAGGTAAGGAATGGCGTTGGCATCCTTGGGAGAGAGCACTCGAGATAGCATAGACAAAGTAGCGGTAGTTGTAGTTAAATTCTCAAACTGGTCACCTTTTTCATTGCTCAATGTTTCATCCCACATCATGGTTTCAAGCGACTCCTCTGAAGCAAACATGAAGAATTGTACCTTTTGGATTTGAAAACAGTCCTGAATGGATATTATCAGTTTGCGCAGACCCTGTTGTTGTTGTTGTCGCCCGCCTTTACCCTCCGTGAGTTGAGACAAACGCGGAAATCGGAGTTGGATTGAAAAGTCGTAGGTGGAATGGGAATGCACGTCGCGTGAATGGTTTTCATGGGTAGGGAATATGAGCAGATCTTGATGTAAAAATGGGCTGCCTAACAGCTCCTCAAGTGCAACGTAAATGTTGAGATAAACCGGCGTCACTTCCGTTCTACCTAGGGAGACAATGGAACAAGAGATCAGAGGAATATGAGGAGTTAAAAGACGATGTGAGTAAATTTTGATGTTCGATTTCCCTACCACTCCTTCCTCTCAAACGGCAAGGAATACAAATTTTGTGAATCAACACCAGGATGCTTCCCACAGGTCTTTACTCACACCTCTTTTTATTTGAGAATGAATTTCGGAGAAAACAATGCAATACTAAAAGTGGCCTAATGTCAAAATTACTGAAAGTAAAGTGATTTCCAACTACCGTTGACATTTAATGTCCAACGTTGATTTGAATAAAGAAGCGACGGTTTGGCTGTCCTGACCGCGTTGACTGCGCTCCTGCCAACCGTGGATAGACGCCTGGTTTGGTTGCAAATTGCGGATTTCAAGACCGACGTCACCTCTGAGTTAAAGAAAAACAAAAGAATGATAGAGAAACGCTGCGTAGACTTTGATATTCACTTTGGCAGCCTAAAATGACTGCAAGACGGACGATCGTATTTGCATTTTCATTGGTTGAATAAATGGACCAATCAAAGGACAACCTGTCTCATTTGTCGGCTTTGTCGCAATTTTTCAACATAAAAATTGTTTTCTTGATTTCCTTCCCCTATATGATCAGCCTTAAGTGCGATAGTCTTATCGCTCCGCCCACCACAGAAAAATGATGCTTTACAATCCGTAGTAAATATTATCGTCTTCTTTCCTTAACTGGACTCAAAGCGAGTAGTTGACATGTGATAATAAAGGAAGAAATTTTGCATACCATTTAAGTGGATTCTCATTTTCAGGCTGTTGTCTAAATCATTTGCTACAAAGTAAGAAAATGGTTGCGGGTTTTCTTTGCTCTCATTTAGCTGAAGAGCAGATGATACTGGCGATCCATACAACACTTCGTCCTCATTCACAAAGTTGCCGATGTCAAGGTCACAGCCAGCTGATCGCCAGTTGGAAGTGCTGTAGAGAAAGGGCCTTGAGACCTGTACCACCTTCATCCTAATGTCACCTTGCCTTTGAACACTCTCCGACTGATCACTCTGCAGCATTCCTTTCGTCCGTTGTATTGACCTGAGATAGTGTAAATTGAGTTCATATTCTAGGAAAATAACGGAATAATTAAAAAAACGGTGTCCTGAAACAATTTCCCGCATTTCCTGTTCCATTCTTCAAAAGTACCTCATCTCGAGATATGTATGGGAGCAAATTTTTCTATTCCCATAGAACTACTTTTCGACTTATTTGCTTGCCTTACTTTCGGTTCAGCTCAGTCATTACTTTTAACATTTAAAGAGGTTTTTGAGGGTAAAGGATGCACTGAACTTTGAAATAAAACATTTTTCCCGGGATCATTCATGGGCCGTAGTATTTTCCTCCTCGTTGATTAATTTATTGCCATTTTATTTCTGCAAGAAACTTTGGAAACTATTTTCGCAACTTTATTTGCAGCGAAATGGCGAAACTTAAAAGGAATTAGTTGGAGTCTCCGCCTCCATGTGGCACATGGCCCAAGGATGCTAGCCCAGATCTCGTTCAAGATGGTCCACACAACACACTCTTCATCACGTAAATCAAGACACAGGCACCCATTTCATAGCCTCCGAATCACACACACACACACCACCTGTGTCCTTGATAAGGCTCTGGTGGCAGCAGTTCTGAAGCACTGAGATTGAAACAGCCAAAGTTGTTCATTTGTATTTACTCCGTCTCGATACAGAGTTATTTGAGTGGTGTCTAATTAATGTCCCAAGGCGTTGTTATGGGATGGATTATTGTAAATATTTACCGTTTTCATTGCCATGGCGGAGTGACTTGAAGCCTCTTAGTATGACCTCCCTTGGAGACGTTAATGAGAGATTCTCAGGTGACAATTGTGCCATTATATTCAGAGGTCCTGTAGTTGTATAAATCGTAGAGGCATTCAGTATGATGTGAAAGTGCTGTGGATACGTGCTCCACAACACGTTGGATGGGCTCATCACCAACGCGCCTTTTTCCATCTCCGTTAATCCTATTTGAATTGTGAAGTTGACATGAAGTTCGTGTTGTGGCCGGCGTTTCAGGTGACACTGGAAGGTCTTTGACATGTTTTGGAAGTCTGGTGAAAGACTGACCTTGAATGTATTGCCTAAATTACATAAAAAATGAAGAACTTCAAGTATTCTTCGGATTTCGGACGGTCTGAAAACGCCTACGCGGAGCTTGACTTGAAATTGCAAGACAACTACGCCGGCAACTTTGTCCATAGCATCTTTCGAAAGTTACTTGAGTATGGAAGCTGATAATGAAGGATAGCGCACACAACAAACATATGTAAGTTTAACATAAATATTTTATAAGACGAGTTGCTTTTCCATTGTGTATTAACCTCTGCACCACTCAATCACGAAGGCTTTTTGTGTAAAACAATACCGCCAGTACGCATTTCCTGTGATTCAGGAGATGATAAATGGTATGAGGGAAACGTCACGCACACTTGTTTGCCCCCAAGCTGCTAATACTATTACTATTGTACCCCTCATTATGCAGAAAAATATTTAGTATCTTAATGGGACCACATCCTCCGCTGCATGCCTCTACGCAGTGTTAGTGCAGAGGCAAGCAAAAGTAAATGCTTGGCATTATTTATTATCAAGGAATGGTAGTCCACATTTTGGTATTACTTGGCAATTTCATTAGCGATACTGCACCTTATTTATCGTTCCAAAGCCAAGTTTAATGAGTGTTTAAGTTAGGTTCTACTTATTTGTAGTCAGTAGGTCGTTTTGCGTTTCTTATCCACGCATTCACGTTTAAAAATTTTGGAATGCTGCTTCAAGACATAGTGAGGTAAAAGGCGATTTAGACAAAAGTATTGACAGCTACAATGCATATTCCATTAAAGATCCGGATTCTAAACTCTTTAGAACTTTTATCTATTCAAGGGTAAGATTTTGGTATTGCGCCGAATCGAGTGAAGAAGACAAGCATGGAATTAATCCTGTCAGAAGGTTTGATTTAATTTAGCTCAGGTATTTACCCGCCTCTAGCCCCATTAAATAATACTTCGTTAACGCCCTAATGTAGTTAGATTTTGAATTAACAATTAATGTTGACTTGATTTATTCAAAAGCTTTTCGGGGTCTTCTGTAATAACACAACCTTTTCATGAATAAGTCCAACTCGGATTTCGACGCCGCTGCATACTTTCTGGGATAAAGCGGCCAGACATTTATGACCTCAATAAAACATTGTTACCTGCTTAGCAGGCAACTCGGAGGGAAATTATTTGTCTGACGGGTTAAGGAGGCCTAAATATCGTTAGATAGACTGCCAGATTAATTCGGTCAGTGTTTGTGGATCTTTGTAGGGAAATCACGGGAAGGACCGAGTCAGAGTCAAATCCAGCGTTTGTGCTTGAACCTTCAACTTAAAGAGCAAATTTGTTGGAGAACAATTTGAGCTAATGCAGAAGATCAAGGCGATAAACATTCTCCAATTCCGCCAAATTCGCATGCACAACGTAAATGCCCAGTTTCCTTTTCCCTGTTTTGTCTAGAAAATCACACAAACCATGATTCGTATCATGTGTAAAAGAGGGCCATGAAACTTTTACTCTTTTTCATTCGAAAGATGAGGTTGTTTTGATTTGCTGCTAGCTAACAAAATCTAAATTTTAATGGAATAAAATAATTATTGCAATGTTAGGCTGAAAATTCAACAACAAAAGTTAACCGCATTGCAAGGTTTTACACCACAGAAGATAATTAGTATGTTCTCCTCTCATTAAAAAAAACCGTCTGGAACATTCGGAAGAATTTTAAGTTCAAAATGATCTTTAAAAACTTATTGTTATATCCAAAATTTCATCCACTTTTTTGGTGGCAATCCCGTGGTTCTGATTGGTAGAGCATAGTGGGAAACAGCTGTGTGACCCACCTTTGACACACGTCCCATTTTCAAGGTGCTCCTGTTGGTCGTCCGGGTAGCACGGTGGACTGTAGTAGCCCAGACAACCGGGTGTGTTGTAGCATTTAATTTGACGATCGCAATTCTCCCTCCAGAGCACTTAAGAAGAAGAAAATGAAGAAAGTTTGGTCACAACATCAACAGCCCAGGACCAAAAATACATTAAGTGGAAGGAACACATGGAATGTCTTCAAGGCTTTCTTGTTATTCAACCCACATTTGGAGTTCCGAAAGAATAGGTTTCTTTTTTTGCTTCAATGGTGTATTTTGTTGGCTGCTATCTCGGTGAAAGTGTTGTTGAGGGCGCAATTATTACCACGCAATGATGGCAAAATTAGTTTGAGCATATTTCTGAAACCTTTTTGACACCTCTATGAAATGCGTGCTTCCTGTATTTTGGAAACTCTAACCTTGTAGTTAGTTGATTGTTTGTTAAACTCTCAGTTTTGGTACCGAACCACTTGGGAGTCCGCCATTCTGCCTCGACCGGGCGGACTGGCCTCCGGACTGGGTCAGCATTTCATATTCTGCCCGAGAGTTGCGTCCCCTTTCATCTCTACGGAAGCCTCGGAGCCCTGATACTTTTCAGTTAGGCCTCGCAAGAGTGTACATAAATCAGTGCCGCAAAAGCGGCTATCCTGCCACATAACCGCTTGAGCTAACGGAAGCCTGACAAGTACAAACAAGTTAGCAGGAATGAACGTGACACTTTTATAGTTTAATCACTAAATTGTTGACCATTGCCCCTTTAATTGGCCATTACACTAGTAAGCTGCAATAACTTCGACCATTACCAAGGTTCGTCAAATGGAGTTTTTTCTCCTATACCCTAAACCGTCTTAATTCTATTATGTGGAGCACTGTTGTCAAATGATGGAACGGTGCGATGCATGTAAGACCGTAGGCCTTGGTACACGATTGTTTTTATTTTATGCTCCTAATTGAGCAATTATGATGTTGTAGGTTTTGGCCTTCCTTCTAAAATCAAGGGCACACACAAGGTCGGGCAAGTTAAATTTCACGAGCTCACGGAGTTGTCCACGCCTTCATCTCCCGTCCAAAATGAAGGTGTTCCTCTACTTTCGGATAATTCCGATGACCATTTTCGTAGTAAGTAATTAAAAAAAGCGTATTAAACGACAGGACGATGATAAATTGGGAAGGATAAACTCCGAATCCCTGAACCTCTTGTTGCTATGAGGAAGTAATGGAATTATTGGTCCCAGCGCAAAGATTTTTATGGAATCAGAGATCTTTAGCCATGGTGGGGAATGATTCAAGGATTAAATTAGAAAGTCCTGTAAGTGCTCTGAACTTGCACTTGATTCTGATCACAATTATTTTACTCGAAAAGCTCCGTATCTTGTAAAATTCCACCACTAAAAAACTGGGACGATTTTGGAGTTGTTTTGAGACTTCTCAAAGCCATATGACAGGGGTAAGACGAGATTTCCGTGATGTTTGACATTTTTTGCGTCGAAGCTCTAGCATAATTAGGCCTGCCCCAACTAACGACGTGGGCGTGCAGTACCTTACTTCCCTAAATGCACTCAACTTTTCCCATCAACCTTGCATTGGCATTGTGAAGGCAAAATTTGGTTGCTACCCATAAAGTTGTGTTTCACAATGCAGAGATCGAGATCTCCACATCTTGCAGCAGTCGAAATTTCAAGGCAGATCCCACCAGCTCAATGAAAATGGCCGGTTTTTTGTATATTAATTCTGGTAGTTGGAAAGGCATTTAATTTTGCAAGGAAACAAGTAATGTGTATTTTCTTTGATCGGCTCGAATAAAAAATTCTCACACTACGAAGAGAGATGACACATGCCACCAGTTCTCCTTGCCTTTCCGACATGCGTAGGAGCAGTGTCGGTTGCCTTTGACTCTGTCCAAACTTTGAGGTGACGTTAGCAACCCACAAGGACTCAACATCTTCGTGGGAAGAGAACGCCCGGAATTAAAACTAAATCGGTATATTTGAGAGGAAAATGTCTCACTTTTAAAGATGAAGACTTCCCTTTTGCTGGCCAGCTTTACCACCATAGTCAATAATGATTCCTGACCCTAAAATTTTACAGCTAAACAGTTCGTAAAAATTTTAATTTACCAAATTACCTACCAGGTTCTGAGTTTAACAACAGAGTGCAGAAAAAGATACTAATTTAAGAAGGAATAACTAAAAATTTTTGCAGCATAAGTGTAGAGACTTGACTGAACTGACAGCTCAGGAGGTTTCGACGAGACAAATGAGCCGAGTCATCGAAATTCCCTTCTCTCTATCCCGCTAAACTGTTTGTTTTATACTTTAAAAGACCACTTCATAATTTTAAAAGCATTATCAATTCAAGGTGTCCACTTTTATCACTACCGGTAGTTGGAAAAGACTAAACTCACTGTAGGTGCTTAAATTGGCTGCCAAATTTGCCTGTTCGAAGCATTTCAGGCAGGCCATTTGAAATTTGGAGCAGTCGTGAGACTTTTTGACGTAAATACTCTCCTCCACATACTGACCGAACAAGTTGTTAAGCAAGGGGCTATCCTTGATGCAATAGAAACTGTCACTTGCATTTTCGTTGTCTGCCAAGGGTGCTGCCAACTAAAAGAAAAGCAGCAACCATTTATGAAAAGTTTGCAACACAAATGCTCACCAAAATGTGTGTTTAACAGGCAGGTATGTTAGAGGATGCTGTGGTGATTTGATGCCTTGATAAGGCCTTCTTGATGCCCTCTCTTAATTAACATATCTCTGTTCCCTTCATTCAAAGTCACTAACAGTTCATGCACTTTTCCTTGTTCTTCTGAAATTTTCTGCCCAAATTTACGAAATGGTGCTAAACCTCCATTATTATAACAGTTTTATTTTGCTACAGGAGTCAGTCTCCCAGTATTCAAACTTCGGTCCAAGCGGAGTTACCTCTGTTGGATTTTTAAATGTGTGAAGTCTTGTCATGGCATTTTGATGCTACAAATGAATTACAAACCTCCAAGTTAAAAAATATCTCTAAAGTTGAAGTTTGTGCGTCCAAATGGTTGAACTTTATTTCAACGCCCTATTGGTTTATAAGTAGTAAGTAGTTTAGGCGTTAATTTCCTTCTATGTGGAGTACGCAAGCATAAGAGATTGGTGGGTTGTGCAATGCGAATTCCATTTATGTCCTAAAGGCACATAGTAAAGTAAACAGAATGGCTTTTCAGAATTAAAGAGTTTACTTAAATCACCTCGAAGATCTAATCTAGGATGACACCTCAACTAATTCATTCAAAACTGACTTTTCTTGTCATTGTTCCTGTGCTTTTAACGCCCTATGCCATAATGTCCAGTTGGTTGAGTTGGAATATTCTTTGATTACTTCCTGGTGAAACTTATAGGGCCAACCCTTTTACCCACATGAAAGCAAATACTCTTGAGTAGGTCCCAACGTTGCATCAGTGCACTCAGTAATAAGTATGAATTGGAAATACCAAAAGGTTTTGATGTAACGAACTTTTTCACAATGCGTCATTCCAGCTTAAAGCATATCCGCCATTCTGGAACACCTCTCTCAAGACTCTTAACCTTGAGCTATTTACGAAGTTGACTTAATTTTGTCTAGAATGTCATTTTGATTTAAGCTCCCAATATTTCAATGCTGTGGTCTCTTATTTAGACCCTTTTGTCGGAGCTGTCTAGCCATCGACTCTTCAACAAAAGTGCAAGGAAGTCTCGGAAAGCTACATTGGTGGATCTTTATTCTGATCTATACCACTAATGACAAACTGTAGCGACGCAAAAGAAGTGCTTGTGCTACGGATGGGAGAATATCTGACACCCCATAGCAGAAGGGCTTAGAATGATGTCTGCCCTTGGCTCTCCCCCATCTCTGTGTTTTGCAAGAAAGCTATTAACAAATGAAGCGACACTAGCCGTGAACCGCCTGGGAGCGTTTCGTTGAGGAGGTTTCTTTAGCATCTCGTCTTAGATAGGCCGGTGCCTTAATGTCTCCCTAAGGGCAATCTGATGCTCGGCAGGATCTCTTGTCCTGAATTTATTTTCAAACAGAACGAAACTTCAAATCAACTCGAACTACAGGAGATATCAGTGACGCGGTGGTCAAGCATCTCCTCAGTTGGCCTAGAGTTTCGATGACTGACACGGTTAGCTCGTGGGTGTCTCTCCAGCACCGATTCCGCTGTGACGGCTGAAGCGAAGGGTTTTATTAAGGGGAGTCGCGGGGACGAAGCTCGAAAGAAGAGAGGGGCTATGTAATGCTTTGTTTGTTCGGACTGCCAGTTTCGGTCAATTGGGTGGCCATACTGAACGAGCTAGGCCCACTTGCCTCTGCACCATGTCAGCAGCTCCAATGCCTCTGTTTACAGAGTATATCCAATCTGAACTAGTATTATGTCTTCTTTTGCTTTCGAGGAAGTCTGGAGAAGCTACACTACTTTCAGGAAAATGGGTCCAGGTTTGGACTTCAACTGCTATGCATGAGTCAAGCAAAAGACCTTAAGTGCAGGGCTCCAAGAATCTTCTGAGAAAGCTGGCAGACTAATGTAGTGTCCACTGAGAGGCTACTGGCATGGTGTTGAGGTCAATGACGTAGTCCAAATTGACCCCTTTAATAAACATAAGCTTTGGAAAAATGTAAACACAATGTTGCATTTGGAGTGCTCATTCCAAAGCCTTATAAATCATTTGCCACCAATTCACTTTGCCTTTAGTACCACAATAGCATTCATTGCTTGCAAAGGAGAAGTAACTGAAGATGCAGGGGAAAAAATTGGAACCCATCAGGAGTTATTAATTATTCGGAAAACCAGCGCACAGAGTATCGTTTTGACTTTGACGTCTATTGTCAGCGACACTTAAAGAGACGAGACTAATACTTTACCTCGTATTAGTCTCTAATTACTAGCCAATGTACTCAACTTTTAATAGCCTCTATTCATAATTGATGAGGTAGTAGTGGCTGAGACTACTCCACTGTCTCATTTAATAATGTTAAATTTTTGAAAAAAAATTGTTAATAAATTTTTTAAAAAATTAAATGTATTTTATCTTGAAATTTACTGCTACCGTCCACCTCCTGGGACTTGCTGAGAAAGCTTAGTTGCGACAGAATGTTCTACCTAGGTCGACAAATTTTTTCTTCTGATGACCATCAGTGTCACAAATAATTATGGAAAGTTGAATTTTACGTTAGGTGGCATTAAAAATAATGCAAACTCCGGATTCTGCCCCGTCTAGTGACTGGGATGCTTACATAGGTCCTCTAAATGGCAGGTCAGTGTACAGTGGCTCTATACAAGACGCACATTTTGGAGTGATCGTGGGGCTAGGTTCACGACAAATTAACAAATTGCAAATTCATATCTCTGAATAACACAAAGTTGACATCATTCTTTAATGTTTGTTTGTGAGAGGGAGTGGTTTGGTTTTAAAAATATTTTTATCCGTGGATACGCAATGCCTTCCGGGAGCAACTCACATTCCTTGAGCACTGCTTGTTGAGGGAGCGTTTGAGCGTCGCCAGTCTTCGAGTCCCCGGACTGCAGGCACCTGCTCCGCTGGCCGAGCAGGAGGCTCTGTAGGCCAAGGTGTAACGATTGCGAAAGCTCTGTAGGATTATAAAGTACCTATCTGGAATTGGAGTCCTGTAATTCAAAAGGAGACATTGCCTTATAAGTAGGTATCTCAAACTCCATTCTTTTTACCTAACACTTTTACCCAATGCTAAGAACAAGCATTTCGGCCTAAATTCAGTTCCTTAAGTGACTAAGTCAGCTCTGAAAACTTTGAGAAGAAACTGGCATGGGCAGTCAGCACTCCTGACAAGTCGGAGAAACCAGCGCTGATTTGTCTGTATGTTGACACGCAACAAGTAGCAACGATTTGTTGGAGGAACTTATCCCCTTTTAGCCATACTATAAAAAGTTTTTCTCAAAAATAGTAGTAATATGAAAAAAAGTCTTATTTTTGTTACAATCCTCACAATTGTATATAAATTCTTTTTAAACAAATATGAAAGGTTCATGTTTTTCTACCACTAAAAAACAAGAGAAAGATGAAGGCTTTGTAAAAAATGATATAAGACTAGAATTTTCAGATAGTGCAATGGAAAGTCTTCTGTTGAATTCACATGTACTGATTTTTCTTAAAGCCTTCAGAGTATATTTGGATCATTAAGCGGAGTGGTGGGAATTTACTTAATCCCCATCAGTAGTAAATCACTAAAGAAGTATTTAAAAGTATGCTTTCGTATAATGCATGGGTGAAATCTAGTTCTCTTCAAAGTCCCACTTAAATCATGGCTTAGAGCTGTTCTTGGCAACTTTAATTGCTCTTGGCTTCAAGAAAAAGAGGAAGGATTCATCACACTGAAAAATGTGTAAGAATATTACCTGCCTAGTCTTTATTTCAGACGGCTTTTCTAAATGGAAGCCGGTAAAACAAGTGAGAACAAGCTAAGTAGATTTCTTCATTTACCTGCAAAAGTTACTTGTTACATGCTCAAAGTCGTGTCTCGTTTTATCGGAAAGACCCAGACCAAGGGAGGATGCCAGAATGTGCGCATTGTCGCCGGTGTGGTGTACTTCCTCGAAAACCCTTAACAGATCCACACTGGTAATGTTGATCAGAATGAATACGCCCGATTTTCGCAGCTAAAATTATTCACAATGCAAATTTAAAATACTGCAACCTTTTGATACGATCTTCTCCTCATCCCGCACAATTGAAAACGTCGCCTTGGAGATATCTGTTTTAGGTTAGTGTGTATCTTACCATGGTGTGTGGACATTGTTTTTTTTCAAGGTTGGTTGGGATAATTTAGAACAATAAAATCCTGATTGGAATATCGTGACTGTAAGCATGAAAGGTATTTTCTTGGCGTAAATGATGGACCAGGACTATGGTGGACTCATGCGCCTTCCTTAGAGAGCCGAGGTGGTACCAATTCATCTTCATAATTTCCTCCAACGAAACGCAATTAATCACCGTTAGAGCCACCTCGTCCTGATTTGTACAAACGAGAGCGGGAAGCTAATGAGTATTTGATACTTTTTGTACTTTAATCTGTAAATCCAGTTGTGGGATTGCATAAACCTCTGAATGGCCTGGCCCCTATGCATAAGGAAATGCATTCATTGACATAAAACAATGGCGAAAACTAGCGGAATTCCACTTTTATTGTTTTTCCTGCGCCATCACTTTAAAAGTACTTGGCTGTAAAAGCAGAACTGATGACCTACTCAAGAAAATCAGAGAAGCAGGACCATCGAAAAGTTGTGCAACCTACCATAAAATACTGCCTCCGGTCTCCGTGCTTGACCTCGGCAGTGATCTCCTCCGCCTGCGTCTGCAGCATATCCTCCGATTTGATCCTAATGCGTTTTGCAAGTCCTAAAAAAAAGGACACATTTTTGCGTTTTACGAGGTTTTTTTGTTTGAGTTCAACATGCAGAAATACTTTTCATTAAACCGCTTCCAGTCAAAAAGAAATTAAGTGAGTTGGAAGAGTCTGTCTGTACGCAACTAATTTAATCACGCACTGTTCTTGCCACTTAATAAATTGGCAACGCAAACTTATTCTCATCAGAGATTTCCCAAGATTGGCTGTAACATGAAATTTTTACCCTCAGGTTTACCTGCCTCTTATCAGCCATTCTCAAAGCCTCTCAAGGCAGCAGGCAATCCATCATGAATGAGGCTAAATCTTCAACCAGGGTGTCCGCTAGCATTTCGTTAATAAAATGAATTATTTATGTCATTATTTTTCACACGTCTTGCTAGACGCTAGCATCCATTAATATGGACTTAGTCAAAAGAACTGCATTTACTGGGCGTATCCTTGAGTAAATGCACAGCTCTCCCAAACTTTCCAACTTATGCTCGATTTCGACGCTCACATCTCTTGCTAAAATGTCACAATTAGCGCATGAAATGCGTAACAAATGAGTTTCACGTTAAAAAGCTGTCCGTAGTCTTTAACAAAGCCTTAAAATACTGCATACTTTGCAAGACAATTACTCCTAAAGATCCGTCGGTTGGATTTCAATTTATCCACCTCGCATTTGTTTGGATCCTCTGTCAAGGAGGTCGTACATCTTAAAATGCAACCTGGCTTGTGAATGCCCCAATTAACAGTGGGGTTCCCAGATGCCTGACTCTTTGTCTATCCTTTAAATTAGGCGTGTTTTGAAACCCGAAATAGAAATTTATGGGGTTGAATAAAGCTCTCGACAAAAAAACTAACTGTTGTGGCTGTGTCCCTTCAAGTCGCCTACTGATTTGCTGCATTCTTACCCTTTTATCAAAAACAGAAAATTGCCATCTCCTGTCAAGTCGGCAGCCCTAAAAAGCATCCGCGAGGGGTCGTGTTTGACTCTCTCACGGTCTACGCTTGTAGGCTGTTTGCCCAAGACGGAGAACTTGTGTGTCTTTTCTATGTTTCATAGGGCGAATTCATGCGCGTTTTCTAGGGTATGCCTACTTCAAAAAATATACGCCTAAAATGTCATTGTGAAAGCGCTGTGCTGCAGCCACCGCACTGCTTTCTCTACAAGCCGAGTGGGCGGTAAGCACTTGGCATTTTTAATTTGTCCTTCACTACCCACAAAAGAAAGTAAGAACATGCACTGAAATCTGGGTAGTTGCATAAGGTGAAAGGAAATGCAAGTGCTCTGCAGAATTCATTGAGGCAAGACAGGCCTCCATAGTTTTGTAAAGCCGCCCCATGCCTTAACTATGCATTGTTAAACTACTTTTAGGAGGTCGGCTTGTTTGCCTCCTCCACACTAAATGCACAGACATTAAGACGGCATAAAGCTATGCAAATGCTACTGAAGATGGGAAATTTTTGTGACTTCTAAACAGCTTTCATTGATGTACACTTCATCTTGCATGACAAATCGAGCGTGTACAAAGGCAACCATGCATCAGCATTGACATTTCCCGCATCTGCTTCACATTCAACCATCTGTGTCATATTTTATGATTGTAATACTTGTGTCGCTTTAAATGTACCTTTTAGACCAGAGGCTGGAGGAAAAATTGAATCTCGTTATGGAGGAGCGAGTCGAGTCCTCTGAAGTTAACAGTGCCCATCGTCTCGTCTTACACAGTAAAGATGTCTAAGAACACGCAATCTTCTCATACTAGGGATAGTTGCAGGGCAGGAGGATGGGCAAACCTCTACAATGATGCCCCTAAAATGCAACTTCATGATCAAAAGAAGTTTTTTGACGTCCTATATATCTATGAAATGTTCCGCAATTCGCATCGACAAGTTTGGACACCCGATTCATTCATGCTGGGAAATAGTCGAATTCCAGCATAGGAATTTACAGCTTCACGATTGAATTGAAAATTAAGTAAGATATAAAACCACCCAAACCCAGAATGTAAAATAACAACTCTAATTTTTAACACAAATTAGGCAATATCTAGCTTGCCACACTTCGGAGGCATTACTTCTTTGCCATCAAATTTAATAATCTTCCAGACACACCCTTTCGACTGTCTTGGACCATTTCTAAATTTAACTACTGTGCTAGCTTATTAAAAATACATTCGTTTTAAGCCACCAAAGCTTACATAAAATTCAAAAATTGCTCCATATTAGTAGAAATACTTCGTTCGCGACTCAGCTTTCGGCAAAACTGTTTCACCCTTTTAATTATTACTAATCCCTTTCTTTTAAAATTGAAAAAAATGAAATACCGCAATCGTATGTGTTTCTCAACTTTAAAAGCATTTAAGCAACCTGCACGACATATCAAAAGGGATCACTGGAGATCCAGACGGTAGCACCTTCCCTAGGCTTTGTTTGTTCAACTTTCCGTTTCAATTTGCGTAGGGCACGGGTTAAGCTGGGTCATTTTTACTTCCACCGCGTAACGTGACCTCTGGACCGTGCTTCTACTTTCCCCCTAAGGCCATCCGTATGTCAGAACCGCAAGTTCCACCACTGTGTTGTGGTTTTTTTTAGTCCTCAGGGAAGTCTTCTCCATGCCTTACTTGTAGTTTAGCCTACTCCTTTACCCCTATCATCAGTGAGCCTTCTACCATCATTGTTGGCCAAAATCAGAAGCCACAGCTTGCCTACTTATTCTCCAACGGAACTTCTAATCACGAAACATGGTGCCTGTATTGTCATTCAATCCAAGTGGATAGCAAAGTTACTCAAGTGTAAGATCAGTCGAGATATCGCTTGGGTTTCCCACGTAATGCCCAACAAGTGAGAGAGAATTGCAAATTTGCAGTATGTCCTGTAGACGCTAAACCTGCCATGAAAATAGGCTTTTACTTGTCATCAAAAAGAGACGTGTTCACCCATGCAGACGGCAATGTTGGTAGGTAAGCGTCACAAAGCAAATCACTAGCCGTTTGGATGAAACACTTCGCCTAGGAGATACTGATACAGCACTTTGGTAAAAGAAAAAGAAGCGCATTAAAGGGCTCTGGGATTTGCATTGCGGTTGGAGGGAGGCGTGTCAGTATTGTCACATTGCATAATCAGGCACGGGAAAAAGGATCGCCCTCTGTATCACAAGCCTATCCATACTGCCCCATTTCTTGTTAATCCAATGAGTATAAAATATTAAACGGAATATTTGGTTGGTTTTAAAATGTCCCAAATTGAATTCGCTACATGAAGCAATTTTTTTGTTGATACCTCAGAAAATAATCACCGAGAGCAGACTTTCCATTATTTTTTAATTTCCAACGCTTAAAATGGAGTTGGAGCGGGAATAGTTAATAGCGGAATTGACATCCAAAACATTGAGTTAAAAATAATTGTCAAGACCTTAATTAGATTAATCAAAATTACAAGAACAGGACTATTAAATGAATTGCTTTCTAAAAAAGGACACATTTTCTAATCAGAGTGCTGCACTGCCTTTCCTGTTAAGTTTACTTAAAGTTGAAAACAATAATAATTAATGCCAATCGTGTAATCTGTATGCCCCACCCTATCAACCAGCCTATTTCGTACAGTAGCACTGAATGAAAAGAAGGGTAATTGAGGGGCTTTTAACAATTTGCAGGCAACATTCATTTTCAAGGGGATAAGAAGACTCTATTTATGAATGATAGCAATGAGCACGTACGGTGTTCTGCCACTTCAACTGAAAAGGTGTATGCCATGTGCAAAGACAGGAGTAAAGTGCACACACTCCGCATTTCCATTGTTCAACTCTCCACACAGTCTACCCAGACATTGTTGAGTTTTGGAAACCGTTCAGCCGGTGATGCATGCGAGTAATTCCACAAGGCAACATGTTTGACCACATTACAAAATTCCTTTAAAGGAGGTGAAACACGATGACCAATCAAATTTATGTTTTGCGCTGTCCAGTAGGAACTTTTCATTTCTTCGCAACTGGTTCAGCTATTCACAGCGTTGTGTGCACTGCGGCAGCTCAGGATATGGCAAGCACGATTTCTTGCCCCTACTAAACCCAAAAACCTTAAAGCTTTTCTACCACTAAGGTATATTTGCTTGGTTTGAAGTGGAAACATTGTATGGTCGTCTCTCTTGCAAATATTTGCGGTAGGGTCTGTTCACAAGGTACACATTTTATACAACCAAAAAACTATTGAGGGTATTATAATTAAAGTTATATATTGAGAATAAAGCCTAGCATTTTCTTTGGACCTACGTGCACTTTTACTTACCAATTACACAACCTAAGAAGTCTGTGCTTCTTGAATTAATGCACGAATCAATGTAGCGCTCTGAAACTTATCTGAAGACAGGAGAAGATATGATATCCGAGTTGAATATATGATATCCACCTACAGTTTGGCTTGAAGCTACTGACCTGAACCTGAGATCAGTCTACATGGTGTAGGTGGAGTGAGGGAGTGCCTAACAAAACCGAGAGCTAAACAATCAAAGTATTATGTAGCCCCTCTCCCCTCCTGAGCGTGGCTCTCGGCGCTCCTCTTGGGCAGCCTCTCACGTCAGCCGCAACATCCCAAGTCTTTCTTGAAAATTCTACTAGATCCACGATTTTGTTCCGTTTGGGAATGATGGGAGAATGTGCTAACCATCAAGTTTAAGAGAGTTCTTTAGACCTAAGGTTTTGAGTCCATTTCTCTTTGGCACTTGGTTCTCACTTCAGCATTGCCCATCCATGTCTATCTAAGCTTCCATCCAGCTAATAGAGAGAAGGAGGAGGTATCGCCAGACTACCTAATTAATGTCTTGTTACAAGAGCGGTAGACA
Organism: Taenia solium; assembly: GCA_001870725.1. Taxonomy (NCBI): domain Eukaryota; kingdom Metazoa; phylum Platyhelminthes; class Cestoda; order Cyclophyllidea; family Taeniidae; genus Taenia; species Taenia solium. The sequence continues at coordinate 177,922 of MIEF01004043.1, read as the reverse complement.
GCACCTTGACAAACTTTTAAAGATACCGCTTCATTTGTTAATAGCTTTCCTGCAGACCAAGAGACTAGAATAGTTGCCAAAAGTGAACATCATTTTTAATTCCTCCTGTTAATGGTTGTTACAGATTTCCCAGCCCCATTCTTTCGCTCCGCCACTCAGCAGCAGAAATTGGAATGGATGTCCTTTAAAATCAGATTCGCTTTCCGCTGCCACTGGAGTGGCGCACTGGGACTTCTCTGGAGACGAAAGTAGGCATAATGCTAGAACAGAACGCACACATTCGACAAATAGTAAAACTGGTAGCTACCGGTGCGGCCTGGGGGCCAGTCCACGAGGCGAAGATACTATGGTGAAGTCCCTAACTAACCCGTTAACAAACTCATGTGTTAAAAACAAAGAAAGAACCATATTAAATGCACTGGAGTGGAGTTGAAAGGTAAGTGCCTCAAAAAATTGGATGTAGTCGTTTCCATATGCTGGAAACATGGTAATAGCGGAATGCCTTACTCAAAGAGCATGGGGATTTGCATGGAAAGGGCACTCGTATCCCTTTCATCTGGTATTGTCAAGCTAACTTCTACTCGATTTATCAAAGTGATAAAAGGGAATTGGTACCTGTGGTTTAGCAGTTTGTCCCATTAGTTATTTTTCCCTCCTATTGTACTCTACTTTAAGTTGGACGCTTGTTTTACAAAACACCCACACTTCTGTTTTACCTGAATTGGCGAATTTCAAGGTATGAAAAGTTATTACTATAAGAGAGGTAATTACACCACTTAGGCACAGTTTACTCTCTGCTGCCATGGATAATTTTTAACTTTCCTAATTTCGTTTGCTACTTATTTATTGTTGAGTTGTTTTACTTATAATGGAAGCATACAGATGTACTGGTGTCGTCCACAATCCAACAAAACATGGAGGCAACGCTACTGTGCTGAGTGCCACGTGAACACAAGCTATCAAAACCAGGCTTCCCAAAAGAGGGATGGAGAGGAATAAACCCAAATTGTGTAGTGCCTTACTTCCTCAGGTTACACCTTTGATTCACTTTCTGCCCATCTTTCACATTCTGTTCACATAAAACCTGAGGGGCAAAAAGTGCACTACTAGGTCTGCACTCAAGTGTTGGTGCCTTGCATGGTGGGGAAATCAACAGTTAAGGTGATGTTCCGGAGTACTGTGTCGAGAAAGCTTTTATCTAAAGACAGAATTTTAATCATCAACAGTAATTATTGTGCCTAAGGGGTTGGCTTTAAACAATTTTCAGGCCTTTTAACCTTTGGCTTTACTTGAGAGCTGGTGTTTGGGGCACATTATGCCCAAGGCCTGTCTGCTCTCAAATCACCCAGAGCGCTTAGAAGCAATTTACGAGGCTGAGGTGTCAGGATGAAAACCGCATAAATAATTAATTGACAGAAGCAATGAGATTGGCTTTGATTACTGGGTGGCAGTTAGTCAGAGGGAGAGTGGATTTTATCTTGTCTTTCCACTTTTTAAACAATTCAACCTCCCTCAGGCAATGCCTTATGATGAATAGTGTGGGGTTTAAGACCTTAAAAGCCTCGAATTGTCTAACACTGAAAGACCTCCCGTTAATAGGTCCCTGACAAGTATTGTGATTTCAGGAGCATGAGTTCACTAAAACATGGCCATTTCAAACCTCCTCAAGGTTTTACCTTTTGTTTGCTCGTACCTGATGATTGTAACAATTACTCAATCATAAAATGATCCTCTCATTAATGTCTTGCTACGAAAGTTGCCTAGCCAGCAAAAAAACTCAAGTTCTATGTTATTTTTTTGGAGAACAATGCACCCTAACCTTGTGTGGCTTGTGTTGGTGATATATTGTCAAAGTACAGTTGTTTGGGAGACCAGCCCCATCGCTTTTATTGCGTATCCATTCCAATGCAGAAGGTCGGAGGAGAGGAAACACTGATTTCTCGGAACCATAAAATCGCTTCTGTCATTTTAATTAGGATCAATGCATGAGAATTTGGAAAAGCAGTCTTCCTTTATTGAATAAGATGGGATGGAAGACAATAGACCAAAATCTTGGCAATTCCGGTATTACCCTGGGTACAATAAATGGTAACACACACCGAGAAATGGATGACTATACCGTAGAGTTAATTTATTTTTAATAGTCTTGTTTTAATCAGGTGAAAATGTTTTCTCCTTTAGGGGAGACAAAATTTAATAGTTTTGGTGGAAATATGTCATGTTTTAGCAGACACGTTAAGAGCTCTTTGACATTAGTCCAGCTGTTGTCTAACAATCAAACAATTTTAATGGAGCCGTGAATCTTTAGTGGCATCCTCCAGTAGGAGCAAAAATCGCTCCATGGAGTCAAGTACAAGTATATCAACACCGGTTTAGTACAAAGGCGTATTTTAGGAGTGTGCTGAACTGGAAGTCCCTTTTTTTGAGTATAAAGTTTCGATAGTGCTAAATCCTTTCAAGTCAACGCCGTGCATTTGATTTTACGGAGACACTTAACACCCACAAGCGCCTGGTGCGCTTTCAGTAAGAAAAAAAGTTGCCTCGAATTTTCAACCATTAAATTACCACGCCCAAAGTTATTTTCCTGATTTTTAATTAACTTACGTGGCACACTTCCGTGGGTATGCGACCGAGGCATTTGGTGGACACCTCCAGCATGGCTCACATTTATTCCGATGGGAAGGTTAATTATAAACTGCTCGAGAAGAGAGCACCATTCTTCGCGTTGAAGTTTTTGGCCTACCTCTGTCAACTTTAATTTATCAACATCTCGTAGAGTAATTACGCGACCCTAAAACACAGCCGAGGATTGAGTACGTTGGATATTATTTTTTCCATCTTAGTTGCGTGGAAAATAAAATAACATTTGTAACTGAAAAATACTTGCGTCTGAAACTGGAGCCTTGTTTAATTTTAGAATTCTAACTTTGGCCGTTATTTGTTCCTATCAAAGAAGCAGAAGTGTTTTTTTGCCTTCTCAGGGTGGCAGTTTTCGTTGTCTTTGAAGCTTTTACTTAACGGGCACCTCTCAAAGACTGTTTTCATCCCCAACTATTTTACAACTGGATACTTTTGATGATTACTTCATAAAATAATCCAAAAACCTTTAATTTCACTCATCTTTAAGAGATGAGTAGCTGGACAAATAAACAGAATGTCTACATCAGTAGTGTTAATAAAATTTTATTACAGTAGCTCATACCAATACTATGTGTATTCATTCGGTTCTGGGTAAGTAAATTCGTATCTAGTGAGAAAAAAAAACAAAAAATGTTTGAACTTGTGTGCTCATTTTCTCAATGAGGCCTGTTCTGAGGGACAAAACTGCTCCCGTCCACGCTGGGCATTCAAGAGCTGTTCCTCTTCAATGTCAACTTGGATGATGATTTAATTGCCGACATCACAGGGTCTCCATTCATTCCTATGACGATCAAGCAGCTTTGTCGTACATAATAAAGTAGTATTTTGCATGGATCCACTCACTTTCGAACTGATTTTCTTTTGGTAACTGAGGGAGGACTATGGGGACAGCCTTCCAGCCTCGGCGCCAAAATGATGATACGAGCCATGGCGCTTGAAGGCCGTGACACTAAGCGTCCTTTTGAAATCTATTAATATATTTGATCCACTGTAACGACTCAGGTAAGATATCAATGCTAATTCGCGCTCCATAAGATTTAGTGGGCTCACTTTAACAAGTTTTACCTTCAAATTCTAATTACCTGGGTAGACTTCCTTACGTGTGATCGCCTGTTCAGTTTCTTGTTGTGATTACTCGGACACTCAAGGCTCCACCATTGTGCTTTTGCTGGCCGACATGGCCTCTGGGCCATGCCAGCAGCCTACAGGCCTTCTGTACTTGTGTACTACTTTCGACTTCCAGAAAGACTTGGACTCCACATTGGTGACAGTGAAAAGCAAATCTTATCCCAAAGTCCACTGCGACAAAAAAAGTGTATGTAGGTATTTTTCTTACATCAATGCCTACTTTGTGATGGCTGGTGCATGAGCTTGACCAGAAACTACGCTCCGAAGAGTAGAGGAGCCGCTTAATGCTTTGAGCGTTTGTCTATATCTTCGTTTTGATTACGCAAGCACTTAAGGCTACGCAATTGCATGCCTGCTAAAAGACACGGCGTTTGCACCATAACATTAGCCCTTGGGCAATACATTTCCTATCCCAATAACTTGTCAACTTTTGTCTTCAGGAAGGAGTCGGTGCCCGGCATTATTTTCTTTGTAAATGCAGAGTAGATCCATTAATTCAAAGCACAATAGAAATGGGCCATCGAATGCATCATTTAACTAGTTGTCATAATTTCCTAGTGCTAGTCAACTCTGAAGCATGACACACCTCTGAAGCCTCTGGTCTCGCCGAGTGGAGTTGCTTTCGTGTTGTCAAACTCACTGATGACCTCGGCGATGGTCAAATAGTGATACACCAATTGATCGTGGCAATTAGTTGAAATTCTTATTTACGAATTCGTTTTTTTTAAAAATTTGTTATAAACCCTAATCACATCTGCTTTTTTCGATGTGGAACGGCCTCTCTTGTTGATTCTGTACCTGTCTCAAGTGTTTATTTAATTCAGTCTTTCAGTATCCTGCCGCAGTTTTGCTTCGCTTATCTCCTTTTACAATATTAGTCAACGTCGAATGAACCCATGGAGATGGTTGATTACGAAATAAGAAAACCATTGCTTTTGAGCCCAGTCCTGTCCCTTATCAGCAACCAGTCCCATTATTTACCAAAAACCAGAGTCTGATGCACTTTTTCCCCAAGTGTTGCAATCTTCAAAGCTCGGATGTAAACACCGTCCCATTGCATTGAAGTCGTTTTTTCGTCGTTTGGGGCACTTCTCTCTTTTTATCGCAAACATTTCGTATATGTTTAGAATTGACAAAATGATTTGAATTATTTCCGCATTACTTGCCCCTACGACTTGGCTACAGATAAATTAAGTGATTTACCTACACGAATGGGAATATGTGATTTGTTTTTGTTTCTCATCATTTGAAAAGAAACCAAATTACTGCCATCACCAGTAGCATCTCCACAAATCAGCTGTCTAGATCTGTAAACTGTGAGGATGTATTTTGAACAACACATTATTAATCCCAAAAAAGCAACCTTGAACCAGCTAATCGCCCTTATCTTAAAAAATAAAGTCGTAAAGAAAAGGCATTTAGTTTCTCAATGTGTACATGAGTGCTATTTTGTGCTGAAGAATGAGGATTGTGAAAGAAATTGCCATAAAAATATCATATACCTCAAAGGAAATAAAAACTAGACCCAATTGGTTATGACGTTAGTGGCCATGCTGGTGAGCTCCCAGTCGGAGTGGCTGATGGGCTGGGCTGGGCTTCGGTACATATGTCTTTATTACCGACGTGTATGGGTGAGCGAAGGACATATGGTAAGTGCGTGTGTATCTGGTGGATGGATAGTGGAGGCTGTCCAGGGCGATGGGTGGTCTCAGTCCTGCGTAATTCTTACAATGGATTGACCTTTGCCTTATACTGAGCTGTAGCGTGCTAAACGTGACATCAGCCAATCATGAAGGAGTGAGTGAAAGCTCAACTATCTAGAAGGTTTGGAACGTAGCCATGTAAATGAAACCGCCTATAAAATCGTAACACGGACGCTTTCAGAGGTTGTAGAAACCAATCCTTCCATGCACTCGAACCTTGAGTTAAAAAAGTGCAGGATTAACCATTTATTGAATTCTTAAACAGAAAGGGGCTGGGAGTGTTGGCATGGTCTGGAGGCCAGCCCACTCGGCCTATCAAGCCTCTGTAACTGAAACCGACAATCGAACGAACTATGTAATACATTTATTGCTTGAATAAAATGCTTACGCGGCGTCATTATTCAATCATGGGTAAGTGACTTTCATAGAAAACCACTAGATGCTCATCAATAAGAACACTTAAAATATTTTGGTCAAATTTGAAATGGTTTCGAAAATTTCTTAGAACACATTTCCCTTTGTGGGTTGGAGTTTGCCATACTGCAGCCTAATGTGGATCACTTTCCCTCTTTTGTGACTTACATTAGCCCCAACCAACTTTGTTCCCTTTTTGGAGCCTTAAGTAGGGCTGTAAACACTACTACATTAATCATAGCGATACGCTCTAGTAGCAAATTGGTGGAATGTAACGAAATAAGTAAAAAGTTGTTCAGCCATCCCTGAAGGTTTTTTTCACGGCACCGATCACAGTTACTTATGCCAACAGGACAAAACGTCATCAGGAAACCACTTCAATGTGCGACTCAAACAGTTCGGTGTGTAAAAATGACATACCCTACGTTTTTTTCTCGAAAGAACAATGATCTGTCATTCCGTTTATGTTGGGTGTGATAAATAATAAATAGTTTCAATCTCCTTCTAATAATAAAACTTTGATAGGCATGATAGTTTATTTATTTTCTTCCCGGAACCCCAGGATTTTTTAAGTGCTTTTCTGTTTGGCTAAGCAGTTGTTTGAGAAATGTGGAGATACAAATACCCGTAAAGAGAAATTGGACTTTGCTTTACATGACAACACATTTTTGGGTGTTTTTGGAAAAGCTACTCAGTGCTCTACTTAAGTGGGTTCTGAGTACACACACCTTTCACTCTCTTTTACTTCCCAATCATTGCTTTAGTCTGTCAGGATATCGTTGTAGGGAGAGCAGACGAAGTGTCACAAGTCAAGCTTAAAAATAGATCCCATCCTCATGTCTGCGTTTCCTACACCTCTAAATGGCCGCTCAAATGCTGGACCGGCGGCAACTTTGTCTGGCTCCACCCCTGCCGCGACAAATCGGCCCGCATTACCTGGCCACTTCCTTCAATGGCTCTCTAACCCTGTGGGTCCAATGGCACAAAGATGGGACATGGGATACGCAAAGCCCTAGCTACAAGTGGACTGCAGCGTAGGGGACTGCACTAACTAAATATAGTGATACCAACTGTGCTATGCAAATCAGGTCACGATATTCCTCATAAAAGAAACAAAAGAGAGCAGAAGATTTATGCACTGGATTGGAGTAGTAGGTAGCTCTTACGAGCGAAATAATAAACCATTTTTAATCCCACTGTTAACGCCCCCAACCCTAGCCCTAACACAGCGCCTTGATTGCTGAAATACTGATAAAGGTAGTTCAATATTTGATGACCCCGCGTTGGGGTTGTTGAGACGTCTCAATTGTCCATTTTGCCTTGCAAATAAGACTTCATGCGCCCCGTGATACTAAAAAGTGTGGTATTTCCAACTATGTAGCCCGTTTTGAAGCGAGGGGAAATGGCCTTCATGCTTCAAACAAACTTTATTGGGGCTTCTAAAAAAGAAACTGTCTTCACACAATAGAAGGCACTCCTCAGTCATTTTTCATCAAGAGAACAATGCTAACCAATGAGAGAGGATGTTTAAGCATTTTCCCTTTTTCTTCCAACGCACTTAAAGGGTAGCATGGTTATTTAGTAATTTTTTTGGATTAGACGTATGCAGGGCAGGTTGGACACGAAATAACTTATCTGAGACTAAGACAGCAAAATCATTGGCCCAGATGATTGAATTTTGCTATCAGAGAGCCTGGATGGTGAGTGGCTTTGTAAGAACGACTACGCGCAATTTTAATTTGCTAGATATTAAAATAGGATTTCAAAGGAGGGCAGGAACACACATTTGAAGCCGAGATAAAAGCATTCACTTTTGATTAGTCATTTGGTTGTCACAGCTTTGAGGCTACTGCTTTCCGGAAGGCATCAACTGCCTCCCTAAGTTAGCATCTACAGGCCTTACACCTTCAGTGCCATGTGAAAGGTGGCACTGAATCTACTCCTTCGAATTACTCAGCTTTCAAGAAATGTGTCTACTGATAGGTCACTTTGGTTGACAAAGTAATACCTTGGTTATTAAATTCATCATTTTGGTCTTAAGGACAATTAGGACACTGCTTCCATAGTCCCTCTGTGTAGTGTGGACTACCGGCCCTTCTGTATGTAAACAGTGTATATTCCGCTTCTTAGATCTCCAGGAATGAGTCGGGGGACTACATTGGTGCTGTCAGAAAGTAAAACTGATCCTAAAGAACAAATGTTCCTATTTCTAGCAAATGTTAAAATTAGCATTTGTTGCGGTTGGAAAAATCAGTGGTAAATCCCAGTGAAAGCGTTAAAATGACCTCTCCCTTCCCTAAGAGTTCTATTAACACCTTAAGCGACACTAGTCGTGAGCCATCTGAAATGGGTCGTTGCAGAGCTGTCTGCGATACTTCATTGCGACGTCTATTAGGTGGAAGCGCGATTTTACCCCCAACTTCCTGCTAGCTGTAACAAAACTAGATAGGCATGCAGCTATGCAGCAATGAATTGAGAACGCAAAACCTCGTCCCCAAGGAACTATGACAACCTCTGTCCCTTAGTTTATAACTCTGCTTTTGAGTTATTGTTTCTACGACTAGAGATGAGAATGCTTGATGGTCTTTACATTCCTCCTTCCTTGAGAACAGTCTCCAAACGGGATTAACCTCCAGATCCAGTAATATTAGTGAGAAAAATTAATGAGATTGCGGTCAAGCATCTCCTCAATCGTACTTAAGTTCGATGACTGTAACGGTTGATTCGTGAGTGTTTTCCTTACATCGACGAAACAGATTGACCAAGGAGAGGGGTGGGGGCGAAGCTCTAGAACTTAAGGCCATGCCTACGTCTTCGTTCTGATTTCAAAGCTACTTAAGGCCCCGTTATCGTACTTTCGCTGGGCAGTAGGTTCTCCGGTATAGTCATTATCACCCATTTCTTCTGTACATCGACAGGACATGCTCTACCCCAGTATCATGTCTTTCTTCGCCTCCGAGGCAGTCTTAAAGGGCTGTGGGCATTAATCGCAATTTGTTTGCCTTGATTATGTGGAATCTGTTTGGAATCGTACCCCTGTGGAGGCACTTGGATTGACCTTGCTTATACTTATACGATCTGTAGAAATTTCTAATGCTTTACTACATGCCTGTGGGATTTAGTAAACCATTGAAAACCGTGCATTGGGAAGTACAGATAGTTTTACTAACCTTGAAGTCATTAAGGTTTTTGGCCATAAAATCGCCACTCCACCGATTCCTGGGATCAAAGGATTGCTCCTTCCAAATCTAAATGACTCTTGTCATGAAAACTTCAAGAGCACTTTAATAATACTTGCGTTTGCACGGAGCACCTTGCATCCTGTATTTTTATAACTTAATTCCACTTCGTTTTGATTTTAAGAAATTCAACTGAGTCGTGTGACCTCCGGGTTATGTCAGCAGCCTCTCAGCCCTTCTGTGCCTCGGGGCTGCATTTTCTGCCATGCAGGTGGCACATTTAAAAAGACCAAAAAATCAAAAGGAAAATACGTAACGTAACTTTACAAAACCACTTTTACTTTCTTAACGATGCTGACGTAGGGCAGTTTTGTTCCAAAAGTGATAAGAGTGCTAATCATTGTATTTTCGTGCTAGCATAGCACCAGACAGCCCCCACCCGCCCCGAATACAAAAGATAATAGCGATGGGGTACCTTGCTTTTATGCGGGCGTTCTTTTGTTCCGGCTCTTCATGCTCCTCGAAGTGATTTCGTTTGTGTGAATAGTGGAGAAATTAAAGAGACAGATATGCTTGCAAATTACAGTGTACATGTGGTGGTTGCCAAGATGCTCGATTTCCTTCACTACTCCTGCCCTTCCCTATCGTTACCATTGGATGCTTAAAAGTGTTGAAATACAATTTTTTTTACAAAACCTGACATTGTGAGACCTTGGTTCTGGCTTTGGACCTTCAAAACCATTGCGCTAAGATTGCTCTAGTAGACGCATTTGTCCGGTACGAATTTACACTCAAACCTTACATCGTTGGGACTTTTTCCAGGGAGACTAAATCTTTCCTTTTTTACTCCACTTCCATAAATGGTGATGCAAATTTAACTCCTCGATTTTATTCAATTTGCAATAGTTTTGGACATTTGTGTCCAAATAATTGAAACATCAGGATCTACAATTTGCCCCCCTTCCCCTAGCCGGTGGACTCACCTTTGTGGATGCTGGTATAGAAGGAGGTACTTTTCTGGGGTCAGTAAATTGAAAAGATGTGGTGTCTAGCTGGCCAAATGGCAACGGCTGGACGAAATTTATTATTATCACATCCAAAACGAAGAATGCTCAGTGAGATATGCTTTTGAGTCGTACGCGAACTTGTCCTTCAGAACTGGACAGTGCCATAACACAGTGGGCGCTTGCTTTGTCCATCACATCATTTTAGGGGTTACTATGAAATGTACAAGACTGTAGGTAATTTAAACCAAAGTTCTGCCAAGCATTCTTATTGAAGTGTACGTATCGCATATCTTTGAATTTCACAAGTGAAATTTCGTTCATTTAGTTATTCTAATTAACGCACTGTCACCAGCCAATTTCCCGTGGGTCCTGCTGAAGTGTATGAGGAAATCCTTTCCAAAGGATCCGATTTTGGAGTTCACTAAGTTGCCTAGACTGATATTTCGTATCAAGTATTACGAGTCCAGTAGCTACAGCCATTACAACTTGCAAATTTTGTCCCGTTTTAATTTAAATTTTAGGTGCTGAGCCCTCGTTCCGCATCATGGCATTGGTAGGACAATGCATTATTCATTGTGGCAATATAATAACTACCATGGAGTTTATCCCACTTCTCACACAAGTGAACGGATTTATTTATGAAAATAGACATGAGTGATGAGGTAGACGTGGTAACGCATTTTCATTATTACTCTCTGGCTTAAAAACCAAAAAGTTCTACCATTCGAGGCGAGGCTATATTATACTTTGAGCTCCCGCTAAAGCCAACTTTCGGGTAGTGAAAGTCGTAGCCCTCACTATTTACATAGCTGCCGATTCCTTCTCATTAGTTATTACTACACCAAATATGCGGCTGAGCCTTTTCACGGCCAAGTACGTTCACTGTGGCGTGTCGCCTGACTTTTAATCTTGGAATGAAAGTGAATAATTCGGACTTTTGGCTGAGTTTTCCATACATCGCATCTCGACCCATCTGTTTTAAATTCAAGCATATACTTTTAGTTATCCCGGGCTAATTTGCTATTTTGCCCACAATTGATACTGTAAAGCAAAACTCTAAAGTGTCCTCTTAACCACTGGCCCTTTACCGACTGTTTATGGCAGTAGTCTACTAATAATGAAGTGGACATTTCCTTCACTCCATCAAAAACTTTTTCCTTGCTACTCTCACCCCAAGGCATCCGTAGTACTTCGGTTTTGTAAATGGACCGCTAATACCTTCGTCGGATTGGCTGGTCTCCGCGTCATCCCAGTATTCTCCATCCTACTGCATGTTCTGCCCGCCTCGGTGTGCAGCATTACCTTTTTACAACTTTAACTGATCTTGAAGTCCATCTACTCGAAAGTCATTAGGAACCCTTTTGGACTGGTTTTAATGGCATGGTTAATTCATTGAGAAGGGACATTGGCCTTTACTTGCCAACATTTCACAAGCATCTACGGCATCATGAAAAGGTGCAAATGCATTAAATACCTTGCTAAAAAGGGTACACCACCTCTTATTATTCACTTAACATCAGCACTTCACATTGCTAGCTTGCCGATGGCTTTACCAGTAGGTAAATCTCAAGATGGACAGATTTATAGCAGGCCAATAGATCGTGCCATTATTTGAACACTTTTGAGCAATTTGCATTTACATTTGCACTTAATCGCATAAAATTGGATATTTTGCGTCAAAATGTTGTCTTCTCCCCCGTCACTTAGCAAAAAAAAAAATTTTTTTGGAGCGGTGAAAACAGTAAACGTCATTTGCGATAGGTTGAGGAGGTCTCATATGCGTGTAAATGTCTTTAGTGAAGGTCGTGATCGTGGCACGGGTTAAGGTTCACTTGAAGTTAGTTGACTGTCTATGAAACAATTCATTCCTTCTGTGTTATTGCTGTCACCGTTATGCAAGCTTCATTTCAAAGGGACTTGATCACCTGTGTATACTGCTCGGTCTAAAGGCCTAACATTAATTTCTTGGGCGATTGGAGCCTTTTCTAATTTCAGGAAGGGAAACAACTGAAGGTAGAGGACGATAAAAGATTATTAACCTAAGAAAGGTGCTTTTGAATACAGCGGTCTTACAGTAAGCGGCTCCTTCAATGTTAATATTATTAGGCTTTGGGATGTTCAAGCGATTACCTTTACCTTTTTACTTACTGTAATATAAATACAATGCGTTGATTATTTGCTGTCTCTCGATTTTGATAAGGGACAGATGGACTGACCTGGCCTTTCGGCCATGCTGTTAGCTCTATAAGCATACCTTCTCTGTCCTAATTGTATTCCGTGGGGAAAATCGGACCCGACCCTCAAGGTTAGCTACTCGGATCGCTATTCCCTTAAAGTGACGGAAGCAGAGCACATGCCTTGGGCACCACCAAAGTTCCGTGGTCTTCAGAAATGCCATTCACAGCTAAAACAGCACTAACTATTGTCGTGAATTGGTTGGAATAGCCAGTTGCGAAACTGTTTACTCTACCCGTAAGGAAATGTCAGTTTAGCTAGCGCGCGGTGCCTCCTCCACCTTTCCACTAGCTGAATTGAAACTCCTATAGATATGGCTGGGCCGCACTGAAGTGGGAAGTAATTTGTAACGGAAAATAAACACAAGTTCTCTCCCCATAAAACTATGCTAAACTCAGTCTCTCACTATTAAACTTGGCTGCTTGGCCAGTGTTTCTACGACTTTGTAATGGGCACGCGCGATGGCCAGTACATTACCTCTCCCCCCAAAACAATTCCAAAACAGAGCAAAATTCTAAATCCATTTGAACTCTCAAGGGGAATCCGTAATGTTGCAGTCAAGCGACTTCTCATTTGTGCCCAAATTCGATGACTGGGGCGTCATTCTTACAGCGTCTACATTTTGTGATGGCAGACGCTGAAAGTCGACCAAGGAGAGCGCTGTAGACGATGTTTTAGAGAGGAGTTAATTTTTGGTTTCAGCAATAGTCTGTAATACTTTGGTTGTTTGATTGCCGATCTAAATTATGGACCTAGGTGGCTATATTGCTCTAGCCGGTTGGGCTTGCTGAACGCATATTCTGCCCTAGTGTTATGCCTTCTTTTGCCTTCAAGGAAGTCTCGGGATGCCACAGGATCAACTTATAGGCTTAGCAATTGTGTCCCTGCCAGATGGACCAGTCTACCAGTCCTTCTGTGTGTCGATGAAACAAATTTTGCCCCAACATTCTGCCTTGTTTCTTCATCTAAGAAGTCTCGGAAAGCCACATATATCAATGCCATGTTCAATTATTGAGAAACAAACAAGTTATAAGGGAAGTATAGTCCATTTTTATGTCTCAATTAGGGCTCATGAGGCTTCATAGTTATTAGTTTATGCTTTCTCATCTACGTTTGACACTTTTGATAGCTGTTCTAGACAGAGTAATCCCACTGGTTGTCAGAATTTACTCACTACTAACTGCATTTGGAGTTGTACCTTTTCATATGAGTTTTTCACATTTATTTATAAATCTTTAATGTTTAAGACTCCCTATAAGTAACATAGAACTCAGAGAAGTTGCCAACGATTGCATCAAACAGAATGCATAGGAGAATGGCTCTTGAAAATAGTTCCAAATAGTATTTTACCCACTTTCCCCTTTTCGATATTCTCCCACTTTCCCTTTGATTTCAAAGCTCCAACATAAACAGTTAGGATAGGAGCTTTATTATCATTTTCATGCTTATTTAACGTATTTTGCTGTATTATTAGCAGTTTCATTAAAAGGGGAAACCTTTGCCTCATAGCATAGAACAGGAGGGTGGGGGTTTGCTCCAGCCCTTCATGTACTTCCCAACACTCTCCAAACTTTTGATTGCCATCACCTAATGTAAAGCATTCTGTGCATCAAGCGTTATGATACCGCAGCAACTCCAGGCAAGCCGAGCAGCAAACTGCTACGCACTTTAAAGCAGCACATTTTGACAGAACTGACAAGTCCATGGGGAAGTTGAGGAAGTAGTGTCGAATATGAGACTTTTTTCGGGAAAATTTATAATCTAAAAGTACAGACTTAAAGATAGAGACACTTAAAAAGGCACATTTGCTATGCTAAAAGAAATGCCTCCCCATTCACGTGCCGTGGGATTAAGTTTGTCCCTATGTGCAGGCTTTAAATACTTGTGAGCATTTATTACTGCCAACGCATCATACGCTCCGATTTTCGTGCTCCAAAGCAACTTTTTTTCCTACTTACACCCTCGAATGCATTTCAGGGAAATTGAGCGCATTTTGTTACCGTAAATACTTTTCGTTGTAAGGATTTTCTCAAAATGAGCAACGTCTACTGCTGGCTCTTCATTGGGTTTGCGTTTCAGGATTGCTAACGCTCTTGATAAGCTCAATGTATATCCTGGTGAAAAATTTTTTTTCTTCTTCCTTGATCCGCCCTCAGAAGTTCTACTTTTTGCAAAAGAGCACAGTTATGGGGATCACTAATGCGTTTCCTGCAATTTTGGCTTTGGGTGGCCGATCTTGCCTCTCGTGTAAGCCAGAGCCTCCTCGCCTGACAAGGTTCTTTCTGCACATCATAGACCAAACCCAGAATTATCCAGGATCAGAAGCACGCATCTTTTTTACTGCTTCTGGCTCTTTTCGTCGCTGTGACTACAAGGAGAGTAGGAGTAAATATTGGCTACTTCAGAAGTGGTCACCTATAAGACATACTGAGGAATCAAATGTAATGGCAGCGTTACCTCTTGCTCGTGTTTCTAAGATTTCCAAAGGGCATTATTTGTCCATCTGTTCAACCAAGCAGCATATGTGGTATGGTGGTTACTTTTTTTATTCTTGGCTTCCGTAAAGAGGCCATTTAAGTGCTCCGTCATTGGGCTTTTTGGTGAATGGACTGACTTCCGGACCATGCCAGTAGCCTTACGTCCTACTGTTGGCCGACAATACATCCTCTGCCCAAGTATTGTGCCTTCCTTCATCACACATAGTCTTGGAGCGCTGCAGTTGTAATGGCAAAAAAGCGACTGCTATCTCAAAAGATCTGTCCTAATTTTGACCTCCGAGGGAAGAGTTGAGAATGAAGCCTACCTTCGACAACTATCCCACTCCTGTATCCCCCAGGAGTTCCGTCATTAACTCAAGTGGCACTAACCATGAACCATCTTCGGAAGCTCGTTGCTCAGCTGTCCACGATACACGAATGATGTTATTTCTGTGAAAACACAATGCCTCTCCCGCCTCTTTACCAGCTGGATGGAAACTTAGAAATGGATGAGCAATAACGAAATGAGAACCAAGTGGCAAGGCGAAGTAACCTCGAAACCGTGGGTCCAAAGAACTCTGCTAGACCTCGCCTTTTGTTGTGGAACTGTGCTTTTAAACCAGTATTTCTGCGACTAGAGATGGACATGCTCGATGACCGGCACATTCCCTCAACCTCCCTAAATATAGGTTCCAAATAGAATGAAACTCTGGATCCGGTAAAATTCCCAAGAAGAATTCGAGATACTACAGTCAAGTGAATTCTTATTTGCAAGCAAATTTGGTGACTGGATGGGGCGGCTAACGTGAGAGACTGACAAAGGGGAGCGTCGAAGACAACACTCAGAGATGGAGAGGACTGCGTAATTCGTTGCTTGCTCGTTTAACTCTCAGTTTTAGTAGCTGACCTCCCAGGTGCTCAATCATTTCACGTCCACCGGGTTGATTGGCCCCCGGACCATATCAATGGCCCCAAGTCCTGCTGTATGTCGAACATACTCCGCCTTTGGGGTAGACGCACGGCGCTACAGTATACAAGTGACTCAAGCTTCAATCGTTCCTGTGCTTTTCACTTCATTCAAATTCTAACTCATGCAGCACCACCACTTCCCGTTTTCTTTACCAAATAATGCATTATGTAGTCCCTAGTTAAAAATAACTACTGATAATCTACATCAAATGACTAGACCCCCTTTCACCAATAACGTTTTTTCGGGACCCATACAATCGTCCCTCCCACTAGCCGGAGATTGTTAAAAACACCTGCGTAGCCTTTTAGAAGTGGAAAACCAGCAACATCCTGGCAAGTCAAAAAATGCAGTTTTAGAAAAATCACCTCAAACAAGGAATTTAACACCTTTGTTATGGGTGGACCCTGATGAGTGAACAAAAGCAAATGACAATGTCAGCCTTGTGTCCACACCTCCGTCACAGATTCCTGTTGTAACCCTCCACAACAGCAGTATTCCGGGATTTAGGCTAAGACACATCTAGAGATAGTTGCGGTTCATTTACAGAGGCGCAGGTAGTAATGTTCTTTGGAAGTTCCGAGAAAATAAAAAATTCGGATTCGAAGTCCATATCTACTCTTGCTTGACGCATAAACCTCAAAAGTTCAAAAAGAGGTAGAATGGTAAGTTCAAATAAAATTTCTACCTGCATTTTCATAAGAGGCAAGCAAGACCTTTTTGTTTGACCAAAAAACCCTGCTCGTGGTTTGCTCCTTGCTTTAGTTTTAGAAGCAAATAAAAACAGCGCGCCGTGTAAAGCCCACTTTTCGAGTAGGCATCATTTTCATGGCAAGCCATTGAGGATTACGATGATTATAAATTTATATGCTTCATTTTAAAGCAGTGTCGAAATCCTTGTATAATTTTACAGCCAGAAACACTCAAATCCAAAAGCGACGAAATTCTAGAACTTGGTCACAAACTTTATCAGCTTTAGTCTAGGAAACCAAAAAACCTCGTGAAGTTAAGTCGAGTCGCCCTCTCGAAACCTAATCAGGTGCGGTTAAATGGCTGCCCTTCCTGTCCATAGATTTCCCATACATAAATCTACTAAAATGCCTAAATTTCCGCTTTTTCTGCTTTTCGTTGGATAACATCCGAAAAATTAAAATGAAGAGAGCCTTCAAATCAACACAGCCTCTCTTTGGACACTGCGACATTCCTCACTCAGTGGTAAAGTTTTAACAAACCAGTTCTTCTTGAGTTCTACTACCATTTCCATGGCACCGACACCCATCTGTGGCCATAGCCTGCAATCCTTTCTGTCCGCAACCATTAAATTATTCTACAACGCCTTATCACGCCTTCGAAGGCAAGTCGGGGCTCTGTAATGCAACACTAAGGTGCGACAGATATGAATTTGAGTCTGAACGTTTACACTGCCACTTTGGAGTCGAAAAGTTACCTTCTATGAAACAACAGAGTAGTTGCTCTTTCAAGTCCACCAAAACTATTCTACTTGCAGGACAAAAGTAGGCAACTCGCCCAATCGAAGACGAAAGCATGCGTGCACGTGGATTAAAAATACAATAGTTTATCGAAACTGCCTAAGGGATCTACGAGCAAGGGTGCTATAGAGGAGGTAGCTAGAGGACCTTGTTATAGGTGGTGATTGTGGCAGCGATGTCACGGAAGGCCTGAGATCTAGTCCATGTCTGTAGACGCTCTGCCTCGCCAGCGATGAAATGCCGCACCTTTGAGCAGCGGTCGTTGGTACAGCCTGGACAACGCAGAAAGAACTGTCGCGAAGCCACCTCCCCACTACGCAGGTGTCTTGTAACCAAATTCGCCATCCCCTAAATCAAGCGAAATGCATCAAGTCTATCTCATCCAAACATCGAAGTAGCCATAAACTAGAGCGAATTGTTCATTTGACCTCGTGGATATAAAAATGTGATACTGCCACTTTGCAAGACTTAATATATCTACCAGTGGTACGCATGCCAATAAATCCACCCATTTTCTAGTAAACGCCTGTTATGGGTGTGTAAGGCTTGCGTCTACGTGTTATGTCTCACGAATGGCACGCATCTGGCGGAACTGCCATGACTCAAGGATTTTGGTTAACATCGGCGATTGCACAGGTTCCAAATTCACAAAGTGTTATACCAGCTCTGCTTCGTGACTGCACATCTTCAAATGCAACGAAGTCTCGATAAGTCACCATTTCCGCCAACTGTCAGAATAGTGTAGCACGAACTTCTGTGAAATCGCATTTGCTATAATGTACTTCGTTTTGCAACCAGACGACAAGAAAACCAGCCTTCAAGCAGTTTGATTCAACTATTCCCAGCAATTTCAATTACAATGGAGCCTTTAGAACCTTCATTAGGGGCATTGAATACTTTTATCGGATCATGACTTTCTAGCTGGTATCCGATTCATGATCGCCCTTTCGAGTCGAAAATTACACTATTGTTTTAAGGTTATGTGTTGCAGGCTAAGCATATTTCATTTAGGCCTTACTTTTAAGCAAGTAAGCTCTGCTAACGCAATCATACAAGCATGTAACTCAAACTAATCATCACCAGCATTTTTTTGTCCATTAAAGCACCTCTAGTTTCTGGCTTAACAGTTTCCTGACTAAAATATTTACAGTGCAATCATCGCCTCAAATTAGAAGATTCGCTATTAAGTGGTGTATGATAAAAAACCTAAATCCAACTGCTCAATGACACAAGAAAAATGTACAAAAAAAGGCACACCTGAATAAAGAGAGGATGATCATTTGGGGCAGAGGCACGTCGGACGCTGACCATCCCAAGCTCCCTAGCCAAGTCGGAGCAGTACTCAAGGTCCAACTCGTAGAGGGTTTCAATGTGTTCAGAGGTAAAGCCGATGGGCACAATGACAGCATGTTTTCGACCGAGGCGCGCAAGCCCCCGCAGGGCGCTTGCTATGTCCTGCCCCATCCAGCGCCTCATGTTCAAATTCGACTGCCACACCAATCGGTAGGGCAGCGCGAAATTCAGTTTCTCCATCACCGCGTGAACTGTTGCCGATACCTCCTGGAGAGTCACACATGAGCTCAACACGAATTAACACACATCACCATCCGAATGGGCGGCAACAAGAACTCGCCTGGATGTAAGGATCACCACGATTCACAATCTTCATTGGGATAGAGTGAGCGCTGAAGAGAATAATGGTATTTTCTTTGTCAAGAGTTGGTGGCAGGTGAGAGACCTCATGACGGATGTTCTCAGCCAGGACCTCTGCGAATTCAGGCATGGCAGTGGGCCATCGATCAAGAAATGACCAAATGGTGCCCGGGCGTTTGGAAATTCCACCGGCCTGGGACTTGGGTGGTGGTATGGAGTCGATGCCTGCTAGACCGCCTCTGACATGTTTGTTGTAGTGTGCAGCGATGGCGTTAAAGCTACTGCCAGAGGTGGTGCAGCTGTACTGTGGAAACTGACTAAACGCCACAACACGCTCCACGCCATCACTGAAACCCAATGCAAGAACATAACTTTACTCATAATCAACTCGGGAAATATTTTAGTACGAATTCCACGTACTTACGCCTCAATTTCATTGATTGCCTCTTCCGTAAGTGGATGAACGTACCGCATACCAATATAGTATTTGTGGGGGCCTGTTTCTGGGCTAATTGTGTCTAATACTCGAACAAGTCCTTTGCCCTGACGGGTAGCCCATTGAATAAGTGGAGAACCACCACCGATTTCGTTGTATTTTTCTTGCATTATGGGAGTGCGACGACGAGCAATCCACGAGGCAAAAGTTCTATTCGTTAAAGTCGAAATGACCCAAACCTCTGAAAAGGCATCCGAAATAATTCACGATCGCTAAAGAGCCGCAAGAGGAAATGAAACACGTCTTTAGTTGTCTCTGGGCCACCAATATTTAACATTAATATCCCTGTTTTGGGTCTACTACATAAAAACACCTCACAAACACTGATTACTTGTTTGCATCTGTGTGCGATAATCTATATACATTGTTTTTTGAGAGGCTAAAATAACTCTCCAACCGCTTCATCGTGCTGAAGAAATGGCCGTTGAGGTTAGAACACCCTCGGGCCAGAATAGACAAACTGTGTAAACCAATACACTTCCGACA
This sequence comes from Taenia solium, assembly GCA_001870725.1. Classification (NCBI taxonomy): domain Eukaryota; kingdom Metazoa; phylum Platyhelminthes; class Cestoda; order Cyclophyllidea; family Taeniidae; genus Taenia; species Taenia solium. The sequence goes on along the minus strand of MIEF01004043.1, from coordinate 158,047 downwards.
TTTACCATGCCTCGTTGGGATCAATTGGACAAAGTCTTTGTGAAACCATTTTCACATGAAATTAGCACAAAGCTGCTCACACCAGTGTGCCTTGTTTTATGTTTAAATTTCTTTTATAGCCAAGCTTAACACGTTTAAACCACTCGTATATATTTTAAGGTTTTCTTGCCCAAGCAACTACATTAACGAGGTTATTTTAAATATTTGTTATATTTTTAAGCAAAAATGCTGTGAACCTCTGCTTGAGGGGGAAGATCAACAGGTACGCTTAATCACGCAATCTTGTGGGTCTGGGTAGATTGTACGTCCTTCCTGCAGCGCGACTGCCGGATGAAGCTAGCAGTGATCCAACCCTTCATACGTTAGTAACGTTCGTCATGGTACATAAAATTGTAACAACTTAGGAAAGGCCATTTTTGTTGATTTGATCTTGTAAAAGCACTAGCATTTCTTCAACGAATTCCCTTGCATCAGTGGCAAATGTTGCCCTCACTACCCAATTTCTAAGTTATTCTATCAAATGGGTAATGTGAAGCGTAACGATCATTCTACAAATGAATTATTCTATATAGGCTCCTTTAATTTCATACCTTGAAAAGTGGACTGTTGAATAGAATAACTCCTTCTTGAAGTTAAAAATTAATCAACTAAAATTCATTGCTTAAATATTGACCCTCCTTTTCTCTTAATGTAACACAATATACGGGAATTCACGACTCGCATATCAAGAATTTGATGATCTTGTTATCCGGTTTAGTAAGCATTCAGTGTCTATTCTAAGTAAAGTTGGACCAAGCTTTGGGGTGAAAAAAGGAACCAGAACTGCTCGAAGACTACTGATCGTCTTTTGCAGCCGCTCCTCTCACTTGACAGTGTACCTCCTATTTATCACACCACAAAATCACAGGTGATAGTCTCCAACTCCTCATGATCGTCGCTGTATCCAATGTGAATAATTTTGCATGACCGAAATGAAAACCCAACAACAGTCCAATTTTGGAAACATCTACCTTGTTGACGGTCGTGGGATTGATTTACGGATTCGTATGCCATTTCCTAAAAATAACGTGCATAGCCGGAGACACTGACTCTATGCCCGCATTCAGTATCCAGTTTTCAGGTTGATGACATCTTCTGTATCATTGTCCGAGCAGTCTTAAGTAACTCATTTCTCGCCCATACTATGCAACCTTTGACAAACCACTCCCATATTTCATCTCCTGTGATGTCTAATGTGTTGGTTAACACTGAGTTAAAGGAACTTAATCACGAGAATTCGCATTGCCCAACGCGTTCATATTTACTTAGCGCTCATACAAATCCACCTGCGCACTGGCGAAGTCAAGCACAACCAATCTCATTGAGACATTCATTTGGTGGATGGGGTGGAACTTGTGTAAGCAGAGTTGGAAAGGACATGAATTGAGGGATAGAGAGCAAACAAAACCAGATAACAAAAAATAGGAATATAAACCAACTGCATAAAATCAAGAATCTGATACAACGTGTCCAAGCGCCTGTCCCACCCGCACCCTCTCTGCCCGCTTCACGAAAAACTGGAAGCCTGCGGGTGCCTCGAAGATGAGCACAATGGTGGAACCAAAGTTGAACTCGCCAAAAAGTTCACCTTTGATGGTCTTGATGGGCTGAAGAAAGTGAAGGTCCTCATATCCATCCATCTTTATGATAACAGGCATCGTGCCACACTCGCTAGCAGAAGCAGGATCTGAGGTGGGGCCACTGGCATTGCTGGTCACCTTGACTCCACGGCGTGAGGTGAAGAGATGGCGCAAGTAACTAGGTTGCCGGTTGGTAACGAGATCCGGATCGGCGAACACATGGATGCTGCCGACGTTCGTGGCTCCCACAGCCACGAAAGCAAAGAACCCGTGCCTCCAGTTACCCATATAGACGGCACGCTCGTTGATGCAGAAAACCCCATTCAACCAACTCGTCACGAGAGAACAAACGGAGAACAGGCGACCTATTTTGAAGAGGTAAATTTATCACATGCGATGAACTAATCTTCATGGAGTCGCTTGCAAACAGCGCCTGAGTTTCTTTTTTAGAATTATTTAATTGGTCTTTGAAGTTTGAAGCCTAAAAGTGCTGCAGAGGTGGGAAAAGTAGCGTTTGCTCCAGTTTCGCTATTATTGCGAGCTCATGGCATGCAGCCGTTGCTTCTATTTTTTTTTAGATTTCCCATTAACTGTTTCTAAAGAGTGGAGCACAAGTTTGGCCTGCGTTCATTTCATTGCCAACTGAACAAATGACTCTGAATGTGAGTTTGTGTTTGTACAACAAGTTGAGTGATGATGGGAGCCCGTCTTTCAGTCGTGCTTAGGTGGACTTGAATTATGCAAGAGCTGTCGTGACTATGCGCAACTTCTCGTCGCCATCGGCAATTCTGGCATAGTTGACTCTTAGTTCACAGCTATATTACATTTAGCCTTAAACTCCATCAAGAGAGTGGGGCAACTCACCTCATGCCAAAAAATTCCGCGCGATGCCACTCATTGCTACAACGAGAGGGAAATTCAACTTCTCTGTAGGTGGCCTCTAAAGCCTCAAATTTCCAGTGGTATGTCTTATTCTTATTTAGATAGTTGGAAACAATTTTCAAAATTTTAATAGGGAAAAGAAAACGAGGAAATCACAAAAACTATCCTTTTTTATGCCGTGATTTGTATGTCAATTGTTCTTTTTAAACAAAATAATCTCCGAGTCAGGCAGATTCGTCTAGAAAACCAAAATATAATACTCTCATGGCGCTGGTATATCATCACATTAGCACTAGTAATAAAGGCAACATTATGCCTGCAGTGGAATAAAAGGGCAAAGGACCTCTCCAACCAGGTAAGTCACACTTCATTTGAGTTTCCTCCCATTGCAAGAGGGAATTCGGAGGAGTTAGTTTTTTCACTTCCCCATAAGTTTTGAGAAATTTAGGTGAGGAGGCTGGTGGAAGGCATTATGAATGAAGTGCAGATTTTTTTTGCCATCAAAAGAAATCTCTGCATTAGTGACGACGTCCACATTCAATGTTGCACAGGGGTTCTGCCTTTCCACAATCGAACGCCCTGAGAGGGTCCTTGAGGTGACTTCTCTTTTTAGGCAGATGGGGAGGTAATCCTCTTGCCTGTCAAGCCTCAAAGATTGAAAAAGCTATTTGAGTTTAAAAATAGCCAACAGGAACTGGTAGTGCATCGCTTCAGGGAAGCATTCTTAGAGTAGATCGACGGCACGACGGAAAAGGCAAAAACTGGGTGAAGAACACGATGTGCAATAGCCACAAATGTGTTACAAATATCAGTTGTTTTAGCTTCCAAAACATCGTCGTGGCGTCTCGATTGGAACAAGTCACCGACACTTATCGCGAACCAAGGTCCCACCAAGAGGAAACGAGGAATTTGGTGCTGATCCAATTTTACGTTTTGGATTTTTATCGAAACACAGGCGGGTATTTCGGTGTGAATTTGGAAAAAAATTCAGAATAAATGTACCGGAACAACTAAATTGAATACAATGAAAGGGAATGCAGTGTGTAACAACTTGTCAGCCTATTTTAATTACTTGATTCTGAAGTAGATGCAAAGGAAAAAAGTGGACTGTTCCAGTACTCCCCTCGTTTCGAAGACCCTTTGCCATACCTACTCGCAATGCCGCAATGCTCATTTTAAAACACAAGTTTGCGAATGTGAGATGGATTGTCACTTTATTTCCACTTACATTTGAGCGTCCTGTTCACCACTTCAAAGTTTTGAAGTGCAACAAAATTCACGTGTAAAGACTGTAAAATGTGCTACCGCTCGACTGGGTTTCGGATGCTCACTTAAAACTGAAAACAGTTAGTTTATAAAACACACTTTTATTTTCAGCAGCAGTATATTCCTCCTTTCATAAACTTCATCTTCTTAACGTTTTTTTTAAAACTCCAAATATCTTTAAGAGAAAAAAAACCCAAGGCACTTGGTGATCTTCTTCCACAACCTCGAGCAAAGAGTAGTGGAGAGTGGTTAATGTAAATAAAGAAGCGTACAACTGTGCTACAGTTGGCTTCTCTGGGTTGTTAAGTCGTCCATCAAAACTATGACTCAGTTCGTAAATCATTGACGGTTTATGTAAACGACATTTGGGTTTCGGTAGTATCGATACTTCCGTTTGCAATTTTGTAAAGCCCAGCCCCTTCCAAATGGCTAAACTGTAATAGGTCGCTACATCTAGCTCGTCTTCTCGTATTTCTGTTGTGATAAGATTTTTAAAACACAAAATCCAGCACACACATACCAGGGAAATGCCGTCTCATATCAATGTTCCAGTCGGCAGGGGAATGAAAGCAGTGGTAGTCGCCTGGTGCAAGGTAGATGGCGCAATGGTAAAGGCATTTGGCAGCCTCATCAGGGCCTCCCTTCGGGGTTGATGGTGACTTGGAGGATCCGCCCACCTCTACTTCCGCGTCTTCACGATACAGAGCGTCTAGCCGCGAAGGCAGGGTGGCGACACGTCGTACGCCGAGGTCATGGCGTCGCTCCAGGCGTCCATGGGGACCGAGAAGTGCACGCAGGGTGTAAGCCAGACCCTTGACCTGCTCCAAATGACCTTCCTCAACTTTCCCACATGAAATCACCTTACCATCGGCGGGGCTTACCTACAAAACCGACGCATAAACTGTTGTATTGTCAATTGTCAAAGCAGAATGAAATGGAGATGGGGTTGCTGAGCTCAACTTTTCATGAAACGGCGCAAAAAACAGTGTTTTCGCATTCCAGTTGTCAAGTGCAATCTCCCGTGAACTCGAGTCATATCCTCCTTCCAGAAAGGAACGCATTCTTCAGAAGCTTTTAAATCAGGACTTGTTTTCATAAAACTAAATGATATAATCCTTGTGATCTATTTTATTTCCTACTTGTCAAGTTAACAATAGCACCTAGTCATGTTATCCTGTTTTCATATACTGGAATGACAAATGACTTCAAATAAAGCCAATGACAATACCTATAAGCCTTGCCTTTAAAGGGTAAAAAGGCCTACAGATGTGAGTACATAGATGGAGCCATGTGACGGTCACAAATTTTGTTTGTATTGGGAATTATTTGGAAGATTCTCAGGCTCATAGCGATCACATGAACCCAAGAATGGCCAGCAAACACAAACAAATGGATCTCCTGGTAAGTGTGAGTATTTCAACGTACTCTAGAAAGTATTACAGGAAAAAGTACATTGCTAAACCATATGCCATCAGTTCTTCTCACAACTAGTTCTGTGGTTATATAGTTCTCAAGATTGCTGACCGATTGTGAAACAACATCGATCCCGCGTTGATCAGCATCCCATAACGATACACTAGCAAAAGTGGAAACAATTTACTTAGTTATCGTCACCGTTGAACCTATTTCAGTACGAAAATTGAAGTTTCTGTTTTCAAAGAAATACCTTGCTCGATAACCACCGCCTCACCCACCTCTACCCTTGTGACATCATTCATTCGACTACCGCAATGACAGAAGTGAGGTTTAAAGGCACGTCACAAGAAAAACATCATGTTTACTTGATAAATGGCACACATATAACAGATTTTTGCTAAAGTCACTTCAAAACTGTTGCTATCAACCCATTTTTTTGCGGCCTCGGTGCCACTCGGTATCAGCACCACAGCTCATTAAGCGAATCCATAAACTAAAATCAGATATGCAAAAGTTTTTTCTTCCAAACTATGGCGGTGGTTGAACAAACTGCGCGCATGCTCCAACACAAATGGCAAAGAATACAGTTGAAATCAGTGAGTGGTGTAGTTTTCCCAGTACTTGGATTGATTTGAAATGCAAACAAGAATATCAGGCAGGTAGTCCCATTTAATCAGGCGTCACAAAATTTCTCGGTAAAAAATGCACCCTCTCTAGAAATAGTTTTTCACCGTTAATTTCTTTAAAAGAAAAATTTACAGTCGATCCTGATAGAAATTTGAATTCATTCAGGCATTTTCATTTCAATTCTGCTTAAAAGGTACCCACGGCCTCATGTCGTCATTTAAGGCAGATTTCGAGACTTAATCGTCGCTCGTTTTTCCATAACTAGCCATAATTCCACTTGTGGGAGGGCGCAAGTACCCAAACATGGAGGTGCTCTTTACCTCACCACTCACTGACTTCCATGCTTAAAGCAAGTGTGGATTGCAGTTACCACCCTTCTTTTCGTGTGTGTGTGTGTGCGTGCCTCGGGGTGTGATTCATCCCCACTCCAAGAAATGCCAAAGAGGTGAGCGCACGGAGCGTCGTCACAGCAGCCCACATGATCCCGTTTGTATAGGCTGCAGCTGAAAGCATCGTGACACAGCTTGCAATTTTGAGGTTGTGTGGAAAGAAAAAGAAATAAAATAATACACAAATATATGTGTATAAAGGGTCAACGTGTGCGTGGAGTAGACTCGTTATGAGGACAACCCTTACAGTGTGATGAGAAAAGTACATCCACTAGGGTTAATGCTTTGTGCTATAAGCTTTTAAAATTAAAATGCGATTAATTATATCGTATATTTGTATTGACTCGCCTTTTCTCTATCTTTCCCTTCGATAATTGAAGGTGGACCATTAACGACAACCGGTATCAGAAGAGGCGATTTCTTGGCCTAAATTTTTCCCATCAAGGATAAGGGTAAAGGTGGAGATTTTATTTGGGAAGGTAAGCGTAGGTACGACAAGCGAAACAGCTCTTTCCACACCCATTAGATTGAAACCGCCGTCCATCGATTTCATCAGCGGAGCTCCACGCTTACCGAGGCAGAGTCAGACCTCCTTTACATAAGAACTTACTAACTCACCAGGCTTTAGCGCATTAATTAATGTTGCGCACTAGACAAAGATTAATTAATGCTAGAACATAACCACGGAAACATTCTCACTCCAAGATTAACAAGATTAAATTGTGCTCTTACCATCTTTCTATGCGTTAGATGTGGATAAGTCTATTAACACCCAAAACATCTTACGTAAGAGCTCTCCACATTAATGAAGAGACGTACCCATAAGAGGAGTGAGGGACTTGCTTTCCTTCACACAGCCGTGCTCAATTCCAGAAGTGGACGAACAGAAATGCCAAACTTTAAATCAAGAAAATACCGCTTCATTCACCAAGGAAAAAAAGGATTGTCATTTTCCGTGAGGTGAGTAAAATTGCATTGCAGAAGGACAAAACTAATTCAAATCTTTCATAGCCAATGCCTCCTTCTCTGTTCCGTATGAGACAAAGTGCTTCCGAATAAATCGAGTTCATTTATTGTCATAGATCACGAATTTGATTACAAAAATAAAGTGGAAAACCCAAGCTATAAGAATGGATGAACACATTGTTTCACTCCAGTAACAGTCACATACATCACCTAATGGCACGTAAAAATCACTCCCTCACAATGGAAGTTACTGGAAGGTGTGCTGAATAAACATAAACTGCATGCCGTAGCGGAATGCACAAGTGCCATCTGTAGAGCCTAGAGTTTGGCGGCCGCTGACTGAAAGGGCCAGAATGGCTAAAAGTCACACACCGGGGCAACAAAGCCCACTCCCCACTGACGTCAAGGAAGCTGGACTGATGTACCCGATACGACTGCCTATAAAAAAAACCAAAGAGGGGCTTATTGTATTAGTTGTAGGGGTCTGAACTGTAAAGGGTGTGAAAAGAGAAAAGGAAATGGTAATTGCTAGATCCTGAATGCATAGATCAGCCACTAGGAATGGGGTAAAGTAGAAGTGTATCAAACCGTACACGAAGAGGGAAATGTACCGAAGAGTACGCGTCACAAAATACATTCCGCGAGCCAGAAACTATAGGTAGGAAAGAAATTGAATAATATTGAGACCCGAAATCATTCTAGCATAATCCACTTCTAAAACATGAATCTATTTACTCTAAGCATGGAAAAGTGTACCTCTCCTTGCATCGGAAATTGACGTGCGGTTTACTAGGTACGTCATTCATATCCTTTCGTTTTCAAATTTGGGACGAAGTATTAGAACACATGCGGAGTTGAATGGTGTTAATGACCGGGGTTGCAGAAATAAAAGCAAGGCAAGACGAAAAAGTGTGTGTTTGACATTGGTCCCACAAATCTGCTACCAAGTGACCGAAATCACAGTATCCGCATAAAGTGGCCTTCCAGAAAAATTGATGAATGTGATTGTGGCCATTAAGATGACCAGTGCCACGTTTATGCCCTGGCCAGCCTGCACCCTCGCTATCCAACCATTCGGGACTGATCGTATCATCGCCCAGACTAGTTGACCTCAAATATTGCTCACACACCCCCAACCGTCTGGTCACGGGCTGGTGCGCATGTTTACGCCCCACTTATTTGACCAATGATTTGTTGTCTTTGTGTTCCACCTCTTCTGAGGTTTGTTTCTGTAAGGAGCCGTGTTTCAGCCGTGTCGCTGGCTTACATCAAGAAGGTAGTCCATGCGGTCGGAATTGCAGTTGTTTATGCTAGCCCTGAACGTTGATTTCACCTCGACCGGACATATTCTCCGGGTCGTGTTAATCAAACACCACTGAAACGGTAGATTCGTTTGATGAAAATATTTCATAGTGGGGGGAACCATTCACTCACATGGTTTAATCCAAGACCATGACATGTGAAACCAGAGCTAGTCCCACGTTTCAACGTGATTCCTCACATTCGGCGTCTTCGTGATAAGTGAGCCTAAATCCAGTCGTATTAGCCCTACGGAAGCATTGCTGTTTAACATCTTCCAACCAAAAGTCCACAGAGAATGGCACCTGGCTGTTAGATTGTTTACGAGTGAAATAGTCAGCCGATCTACCTACATTGTCTGTGTTCACGAATGTACACAAACCCTCTTCTACACCTAACTACACTTTGTGGAGTCAAAATCCAGACTCTTTGATATGCATCGCCCTTCTTTCGCAATAAGAGTTTCCAATTATAACGCCAACATCAATAGTGTGAGTTGAGTCCTCGCTAGTGTGCACACTCTAAGACTTCTAAGGTCTTAATTAAATACAATGCCACGTTGTAGAGACCCAATTTTGTTGTGATATTTTGAGAATTTTATCCTGAAAGGTCGACTTAACTCATCCGGATTCCCTGACCTATGGATAATCATTGTTAGTTTTTGGTAGTATGCATTAGAAGTCCTCCATGGAGAAGGAGGATTTCCAAGTGTCTGGTGTGCTTACCGCCTTGTGATCTGATGCCCCGCATAATGTTTTGGTACCGACTCGATCAACATGCAACAACTGATGCAAGCACCTGCCCAGCTTTCGTTGTAAGCACGCGACCTTAGCAAAAAACAATGAAAAATAAACAGCCTTCTCAAGTAGAAAGCAGCTACAAGAAAGTGGATTAGTAAACAAACAAACCAGAATGATAGGCTCTTTCACAACAGTCTCTGTGCCATTGCTACTATCAACGAGTCACCTGGATAAGAATGACCAAGGAGAATTAGAACATAAGTACATGCTTGCTTCAAATTGGCGACTCAGTGAGCAAGATTTCAAGCTTACAGAAAAGTAGATTCAGAAGGTCATACCAGGATTTTCAACATGATTCCACACCAGTTCCAATTGGTGAGGAATATAGAATGCATTGGTTAGAGTGTGTATATTCCGAAACCCAATTTTTCAGTGATATTATCCCCTTTTGGGACATATGTTTCACACATATTAGAATACATTTTACGAAGACAAGATTTACTCTCAAATGAATCCCATTTCAATACCCATGGGGTTAAAAACGGTGGTTATTGTTGCGAGGTCCGAACTTCATTTACCCCACGGTAAAATTAAGAACAACAGGTATGTAATTTCGAGACTTTGTTTAGAAGCACCTCGAAGATTAATTACTCCGGCATTAACTCATAGTGATGGTTAGTGAGCCGGAACATTCGAGGGTCGGTGAATGATGAATGATAGCAATAGCTGCGTTTAAACAAGCATGTGAAGCCTTCATTGCGAGTCAGGTACACTTGTTCAAGGGTTTTATGACCTCAAAGGCGTAGCAAACACCGTGAAGGCCTTTGCATATGGAACAGCTTAGGATGAAAATGAACTAGCTCAAAGCATTACCTTTTGCCCATTGAAATGTTATAATCCACCCACGCAAGCTGAAGGGTAATCGGAGCTAAAAGGAAACCTTTTTTGCTTGTTTATGTAGGGTGTGTGGAAATAGAGTAACCTACATCTTAGTAGTGAATTGAGGCTGTTTCAGGATACTTTCGAACAGGGTTCACTGACTTTTCGATAAAAAAATAAACACTATCCCCAAACCGCATAAATGTATTTTATGCATTCAAACATGCTCTGTAAAGTGGCCGACGAGATGGCGATTTAAGGAGACAGATAACGATAAAGATGGACAAAGCGCCGTTATCCATTGCCTTACGGCACGCTGTCGTGCTACATTTCGACATTTAAAATGACCACCAACAGCACGATTTATGAAAAATAGCTTACCAGAGAGGCGGTAGGGTCCACGGGTCTAGCGCTAGGAACAAGACGGCGTCGGAAAAAGTGGGAAATGCTGTTGTACCTGGCCAAATCGTTGTGAAATTCAGCCTCTTCTAGCCTCGCGCTAAAAATCCACGCGTACGCCCGCACTACCGGACCTCGCAAAACTCGCGGGAGTGGAACCCTGGACAGTCTTCCAAAAATTCGAGAGGCTGTGTTAAGAGGGAACCAAGTATATATTCCATAGAGTATGGCTGCTAATATCCTCCAATGCAGTCCAACGTCGTATCCATAACCGCCTTGTGTTTTCTGGCAAACCTCCGTGTGTGCATCCTCCAAGGTAAAGTGGGGTCCAAAGTTTGTTTCAACAGACGCAGATTTTGCTCCACGAGATTTCCTTTTTGTCGTCGGTTTTACTTGTGAAAGAGCAATTTGCGGCGATGGGCAAACAGCATCACTAGAATATACACCGCTTTTTGAGTCGAAGTTCATCTACCCTGGAACCGATAATAGGCGCCGTAGTTAGAGAAAATGGGCATTTACAGCGCCTCTTCCCAGAACCAGACACACACACCCAGGCAACAGCCGTGCTTTTCCAAAAAGAATGAGTGCCGATGTGTGATTGGCTTGTAGTCAATAATGCCACATATTTCTGTCTATTTGATTGGTTAGCCAAATACCAGATAGCTGACGTCACACCACTAACAAGCCAATCATGAGACAGCTTCAATCCGATAGGAGGAAAGCGGCTGTCTAACTAAAAACTTGCTTACCACGAGAACGTCTGCCGTGCTTGAGAAACGGGGAGGCTGGTTTAATCAAGAAACACTAGAATATACCTGAAATTGTGCCTGTATTTAGCAGTGAAACTATGTTACATCCAGCTGCGATGAGACGGGCTCGATGCCTGTCCTCCTCAAGTAAATGACATGGCTCCTCTCCTTTGTGCTGAGCCATTCAAAAAAGTAAACGCTCCATCTCCGTGCTTACACAAGATCTTTTCCAGTTAGATAAGAAGGGGCACTGTCTAGACGTGAAGTTTCACACCGTGTTATAAATCGAATGAAGTGGAGGCACTTTTCACAGTAAATATAACAGAGCAGTAGAAACAACTAAAAGCACCACGTCAGTAAATGGAATGGGTGCTGTACTTATTCTTTTTTTATTGTGCCAGCAACATTGTAAAGCCAGGGCTAATTGCAAAAGGATGCCTTCATAAATATATCTTAAATCCAGAGCGAAATGACCAAGCAACATTGACACAACCTCAACCCTATGAAGACATTTAGTAGCCAAATATACCACTCAAGAGAGTTGTTTTAGGACTCTTTTTATCATACCAATTTCCAGCCATTGTAACATAGTTTTATTGTCCAATCGCAATTTGATTGACACTAAACACTCACTCAAAAGTCCAAATTTAACGGTGCCGAAAAAAGTCCCAAAGGGACTATGCAATTTGGAAGCATTAAAGATGGAGCGATTAGCATTCAAGTGATCGGTGTGCCATGCGTTCGTCCATGGTGATGTGAAGTCCAAAGAGATGCGCCCTGTCCCGGCGCAAGCAAAAGCGTATCCCCCCGGCTTCAGCGTTTACCGTCGTCTACTCCTTCCACGTGACCACAACCAAGCCCACAGAAATCATTTGACCCCTAGGAAGTGTGGTTGCGTTCGCCAGCACTGCCAAACTTCAAAACCGACTGGATCAAAGCCAGGAATTCAGGGTAACCTTGGCCCTTTTGGACACGTGACAAAACGTACCTCTTGAAGGATTTGCCAGCATCGAGGCATCGCTGGCTGCAAGCCCCGCACAGCTTGGATGCTTGCCGCCCTTGTGCCCGAAACGGTGAACCTAAGCCATGTGTACATCAGTAAAAGCGTCGTAAGTGAAGGGAGGACAACCTAACGCAACAGCAGAACAAGAATAACGGCGGGCGGCGAAGTGGAGGTCACCGCCAGCCCGATTTTTCCACTCAAAATATAAAGGGCAACACTCAAAAATAGGAAACCTGAAGGGGGGAAAGGCAACCCAACTTATATCCGATCACCCGACTATTGGGCCACATTCCAACCCAACTCCACGTCACCGATTTACACTCATTAATCACATTTCGAAATTCTCCCAAAGTTCACCAACTTCGCAACAAGCAGTACACATGCGCGACCTACCAAAAAGGCAATTAGGGCACAAAAAAAGAACAAAGGTATGGAAGAAGACCACTACACAATGTATTTTGATTATTAAAAATAGTAATAAATGTGGAGTAGGATTGGCCTTAGCATTGAAGCGAAAGACATCCCCACGTACTACAGAGCTATGCGAGGGGGGGTACAATACACAGCCAGAAACGAGTTCAAAAAAGTACAGAGCAGAGAAAAGGGAAAGGCAGGGAACAAACGGTGGCTACACAATTAATGGCTCGAATTCTGGCTGAGACTGCGATGGTGGTGCAGACCACTAATCATAGTTGCCGTGCACATAGTGAGGATGATTGTGTACAAATTCTAAAATCGTGAAAGTTGTTACAGATGGAAGAGGAAGAAGGGGGGGTAGGGGGAGTTCACTTCACCTTATTGGCGGAAACAACTACTCCAACAGGGGGTTTTGGTGAATTAGCATCGTCTTCGGCAGGAGAAATCTGCACAGTATTCGCTTCCTGACTGCTCAAACCATTTCTACCTCCGTCTCCTCTAGAAATGCCGACCGGTGGGCTAATAGGGAAAAATACATTTCCTTCAAACGTTTACATTTTAAACCCGTGATAAACAAGACACGAACGATCACAGGCTGGAACACCAAAGTTAAAAAAAAACGGGAGCTCACTTTAAGTGGACATAAAAAATCCCGTTCACTCGATTAAGAGTATCGAGAATGGTCACAAAGTTGGGTGTGGGGAGAGTTTGACCGAGTCCAAAAGTCGCGGCCATTTTCTTTGTCTTGCCGTTGCCATTTAACACCTCCATGTTCCTGGAAGCACCGAGGGGTTTTTGCAGTTGGCGAGCCACATTGACAGCCTGCTGAGTGAGTGTGTGTAGGCACTCGTTGCTGTCCCTCGTATACTCACTGTTCTCACCAAACCGTTCCAGGTAGATGGCGTATCGACGCTTCTCACAGTCCAACGCCGAACGAAAGTCACCCCGGTAGGCATGGGTTCGGCTTAAAAGGTGGGCGTTAAATGCCTCTTTCAAACTCTTTTCACCGTAGAAACTGAAACAGGGATGGAGGAAAAGAACTATTCAGTTCCCTCCAATGAAAGAAGGTAGGTATACGTCCTCATTGACCTTACATCTTATTTAACTTGAGGGCATTTTCAAGGAAGGTAATGGAGGTGTCGTACTCCTCCACTGCGTGAAGCATGAGACTAATATTGACGTCAATTTGAGCGATCTCTGGATGGATTTCACCATGGCACAAGAGGGCCAGGTATCGAGCTCGATAGAGTAGTTGAAAAGCGATAGACACGTGCCCACAGGCGAAGCAATACAGCGCCATGTGTATCTGAAGTAAGAAAAATAATAATAACTTATACAATGCCACAATCGGAACAGTTTATGACTTACAACATTTAAGTAGAAATTAATTCATAGCAGCAACTAATCAAACCTTGTGTTTCCAACATTATTTCACATTGATCTGATTTCGGAACTAGTTTTACAGGACCAGCACAAATCGCGGCGGATTTGATGCCAATGGTGAACACAAATATTAGTGAGCCAGGGCGACAATAACGCCACTCTGTACAGAGGCCAACAGAATTAACCACTAGCAGGACCTAACGATAAACAAAACAACAAAGACCCGTCACCAGCACAGACCCCAGCCCACAGGTTAAAACGACTGAGGTCGTCGATATGACACCATCGGAGTTAAACTTGATGTGGCGGCGCCACAATGCGCAAAAAACACAACTGTGATGGCACGATACACATTTGCGGACGTTATACGTTAACCAAATACATTATGATGCGTATTTGAGCATCAAAAAGGTTCGTTTATCGCACAAATTGGCTACATACGTATTCAGCAGCGGTGCTGGGACTGTCAATGCCGTGGACACGCTCGCTAATCATGGTGGCGCGTTGCTGGTAGAGCAGAGCCGTCTGATGGTCGCCCATGACGTAAGAAAGGCGAGCAAGAAGCCTGTTGCAGGCACCAATATCGGGATGCAGAGGACCATAGACAGTGTTGAGGAGATTCAATGCCTCTGAGATCAGCTCAGAGCCGCGTTGGAGAAAGCCCTCAGCGATGTGCTTCTGGCCCGAGGTGAAGTAGCGATAGGCGTGGAAGGCGTATGGGTGGAGGTGCTTTACCAACGGATAGATGGAGACCACATCCTCAAGGGAGAATACCGGACGCGAGTGGTGCCGGGCACCGTTCGGTGGGAGGAGAGCATACTCATGCAAGACCAACTGGATGCCCACAGCCTGGCAGAATGAGCGCAAAATTTGTGTACGTGTGACGCTGTGGGTCTGGCAGAATGTATCCACATCCGACCTTGGAAGTGAAATAATCACATGTGCGACAGTAATCATTCAATCAGTAAAGCATTAATAAGAGCTGAAAAGATATCACGCTTACAGTTCAAGATCAATATGGTAGTATTCCTTGACTTCCTTGTTCAAAGTGACCCAAAAAGAGGCTGCTGTTTCATTAAGCCAAGCCATCTCCTCTGTAGGATAAAAGCATAGTCGTAGGGCGATTGAATGTCGGCAAAAAGACATTTTGCCACTAAACATACCCATGGAGTCTAGCTGGGACTTTCCGCGCCTCTTCCCCTTCTTCACCTTGTGCATTTTCTGAATTTGCTGAAAAAACGAGATACATTCACCACTTATTCCACCTGTTTTAAAAATGACGTCTGCATAAGATAACGACGTGCAAAGCAGTATCCATTCCTACTGCACACCCCTTTACATAGACTACGGAGCACAACTCCATATTTTCCTTTTTCTACCTTCCTCTCCTTCCGATTTGACGCAGTTTAAAGCATCTTTATTGTAAAGAGATAAGAACACAACTGATGACCACACTCATACAGGTAAAAGAACCCAAAGCGATAGGGAAACAGGATAGAAAGAATTAAATTTTGCCTGCAACGAGGATGAATCTCCAAAAGAAATGATTTATGCCAGTGAACGCACACGCCGTGCAAGGAATCTAGCCATGCCGGTGAAAAATGTGTAAGTGCTGATATGGACATGCACGCATTGAGTAGATGGAAGGAGAGGCTATAAGGAGACGAACGCAACCCTTCTCTACCATTATTACGAAAGAGCAGGGTATAGATGCTCACCTCATCCACACCAGCAAGAGGTTGGAGAGAAGGACATGCAGTGAGAAGGCAGTTGAGGAAGTGGGCTACGGCAGCAGAGACAAACATTGGATCAACGCCCTGAATGTACGGCTTGAACAAATGCTTGGCTGAGCGGACCACTATTTCGCAAACCACCAGTCTCTATATGGAAAATAGTGAAATTAAATAAGCGCAATGATCTTATTGAGGATAGACTCACGTGTAGATATGCAAGAGTGGGCTTGTCTTTGAGCTCCTCCACGATTCTGTTCAGGTAACGAACGTTGATGCCCCTGCAAAAAAATATGAACAAAGCTGAGATCTCTACCAATCTATAAATCAAACAAGCGAGACCTAAAATGAAGACGATTCTGTGCAAACTGACTACGCATCAACTGCTTCAATGCAAAAGAGCGTAAAAAGTTGCTAGAAAATAAGCGGGATTTTCAGTTACACACACAGTTAGTCCACCCAATTAATGAAGAAATTGCGAAAAGTCTTGCTCGTCGTGTGATCAACACTGGCACCTGAGGGTGGCTTACCATATTTGCTCAAGTATCTTCAAAGCAAGCGCACAATTTCATGCGCCATTCAAAAAAGAAATCCATTGCAAAATAGAACGATAAAGGACTCCTTCGGAGGTGTTTGAAATCACAAACAGGAAAGTGCGGATACAACTTATACAAATTTCGATTCAGAAAAACAATTCGAGCAACAAGGCAGGAGTAAGGCTTTCCATTTGGATGAGCTGTTGCTACGCATAGCAAACACTTAAGCGGGACACTCACCTCTGGTGGAGGATTTCTACCAAAGCTCGTCCGTCTTGTGGAATGACTGCGAAACTGAGGCAGTCCTCGATGAATGAAGGAATCTGCTGCAGAACGAGGAATTCACAGATCTCTTGGATGAGTTCTCTATCCCTCTTAAGATTTTCTTCCTGTTAACAAATTCGAGTAGAGGTACCGTGAGAGTGAAGATTCTGAAACCTATGAACTTTGCACAACCACACCGTGGGACAATACCAAAAAATTCATCAAAATACATCAAGATAGTAAACAACAATGAAATGCTAATAAATGCCAATTAGAAGTTGTGCATTTGTAACTCTATACAGACAGGTCGTGCTATGCCAGACGTGATCCCTACTACCTACCACGAATACACATGAGTGAAAAAAGACTTACCTCTTCCTTCGCAAAAGTAACAGTAGACTTAAAGGCGTCAGAGTTGAAAAGGATTTCAAATGATCCATTTTTGAATGTTTTGATGGATTGTGCTGCCCTTTTCATGGCTTCCCTTAAGTCCGGATCGTCTAAGTCAACAAAATAAACGTTTGCATCGAACGCCTGACGAACATACAACCTGAAGACCTAAGGCTAATGGGAGGCACGGGAGATGAATATAGAAAAGGACGTTGCCAATTTTAACATTATGGTAAAATTATGATCCGATTAAACAATTGGACTCTGGGTTTACCAACTGCAAGGTACAAACCTGCACCCTCAGTCATAGCTCTCCTGATTTTCGGGATGGGAATGGTGCCAACGTTGTCAGAGTGTTGAGGAATACCAAAGCCCTTCTCCTGAAGCATAAGTTGTTGAACCGATTTGGCGGCCGAGTCCGCATTGAGTAAGAGAACACCATTTACATCGTCACTGGGGCCCCTAACCTCCTTCTCTTCTTCCGTCCTCGCCTCTTCCTTCTCCGCGTCCGTCTGAGATGTGGTGCGAATCTTCTGTAATTCTTCAGCCACCTTCCTCACCAATTCCTCCTGACGCAAGCTACACAAAGGAATAGATTTTCAAGGATTCGGAACGAGGAGTGATGAGGCAGTTGCTCTGCCTAGAAGTTACTCAATGTAAAAATTAGTTAGTTATTGCTATTCTTGTGAACTCATTGGGTCAATAAGCACAGTAAACATACTCGCAGAAGGAATCGACCAATTCCTGTCGAACGGAGGGAAGGAGGTGGCGATGGGTATAGGGATAACCGAGCTTTCGCATAGTCTCGCTGAGTACAGGTCGGACGGATGCGGGAGCACCGCCGAGGTAATTGACATCGGGAGGAAAGGTGTTCAGGAGGTCGAGCAGGTAGGTTCGGTTATCGTTGCCCACAATTCCCTTGCAATCCACTGAGGACAAAATGTTAACCATTTTGTTTGACTTATCCAAAACCCTAGACAATACAAATGTGGCGTGTGCGTAAAGAGTAGGAGTTGAGAGCAGCTGATGCTAAAAGTGCTGCAAAGTCAGCGCAGGTCAGGTTATTCCGCTAATGATTCATGGAAGACAAGATTATGCTTCAGAATATGCATGAGATTCATAGATGAATGAAATTGATTTTTAGATAAAACGAAATGCATCCGTTAAACAAGGCTAATGAGCTCACTTATGAGGACGGATTCTCAACGGTTTGGCAGATTTACTAAGAATTTCAGTGTATCTTCCGTCATCGACAACTGTTTTACCAAAATCATTGGATCCATAAACGATAAGCTGTTCCTGCTCCTTTTCAAGAATCCCTGCAGGAGGCAATGCATTTCAGGTTAAAATGTCGATTGATGGTTATAGGCAGGGAAACATGTTAGCGTTGCTTCAAAGCCTTACCTGGAATGATCGTTTGGGCAGTAACCCGATAGCCACGATAATCGATGAGCGCAGTTCCAAGGGTGCAGAGACCACTTTGATCCAGCGTTGAGTAGGCTCTGACACCATTCAGATCACAACTCTAAAGTGAATTAAACATAAGCACTGAAGATTATTCGGTACCGTTACCTAGCCTCAATAGGCACTGATTTTGGACAACCGGATGCCACACAAACTAAGGCTTAAACTGGTACATGACATCGCGAAAACAGAATGACATAGCACACAGAAAGCTCCCAATCTTCACAGCACGGCCTCCACGACGGCGACCTGCTGATTCCAATCACGACGTCTAAATTATTACAATTCCAAGATTTCCGTGAAATGATGATATAGTCATTCATTTGTTTTACAATAATCACAGAAGCAATTTAAGTGACGCTGCTAGAAAATGCTTTCGACAGTGAGACCCCGCACATCTTATGCAAGCACAAAATTACCGTCGCAGAATAGGCAGCTGCATTGCCACCCAGATCCTTGTAGTGATCTTTGACATCGAAACCCAGCGAGAAAAACATGTTGTTCCAAATAAACATCTGCTGCTTTCGCTTCTCTCCCGGATTGATCGCTACGATTTCCCCGTTGATGACGTTGACGGCAGCCCGAGTGCTGGCCGCGACAAAGTCGCAGTTTGACTTGAAAACAGCACGATCGCGCATCAGTTGCTCGTTAATATCGTTCTGGGGTAGTTCACGAGTCGCCTGCAGTTCATCATTCCAGTCGCGAGTTTGACCTGGCAAATTTTCTTCCCAAGCCATTCTTGATGTTAACGCTGGAGAAGCGTTAAATATTCACCCAGTAACTTTTGTACAATTAGTGAACTTGCAGTCAAGACCTCAAACTCACATTCTTCCTTTCGCACAGAATCCAGCGTGTGCTGCCAGTTGGGGGTTAGCCAAGAATAAACCTGATATGGTGTAGGAAGCCGTTCGAATGGATGCTTATTCGCTCTCCGCTTAAGCAATGTGTCATAAGACTTTTTGAAAGCGGGACTCAATTGCTTAAGGAGATCGACAAGTGAATGCATTACACAGGCATTTTGCACGGGAGCAGGATTAAAACCTTCATCTGTCGTCCTAAAAATGTAGAAGTCATATAAACAGAGTAATGAAGTAGCGGGATTAGAATAGAACATTGAAACCTACTGATTGACGTAAAAACCTCGTGGACACGCCGTAATGTGGCATCGTTTGCCTTCGAGTGTGTGCACAACAAGGTATAGCAAATCACCGGCAAGCCGACGAGTGGAGGGCGGGGGATTCCAATTGCTATAGTTCAGTTGTTGAAGACAGTCCAAGTCGTTATCTTCCTTTGAGATAGGGTGCAAAGGCACGAGAGGGGGCTCGGAATTTGAGCCGGCAGGCATAATATACGAGGGAGGAAGAAAGCTCAAAGAGCTAGGATCGGAACGATTTGGCTTTCGCTCTATAAACAAGTGACAAAATTAAGCAATAACCCCGGTTTTGAAACAACTCATACCCAAGATATCGCCCAAAGTAACCGAACTCAAAAATGACAAGGACATCTGCTCTCTTCCAGCGTATGCATCACGCAATTTAATACTATTCAAAATTTCAAGCACATGCTTGACATGATTGCGCACTTCGCGAGTGGTATAACGCTCTAAATGGTTGTCAAAAGTATACATGATGCGTTACCCTCCACAACTCGAATTTCTGACCCCTCTTCAAGACCCTCAATCGACTTTAAGTCCGTAAACAAGTCAAGAGTTTGGTCGTTAAAGTGCAGCGAAAAACATGTCCGGTGACACGATTCCTCACGCTCCATTAGTGCACGATGAATTTCTTGAACAATTTCCCCTGAGGATACCTGTATTTTGCATGCATCCGAATTGGGGAATATCACATTAACATAGTACGATACTCCGTCAATCCCATCCACCGATGCCAAATTTTCTTTCGAATCATGGCTTGGCGAATGTTCACCCATGCTAGGTTGGTGTTCATTAGACATTGTCATAACGAGGAAAAGAGAAATAAAAAGAACAGGCGCGGACCAACAAGCAGAAACACGAAGGGCTCACGTGAAAATGCACCGAGTTAAAAGCGCACGACTTTATGTGATGATACAAACACGAAGTCACA
The DNA here is from genome assembly GCA_001870725.1 of Taenia solium. Classification (NCBI taxonomy): domain Eukaryota; kingdom Metazoa; phylum Platyhelminthes; class Cestoda; order Cyclophyllidea; family Taeniidae; genus Taenia; species Taenia solium. The sequence continues at coordinate 137,545 of MIEF01004043.1, read as the reverse complement.
TCCTAAGCACGTAGAGGTCAAAATCTCAATAATCTGCAAAATAACCCATTGGAGGGATCTTACTTGTCTCAATTTAGCTAGCGCCTTCTGTTAAGCTCGATACCTATCCGCAAAAATAGTTATTTTGATGGTAGCATTCTTAAAGGAAGTGTAGTTGCTAACATTCACATCATATATCATTGCTTGTTTATTTACTAATAGCTTGGCTAAGACTTTTTAAGGCATTTCATATTGAGGGTTCCAATTTGATTTGCTTTTATAATTACATATTTTCTTACAAAGTTGTCAATTATTTGTCAGCCTAACACACTTTTTTTAGTGTTATTCGATCTGATAGCAATGTATGCTGCGGATGGTCGTGCGATAGTTTGATTTAAATAAATTCCCGTAATATTGTCAACGTGTTGTCATAGTTACCAATAAATTCTGGGTCAATTTTGTTCCTCGTTTGTTCGGGAGAGCTGAGCAGATGCGTTCGCAACCTGCACAATGATGAACAAATCAGATCGCTTCTCATCCCCGAGGTAGTGTGAATTAGGCACAATTATTATAGTTTCCTAAATTCGCTTCTATTCCCACAGTAGGAATACCTTGGTTTTTGGCATAGAAGAGTGTAGTTACAGGATTCTTGTTAGTAACATAACAAGTTTACGCTGGAGCTGAACGAGGAAGTGAGTTTCACTTGGAATGTGCTGAGGACGTTGTTTTCTACTTGTGCGTTTGATAGATCCATCCGATACCTGATTTCGCTCCTTGCTGTGGGGAATTTTAGTGATTTAAGAACTGTAAAAACCAAATTTGATAAGATTGCGTGGGGTATTTTTACGCAATCGCTTAACTGTGACCATTTATGGTTATGATTATTCCTCGCGACATTTCATGCATTATATTGGCATAAATGTTCTCTTTCCGGGTCCATCGCATTTATTCCTACTAAATAATTGAAGCTTTTCAGCACCGAAATCTACATCAATTAAGGAGGATTTTAATGATGCTACAAAAAGAAAATGTTTAGATAATCTGATTGATGAGGCCTACGTCAAAAATGATTACAGGTAAGAACGACATTTTTTTTCCAAAAGTGCATTTATATAAAATACTATGACAGTTTTTGCACGTCATTTCCCTTTCGCTAAATTGCATGCTAATTGAAAACTTGCAAAATTCACTAAAGGCCAGGTTCACTCTTCTCATCACACCTTTGAATTTATTCTGATAAACAGCACCACTCATCCTGATTTACATCTCTCGCTTTATCAGGAAATGGGCTGTATTTCGTTTTATAAAAGTTCTTATTCTGCAATGTGTGGCTTATCGAAATAGTCATATCGATCCTGCCCAAAAGCCGTTCATAAAGGCTAATTTCGTAAAATGTACCGTCATCAGCATTGCAATAGCCATGTTTCTGAGTGTTTTGCATTATCACTTCTAGTTTTTGCGTGAACTTCCCAATTGCTGTCCGCAGTTTTGTTGCATCTATCATTCAGTCGTCCCTTAATCGCATCTATGACAATGAAATTGGAGTTCTTTCGGATGAGCCAAAGAGGTAAGCGATTGCGCTCTTTGCTATTATCCAACAACTTCTTATTACTACCATGTTCATTTGTATGCTTTTTAATACTAAGGCAGGTCGACTATTCAAAAATATCTGTCGCTCAATCTGAATATGACGCCTACAATCTAATTGACAAATCACTGGAGAAGATGCTTACTCCCTCAAAACAGCCAGACGAAAATATCTGGATTTCAAACGCAAAGCTCCACGAAACACCCTGTGTTCCTCCGAATATTGATTGGCCAACTAATGAAGAATTTACTCCTGAGCTTGGTGCTGAAAAGATAAAGCTCTATATAAAGGTAATTTTGAAAGTAAACAGATGCATTTGTGTGGAGTACAACCAGATCTACGAAGTGAGGTGATAATTTAAACACCGCATTTTTAGTCGTGTTAAACAGTTTGAATTTATGTGATGGTTTGATGTAACCCTTTTCCACCTGGCAGATTCATTCGTCCTAACTTAACTGTTTTTGTAAAGAGTTGGGATCTGACTTGCGGATGGGTGTACGTATTAAAGATGCTTCCACCAAAAGAAAAGCGATTTTGGACTGAGTACTACTATGAGGTGCGCTTCAGCATTCCAACTCGTCGCCAACCGATTCCGAAGTACACCGTCTCAGTGTACTTCACGCTGCGCAGGGCTAGATGCAAGCCAAGAGTGAGCTTCTCCCTTGTGCCTTTTTGTTCTCTCCTGAAGCCATTCTATCGTTATAATTCTCCTATGCCTTTTTCAAACCCTAACAATGGTGATATACTATCGTGAGTGTAGAAAATCATTTTCACTCCGGGTACCTGAGCGACTGTCGTAGGATCTCTTAGCTTCATACACGTCGACTCCACTGTCTCCAGCATTACGTTTTCTTTTTGATTGTTGGCTAGTGGAGTATGGGCTGCATTACTTCTTGTGCTTGTTAACTCTCAATTTTAATTTTAGAAAACGCCAATTGACGTGTGTTATGTTGTTGAAACGTTAAGTCAAAGGAACAGGTATGCAAATTTTGTTGCAAGATTCTAGCAAATAGCGGTTACACTTGCAGTTAGCAATGGACACACAAAGCTAAGGCAATTGGGGCGATGCAAAAGCGACGCCTTTTGAGTTAAAACTACTAACGCTCCACGTTTTGTTCAGTGTACGTAAGATATCGAATAGACAGGAATGACATTTACTTAATGCAGGAACCTAGATGTAGCAGAACAGGATTTTAGTCCAGGTACTCTTGGTGGATGGTGAAGTAGGACAAGTAGCCAGTTGTGGCCCCTCTGTGTGGCTTCGAGTACATCATTATTCCCTCCAAGCAGTTTTGTTTTCTAGGAAGCAGGTGTTGCTTTTCACTAAAAGCATCTAAAATTTTAGACCTGGAGAACATGTTTTTAACGAAGAGTGGTTGAAGATGGTTCTGGGGTACAAGGCCAAGCTGGGCGAAAGAATTTGCTTCTAATGGGCCAAATGGAAGCAAGACACTCGAATAAATACGTTGGCGAAAGGCGTTCTGTTCTTTTATTTGTTTATTTTGAGAACTGGAGCAGCATAGATTGTAGGTCTATTGTATTTCATCAGTTAAGCACGGCAGTTTTGGTGAATTGATATCACGGCGTTGGAATTACTGAGAGAACCCAACTTCTCTGCACAGTTATATGCTAGTCAAATAAGCTAGCGAGATTGGGACTAAAGATGCAAATGATTGAGTTTGGTTTGGGGCCGGCTTATTTCTGAGGATCTGCTGAAAGAGCGCTAAATCACGTAGCGAAGGAAGCCCTTTAGCTATGTTGTGTGGTCAGAGTTACGTAAGAGTGATTGTGCTTATGCTCAGAACAAACATGTATAATTAAACTCCGTGTTTGTATGTTTTGATCGGTTGGCGGTTAATTGAAGGGTGCCGGCGGCGGATTTTCTTTACACGTCACACTTCAATATGCTATCTTTAAGAAAAGACAAATCTGAAGAGGATGATGGTAAATATCGAACAACTTATTGCGAGGAATCCGCTGTTGTAGTGGGTTACAGTTGGGCACTTAGGAACTTTGGTTTCCTTGTAATGAGTTGCATAATTCAAATAGCTGGGGTATAAATTTACTAGTAGCCACCAGGCCTCAATGCTTTAAGTTTTTTCTTACTGTCCTATTTGCTTTCTGCACAAAATGGTGAGGCCTGTAAAGGAATGAGCTTTGTGGAGTGAGCTTTCTCCATATTCGAACCCGCCATTTGGCAGTTTATAACATATTAGTTCTGTCAAATCCATTTTAATGCTGTGTGTCGCTTTTAGGGGTCGGATCAGCATATATGAATGTGGACAAATCAGCTGTCCTACAAGATGTACGAGTGGGATTATGTAACATTTGGTATTCAGGCTCGCCTTTTCAATGCGAATCAACCAAATCCGCGAAAATGCATTCAGATTCTTACCCGGATTTTGTGTTTATTAAACAAGGTAATCTTGGTTATTGTAGTGGGTATCACATCTTAGGGTGTCAAATTCAGCAGACAAGAAGCTACGACAACTTTTTTTGCCGTCACGAAGCTATTTCAGCTTCCGAACGTAGGCGTTTTCCTTTTACCTGATCTTTCGTACGATTAGCAAGGTCTACGGAAGCTACTTTATCTAGTTATAAAGGAATTGGCACCATATGCCGACGACGTCATTATCCTAACCAGCAGCTTGACCAAGGACATGACTGGTTCAGAAGCCTCTTTTCGTGCTCCCGCCATTAGAACTCTCTGCAAAATTACTGACGTAATTTTGTTGTTGATTCTTATAGTATTGTTCTCGTCCCTTCACTTACAACCGGATCTTCTGTTCAACAGCCGACCATGGTCCAGGCTATCGAGCGATACTTGAAGCAAGCTGTTGTGGATAAGTCGCCAGCCATTGCGTCTGCCGTGCTCGCATCAGCCTACCACTTGATGCAGACTTGTCCTGAAGTCATACGGCGATGGAGTAATGAGATCCAAGGTGTTGTCTCTGGCCCTAATATTATGGTTCAATACCACGCTCTCGGTCTGCTCTATCTCATGCGCCAGAATGACCGGCTCGCTACTTTGAAACTCATTCAAAAGTTCTTACAATCGCCTCTAAGATCGTCGTATGCTCACTGCGTCATGGTTTGTTGACTTCACTTCAATTAATGGTTCTTTTTGTCTAGATTCGTATTGTTGCACGACAAATCGAAGAGGAGGGCCTTGCGTAAGTGTTTTTTTAAAAAAACAACCCGTTCTCTTGATGTGGTGACTTCAATTAATCGTAATGTGTTAGAGACAACCGCAACATGGTGGACTTTCTGGAGACCTCCTTACGTCATAAATCCGAAATGGTTATTTACGAGGCGGCCCGAGCCATCATTGGGTTAAGCCAACTGACAGCTAAGGAATTAGCACCAGCCGTGAACGTTCTTCAAATTTTCTGCTCTTCGCACAAATCTTCACTTCGCTACGCAGCTGTCAGAACTCTGAATAAGATCGCTACTCGCCATCCTTCGGCTGTGGCTTTCTGCAATCATGATCTGGAGAACCTTGTTTCTGATCCGAATCGCAGTATTGCTACGCTAGCCATCACTACCCTTCTTAAAGTAAATGCTCTTTCCTGGAATTCGGCGGCTTGTACTAATCATAAACTGTGCAAGTTCGTGGATGATCTGTCCTAGCGCCTTACCACAGTGATTCTTTTTAGACTGGCAGCGAGAATAATGTGGACCGCTTGCTGAAGCATATATGCTCTTTTATGACGGACATCACGGACGAGTTCAAAGTGGTGGTTCTCGAATCGATTCGCATGCTAGCTGCCAAGTATCCGCGGAAGTACTCTGTCCTCCTCAATTTCCTTTCCGGTCTGTTGCGTGATCCTGCCGGTTACGAATTCAAAAAGGCTGTTGTGGTTGCTATGGAGTCTATAATCAAGGACAATCCTCAAGCCAAAAATCTCGGTAGGTTACTCAGTTCTTACTTTTACTGCAATGGTTTTTGTTGGTTAGACTGTAACTACTGAATTTGTGCAAGTACACGTTTTATTTACTTAGGTCTTCTCCAGTTGTGCGAGTTCATCGAGGACTGTCAGCACGAGAAATTGACTCAGCGAGCTCTTTATTTGCTGGGTCGCGAGGGTCCGTTCTTGAATCGGCCTCGGCAGTTCATTCGCTTCATATACAACCGTATCATTCTTGAGTCTGCCGCCGTCAAGTGCACCGCCACGACCGCTTTGGCGCGTTTCGGGGCCAACTGCGATGACCTTCTTCCCGGTATTCTCGTCCTTCTAGAACGGTAACTTACCACCAGCCCCACTGTTGGATCAAGTTAGTGGCTTTTTCGGTGAACTTTGAAGAAGTATTTGTCACTACTAGGCTATAATCGAGTTTCCGTCATTATCGTCTTTGATGAAAATAGTACTGATTCCGACTAGATTTTCTACTTTGAGCCCTCAGTTCTTCAGCAGAAGTTTCTCACTCATCCCGGTCATAATTCGAATTATTTACCCCTGCCTCCGGCGATGGGTAGTATCACAAATGAGTGGTGGTAAGACAAATGTTCCTCTTTTTACACTTTCTTTTTAATTGAATGCACAACCTTGACTACCGTTTGTCAGTGGTGATATCCCACCTCAGGATCGGTTTTTGGAGTAACTATTTTTCATCTGTTGAAGGCGAGTGAGGCAAGGCTGGGACCTTTGAGGTCTTTTCCATTTGAATGCATTAAAACGATGCTACTCTGATTAGCTATTTGTTGATTTCAGTTTTTGGCAGCGCTTAAATTCAAAGACCGGGTTGAAGGATCGGGTGGAAAATAATAGAGTTTGATAAGCATAAATGCTGTAACTTGTCGAGGTTTTTTTCGATTTTGAAGGTTGCTGTGAGTTTAGCATGGCTTGCTCCTGGTGCATTTGTTTCATTCCCTCCACCCGGTAGTAACTTGTTTCCTTGTCCTACGTCAGTGTAATGTTGGACGATGACGATGAAGTGCGCGACCGTGCCGCCTTCTACCATTACATTCTTTCCTCGGGCGATCGGAACCTCATGAAGGAGTACATACTGAACGACGATATTCGGTTAAACATGCAGGCCTTGGAGCGTGCTCTTCTCGCCTACACGCAAGCCTCGGAGGAGGAGCAAGTGCGACCTTTTGACCTCACCACCATTCCTATTGAGGAGCCTCCACCAGAGGGCGCCTCCGATTTCGCTGCCATAGCGGACAGCTCTACTGTGGGCTTCTTTGAGCCCACCATCGGTACTGGTGCTGCCGCTACTCCTGGCACTGCTACTGGCAAGGGTTTGTTCTCTTGAAACTATGCCTTTTAAGATCCCTCTCTCCTTTTAAATTGGCTTATCATTCGGCCAAAGCGATTCCTCCGCCTTGTAGAGAACTCTCGGGTGCGCCTTAAGTGCACCGTTTTAATCTAAACTTACTTCATATTAGATTTATCAGATGCAATTTCTCATTAAATTGTCTCTAGTTCCGATTTTGTATTGCCTCTTAGGGTTATTTCGAGGCTACGATGTTTACATGGGTTGCGATACAAAGTCTTCCTTAAAAAAAGTCTAAATTCGCATTGGATCGACTATTTGTCTCCGCTCTATTCCGTATCAGGACTTCAGCCTCACTATTAACATCTTTCTAGCAAGGATAATCTTTCGCAGTTTTCTGGAGGTTATTGCGCAATAAAATTTAAGACATGGGTCGGAGATAAGAGGGGATTTTAATCGAAGTGCGTTGCAGTGGAAGAGAAGTGTCGTTAAGTGCAAACAAACCGGAACTCTAGAGCTAGAGGGTCTTGGGCACGAAAAGGAACTACGCCTTTTAAACCTCTCTTTTCGCTCCGGTATATTTTGTGATCGAAGTGGTTCTTCTGGATTTCTTGAGTGATTCTAAATCAAGTCTTGAGTGTAAAATAATCTAATTTTACTGGAATACCCTTCTGTCAGAGTACTTTTGGGTGTTTTTTGTGCAACTGCATCACCGTATCTCACCTCAGTGTATCATTGCTTTTTGTTTCTATTTTTCTGGAATGGGCCTGTAAGTTCCTCCAATTTGCTGTTTTAAGCGATAAAAAAGTGCTAAGTTGTACCGGTGCTATTAAGAGCAGGGATAATAGCCTAAGGGAGTGGAGCTTTGTTTTAACCAATCGTAAAAACCTATAGTTTTCTAATACGATCATTAAATAATTTAAAGAATCATTCTTTTCGGCATCTTCATTGTGACATTCGGGTTGTTCCTCAATGCATCCATTTGACAGACATGAAAGGTTTAGAAGCTGTGTGCAGTAATTCCTAATCAAGTGTTATTTCCTTGAAACAGTTGATGTTACTCTTTTCTCTTGGAGTACAACATCTAAGGGATACTCGCGTTCTCGTAAATTCAATTATTTTTACAGGATTCTCTTGGAGAAAACCACTTATTTACATGATTTGTATGTGGATCCGTTTCATTTTTGTCACCCCAACCCGTTAAGACTTGGGCATGATTTGTAAAGATTTTTCTTGGGAGAACAATATTAACGCAAGGTTCAAGGGTTGGAGAGAGGTTTGGTCTGAGTGAGCTGCGGGTTGAGGGGAGAAATTTACTTTTGAGAATAAAGCAGGCAAGAAATTTTGTAGACCAAGCCGGCAATTTTGACGCCCATTCTATCCCTTCCCCTTCCTGTGTAAAGGTGACGGTGCAAAGGTCGGAGCGGCAATGGACGCAGCGCTGGGGCCTGTTGGAGGCTTGGGAGCTCGACGTCAGGACCGCTTTACAGAGGAGTTAGAAGCCATTCCCGAGATAAAGGCTCTTGGGCCCCTCTTCAAGTCCTCTAATGACTACGAACTCACCGACTCTGGTACAGAGTACGTCGTTACGTGCGTAATCCACACCTTCCTTCACCACATCGTCCTTCAGGTGAGTCGTGAGTTCTCCAACGCCTTCGGTTGCTCCTAAACTCCCTTGAAATGTGTCTGAAAAAAATCTGAAGTTATTTTCTTATCGTAGGCACCTAGGGCGATTTCTTGCTTGACTGCACTTTTTTACCAAATCACTAAACAAGCTTTCTCTGGTTTTCGGGTTTCTTGCGGGTTTTTGGTGCCAATTTGAAACAGATGTTCTTCCATGAGTTTTCAACACTTATTCATCTTATTTCCACCAGTAGTCTTGTCAATTTCATACTAATCTTCTCACTGATTTTAAGCGATGCTTGAATTTAAAGTCGTCCATTACTTTGATTAAGGGTTGGTGTCATATCCCGTCATCTGTCGGTTTATTGAAGCACAATTATAATTTCTTTTGATTAGCATTATCAAGTAGTTTGATTCCTTTATACATTTCTGTTGGTCAGGATTCGCACCGTTCTATATGCATACCCCTTTATTGTATTATTGAGAAGGATTTCAGCGGTTGATTAATTCTACCAATTTGGCTCTCCCAAGTGTCTTGGCCTTTCATTCATGCGCTACCACTACTTGCTCTACGCTCGTGTCAAAGTTTTCTGTAATAAATTTAATCCAGCACTATACCATTTTGATTTGGGAATCATGTGAGAAGGAGGCGCAACGAGTTTGACTAAATACTTGAGATTAACAGCCTTCTTCAACGTTATTGTATTCGACACCTTGCCTATTTGGAAATTAAAGATTTTCGACTCGAAATTAGTAGGTAATATTGGTTAGTACCATGCCTGAACATGTCAAAAGGATTTTGTTACACATTTTCATTTTAAATGGCAATAAACGTCGGAATATTTGCCCAAATGGCAGATCAGGCACGAAATTTTAAAGTGTCTTTGCCGGTGGGTGAGTGAGGAAACTTTGTGCTGTTTAAATCGGTTTGTTCACTCCTCAGTACGATGTGACGAATACGATGGAGGATCAATTGTTGGAGGACGTCTATGTGGATGTGGAGGTGGCAGACGATGAGTTTGAGGTGCTCAATCGCCTGCCAATCAAATCTCTGCCCTTCAACTCTCCTGCCCCGACATACATCATCGTCAAGCTGCCCGAGGACGCCTCTCTCACCACCTCCTTCGCCAACACTCTACGGTTTGTCGTTAAGGACGTCAACGCTGCTGGACCCAATGATCCCGGTATTAGCGATGAGTATGCGGTGAGGTTTTCAAGTCTCTTTGAGCTTCTATTATCATTACTACCAATAACGCGTTTATGCTACGTGGCGTGAGGGTCTTGTTGATAAGTTCCATTTTGATAAACGTGGAACTATCGGGTGACCAGTTTGTGTTAATGTTTTAACATACCTTTGGCTGCTTAAGCATTGGCATCGCACCCACGTTTGCATACTGAATGTATTTATTGATGATTTAGACCCATCATTTTTGCCCGTTTATCTAGCCTAAAATTCATTTTTTTGGAGATGGTGGAACTAGCTGCAAACTCGTGGCATCAATGTCTTTTGTTAGGTATACAAACTTTTACTTAAAATCTTTACTCAAGTGTGCCATATTCAAAGTTGTGTATGTAAGGCTATGGAGCGGTGTGACCACATGATGCTTTAAGGTCGGCTGTTACCTGGTGCTTGAGGTCAGTTTTGATGTAGTTTTACCGCAGGAACTAGTGGTGAAAATTATTTGACGGTTAGGAAACGTATTTAAGGCTTAATGGAGGGGAAAGAAACTCTGACAAGGGTAATTTTCTCAGCATTAGCGCTGGTAAAGAACGCCGCCCATTTATTGAGTATGGGTTTTGCGCAATTTATGGTCAACAGTGCTATAAACTCCAAGTGGTGACATTTAAAAACGATGCACCGGAACAAATGGTAGAACTTTCCCTCAACAACCATGACCAATCAGAACACTTCCAAGGATCTGAGCGAGGTAGGAAGAGGTAGAAGTTGTCTGGATCCCGCCTAGTCATGTCAGCTGGAGGAGAGACATAAGGTTTATCTGAAGATAAAGCTGCACCTTTTTATTGCGAATTCGTTCTGAATTTTAGCTGGAGGAATTGACCCTCCCCGTGGCAGTCCACATGCAACGCGTGATGAAGGCGAATTTTGCCGCGGCGTGGGATGAGTTCGGTGACAATGGCGAGGCGGAGGAGACCTACTTCCTCACCAAATTTTCCACTCTCGATGGTATTCTCCCTTCGTCAATATTTTTTTGTGCTCATTATTCTTTCCTTTATTCCTTAGCTCCTATTAGATGGTTTGTGTTAACATTCAATGCAAATGAAATCCTTTCTTCACTTTTTTGCTTTGAACATTTTTGATGGCTAAGTTGAATCGCATTTTGATTAATTTTATTCGTGATTTCAAAAATACTAGGTTAATGTTGGTGGTGTGGGTGAAATCAACTCTTTTTGAGTTCACCAGAGCGATTTTTCTACATCCCAATCGAATGTTAGATTCAAAGTGGACTACTACATGCCAGATATTTCAGGCCTTTTAGCCTATTCAGAGCTAGCATGACTTCTGCCACTATTTTTATCCTTACCTCTGCATCCTGGCGATACTCTTTTCTGTCAGTAAATTCAGTTCTATAATAAAACCTCCTCCTCTGTTTTAAAGCAGCCCTTGATAATCCAGTTGCCATAATAGATTTGGAATAGATGCATTTAAAATATCTTTTCACTAATGATAATCTTGAAAGCAACATTACGGGCATATCATTCACCATGATCGGTAGGTTCCTTCTTACATTTGGGAACGAATGCTCTTCTTCCTCAACTTAACTCAAGTACAAGCAGCAGATGAGCGATGTTAGAAGCATGTAGATGTAATTTTTGTGAATCCTACTTGAGATATAAATGCGTTCATTTTGCTGACCCCTCTCACTATCTTTTCTTAGCTGTATCAAAATAAGGCAAAAGTGCTACTTTTCGTCGCTGCAGTTAATGGTGGCAATGACTTATTACTATGCACCATTTTTCCACCGTATTCAGCCTGCTGGACACTATTATGGTCTCGATCGGCTATTTGTCTCTATCTAGCTGGTAGGGTAGTGTTAATGATGAGGGTAAATCTCGAACTGGTTTGGACTCTTCCTTTCTCCCTATGATTGGATACCGGCTTACCACATGTTTCCTCCACGTATGGTACTTTGATGATTGAAGAAGACGGTTCATTTATTTCATTTTGCCGTATTGCAGAGATGGTGCGAGAGTTGGTGGCACATTTGGGTATGCAGGCGTGCGAACGCACGGATCAGGTGGGGTCGAGCGAGAAGGCGGCACACACCCTTTTGCTAGCCGGTGTCTTTCGCGGCGGCGTTAGCGTGCTGGCGCGCTGCAAACTGGCCAAGTCGCAACCCTCTGCTGGGCAGCCGGCCGTCGGTATCAATCTCCAAATCACTGTCCGCTCCGCTGTTCCCGAAATCAACCAGGCCATTGCCGACTCGCTTAGTTAGACCTCCACTTCCACTTCCACCACCCCTTACTTCTATGTCTTTGTGTTGGCTGTTTTTTGCGCCTGAAGAGAATCACCTCTTTATACATAAAAACTTCTTTCAGCACTCTTGATTTTGGCCCTCATTATTAAGGCGACAAGTTTTTGTCCATTCTGAGCAGTCAGGTTATTTGTTTTGGGTAACACTTAAAATAACCTATTTTACTTTTTAACTTTAGTGATATAGACGCCTGACTGTTTGATGGGTGTTTCAGACAACTAATTGCATGAGGTTGATTGCTTTTCATTGATGAGGGGAGCTTTCAAGTGAGTTGACCTACTTTTGTCTCCATTGCTTTCCCGAATTTTTGTTTATGACTGTTGTCCTGAATGCCGATGGATTGAGCGCATCCAGCTCAGGAGGGATAGGAGTGGTTTCCCGCTGTTTCAGAGCAAGTGTAGTTCATTGTCATGAGTGTGCTTGACCGGAATTGGTTCATCCGATAGCCTAAATCTTGGAGAAAAAGCATTCGAAGGTGAATGTATGCGTTTTGGAGATAATTGGTCGTTTGTAACTTTTAAGCGCCCCACCTGACTTCGCTTGCAGTTGGCTACTTTACGTTAGTGTGATGAGTTGTACAGCCATCACTACTACCAAGCTATCATTGGGGCGACAAAACAGCATCAACAGCCAGACGTGTTCAAGTTGGAAACTTTGTGATTGTTGGTCTGATCAACTGTGTAGCATTCAAACTACTGTTGTGGATAGCATCCCATCAATACCAGAATGGGGATTTCTACCCCACTACTGGACCCTTTTTTGCCTCACAAGTAAATCGATAGGAGTGTATTTAAATTTTGTAAAGAATGAATTTTCCGTGAGTGTTTGAGTTAGTAGGCCTGGATGTTATCCGTAAGGGAATCCGACAGCTCCAACCGCAGATCTGGGACGCGAAAGCCTCCTAAGTATGTGGCCACCACTCAAAACATCGCAGAATACGATGAAATGGCTTCTGATCTTGGTAGACTGGGTGGAAAAGCAAACATCTCCCGGGTGTTTTGCCCTCCCCCACTAACTGAACCGTGTAAACGTCTCCGTGCTGTTGACGATGGCATTGTAAGGCTGTTGGCACACATAACGCGTCAGCATGCTTATGAATGTGAATATTCGGCATCCCGGCAGCTAAATAAGGTGGATTTTATGAGTCAAGAAAGGCGTAGAAAAAGAGACGAATATCCACCTACCTTTCCAGAGTATCTAGATCATAGCGTACTGGAAGGTCTTAGCAGCGAACTGGAACAGGCCTCTTTCACTGATTCCGAAGTCTCGAATGCAACAGAGTTATTCATTGGCATGACAAAAGCAAAGAACCTCAAAAATGCCATTTCAGTGAGGTCTTTAGACCATAACATCAAGACCCATGTAAATGATTACAAAAAGGTCAGTCAACAGCTATCGGCTCCAGTAAAAGTTTTCACACCAACGTCTCCATTGCCACTGAAGGGAGGAGTGCTGCCCAGAAAGCTCCTCAATCGGGCCGCTGCTGTGGTGACTTCTACAAACCTACCTCGAGAAAGTAGCAGATACAAAAACCTGCCCTTTGGATTGGTTGTAGAAAATTTTGAAACCGTATTAATGCTCACACCTCCTATCCAACCCGATCCCATGCACAAGGTTGACGCCGTCAAGGATGCTGAAATCCGTTTCGACCTACCACACCCACTTTCTGATCTACGTGGAATGAACGTATTGGAGTATATTATGCGGTGTTGTGTAGTTCAATCCACACTGGGTACATTATTGAAAGACCAGTACCAACTCGTCCAGCCGTGGCAGAAAAGTGTGCCAATTGAACTGTTGAAAGAGCACGTGGACAAAGCCCTCCTTCAAATGGTGCCTGTAGAAGAACTTGAGGAGTTTTTGGAGTACTTTGAGTTTGAACCTGGTTTTGTGATGAATGAGAAAGTCTACGTGAAAGCATTGGCTTTGAGCATTCGACTCTATGGTCACTGCTTAAAAACTTTTCACAGTAGTTTTTGGATGTACCATGTGAGTCCTCTGGAGTGCATCGACTTTAGACACCTCTCTAGCCGATTGACAGGCATTGAATTGAACCCACATCTAAACAAACTGCTTCAACGTCTAGGCCAAATCGCAGCAGACCAATTCCAGTCCTAGAAGATGACTTTGCTATCGCTGAACAAGGATTGGGAAGTTGATGTAAGAACTTCATATTTAGGCTTATTTTTAGCCTCACCTTGAGGACTTCTCTATGCATCTATTAGGCAAATACATTTTTTTGTTTTGAACTGTATGCTTTAATCTTATTTTGGAAAAATTCGTGATTAGTGCTTTGTTAGAGAACTTATTAATAATTATTGGAAGTTACGTTTCATTTCAGGCTCCCTCAGCACCTAAGCCTGAATGCCTCCGGATTGAAGCCTCGTTATAGCATCAATTTAAATTTCATTATAGGAACACTGAACGTAGTAGCTTTACAGAATGTGTAGAAAAGTTGGAACTAGGGACGAGCAAATCGGAGAGTATGACCCATTTTAGCGGTTCCATATTTCTGAATAGAGCGTCTAGCTCTTCTGAAGAGTTGCTCAACCGGGTTTTCGGTGGATCGACGAGGGCAAGGCACAATCAGGAAGTCCCTCACTTGAGAGTTTATTTGATGTTCAAGTTTTTCCAACAATTGTTTGAGTGTGGGGTTAACCTCAAGACCGGCTAGTCGCTGTGACAACTGCCAAAAGTCTAAGCGTTCCAAAGGTCCAGCCTGAAATCTCCACTTTTCTGCTTCCTCTATTGAAGTTTCATCGTCCTCGTTGCCTGACCTAACCACTGGGACAAAGAGACGTTCACAGAGTCCTAAACACTTGCAGAATGTGCTCATTTTGAGTGCATCATCTTCAGACAGGTCTAAGAGGCTAGTCAGATCATTCAAACTGTTGTCTGTGAGAATAGTCGGTATTAGCTTCAAAGCTGCTTCCTTCAGGGATGATACGTTAATAACCGCCTGCTTCATTCGTGAATACAACGTCTCATAAATGACTATTCTGTGCTTGGAAATTTCACAATTTGTCTCTAAATAATCAACCACACTTAGACCCTCCAAAGAGTGTAAATCACTTGGGACGGAAAAGCGAATTTCGGAGTCGGCGATGTTTTTAGCGATGACACTACGCTTTGAAAGTTGATCATGAATCCACTTTTTCCAAGCAAAAGCAGTTATGCCGATTGTGTCTTCTACGTCCATTCGAAAGAGCCATCGAGCGTTGGTTTTTGGTACACTCTGTAGTGGCAACACTGGACCCAGTCCGCAATCCTTGGCTCGATAACGCACTCTCTCTATTGGTTTCTTGTAAAAAAATCTCTCCAAACTGGTCGCGCCTTTACGCACCATTTCTCGCAGTTGTGTACTCAAATTCGAAAGTCCAAATGATCTTTCATCAAACAATGCAGGCATAAAACGGGATCGTGGTTTTTTAATGGGTGGTGTTTCAGAACTCTCGGAAAGTAATCTGGGTGAATTTGATTTGATAAGCTCAACATCTTTTTCGCCCCTCTTATTCTGCAAAATTTGTTCATTCTGAGTGCCGGACACCAAATATGGATTCTTCAATGTGACTGCACATCCCTTGAATGCAATCCAGGGCCTAGAGGTGGTCGAGTGATATCTGTGTTTGTTTGTGTTGGATGCAATCTCCCTTAGGAGGACACGTGCCCACTCCAAATTTATATTTTTCAACCCCACAAAGCGAGTAAATTCCTCCATTATAAGTCGTAGGATGTCTTGATCAAGCGCTCTGCTCTGAATTGCCAATGTAGAGGGAAGTGGTGGCAAGAAAGCAATCCGCTCCTCCACTGTTTCCTCACGTATGTCGCCGTGCAGTAGATTGTCCTTTGTAGACAATGAAAAGAGGAACTTGGAACGCTTACTCACCCTGGGCACATGTTCTCTTCTGGAGGATTTTTTCCACCCTCTCTTGTCCATGTTGGTACACTCTTCTTCGCCCTCTTCTCAGTTGGCTCCAATCGACCACTGAATTCGCAAGTCATCCAACTGTCCTTGGGATCCGAATCAATACTTTTGAGTTGGCAGAAGGTCATCCTACTGCTGACCCATATGGAAAAGCACGAGTGTGCAAAAAGAACCACTTTTTAAGTAAATAAGGGTTATGTAGCAAGTGTCTCACATTAATGTTGTCGGGGTAGTCGCCGATGTACCACATTTGAACTATACGGCATTAGTCCTATATTCATTAATATTTTATAACGTAAAAATAAAAATGTTCTTAGTGAAGCCACTAGAGCCTAATTTTAAACAGTACTACTGACGAATTTTGATTTACTAATGCTAGAGACGCTCTTGGTATGTCTTCTGTGAGCCACAATTTCTACCGATGATTTGCAGGGCTGCTCATACCTCCTCAAACACCGTACTGTGGAGTACCTCACATTACTTATCCTGTTATGTGACCACTTCAAATTTCCAATAAGACAGTATTAAGTAGATTTTTCTTGCTTTTTACGAGCTCGTCACCTGAAGCACTTTGAAATCTCCCTCTGAGAGGAAAGAAGCAAATGAGGACCACATTCGAATATGCAGGTGTCATCTTGTCCCTCTTTAATAAATAATGTTGATTAGTTGTGGGATCAGGGTGGATATAGGGGAGGGAGAAGAGGATAGGCTAGGGCTGGTAAAAGGTGACATCAGTAATAAAGAGGAGATATGGATGTATTGCAGTGCGTTGTTGTGTCGATGTAGTTTACTCTTTTGCAGTCTTTGTACACAGCTGAGTATGCGGTATCCGCCTACGCATTTCGCATGCCACAAGATGACTCTGATGTTAGAAGGACGAGTTAGGTTCAGTGGGTGGTAATGAGGCTTTTGTACAGATTGCAGTCACTTTGGGGATTCATGAGACCCAGTTGACGGTGGTGGTGGTGGTGGTGCTAGAGGGACAGGAGGGGGTTGAAAAAATGCCAAGTACTGTGCGTGGGATCGGCACGCATCCACACGTTGTTGAAGCAACTCTGTCTCATCGGTTAGAGCTTCGAGGTAGCCTTCATCATTGGGATCCATACGCTCTGCGACGTTCACTGGAACCGAAAATCAATTTGAATTTATAGCTATATCGTTTGAAATAGGCGAACTTCTATGTACTAGCAGTTTCAGAAGCTAGTTTAGGGGGCAACCTTATATCAACCACATTTTTTAAAAATTTTACCAATGAAACAAACGAATTTGAGTGAGTGAAAAAGCAACCAGTCATGGAGTGGACCCGGGTAATAACGAAAGCAGTAAATTACAACAGAGTTATTAAATTTTATAGCTCCTAACAATAAAACCGCTTTGCATGCAAGATCCAGCGGAATAAAATAAATTAGTTCACAGATATACAACCGTTTCGTTTGATCCTCTGTGAAGGAGTGTCCGAGTGGATAAGATTTTTCTATCCCTAACACAACCTGAAAATCCTCAGAGCAGTTAGCTCTACACATTTTCAAAGTCAGGAGTATGAACGGGTATGGTAATACCTCCCTGCCAGTCGGCATACTGGCTCGAGGGTAGTCGTATGGCAATTCAAATTTAAATGATTCCAGTTGGAAGTTTACCAGAGCAAAATATGCTTTTCACAATTAGAAGAATGAACATTATAAAAAGACATTAGGTTGCTTGATGCATTCAGAATCCAGCTAAGCAGAATTCTGAGCACTCCTGGTGGTTGGGAGGGACAGATGGATTTTATGTATGTAATTAGAGAATCTGGTAGGGTATAATAAAAATTTTCAACTTCTCAAGACTTGATTTCTAATATTCCCTCTAATCAGGACTAAAGTCTCATGGCAAAGGAAACTTTTCAAATGAGCCTTTGAAACAGGACTGTCACAGTAAAATGGACTGAGTGTCAACACCAAATTCCATGGCGTGAGAGTTGAATCATTCCACACTCATAAATTAAGATTGCATCTAAATCTAGTTTGATTTATTTATCCTCATTTACTAGACTATAATTAGACCCGGTAGAGTCACTCTGTGAACACAAGGATTCAGAGGACTTACAATCAAAGCTCCACGATCCAGGGTCTGCGAGGAGGCGGATTTTCGCATCGGTCAGCTCGGCCTTTAATTGCTCCTGACGCTGGAGTAAGGCAGCTATTCGTCGCTGACGGAAGGTAGTCCTTGTTACCTAATACCAAAATCATAAATCTGTACTTATTGGTTGATTAAATTTAGGCGCTAGAACTCCCAGAAACGAGAGGGCAAATTAGGTTCCGGACGCTTTAGGATCTGTCATTGATCGTAATGACCGCTTGTCTGCAATTAGTACACAGTCGTATCAAAGGGGCTAACAAGGACGCCCAGTCACTCCAGGTCATGTCGCTCGAGTGCTCGATGATCCGCAGTAATTGACGGCCTCACCTGCAACAAATCAGCGCCTTTAAACGCGAAGAGAGGGTGAGGCGCTCGACCAACGAAGGGAGGCACAAAACAACTTTTTGGCATTAGGCAAGTTTTGAGATGATGTCCGACTCCGGTAATACTTTCGTTCATAAGTCCAGCGAATTAGTGAAATGGAGATTTCAAGACAGTCCATGTCACCGGAAACTTTTATTGCAAGCACATTTACCGAATTCAGTGTTCTAACAAATTATACGCTTATGCTGAAGACCGACTTCTCGGCCTTGCTGCATAGTTTGTTAATTGCCTTATAATGGGTACTAAAACTTGAGACCACCCCTTCTTTAAAACTCACAAAATTGAGGAATTTCCCTTAAACTGTGTAGTAAAATAAGCATCATTTCAAAGGCTTAGAGTATAGCAAAGATTATAGCAAAAAAATTAATCACAAAGGTGAGAGCTTGACATAACTTACAAGGGTGTGAAGAATTAGCTTTGTGGTTAAATCTCAGCAAAAGTGTGGATGGTTTTGCTTAGAGTTTCCCCTTGTTCAAATGGGTGTTTGGCTTTATTTTTTGAAGACGTCTTCACATCAAGAATACAATTTTCTGTTTATTCGTTGCTGCAAAAGAGATTTTATGATTTTTCTCTTGCAAATCAATGCTCAAGACATTTGTCGCAAAAATAACTTCAAATACCATACCATCTACGCCTTTAAAGACAAGGAAGGAAATAAGGTTGGAATTTTGCTTTTGATGCCATTTTTTTTCACTACGGAAACAGAAGTAAATCGTCAATGAAATTGAAACTGTTCTTAGTTTGGTTTGCCTTTGATTGGTGATGTGCTGACAACGAGACACGGAGAATTGTGGACAAACCTACACCTCCGAGAATAACAGCATGACTCAACTACCCTTTGAACTTAATATTAAGTCGAAATAAAAAGCTGAACCTTAAATAAGATTTCATATGCCTCTGCAACCCAGATGAATACAACGGGGATATTGTTAGACTTGATGCCAGAGCATTCTCGCGAGTTTCGTCCTGTACTTCTGATGGACGGCATGGCTCCGGACCAAATTGATAGCCTCATTCCTTCTATGTCTCTAATGCATACCCTACATCAGTACTATGTCTTCTTTCGCTTTTATAGAAGTCTTAAGGCGCCACATTGAACCCAGTGGATTGCAGACCCAATACTATAGGACAGCTACCCGGATTACTGTTGCAGAATACAAAAACTAAGGTGATGGGGAAGAGTGTATGCTGCAGGCTGGATAATCTGCGACGATCCCTAACAAATAGGGTGAGAATAGAATAGACCTTCAGTAGCTACCTCAGTTCCTTGTACTGGAGGGAGGCCACTAGCAACGGAGTAGATACCAACCAAGTACAGTTCAAAAGAGTTCTTACTTCCACAAATCCTCTACTAGCTGGATGGAATCTAGACAGATACAGTTGGACAGCAATAAACCACGAACAAATTGGCAAGGAGGACTAAACCTGAACCAGTGCTCTCACGAAAGTATGCTAACTCCGCGCTCTCTTACATAAATCTGCTTTATGGCCAGTTGTCTTACGACTAGCGATGAACACATGTGGTGACCAGCGCATTCCTCTATCCCCTCAATGGAATTTTTGAACAGGACAATTCTGCAGATCCAGCAGAACTGCCACGAGGAATCACTGACATTGTGGTCAAATACCTCGGTTGCACGTGATTTGGGTTAACAACGCATTATGATGACCGATGTGGGGAGATGACTATGGGGACCATCGTGGATGACGCCCAAAGAGGGGAGAGACTTTACAATACTTTACATGTTTGATTAGCTATAAGTCTTGGTAAAGGAGCAACCCAGATGCCAAAAACTGTGCTTTTACTAAACGACATAGCCTCCTGGTCTTGCCAGCTGCCTCAGCATTATGTCTAAATTCGACTTAGGATGAGTTTTGGGGAGCTACAGTCTAACACTTGAGTCCTCATATTTAAAATGAAAATCAAGTTGGAATCTCGGCTACTGTCAGTGGGAATATAAGTTGACATTTTGTCTTGCGGCGTTGAAGATGTTGTTTCAGTGGGTTGATAAGGTTAAGGGCGGAAGCACTGGCTCACCATATGAATATGTTTACCAAACTTCCATATCGACAGCAGCCTGGTTTATGTCCCTTTTAAGTAATCCTGACGACTTCATTAGCGCTTTATGGAAACAGAGGTAGGATAGCATAATATTTTACACTTTGTACATTGGTTAGACCAGCCGATCTAAGCGAGTTATCAAGAGAACTCAAATCGACGCACCTCAACCGCATCACTGCTAGCACGTACGAGTTCCGACCGACTAAGATCAAGATGATGTGTTGAGATGTCCAGTGGATTGGCCCCGGAGATTGGTATTTGGGACCTCTGCGGGGAGACACGTCGTACGCTCGGCAGACTGCTGCTTCTCGACTCCTCTGAGGAACCGGCTGGAGCTGAGAGACTACGTTTCGATGTCGATGTTGAGAGTGTTCTCTCGCCGGAGGCTGCCAATGAAAAGTTTTGTGTTGAGGCTAAAACGTGACTCCACTAAGCGGAAAAGCCCTTTAGTTAGGTGACCTACCATGATGCGGTTATTAGCATTTTCTGAGCCCAGTGAAAACCGTCGGTCACAATAAAGGCCATTTTAGATTGTTTTGAATTACACACTTGACCAGGACCTCTCAAAGTCCTAAATAGGGCGATTCCTTTGCAGAATAATTTTGTTCTCACCATTTTTCATTCTTTAGTCCAGGTCTCTCTCCAAGACAACATTCGCACTTATTCATGCTCAGATCAAATCAAGAAAAAAAAATGCATATCTTCGACAGTCCTCACTTCTCAAGAAAGCAGAAAGAGGTCCTGAGATTCTAACTATGAAGTAAAGGAAGCATTGCAATAATTATCTTTTATCTCCAACCATAGACCATGCAAAATTAAAAAAATGGTGATAGCTTCATGTAACTCAAACTACTGCAAAAAGAAATGTGGTTCTCACAAATAAGCGTTTCTACTGATGGTGTATTGTAACAGGCAACTTCTCTGCATGCGTACTATTCTCTTGTTCTGAAACCTAAATGTCTCAGTAAGGGAAAGAGATGCCATAAAGTGGTGCTTGATGATAGAAAGAAGCGTTGTTAAATAAAAAGAACAGATTGTAGTGATGAGAAGTTGGGAATACTTTGATAAGATGTAGCATCTTGCGAATGTGTTTAGGGTTTAGGGCTGCCACCACATTCCTGAGGCCAGACCGAGCGAGGGGAGAGGTACCACAGGGGAGTCCCAAATGGTCCATTAGCAAACCCGAGAGTTAAACAAACATTTTTAGAAAATAGGACAGAAATATAAATGAGGAGGTTCATACCACTTGGTAGATTAAATTAATCTAAATCAACCATCCCTTTGTTAATCAAGAGGTCTAATTATAGCACGAATGAGAATACTTGAAAAAAATTGGAGCTGTGTCCTAAGGAAAAAATTTGAACAGAATCCGTTGAAGTAAAATGGCAGAAATAGATTTTACAAATTTCTCCTCTCAACTTGTTGTGTTGGCTGCACTCGAGCGATCTGCAGCTTCTGGAAAACCTTCGTGTAATAGCTTCAGCTTGAAAGTCTTTTCAAAGCCTTCTGACACAACTTCCTCAGATCCATTCTATTAGTTAGATGTGCCCATGTATTTTGAAGCCAATGCATCTGATCCGACTCAGGGGAGTTGTAGGAAGAAAAATGAAATGATTCATCATGGCATTACTTTCGATTCTCTCCATTCCTATTAAATGATGAAAGCCTACTAAGAGAACAAGCTACCTAAGGCGTAGTTCAACCTCGTCAAACCTTTTTTGTCTGCATCTACTAACGGCTGGAAGCAGATATGCTAAAAATCGTGTTCATTTACCGCCGAACAGTAAGTTTCCACTTCTGATTCTTGATTTATTCTACACTTATTCTGTGCACTTAACAACACCACTACGATTAAGTTTTTTGTTAGCAAAAATTGTATCAAGATCTAGTGGACACTCGGAAATCTAGAGATTTAAACTTCGCCTTTTTACTTCATGGCAAGATTTTATTGTGACCCCTTTGCAGTAGGAAATTTAAATCTCCACCAGAAGCAAAATGCGTGATTTTACGTTGCCTTATGACAATTTGAAGAAAAATAAATAAATAATAACGCAAATATGCCTGTGCAATTGCAATTTGTTAATGTGCCTGAATTTTGTTGGGTGTTTGCATGTGTGGGTGTGTGTGCTCGTGTGTACCTACGCATCATGACAAGTTGACGTGATCCTTTTATGACTTGGCAATTTATTCTAGCCCAGTCACCGAGGTGACTTCTTCTCCCTAGAAACACTGACACAACCTAACAGTTGTTTCTATGCAACTGCCGCCGTATAAAATTACTTTCTTAGCAAAAACACCTATTTTCAGTCCAGACTAGGAAAATCCCAGATTCTAGAATTGTGCAACACTTTAGCCATGGTGCTAACGGAAACCTTGACCGATGGAAGCGGGACTCTAGTCTGTGGTAATAGGGCAGCTGTAGAGGTTTAATACATGCGTTTTAGTAGCCACAACGGTAAAAACCTTTTCTAAAAGTTTTCGTTGCTCTTTGTCCTACGCTAGTACCCGTGTTCCTTATTTGTTGAAGAAGCAAGGAAGGCATAAACCATCACTCGGCAAAAGTCATAAAATGATGAAACACGTTAATTTTTTGTTTAACTTTTCTTCTTGAATAATCAGGCACCCAAAGGCACGGCCAATATACTTCCATTTAGCTCCAGTAGCACCAAAGCCCTTCTTTACGTTCACAATACATAGTTTCCTATAGAGAAGTGTCTGGGAGCTAAAATAAAATGTAATCATTTAAGGCATTAACGATGCTTCATGTCAACTTGTGCTCTTTGAGAAATTAAAAGAAACCGTCGTTTCTGAGTTTGGGATCAAAAGGGTGTGTAGATGATTTCTTAAACGAAACCGCTAATGAATGCTTAGTGCATTGTTGGAACTGACTTTAAGTGCAAAATCTAAATTTATTGCGTGGACATGGCCAGGTCTTTTCAATTACTTTCTTTACAAAGTCCCGACAAAGTACTTTGTGCAAGTGCCCAGCTTAGCCACTAACTGGACGAAAACGCTTTCAGACGGCAGGATACTAGACGTGCACTCAAGGTGAGACCAATTTCACAGGTGATAGATCCAGCAGTGTGCTTGTTTTCGACTGAATGGTTCTTGTTCATGCATACGCAAGAATAGCGGTGCCTTGTTTCGTTTGAAGTTATGAGGGAGGATGTGCCGGTGGACTTGCTAATAAGACGATAAATTATTCTACGCATAGATGGCCAACAGAACTTTAAGCCATAATTTCATTGGCAATTATCTTTACCAGATCTGAGGGGGTGGCGTTAGGAAACTAACTTTAACAAGATGCAAAGCTCTGAAATACATTCCCTGCCTTGAAATGACCTCGTGGAGCTTCAAGGCGGAGAGTAGGTAAATAAGCAATTTTTATATCAAGTGCATGAAGAGGAAAAGAATGGAACCAGTCGCTTTTTTGAGAGACGTGATCGTGGCGAACACGCAGCAGTTGATAGGGTACTAGGAGGAAAAAAGTAATCACAAATGACAATTTTTAATCATGCAATAAATCTGCACACCCCTTTTTTCAGCAAAGATGCCCGTTTTAAATTATTATAAGTAAACGTTGATCTGTCAGCAATGGGATGCTAGACAAACGCATAAACAGAGGCCACTTTCTGTCAAGACAGGCATCGAGGGTGTGAAATTTGCCGAGAAAAAGACAACATTTTTTAAATCTACACCCTCCAGTCCTCATTTTAGTTTTGGATTACTTTAGTAAATTACTTAGTTTGCATCAATGGATCCAACTTTCTTTTCTAATCTGCATCACTATAGCCGACTGATAGCTCTTTAGAAACTGCCTATTTGGCTTGTTTTCACGGGTAAAGGTAAATATGGTACAGAGGCAAATCGTTTTTAACTTCTTTTTGGCATGCATTCCTAACCTTATTATTATTCGCCCTAGGTGGTAAGGACGAAGCCAAATGTTTTTCGGCCAGGGCGATGGAACAACGCTCCATAATGTCAGTTCAGTTGAAGCTCATCGCCTCTATTAATATACATATTCTTCATTAGCGTTCAAGTGAACTAGCTTTATTATTTTTTACCATAAAGAACCAGCAATTGTAGAGTGAGAGTTAAGCAAATTAAGCCCTGGATGGTTGGACCAAGGTCACAGAAAGGTCACAACCATCACCAGCACCTGTTTGGAAATTGCCTCCTCCCTAGACGATGTTAGATGTTTTGTGATAAAATCAAAAAGCACTCAATAGGCACCGAGACCTCTTCCTCTAAAGGGAAAATCTAAAATCTGCCTGACAACTCGATGCTGCCAGAAAACTTATATTTGTCCAGTGGATTTGAGTCATCATTAAGGGAATAGTTTTTCATATAAGCTGCAAGTTTCGATGGCGAACGGCTGGCATTCTCCATGCTTATGTTGTGCAACATTCTGTCCTCTAAGTTGTCCGCAATTCCGTTTATACTATTAAGGAATTATCTATATTCACTTTTAAAGGCGGTATAGTGATGAATTAACCGAGCGACTAGTCCAGTTATTATATGAAAATATTTATTTCAATAAATGCGATATCGCTTAAGAATTGATTTGTTCTCAGGTTTCTGTGTAACTTTTTTAAGCTCTCAGTTATGGTAACGAGTCAACTAGGGGCTCCGAAATCATACTTCTACCGGGCCGTCTGACTTCCAAATCATGCCCCAGTGTTGGCTGGCAATGCATGTTCTACTCAAGCATTGTCCTCTTTCCTCCCAAGAAAAGTCCTGGGAAGTGACATTAGTGACAGCAAAAATTAGTTTTATAATAAGGGGCAACTATTCTGGTTTGTATTACTGGGCGATAGACCTTAACGACACAAAAGGAGCGCATATGCTGTGGATAAGAGAGTCTATGACGACCCTAATGAAAGGGCTGAAAATGACATCCACCTTCGGCAGTTATCCCAGTCCTATGGTTTGCTTAAAAGCTATTAACAGCACAAGCAAAACTAATTATGATTCGTCTGGAAGAATTTTACTACAGAGCTGCCTACTCCACCTGTGTGTAGACATCACCTATGCGGACACGGGGTGCCTTCATCCTCCTCCCTACCAGCTCAATAAAACTCAGATGGACGGTAAGACTGAAGTGGGGACAAAGTGGCAAGGAGAAACAGGAGCAAAATCCCATCCTCATGCAATTAAGGTACATATAACGCTGCTTTTGGGTCAGTGTTCCTACGGCTTGTGATGGAGATGTGCGATGGCTAACACATTCCCCATCTCTCTGGCACAGTTTCCATACAGGTAAAAATCCCAGACCCTGTAGGACTGCCAAGAGGGATTATTGACGTTGCGGTCATGTAGCGTCTCGATTGCATGAAAATTCGGTAAATGGAGCGAATGAGCCTTGGGTGTTTCTCCCACAGCAATGACTACATTGTAATGATCAACATGGAAGGCTAACCAAGAGGAGCGTCGGAAAATGGACTATGTAGTACTTTGATTGCTTGTTTGACTCTTGGTTTTGGTAACGAGCCATCTAGGACTCCAACATTGTACTTCCAGTTTATGCTCCATCTCCAGGCCCTCCTGCTGGTCGGCAGTACACGTTCCACCTTAGTACTGTGCCTTCTTCCATCTCCAGGGAAGTCTTGAATTACCACATACCTACCCCATGCTGTAGGCTATAGAGTCTTACATTTACAAAGTACGTTTGCAAATCTTTCGAACAGCATAGAGAAATAGACAATGCTCTCTATTTACAGATAAGCGCGAGAAAACATATTTTCACCTCAAAGAAGGAAGCGCAGCTTCGACGGAAAATTACAGCACAAGTTAATCACGTTGTTAGTTGAAGATTCGAAGGGAAAACCAGTGAAAATAGGAACTCCCAAAAGGAAAGAAGGGAGGAAAAAGAATTAGTTCTCTAATAGGTTCTGCCATTTTGGTTTCCAACTTGGTGTTGTGTGTCAAAAAACGACAATTAAATGGGCTGGAAGTGAAGGCAATTTCTTTTACGGTTTTATAAAATTTGTTTGTCTTGAGGAAAAAAAGCCCGTACCCAATGTTTCTCGTCTTCACGATGGACTATTCTAGATGAAAATGAATAAACCCCACATTTTCAACACAGGTATATACATTCTGCAAGTTAAGGTATCCTTTAGGTTTCCGAAAAACAACTTTTTTCCCAACTTTTACGTCTACTTCTTTAAAGAATTCATAAGCAGGCCGACAGAAACGCGAAGTTTTGCTTCAACACCGTTTGAAGCCCTATCAGACACTTGGTCACTGGGAGATTCTAGGGTTTAAAAGAGATAAACCACGTATTCTGTGATGTTTTCTTTATTAGGCCGTGGAGTGAGAGGAGAAGTGAAACTGCCTTGCTTTTTCCCCACCGCCTCGACAGTTTATTGCTCATCACTCCCTTCCACCTTTGATGGCTTTCCGACAGAGTTCACAGGACTTAGGCACTTTCATTTTTTGCACCCCGAAAAGAATTCGGTGTTTGTCAAATCACTTTTATGACTGGACATTCACATTCGACAGTTAAAAAACGCCCCTTTAAATACGTATCAAGTTTCACATTTTCTATCATTTATAAAAGCATTTCCTTTGAAGAGTGTGAAGGCCACTTCAGTAGCAATTGCTACTTTCCTTATACTCAAAATTTCCGCGGCATTATATTTCTGCAGCTGGAAAGAGCAGAATTTGCAAGAAAAGCGTGATTTCGGCAAATAAATTGTCGATACAAATCCCAAATGTGAATTGCTTAATGACCCGAGTGGAGAACTCGCCACTAACTTAATTGACAAAACAATTCCCTCGCAATTTGTCCCCTCCTAACCGCCGACAAACTGACGGATGCAGGGAGCAAATGCAGGCAAATTACCGCCTCTTGACAATTGCAAGCACTACACTGTCACCATGAAATATGGCGACGTTTATGGCGAGCTTGGTCTACAGTTAAATGCACCTGCACCTTGGATTGATAATAAACTAAAGTGCTACACGAGCATGGTAAACCCTACGAAAGCGCATTAACGCAATTTTAAATAAAAATTGCATTACAGTTTTAATGACAAAAATTTCGGTGGAATCTCATGATTGGATGGATGATGATTCGATTCACTGTAGTGATGCTTGGTTCTCCCATAGGTATAAGATCAAGACCAGTCCCAGTTTGAAAAAAGGAGTGATTCGCCTACTGCAGCATTCAAAACGGCCGCTTATAATTTTCTGCCACGTATACCACCGAAACTCAGTCCTAAATTGTTTAACTTTTGCTACTTTTAGGTCCCTATGGTCAGTTAAACTATCACAATTTTGTATCTGCCGGAAATTTGATAAAATCTTTTTTCAATACCTTAAACACCATTGGAAGTTGAAGAACTTACTCTTCGAGGTTATAGACGCCAACATAGTGTCACCATTTGCAGACACAGATACTGTGTCTGTGAAAGAGGTGGTGAGCATTTCGGGAGTCATGGACGACGTCTGAGGCGCAGCAATTGAGCTCTCGGCCAAATCGCATGGCATTGTCTGGCAGGCCGCTTCCTTGGCTCCCACAGATGGCCACGGGTAGGATCCACCGCTAGATGACTGGGAGGAGAGTTCACTGTCGTCGCGCAGAACACTTTCATAGCCGCTGCTTGCGTGTCCACCCCCACTAGCACATGTGTACTTGGTAGTCGTCAGTGCTCCCCCTTCATTTACTCCCTCTGGAGAGGCAGGCACCCCAGTTCGCGTTCGGTGGGTGCGCATTCGGCACCGACGTATTCGGCCTCCACTCTGCGCCACCAAACAGTGACATCGCAGGGATTGCTGCTCACTGTGTTCGCTTCCGAGGCCACTGCTAGAGCTCTGGGAGACACATTTGTGATGGCAATGAGTGTGCGGTGACTTCTCAAAAACCACTTGACAGTGGAAGGCCATGCTATCTTGTTGCTGGTGCTGCAGATTGGAATAAAATCGTTGAAGGGAAGGAGCAGGGGCAGTCTGCGGAGTGGCAGAAGGGAGAGCCTCGGATGGGACAGCACTGCTAGGGCCGCATTTGCTAAAGAGCGGACTTTGGAGGAAACCTAGTCGATGTTTCGTTCCAGCCTCCTAAGCGAAATGTAAACGCAAAATTTTGTGCAGTTGATTTGATGGAGGAAGTTATTCAACCGCAAATTATCCATTAACACTAATCTGGAATGAGTAAAGAAAGAAAGCTTCTTTACCTACAATGGATTCGTGGCAATATCGAATGACGTTGGTGGCGCAAATAACCTAATATCTATTGTCGAACCGGTAAAATCGCTTTGATAAACGGTTAATTTCTTAACTTTGACATGGTTTACCAATTTTTGGCTTGACATAATGGAATTAACGCATAATGCCAGCAGTGTAAGCCTTTAAAAAGGGAACACAAGTCGGACTTATCTACCTACCATGAGACCTACCTGGATTAGGCTAATAAATTCTGCGCTACTTTTCTATTAAATGCATTCAGTAAGTGAATAGAAATGAAATACCGAGGATACATATTCCCGTCACTGTCATGCTAGGATGAAAACACAAAGTAACAATTTGCTGTCACGCCTTTTTGACAGAAAGCCCACATCGCGTTAGTCACTGTACAGACTGCACAGTTTAAGTCGTGCCGATGCGGTTTTTACATTCTCCTCAATATGGCAAATAGTTGTTTTACAACCATTTAAATTACGTATTATTGCCATTTTATGATTTTATTGCTGTTCAAAAAGTTCTATACACAACAATGCCGTGAAGTCTAAACATATGGATGAGAAAATAGAGTTGCATTTCCCAAACACGCATTTTAGAAGGACTCGACTTCAAATAAAATAACCCTCCCACGCATTTAATGAAACCTCATTCCACCAAATTTGCCAGTTGAAGGCTTGAGCGGTGAGGACAACTCCAGTCCCACCCCAGCACCACCGATGACCCAAATCCTGTACACCCGACTCATCCCATCCCTCGGCACAAACACTCAGCAATAACAAAACAAGCGTCAACATCATGAAAAAGTTGTAGACAAGGTTGTTTCGCACCGACGTCGTCCACTTTGGGAAAATGACATGACACCGACAGGGTCTACTCATCCGCTAGTCACTTTTGGCGACATTTCGACCGCACCAGCGTTTGCCCGCACTAATGTGAACTCACAAAGTGACAAAAATACCATTTTTATGTCTTTGCCCATGTTTGTTAATTGAGCATTTACTCAAAATACGAAATTTGGAATTCAAACTTGATTTTTTCAATCGCGTACCAAAATCTAGCCCGGTTAGTCTAAATAGGAATGACTGAAACTTTTCTAACCTTTTCGAATTTTGGATTTTAACCAATGAACCCTGAGTCTAGTTAGTCAGATCCACATTTGAAAATGAATGGATAAGTCGTACCGGTTTAAGAAAGTCTAAATTCCACCATTTGCAATTAAGTTGTAAAAAATTTTAGCTGGATAGATTGATCAACAGGAAGCAAGCACCTTGATCCGAAGACGTCCCTGTTGCCCTTCTTCACAGCTCTTTTCAGTTCCCTGCTGATTTCCACTATTTGCCGTCCGACTGGTTTGTTCTGATTCAAGAAATAAACTCTCCTCGCCTCCTCTTCCCTTACTCAGTGATGTAAAGAGCATCCCCGCTGAATCGATGGATAGGAGGTCTCCTTCTGTGGCCACTTCCCTCCCACTTCCACCGCTGGACCCAACACCTCCGAAGAAGGGTGTACATATCTTGTTCACCGACGCCGATTGCTGCTGCTGTGAAGCGTGTTGCTGACGACGCCGATTAGAACTGGGTGAGCAGACAAAAAGGTCTGCGAAACGCTTGAGTACTGGTTTACGTAGCGGAGAGGCTTTTAAGCCTTCTGTTATTGTGTCCAGGCCGCTTACGGAGCCAAAAGAGTGATCTCTGTGAAGCCCCGGATCTGATGCTCCGTCAGGCTTTCGTGAATCTGAGGGTGGGTTGGCGGTCGGCTGGGGCTGATTTTCCTCAATCGCTTGAAACACCATGGTCCCGTGGTGGGCTCTAAATCGCGCGGCAGGAGCGGAACTACCTCGGCCGGTGATTTCAGGTGACTTGGGTGCAGAGGAGTAGGTGACACCCTTGCTGCAGCTTTTGCAAAGTGGAGAGCGCTGAAGAGGGTGCTTGGAGCAGCCCTTGGAGAGAGCTGGAGTGGTGTGTTCGGACGTCGAAACCGACTCGACCCAACGCGCCACACGGCTCAAATTGTCAACCGCCGGACTGACTTGGTGAGTCTGGGTGGTCCACAGTACCTCTGTTGTTACGTGCCGTGGCAGACTGTGAGAATGGGATACAGAATCATCCGGTGTAATCATGAGGTCATCCAGATCCACCTGCTTCTTGCCTTCATGACTTCTACAAAATAAAATAGATATGTGCAGGAAGGTTTGTTCAAGTCGCTAGTTTAAAAGAAATGCTACAAGCGTATTAATAACCATCGGATTATCCTTACCACTTGGAAAAAGAAGCTTAACTTTCCTAATTTTTAAAACCCTTGCTTAGCGGATATTCTTTCCGTTTCACTGTGGTCCAAAATACGAGCACAAGTGACAGTTGGGGAGCTAAAGGGCAAACACAGTCAAACTACTCTCATCTGACTTTATTGAAATTTGCAGACTCTAGGATGCAAAGGCGAAGTCTTACCTATACGTTCGGGAGATTTGCGGTGTTTCCGCGGCTTTAGAGGCCACGTGGCAGAGAGTGCCCGTCTGTCCAGTTGCGCGGACCTGTTTGCATCCGTGCTTCGGCGATGTGGGCTACAATTTAAAAGCACAACTAGAGCACAGAGTCACTCCAACACCTTCCAGAGAAAGCACCTCATTGTGAACATAGTCTATGTAAAAATGGCAAACAATGCTTGAGAATGAGTTAGTGGAATTCTAGGGCATTTGACTTCCGGAATGGCAGAATAGAAATGTGTAATTAGGGGTTGTTTGAATAATAAAATATTAATCACATCCTCAAGACTAAAAGGTCCTAAAACGCCTAGGGCTAGGAGATGTGTTAAAGCACATTTTGGAAAAAGAAAGCGGGTATTTTTGTAAGATATTAAGTTAACATAATTCAATCACATACATCATGTAAAAGTAAGGCTTATTTCGCTCTCACCTATCATTAAATTCTTACAAAATTTCCTTGAAGCCTCCCTTTAAAGCGGAAAATTACTTTTACCCAAGTTTACGATTTCACATTAAAACTTTACGATTTCTGTATCTCGCGATGTTGGATGAAAAGTTGTCATACATCTTCGCTATCTTTGAGACTAATCCCTTCGTCGCCACGTTCTAGAAACAGCTCAAATATTTTTTAGGAAATAAGACACTTCTAGGCGATTTGTCAAAATCCTCTGTATCTTTAATCTCCGTCCCATTTTGGCCGCGTCCCGCACTGACCTTATAGAAAAGCAGGTCGCCACACAAGTGAGTGACAGGGCGGGCTACGCTTACACCCACCGTAGGTCCCCCCTTCCCCCTGCCTCCCCCCGTGGAAACGGTCCCACTCCGCACCCCTTCCCCTTCCGATCCGCTAATTGATAGGCATCGGAAACTAACTACGTTGTACGCATGTACAACGACTAATGCATCACATAGCCTGCGGTTATTGGTTGAAGATAAGAGGAAGACAAGAGGTTCCTGCAGAAGGGAATTGCGATGCATTAGTAGGATTTTCATCTTACTAGACTTACGCGAGTTGTAAGCCAAAAATAAATAAATTGCAAACTGCCTTTTTTAGTGGTTGAAACAGACCAACGATGAGTTGAAGGTGCTAAATATTGCTGTTTTTAGCGAAAATTGACCTGTTTTAACCTCCCACTTTGAATGCTTTGCGCGAAGGTATTAGTTCAGTTAGCTATGGGCACTGTTGACCCATAAAAATCCTCAGGCTCTACAGTGACGTAGGTAAACTTATGCAAATTTCAACGTTTCTCCTTAGCATCGGCGAAGACCGTTTTGAAGCCCTTTTGAGACTAAGCAACTATCACTTAGATTGTTTTTCTTTAAGAAGGACCTCGACTAAGTTTAGTAATGAGCTTCTGGTGGTGCTAATTGGCTGTTAAACTTCTATAGTCGATGATTTTCCAAGTAGTTGGTCCTGATTTGCTTTGAAAAAAAGGCACTAAGGGATACATAAGCATTATTGTGGTAAATCACAGCACTTGGTTGCTATATTAGCCTCATGTGAATAACCACTTGAAATTTCACCCGATTTGCTTCAGGGATCCAAGATGGATGTACACTTAAACTTAGTTGTAAGTGGAAACACAAAGTAGCCTTTAATTTTAAAAATTACTGCTAATGTAAAAAGGATCTGTTCCGCATAATTCTTTTTACAGCTATGTAACCCAATCTTGTTCTTTTGAACTGTATATCCTATTCCGGTCCAGCTGTTTGGATGCAGCTCTGCTCAGGCCATTTATGCAACTGGTTTCCAGGCCTTTCAACTCGATCCCAATTATGGCAATTTTAGATCTCTGCACCCTATAATATCACGGGGAATAAAGTTAGACCCCAAAACCATAAAAAGCTAGAGAAAAAGCCTGGTTTTATAAGGTTGCTGTGAGGGGATCCATCAAAACTTGAACAAAAGTTTACCTACTGGAAGCCTCACCTGGTCAGCAAAGTACCCGACTATGGCCTGATTCTGACGTTCGACCCACTCCTTCACGAAGGGCTTTACACCGCGCATTGCACCGCTGCTTCCAACCGGAAAAGAGTCGTACTTCCAGTTTGTCACGACAAGTACTTCGGTGGGGGTTTGCTGTATCTGGTCACTTTGTATTTGTTGTCTCGTCTCGAAGAAGGAATCCCCTGAATGGTAATTACTTTGTTAGAAAGCCGACTTTCAGCCTAAACATGCATCTATATTCTGCTTAAGAAGTTCTAGATTTCAGTGTCTACTGCACTGGAGTTGAATGAAGAGTTACTATGCGATGACGAATGAACGAAGGTAGGGAGGAATAAATCCAACTCTTGCACGAAAACAAAAAAAATATTTTGACAGAATCGGAATGGTATAACTTGGGTTGTGTTATCCATCGTATCACCAGTTATTTTATCACTGACAGACTTTTCGTTCGGACAAGTACTGAAACAAAAGAGTGGATTTATTGAATCCAACTTAAAATTCTCGCTCCCGGGCAAAGAAGTAGCGGAGTCCGTTGTTTATCACGCGTATCTAATTAATTAAAAATGCCGAGTTTACCTCGTGCATAGAGATGCTATTCGTCTGAAAAATGCTTCACACCAACACTCGCTTTTGAATAATTTGCTACTACTGCCGGTTGAGTCTACCATAGCCCAGAACTCCCTAAATGTAGCTTCTAGTCGGCTGGCACCCAGCGGTTCCAATGGGTGGACTTACTCCATTGGGAGGCCTTACTCAGGTTCGAAATTATTCACCAGATACTTATGGAGCACAAAGCTTCCATTAAAAATAAATGGTAGCCTCGGATAGCCTGGCTATCTCCCTACACCCTACACTGTACGTCTTCAGGAAAGCGTCAGGACACTGCAACTAGTAATCATTTAAGGCTCTTACAAGTTTTGCAGCCTGTATAAACACAAAGGCAATTATGAAACCCATGCTCTAACTCAGAATAACAAACTCAGTGGGACAACGTTTAGTTGCAGACCATCAAACGATGTAACAAGGTGAGACCAAATGGAGGTGGTTGAGGCAAAAAGGCTAATTCTCTTTGAATTTTGAGTGTGCAGGAAAACAAAAACCACCTCCAACGGACGTTTTGGTTTTACACTTTATTCTTAGTCACTTGAAGATGAGCCTGGTGAATGCAAATTAGCCCTAGCGAAACCACTCAATTAATCTTTGCCTCAGTTAATGCAATCAATTACACCTTACCAAGGTAAAGAGGAAAAATAAAGTAATTTAGTGTTTGAGAGGGTTTAATGAAAAGAACCCTTCTTCCCAAATACATTGCAAAAAGACGGTAAAATTGGGTGTTCTGTCACACCATTTATTATACCTACTTTAATTTGAAAAGGAGTTCAAAATACCATATCCTTGTGAAGCGGTAGAAGGGAAGACTAGGCAAAACTTAAACTGATTTTCGAATTTACGGGGAGGGAGCTGAACCAATTTAATTGACATAAAAGCAGAGAAGCAAAAGGTGATTTATTAATGAAATGAAGTATTTTATTTGTATTCTCTAAAGGACAAGGAGTGGGAAAAGGGAGACGTTGTCCACCACCCCATCCCTCCCCACCCCCTCCTATGGTAATAAATCTGCAGCATTAAAATTTTGCAAATAAGTATGCAAAATTTCCATTGTCCTTAATTTAGCCACACCTTGAAGCATTTATTTTGTTTTTAAGGTGAGGGAGACTTAAATGCTTTTTTGAAAAATTACACCATGTTATGACTTCTGGCATATGCATTTCATTAATTTTTCATGGGAAACTGTTTTTACGTTTTGCAATGACAGAAAAACGCAAAGCAACTCGAAAGCAACGTTATGTTTTCAAGCTTATTTTCAGGAAGCAACGGAAATGATATTTTTGAGTATAGCTGGTGAATTATAGCTATTACACGATCTTAATGCGAACGGCATTAAGTTAAATCGCTGGGCTTTATTAAGGAGCCTTTTGACAACAGTTGGCAGTCTTTAAGCACTTCAGGCGATTTGGTGATGCTGCATGATAATAGAACGCGGTTGATGACGTTTTCTCCATAGAAGTTTACCGAATGGGGCTGACAAAACCAACAGATTGACACTCACCTCGTCTGATTTTGCGGTCGCTTCTGGGAGTGAGCAGAGCTTCCAACTGTTTGACAATTTTCGAGGTACCGGAAGAATCAGTTGACCAATTCAACTTGCGCATACGGGACTCGAGCTTACGCTCCAGATTTTCGTGAGTGTTGCAGGCTTTTCCATCTGGTACGCCTTTTTCTACCGTGGTTTGAATGCGACCTCCCGAAGACTGGCAAGGAGAGCAAACAATATTAAGGTGTGACTCTATGAGATTTTAGCTTGGTCACATGAAAGCATCGTAATAGAACTGTTATTTCAACATTTTGGTGCAGGTCGAAGGGAGGATAATTTAAGGATTAATGACAACTGGACACAGGAAGTCCTGCTAATTTAGTTGTCTGAGGCTTGACTGCATCACCGGTTAGGGCAAGGAGATTGCCTTCCATTGATGAAACAACTTTACATGAGTAAATAAAACAATC
Source organism: Taenia solium (assembly GCA_001870725.1). Classification (NCBI taxonomy): domain Eukaryota; kingdom Metazoa; phylum Platyhelminthes; class Cestoda; order Cyclophyllidea; family Taeniidae; genus Taenia; species Taenia solium. The sequence continues at coordinate 101,976 of MIEF01004043.1, read as the reverse complement.
ACACTTGGTCATTAAAAACAAATGTGAACGTCTTGTTATCCTGCCAGATGGAAATTAAGTTTACCGTTCGATATCAATGTGGAGTGAAATTTGGTTGCCTCTTTGATGAGGAAGGTGCTTCTCAGTACCCTCCTCTTACAACTGATTCTATTTGGAGTTCACCGCTCCTCAGTCCAGTGTTAAGCTTCGTGATGGCTGCTGATCAGCATGTGAGAAGAGCAAGTTTGTGGTGCATTTTAAAAGGCACCTAAATTTCTAGGTAGCTTTGGTATTCGCACCAACTGACAGAAATCATAAGCACTCCTTTGCCCTACAAAATAGGTGAATGTAATTGAATGCATTCCATCCTCTCCCCGATCCATTGCCACAGAGAGTGGAGAATTGTGATTTATTTTGGTGTCATGGCTAGAGCACCTTCAGTCGATTAATTGTTAATGCTCCCATGGGACTTTTCGCTTAATGCGCAGCCACTCTTGCTCCTGCGAGTAAATTAGATATGTAAATGTACTTGCTAATCATTTTTTGCCACTTCTTTTTTTTGAGCAGCGACATGGAAGTATGCCTCCATAATATAGAACAAAATCGTTTTACATTGCAGTCCAATGGTGCAGCATCACGCATTTGCTCCCAATCGAGCTGTGCAAACGTCACTTTTAGCGTTTTTTTTTCTAACGCAAACGGAAGCGGCTTTGTCAATAAAAACCTTACTTTTATTCCCTGGTAGATGGCTACTTCGTGTGCTCATTCACGAGAATCCATCCTAATCAGGAAGGAAGGCGGGTCTACTTTAAATCAACAATAAGTGATGAGTGGAGCTCTCATCCAAAGGCGAATGCTACATCCTCATCTGAAAGGCTTAAGATACTCGTAAGCAGCACCATAACAATTTTTTTGCCGTTATCTCTGTAATCAGAGTGAGAATTGCAGCAACTAGCTTGTCTCAGTTCCTTTGCCTTCTTAGTAGGCAGTGTTACGAAAAAGGTTGGGACTTTCATTCAGTGAGGCTCTAGCACACACTGTTGTAGCTAATGAAGTAGCTCTACTGACCTTTTTGAATGTAAGATACTTGGGTGTCGACATTCACTCCATAAAAAGCGCTGTTACAGTTTACTATCCCACCGAAGGTTTGCACAAAACTTCCCCTGGGAGTAATTCTACCAGTTTTACTGTCGGATACAGAGTCCCTGTCCATTTGAGATCATTTAAGCTACTTATAATGTCAACGGGACCTTCATGCTTGCTAAAGGAAAAGTAAGCAGAGAGAGCTCGGACTATTCAAACTTCCTTACCACCGATATAAACGAGCTATTGCAAATGCGCTGATAGCTTGTATCCATACCAATCGGCATTAAAACAGTGAATGCGACGACAAATACTCAAATTTATAAAATAATGACATCAATGTGTTAGGTACTTAACAGATTTGAGTTGATTTTGTACTTAGTATGAATAAAACCTCAAAGTAAAATTTGCTCATCCACATCAGCACTCTTATGAAATGTTCCATCGATGTCAAATAACGACCTGATCTCTCTCGGAGATAGATCCACTTCGTCGCCTTCTTGATGGAGTCTCAAAATGGGCGGATTTCTCTACGAAATGTGGACTCATAGCGATGTCGGTTGTAGCCTTTGGCCCATCCACCCAGAGCTCGTTGGTTATGACCTCGGCGTGGGCTTTGTGACCGCTTCGACTCTTGAAACGTCGATGGTGTGAAAGCACTGGAGATCTGACTTGCACTTGGTCGCTCTTCTCTTCGACTTTTTGCGTTGTCTGATGGAGTAAAAAAAGAGTAATTGTTTTCAGAAACCCGCCTTACTAACCCATTTAATAGATCATTCTCTATAGGCCTTCAATGAAATTAATTATGTATGCCCTCAGAGAATTCCTACCTAGAGTAGAAGAAGCCTTAAAGACGCCATTTGTCACCGATTGTCTTGAAGCAAAAGAGAGTGGTTTAATCAAGGAAACCAATCAAACCAATCTCCAACTGTCATATTCTAGGGTCTTCGCGACACTTATTTATCCATTTATCATTGTGGTCGACATGAAAGAGGTCCAACTGCCCTTGAGATTCTTCAAACATCAAGATTACTGTACTGGATACCGAATTCCCTGTAATTACACTTAGTTGGATTTCTTTAAAATGTAACAAACAAACGCGTCGAATCTTTTTGGAGACCATCGACAATACTCTTTAATTTTACCAAGCTTAAAAAAAATACCGTCAAATTCCACTTAAGAAAGATCAGCACTTAATTCTTTCTAGGCTAGTGATGCACTTCTCCTGATCAACTCAAATACAGTATCCATTAAAAGTATCAACGTGGTAGACAGGTAGACCACCGTTTTCGAGTTCTTCGCCATTGCTCTGAGGAAGAGGTTAATTCGTTGCATTGGTTCCTAACGAAAACACACAAGCAATGATTGTCAAACTGATACTCTTCCACCGGTACCAATCAAGAAACAATTGTTGACGAGTTGAAGGGTTCGGAAAATGTCATAAACGCAGATAATTCGACTTCAGTTCGGGTTGTGAATCAAGATTAGATGAGTAGTTGTGAGATTTTTGCGCACATAACTCCGAAACATACGCAGCTTGTTTGAATACAGAGTAAAGGTGGAATAGAGTCTTTGGCCACGCATATTCGATTTATTTGGATTAAATCATGTCATAAGGCTAGAACTGTCTACCCTCCCTCTATGACTAATGAATTGATGCGAATTAGCTATGCCTGCTCTCAATCACACCATTGTTATGACATCGCATGCTTCACAAAATGTCAAAACGATTCCCATAGAAGAGAACTGGAGCAAAATCACGAGGCACAATTCGGAAACCTTGCTAATCTTTCCTGGTCACTCATGCTCCAACTCACTTCCAGTGAATACACAACCCTTAAACCATTCAGGAGACTTCAGCGAGGGCGTTTAAGATGGTTGATTATAGCATTTAAAAGGAATGCTATTCAGCATTGTTGGCGATGATTGATGGATGATGGTTGACAAGAATTGTCGTGAACGCATGGATATCATGTGAATTTGTTCTTCAATTGTTTTTCTTTATTTGTGAATGGTGGATGTTTTGGATGAAAAAAACTTTGGCTCTTGTCGTTTAAAATACAACAATTCGTTATTCAAAACGTTCGATGATGGCAGAGTAGGTCGGAAAAATAGGGGTAGACAAATGTACATTTTAAAGCGCAGATCTAAGTAGAAAAAAACCTACCAAAAATATTCGCAACTCAGAGCCAAATCTTAAATAGTTGTAGTTTTACTTCCCTGTTTCAATTTTAAATGACAATGTGAAATTTCTACCACCATCTTCCAATCCCGCCTGCCGTTTTCCATGTCATAAAATTAGGCGGATGCAAAAAGCGCCTCTGAAAGCACACATTTGGTGTAAATCATGCAGAAATATCAAAGCTCTAAGATCGCAATTGTTCGTAACCATAATGCTCATAAATCATCACTCCTTTCAAAGAGAAATTTCATTTCTGAGATGGAAATATAAACCGGCCTGGGTCGAACAATGGCGAACGGGTCATTTAGCCTCAGGACAATCCCTAAGAGCCTGGTATATATGAGGCCAGGTTCTGAAGAAATCACCTTTTGTGACCCATCCAAAACAGAGTTTCTGGGATTTAATGAAAATTTTAAGAGTGAGACGACATTTAATCAAACCCTGACATTAGAATCTGTATGCCGCTTTGAAAACTAGTAAAGAATAGTGTATCACCTTAATTCTTTTTTTTTGTTCCGCATTCAGCGCTATCCACCAGCTGAAATGATTTAAGTCAACAATAAGTTCACCAAATGTGTGTGTGTGTGTGTTGTGTGTGGCTGAATTCAAGTTTGATGAGGTGAATTATGGTAACAGGTAAAAAAGAAACCTGCTTTATTTTAATCCTCTGCAAACAATTGACACAAAAAGGATTCCAGCCTTTTGTTTGAAAAAAAAATAAAACTGGACTGTGGAAGGAAAGGAAAAAATGACCTTGTGCTCAGTGAAATGTACAAATGGGAAGTGAAATCAGGTTGCCAACGGCAATGATGGCATTAAATTTTAGTCATTTTTAGTGGCTGTCGTGCTCTCATTAAATTAAGCAAAATCATTTTTTTCAGAAACACTGTAATAAAAACTTCACAATGACCATTTGAAACCTATCTATTGCATTGGACTACCTGTCAACCAGCAAACAAAAGGAGCATGTTTCATTGTGACAAGTAGGTCATTCACCTCCTTCTTTTCGATACTGGCCAATCTTTTGGTCCGATCTGAAGCATTCAGCTTTCTGAGAGGATGAGAGCGGCCCAAGTATATTACAGTGGTACAGGATTGTTCACTGCTTGACGTGTACTCGAGATCTGAGGCCGAGTCGAGCACGTCGTCAGTGCCTTGAGCAAAAGCTCCCGCATTTCGACCCAGTCGTCGCCTTTGCATCCGCTTCCCAAGGCGCCTGAGGCGAATGCTGCTGAGATTGCTGCTTTGTGAAGTTGTGGAGGTGGTGACGCGGTCACAGATTGAGTTTTGTCGACGTTGAGAAGAGGAAGAAAGAAGCTTCAAATTCGAACGGTGTTTCCATACGTGTTGAATTTTTGAAGTCTGTTGCAGCAACTGAGAGGATGAGGAACAAATTTCAATAAATGTTTCCCAAAGTCCACCAGCATTAAGGTAGGCACAATTTTATGGTTTGAGATGGTCGAGTATTTTAAAAAGGCTTTAATAAAATACGAAAATCGTTCTGAAGGTCTAACATTCCCATTTTGAGTGTTATGTTGATTGCTCTTGAACAATGGAAACAGCCAAGAGACCATCGACATTTGTAAGTCTAATTTGAGACCTAACCCATTTTATGCACCGATGACCAACCGACGTTGCAGCGTCTTGAGACTCCCCCGAGAACGAGAGAGGTCACAATTCTTGGACAGAAAGTTTATTGACGACTTTTTGAAGGACTAGGGTGTTACTGTCATGGCACAAAGGCCATGTCGCAGGGCAGAAATGCCTGGACCGTGCCCTTCAAACAGCAAAATGTCATTATTGCTAAAAGTATGTTCGTATAAACATAAATATAGCATTTACAAGATTATTACGGCCACGGAATTGCAGAACGCTTTTATGCTTGACCCGTCCATACATTCCTAGTGGTCTTGCTATTCTGTAGTTAAGCAAGACATCAATTTGTGTTAAAAATCCCTAGTCAATACTGTATAAAGATAACTGAGGTGCTTTCACTGATGTTGCTTGTTTTTATAAACACTAGTGAAGAGGCTTGTTCCCTTGGGGAACTGAAGGAAGACCAAAAACACAACCTATGCTTGTGACGATTCAAAGTTGACTGGTTCTAGTATCTTAGGCTACCGCTCTGAAAATTCTTTCAAGGTTTACTTGAATTATTTCTGCATCAAATTTAAGGAACCTTTATTCCACATCATGAAGGCGCTGACGCACAGGTCCAGAACTAAACTTTACTCCATGTAAAGGGGCGCTTTAAAAACTTTCCTTAGACACCAAATGCAAGTCATTGTTCCCCTCTGTATGAATAGTAAAGTAGTATAGAAGAAAGAAAAGCGACATAAGGAGAGCTCAGGAGCAAAGCTTCATGAGCTTGAAAAAAATGGGAAAGCTTAGGATAATAGTGAGTTTTTCTATGATTATTCAGCAAATCTTTAAGTAAACAAGCTAAAGGCAGGCTCATTCCTTGGTGCAGAGGAGTCACTTTTGAATTTAAAATGAGTTTCCGCAGTCCACCTTGAATGTCCGAGTATGCTTGAAGTAAAATTCCTCTCTCAACTACGCGTGCTTTCAGACACCATACTTTCCTACTTATTTTATCAGCCTACTGGTTCAGGTCCAGAAATCTTCGACAGATCATTCAAAGAAAGCACTTGGATGCTGTGGCAGGAAAGAAGCCGAATAAATTTCCATATCCTTAGGAGTGCCTTAAAACTACCTCTAAATTGATGGAGTAGAAGTTGGGATGGACAGAGGTGTGGAGCACAAGCGAGAGTTTGGCGAGGTCATCAGCCAGGAGACAGCCCCGCAGGAGGTGGTGAAGAATCGGCTCCCTCGTCCCGAACGGAGGCGAGGCTCTTCCAGAAATGAGGTTCAGGATGAAGTTGATAGTGGAGGTGTGTTTCGATGCTGGGTCCTCGCTGCACTCGCCACCACTTTCCGAGGTGAGCATCAACTCGATCAAATTAAGTTGACAGTGCTCCATCTTACCTAGAATGTGGAAAATTAATTCGTTTTAAATACAGATTTAAAAGTTAAATAGGACGGTTTTTTTATCCCAAAGGCAAATTTTTGTCCAAAAAACTCATTTGGATTATGTGTGCTGGTCAGATGGGTCTAAATCCGTTCTTTTGAAGGTAAATTATTGAATTAATCTAAAATATTTAAATTATAAAAAATTATTTGCGACACGTTGAATAAGGTTTTGCTTTACTTAGGTATAAGGGCACAATAAACGCGTTGATTACACCAAAAGGTCCTGAAAAGTGTGCATGTATCCATGAAATCAAACGGACCCCATACGTTCTCCTTTTGTACTCAAAAGAATCATTACACAAAGTCAACAAGAAAGCTCTTAACCTAACCAACTTTAACGGGGAATATCGCCTTAAATCTTTAGTAAGTGTAACCAACGGGACTTTGACTTATCATACGCCTGCGAGGTACACTTCACTCCAATTGCACCAGCAACAAAAATGCCAACACTCAACGAAAGAAATGTACACAACTCGATTGCTCTGTCTTTTTTTGCCCATTTAGCATAAAAAGTCCTGGTCGACTAGATTTGCTCGATTTATTTTGACAAAGGACTGTTGTAATTCAACTTGGCACCTCTATTTTGTAGATACTTAGGGCGCTTTACGGCTGAGACCATAGTTTCTCCAAAAAAATATAGGCATTTGTTTCAAATATTCTGCAAACTCAGAAAAATTCGCCAATTTAAGCCCCAATCATGTCAGGTTGTTAACATTGGCCCTCATTCGCCAATTCACAGTTTCGGCGGTTAAATGGTCTTGTCAGGAATGACAAAATTTGATTTAACACGGACGTTCAGACTTTCGCTTAAACCCTGTGAGAAGCCAATTCGCATTCTCATTCACTCATCACACCTTTTTCTTAGAAAGTACTTCGGCCTCTTCCGAGAGCCTGACTTATTTTGATGCTGAGGCAACTCTGCCATGCAGTAGAGAGCCTCTAGTAGACCGATACGTTAGCCTGGATATACATGAGACCGTCAAAGCTAGTGGTCCTGGGGGGCAAAATACAATCATAAGCAATAACAAGTCACAAAGTTTCACTTTAATGGTAAAATTACCTAGACTTTCGCTGTCAGGGACTCAGAGGAGTCCATACTCACCGTAAAGTGGTAGCTATGTATCATTTATTCCTGTAAGATGTTTATAAAAGTTTAAAAACCGGTATACAAATCATCATCCTCCTTTTATTGAATCAAGCCCAATCAATCCGTAGAAAACACGATTCAGTCTAATAGACTACCACTAACCACTTATGCAAATGTCACGTATTTGTGACGCAGAATGAGATGTCATTATCAGTCAAATTATCGTTGAAACATGCACCCTCTGTTGCAGGCTAAAAAAACCTCACAAGAAACTCCGTAGGATAATACCTCCTTTATAGAATCAAACCGGATACGGGAACTTGGATTGTAGTTTATAGGTCAAGATGAAAACATATTTTGATATTATTTATTTGAGCATTAATTAAATTTGGCAGTTTGTGTATCCCAAGACCATGATATTGAAGAATAGTACAGGAATCAGGATTTGGAGAAGAAATCAAGCCGAGCGATTGGCTCTAGGGGGCAATGGACTCGTCTTTAGAGGCGTTGAGTGCGTCAACGGCTCCCTAACCTTTCGTCCATCTTTAGCCTTTCTCGCTTTGATAACTCCTCTCCTTGCATTGCTTTGCATTTCGCATTCGTGTTCCAGACGCAAGAACTCCATTAAAGCGATACGATCAACCTCGTCTTTGCAGTGGCGACACTGAATGTGCTTAGTATCCTTTATAAAACGAGGAAATCGTGGTCTTGTTGACAGATTCTCCGCAAAACCAAAATTGTAACTTGTCTCCTTCTTCACGTCTGCTTGGTGGCTACGCAAACACCGAGCAGTAGGCATTGGGAGGTTTGAGGGGTACAAATCTGTTGGCGAGATTGCATCCAGTGAAATTCGTTCCATCCTCCTGGTGGTTTTTTCAATAACTACCTCATTTCCACACCTTCTACAGGGTGGCATTTGAATTTCCACGCACTTGTCATGCACGCCTCTATGCCCCTGCGGTTCGACGACTGCTCCAAAGTGGAAGTGTCTTAGGTGAAAGTGAGAACGAAAGGAACTTTGAAATTTTGATATCCTCGACCCCATCAAGATCGACTGCTATTATATTTAAAATATGCAAATTTTGAATTATGAATGTGTATCGATCAACGAGAAGGTGACCTTAGATTCAATCGATAAGTCGTTTACGAGACGATGACCTTGTAAACAGTCAATGATTTGAAAATCATGGCAGGTTGCGGGGTATTTAATCATACGCGTCCGCTTTGATGAGTGAACTCGACCCACCAACCGAAGAGCCAATCACCTTGTCATCGGGATGTGACTCCTCTAAATGATGTGATAAGGCCGCCTCACCATTCCATGGTGGAGCTTAAAAGGGAGGAGGGGAGGGGGGACGTAGAATGCTTTGCTAACAACTCTAATGGAATTGATTTGACGCCATCACTGCTTATGCATACTTACGTCTGATTCAGCGGTTTGTTTTTGACATCCTTGCTTCGGCAAATATTTTTTTAATACGCCCACCTTAATCACGCTTTAATTAGCAAGACTTTGGAAACCCAGACCTCCAACTTACTCATCAATCCTGCCGGTATCTGAGTGCATTGGGTACACAAGTGACAGAGGTTCACTTCATCTTTATTGCAAAATAACATGAAAATTTGCGGATAATTAGGCGTTAAAATTGGTTTAAATTAACCCGAGGCCTCAAAAATGCGCACTCACTTTCGAATTCGTTTTGTTAGCATTTATTTTCCAGCTATGACCTTCTGAGTTAATAATTTAACCTCTAAAAACGAATTATAGGAGCTCTCTTCTACTACTGGTCAGTAGGATTACAAGTCAGGAATGTCAAAGGAGGGAAGGCGAAGAGTCAAGGCGTAATATAAAAGACAAGTGGAAGCGAGTCATTAAACATCACTGCATCATGAAAGCAAATTTTAATGACTCCGACTTAATCCGCCATTTTCGCTGAGATAAGTGGTTTAGTGGAGCGTTAAATAGTAAAATTGCTTAAGTAGGGAAAATTATACCACTGGGCACATAAAATATAACAAGCATGAAAATGAATTCTCGCTTTTGTTTCAGATGAAGTCACAAGGCGTTGAACAGAGAAACTAATTCTGACTACAATTTGGATTGGCTGTAACGCTTCCATTAACACAAATTAGTAATTTTTAAATTTCTATCAATTAAAATTGGAGCTTGCTTTTTCTGCCAACAGTAAAATAAATACAGGTTCTCCATTTAATGGTTGCTAAATGAGCAGTCAACATTATGGAGAAAGGCAACCTAACAAAAAGATTGTCTTTCTGTAGTAAACCCCGAGTGACATTAAATATGTGACCTACTGGGGATAATGACCGTTCCACCCGAATGATTTCGGTAGACGTTAAGAGTGAAGAAGAGGTGGCTAGGACTCGTGGTGGAGGTGGTGGTGGTAGTGGTTGTTGACTCGTGGAGACGTCTACTTGCGCCCAGGGCCACATCCAGGTAGTGCGCCGCGTCGGCCACTGTGGAGGCCACGAGTTCCGTCGCGTCGTCCTCCATGTAGGACGAAAAGGGTCTCTTCCAGGCGAAAACTCCCGGTTTCAGTTCATCCACCCTCCTTCCGTCTGAATTGAAAGCTGTGGGATAAGAGATGCAGACGCCATGGATGTAACCATTAAGTAACAGCCAATTCGTGCATTTACGATGGGATTAACCTTTCACCGTTTGCATAAAAAACGCTTTAAAGAAAGCTGTACAATCGCACCTTCCTCCTATCCTAAGTTGGATGACCATTATTTTTGGCTCTGATGTTTCGAATTAACTTTTCAGTGCTGCAGTAATCGAATGTGTAATAGCTGCAGCTACAAGACGATAAAGGAATGCAACGCTAAACGCCTTTGTTTGGAAATAAGAGAGTTGGTTAGACTTTAAGACTATTTTTTAAGTAGTCACATTTACTCTGTCCCATTTAAATTCGTGAATACAGCCCACACGGGGACAAAATCTAAACAGGACATAAAGAAGGAGCATGTTAAAGATGGGTGAAGCTTTGAGATAAATTAGTAGGCCTTATTTATTTTATGACCTCCATAAAGCTAATAATGACCTGGCTAAGAATTTAGTGAAGTAATTTCGTGTTTTTCTTCCACTTTTTAAAGTATCAAATGATTTTTGTGTATGAGATATACGAGGTAAACTACTTGGTTAATTAATATTCCGTTGGCTCAGCAATGCCGATTGGACGTGGAGCATAAACAACTTTATTTCAGCCGCCTTGGAGGCCTCAGCCGGAAGATACGGAGGACCACCCAATCCGAGTTTTACTTTAAGTGAGTTAAGAACAAGGAAAAATTCAACCTCCCTTTAGACCATCGAGTTAAGTTGTTAATAAAACGCGGCAATAAGGCTTCAGGCCAATGATGGATTCTGTCAGCTGTTACATCTCCCTACTACTCTCCCTCTCCCTCTCCTTCTCCCTCTCCCTCTCGCTCTCCTCCCTCACTCCTGAATACAGCAGTTCGTAAGAAGACAAAGATGAAAGACGCAGTTCTGCAAAACGCTTTTTGATTAAATGCACCAGAATTAATGCTTTCGGCGAGACCTTTGGAGCTGTGTAAGGGTTTACCCCTTTGAGGCTTCGCCACCACACTAACCACATCTGTTAAACCTCAATCACGTTATTAAATCTCCTAAGAATATTTTTAAATTTTAGTATAAACGAGCGGAAAGGTAGATTATTTTTAAAATAGTTTTTAAAGATGTCAAATCAATCCTACCATTTGAAATCCCTTGAGCGAGATAAAACTCCTTCTCCACACTACTTTAAACACTTAAATAATTGTCAACATGCCAGGAGTACGTAAAAATTATTTGGGTAATAAATTGCCCAATAGACTTATTCAACTTGTCATCATTATTCAAAAGGATTTTTTCAAAATATCTTAATGAAAAATGGGTATTCTTTGACAACAATAGACGCATATAACAATGGATTTTATGCCGCGAAAAAACCATCTGTTCAAACAAAGCAGTTGACCCACACCTCCGCGGTGAATTTCCATTACCTTTGTTAAAAGAGATTATCCTAATTTGAACTTTCGCCCTAGTGAAACTAAAGAATTGCCACTCCTGAATGAGGCGTGTTTCGTGATTTACAAAACAGTGCTTGAAGAAGCATCACATTGCAAGAGTAATAGGGAGGCAGTGTTGTTCACTTTTTTGTCGCATAGGGAAACATTTGGGAGGAATGTAGTGTTAGTAAAACGTTACATGATTACTTAAATATCCTCTTGTTTGTAGGCGAATGAGCGATGTAATCAGTCACCCACGCGATAAAGAAAAAGGATTGTGAAGCTCAGCATCCAACGCCCCATAATTCAAACATCTCTCAAATCTATGTATGCTAAGAGAGAGAGAACGAAAAAATTTACAGACAAAGTCAGCAAGTTTTTTTTTAGTGCTTATCCTCATTGCGATGAAAAGCCATTGTTTTTGTTCAACACTAAACTCCCTCCAACTAATTAGCGTCTCCATTTGGAAGAAGTAGAGAACTAGTGATGCGTTGGGCTTATGACGAGTAGGCTCCACGAGCAAGTGTGACCTTTTTAAGTACTTCTGAAATCCCTTGGCTTGGCAAATTTCCCCAGAGAGAGGCAGAAAGTACAAAATGTGGGCATTACAGAGATGAAACGGTATGATGCGAGGTTAACGCTTTGGGTGAAGCATGCATTAACGAAACCTCTCGTGGGGTCGAGCACCAACGGCATAGCCTAAAGGCACAGTTGATGATAAGTGGAATTCGATGTATCCCTCGTGTCTGATACCTTATCGATGTGGTCAGTCCGTAGAGATACCGATATACTCCAAGGCACTGAGAGTTCAAGATGAGGTAAAATTGTCCCGAAGGATTTATTTATTATGCATGCCACAGCCACTCAGGCCCTATCTCATTAAAAAAATATATGTTAATTGTTTTACTTTCGTTCGACTAATCTTTCCGATTTCTATTATAAACTGTGCTGTTCATGAGAGGTCCTTTTCGGTGAAATGTACATGGACGGTCAGATCCCTATAAAACCCATACCAAGTGCTTTTGATAATGGGAATAAACACAGTTTGAGTGACTTCATAAGGCAGGCGAAGGGATTTTAAACAAGTTTTATGTCCTCTTAAATAGCCTTAACAACTCTCCAACAGACCCGGTGCCCACGTACCTCCTACAATCATAATTTACTTGTCGGAAGAGAGATGAAAAAAGCACCAGCAGAATGAAAGAGACAAGGGAACACACCTTCCCCCATAAGCTCCTCCCCATCTACTGCTTGTTTAAAGAAAACGTGATGTGGACATACATCACTTGACACGCGATAAACCGTTACCATTTATCCGAAAATGGAAAAAAAATTGGTGAGCTACGCCTTTAACAAAAAAGGCATGGCAACCTGATTTCATATAATAACCGATCTTTTTTGGGTGAAACTAGTGTTTTGCTACTACCCTTTCATATCCCACTCAACTCACTGCATTTCTGTAAGTAGTGAAACCGCTGAAAAGCTCAAATGTTTGACATTTACTACAAAACATGTTCTGGGGCCTTTTTACTAAATCGTGCAGTAGATTTTACAAGTTTTGCGCACCAAACGTAGACATAGTCTACTCCTTTCCCTTTAAACCCGCTTTGTTCATTGGCTGTTTGGTCATCAGAGCGGTGAGACTAAAGCAAAGCACCAAATATTCGTATTGTCTCGCCTAACAAGTATGCATTATTCTTTTAAGTAATTTGTATTTCCTCTTCTAGTCCCTGTTGATATAAAAATAACTCTTTGACAGACATCAGGTTGTTAGCGAAAGCGTTATTACCCCAAAAGAAGAGTAATTGAAGGAACCATAAAGTGCACAATGCCTCTACATGGCAATGCAAATTTAATATTCATCAACCCATCAGACCCCTCCTCCGCCTGCTTAAAGATTTCGTGATGCAACTTACAATTGGTTTCCTTGAATTTTTTTCTGCTCCCAATCCCATAGCTTTATCGGGAAGACGTGATTGTAGGAGTACTTCACTCAAGGGTTGAGTGGGTCGCAGAGAACGGCCTATCCCACTTACTTACTTTAAAGGAAGTCTAGATTTTTTTAGGGACTTATTACAAGAATGCCTTAAAGCCAAGGTTTTGCTACAGTTAAGTCGATGTGGGAGGCGTATCAGGCAACAAAATTGTCAGGACGTTTAACTTTAAAGGGGAAAGTCGAGTATTTCTTCAAACTGGTTTTCCAAATGACAAGGAAGGACCGAAGTAAATAGTGGTGAGTAGTAAACAAATCAATCTTCGTTAATATATATTAATAGGCAACCCTAAAACAGTCATGGCTGATCTTGCTGGGTGATAGATTGCCCAAATTTTCGCTCAAATGACATTCTAAGTCGCCTTGGCAAACCGACGCACAAGCTGGCGTGCTAACAAGGTACAAGTGTACAAGTCTAGCCAAGATAAATGCATTTTAAGACCATCACAGTAGCAACGATTTTAAACGATGAGTGGGCTAAGGTTGATGGCGGAAAGTAAGTTAATCGTCTTCAAAATTCGATGCACAGTGGTTGCTGCAACAAATTTTTATGCAATTTAGCCCCTGAAAAAAGGGATCCCCATTTCACCGATTTATTACCTCATATGTCATTGTAAACAACTATTTTGAAGATGCAGATGACAAACAGGATCTCTTGAAGTTAAAATTTATTAAAACTTTTATGTTATGGCCTCCTCCCAAATTGTTGTAACTTGACTGCTACAAAAGTGGCACCGCAATCACTCTGGAGGCCTTCTACATTGCAATGATCATGTAGCTGTAAAAAGGAGGATGACATTAGAGACTTGTCATTGTTGTGATAATAATTTTTCACCTTTTGATGTACATCAAGTCAATGCGTTTCTTCTCATGAGGACAAATTATTCATGAGATACAAGACCAAGAGGAGATGTGATCCTTATGCAAGCCTGCTTACACGAGAAAGATTTCAACAGGAACGAAGAAGAAGTGTCGAATAAATTTCAGTGATAACAAGCTATAGCTATAATTTCCATGTTTATCACGTTTGGTGCCTTCTACTGGCACTTAATGGGGATTCGAATACTGTTTATTGTCTTTCTGAGGGAATGAACGTCCTTTGCATTCACCAATGCTCTCCAGAAATAACAAATTTTCATTCCGCTTTGGCGCATTAGGAATTACAAATTTTTTCAAGATAGAACAAATTGAAAATCACTACCAAAATATGTGAGTTTGCCGTTAAATGCAAGATGGGATGGGCAGAAGGATGTAGTTAGGGAGGGATATCACGCAGAATTCACACCAAAGGAAGGCTGTGTGCTGGCGGCACTTAGTTTGTCCTTTGATTTAAACCTATTCAACCGAACAGCACCCCGTCTGAAATCACATACTTCCACTTATCGGACAGCTGCATAATCATCGACAAAATAGACTCAAATGAGGTTGTCAACACTCTCTTCGCCTTGTATATGCCCATGCGAGAGTTGGAAAAATTATCCTTCAGTACTATTATTAACAAGCACACATACTTGTTCCTCCGTATGCGGAAGGTGAGAGGAAGGGTTTGTAGACGTTGGTCGTGGGAGTTGTTAGACTGTGGCCCAATTAGTGACTGTGGGGATGTGGAGCGCCATCATGTAGTGGGTGTGTGTGTGGAGTTACGCGCCTGCTTTGGCTGGGTCAGGGCCCCACTCTCACGTCTGATGGTAGAGATTATGTAAATCATTATTCCAGTCATTCTTAAGCAGTACCTTGTTTACACGGAAACACACGTTGAAAGGGTGCCAATTCATCAATCCACTGTCCACTCTGAGGAGTGAATTCTAATGGTAATAATCTCCAAGAAAACTCAAGTTAACACTTAATTCTCTACCGATCCTCATTGCGATGCAGAGTGACTCAAACAAAGTTCAAAATTTATGCATACTTCATTCACTTATACAGAACAGCGTGCTCAAATACATCGCAAAGTGTGATAATATTTGCCGTTGACATTGAGTTTACAATTCGCTATACCGCTCTTTACGGGTGCGGTGGATGCATTGTAGCTACTCGGAGTCGCATGTAAGCATCAAGTTGGAAAGATCATGAATGCGTGGTATTTCCACCGCGCACTCAAGCGTCCAGACCAGCGGCATCCACACGCTCAACCACTAATTAAAACAGGTACACGGCAAAGGCTTTGCAAATTAAAATCCATACTAGGTCGGTGTGTGAGAATGTAAATTAGGTAAAATTTTCAAGTACAAACCATCATTGATGTAGGGATGGTCATATTTGCCGTCAGTGAGCTTCCCAATGGATCATAAAAGTCCGACAGATTGCGATCTATCGTTAAATGTCGGGAGAGAATTATTGTGAGAAAAGCAGTATTTGGCATTTAGGAAAAAGTTTGGCACTTGGATTTGTCATGATCAATAATTTGCAATCGAATAATGAAATAGGACGGTCCCAGTTATTAACATTTGTGTTTACTCATCAACGAGGGTCCATTAGGGGAATCTATCTGTATTTGCACACAGCACTGAGTTTTAGCACCTTCAGTGGGAATTCAAACAGTTCTAACTGCAATTGATGGCTAGGTTTAAAATTGCCCATTTGAAATTTTGACATGCCATGCAGGTCCATAGCTAGCCTGTTTATTCATAAGTAAACTGTGGGTAAGAAAACAGGAGACTTACAATTTTTCAGTTCTAAAAGCAGGTCGCTGCTCTTGCTACCGCCATTGTAGACCTCTGTTGCGGATACCGTGAGGTAGAAATGTGCTGGACGCCGATCGTTGAGAGCATTGAACAACCACTGAATGGCTGTAGGAATGAGACCAAAGTGGGCTGTAGTGGCGTCACTCCCTACGAATCGTGAGGTAT
Source organism: Taenia solium (assembly GCA_001870725.1). Lineage (NCBI taxonomy): Eukaryota > Metazoa > Platyhelminthes > Cestoda > Cyclophyllidea > Taeniidae > Taenia > Taenia solium. The sequence goes on along the minus strand of MIEF01004043.1, from coordinate 85,750 downwards.
CTCCTGGAAAAGGAAAAAACTTCGCCTTGCCAATGTAACCCACCACCTGTTTTAGAAAAATAGCTCATTTAATCGCACATCATTAGCAATTCTAGTTCGTCTTTGGTGTGAATTTTGAGAGGCAATGTAGGCCTTGACGAGCTCAAAAGTAGTCGTAGATATTCAAGACGATTTTATGCACACGTCACAGTATACTCAGCCCTGGGTTCATTGAAAGAAATTAGAACCTCGAGACAAAGAGTGTGCTTGATATTTGGAAGCTTGGCGAATGAGGCGAGGAGTTGGTTTGGAAAAACTAAGACCTCTTCAGCATACTTGGAGCTTATCAATTTCAGTGGAATACTCGACAATCTGCGTGCTTTTCTGTTGATATGGCCGAGAAGATCTTTATTAGTTAAGTTTTTAATTTCATTTAACGGTAAGACAAAGGGAATACAGTTAACTGTTCAAATGGTGGAACAATGCAAATTAGCGAATTCTCTAAACACGACAGAGATTTGCCCGACTGTTACAAGCTTTTTCAAAATGCGCAAGTCAAAATTAAACTCCCAATTTAAGCTCTGGTCCAAATTATCCTTCTGCACGAATTTTCACAAGGCGGTAGTTTAGCTAGACGATTTTTAAGGCACTCGGTGTAGCATGCTTAAATTTGATGTATGTCCAGCAGACATGCGATTTTCCAGCTGGACGGCTACGGATCTCAATGACAGGCGATGAAACAACAATTCAGCAAGCGTTCCATTCGAATCCAGTGCAACTTGAAGAGCTTCCATCGGAGTAGTACGCAGATTTAAGCCTGAAAACTTGAGCTTCTAAAGCCAACTTAAATCAAAAGTGTTCCTTCCCCTGCGGTGCGTTTCCCTCATTACAGCGTAGAGAAGAAGCTGCTTCAGAAAATTTTATTTTGAAGAAACACAATTTTTTTATAAATAAATATAAAACCTGACAAAGCATGACCAATAATTTGCTCTTATTCGAATTTTCTAAAAATGGTAATTCAAATCTCCAAAACCTCGAAAGCGGAGCAGTACGTAGTTTGTAGAACTAAAAACAAATATGTACTCCTATTCAATTGCACACATATTCAGTAGACGAAAAACTGTCTTCAACACTTTATAGAGGAATTTGACAATCAAATTTACACATGTCACCGATGACACTAAAATCCTTTTTACGAGCGGAAACCTAAACTACCAGACCCGACCATCTGCCATTGGATTGTTCAACATAAATGAGACTACTATCACGGTGTGAAAGTCGGTTTAGGAGTGAAGCAAATAAGTAACTTAATCTGATTGATATAGTCGTTTCCAAGGAGATTCGACTATGATTAGCCTTTAACAACCAAACAAAGGTTTTATGACTTCAGGTGGCTTTGACATCAAACACGACACTAATTTGCATACAGCGATGGTAGAAAAGTGAGAACATTTTGTATAGGGGATTAGAGTCGGTCCGGAAAACCCTTTTAAGTGATTGTTGTGTCCGTCCGAGGAAAGTGAAGTAATTATGGGTGAAAGTTTGGAGAAGGGGTGGGTAAACTGCGTAGCTTCACTGGAAATTTAATAGGAAACGCAAAATTCAAACCACTTTTCGGCCTCACAATTGCTTTTGCTTACCTTGGCTAGAAACAACTCACTCTGCCTAATACTAACTAAAAACGGTCATCTGAATGTCCGATAAAAGCTACAGAATAGCGGCATGATTTGGACTTGATTCCAGATGCCGGATCCCTTCCACGTCCTCTTATGTATGACAGCCATTTGAGGCTATCCTGCAATGAGAGTTACGTGAGATTCTAGCAGAGCCACTACCCTTTGATTGGAGTGGAACAACGCCCTATTCCATTGAGTTGTATGTCACAACACTTTAACTACACCAAACAGTTTGCATCGTTTAATTGGTCATCAAAGCGGGCATAAATCTGTTGTTCTCATTTCAAATTCGAATTTACATTTGATCAAGAGAATCTTGAGGGAAAGTAAGTAGCTCCATTGTGAGCCACCCCAAAAGCCCACAAAGTGCCCGTCAAAAATGCACTCGTGCAAACTCCATTGGGATGGGAAACGAATTCGCCCTTTTTACAAGCTCATGCTACTTCACTTGCCTTCATGGAATTCTGCACAAGACATTCCCTTGATAGCTTGTCAGTACACTCTGAGCACCGTATGCTAAAGGTGTCTTGCAAGTACAACATGGTTTTCTGCTCTCCAAAGGAACTTGGTATTGAAATAACTGGCTTAAAAACTTCAACGCTAAACACGCCGTCCTTCTACCGCCACACTTTTTCCTCAAATGAGTTGCAACTTTAAGAACTAATGCTACACAAGTGGGCATCGGGGTGCCCGGTTAGATTCGTAGCATTTGGATGTTTGGATGGCAAGGAAATGCTCCACTATTCCGTCTCTCACCCGATGGTATCTCAAATGGTACAGTAGTCTCTTTTAAGAAATCTCGGCAAAGTTAAATTTCGTCAAGCAAATAAAGCATAACATTTTACTCTGCACAACTTCCTGGGCAGGTCAAACAGGGAGTTTCTTTGCAATCACTCAGGATTGTGGCGGCCGACGATTGCAGCTATTTTGGCCACAGTTAAAAGGTGGACCATTAGTTACCATCATTTTGTACGGCATCAAAATTTATGTTCGAGTTGAATTTATTTTATTTGTCTGCAATCTAGGTTGTGCAAATACTACTGGCATAAACTTTGACTTCTGATTAAAGACTACTTTAGTGACACCAAAATTGCGTGCACTACCGATGGCTAAGTGACCAACAGAACAGAAAAATCACAAATTAGAAGAGCAGAAAAGGCCTTCCCACAAGGTCGAAGCATAGTTTTACGGACCCAAAGTCAATCACTCCACTACTTAAGACTACAATTAAGCTACTTTTGGGTTCGAAAACTCACTTTTACCGACGGGATTCAAGTAGATCACACAACCGTCATTGCCATTTGCAACGACAGAAATTTGATCACTCAAGACCGCGGCGCAGAAGTCCTTCTAAAAGTAGACATCAACCTCTGTTTTACAAAAGTGGGTAGTGGATTAATGAAGTGCGAATTTTCTTCAACCTTCCGCCTCACTCCACTGAAGCAGTTGTTTGTAACCTTGGGAACGAGCATTATATTTTTTGGGTGCCTAAGTACCAGTGCGTGCATGAAATCTACCGCAAATACGTGAAGTTACTAGTTTAGAATTTTTCATCCCATGAATGGAGGTTTTAAAGCATAAATTAATGTTTGATGGAGTGGTTGATAAATTGGAAAACTTCATTAGCCCATGGAAGAAAGATATTAGTAGAGTAAACTAATGGACTAAATCAGAGGCACAAATGTAGTTTAACTATACCGTAAATTAAGAAATTCAGTCAAGCGAAAATTTAAATTTTAGATTTTAAACAAACTCTAGAAGGCTGAAGGTGGATGGAATACCATGGAGTCCAGGTCAGGAAAGGCTCCATCCGACGGGAAGTTTTTCGGTGCACTGGAAATGCCCCCGACTGAAGGCGATGCCTCTGCGGTGGGACGGATTAGTCGAACCTGCTTTTCCGCCTCATCGATGGTCAGGGAGGGTTGGTCAATCGGCTTGCCGGAGGAATCTCTCGTCTCGTACACGAGCACCAATTTGGCCTTAATAAAGATTTTATTCCTCATTAAAATCTGTGCAAGCAACATGCATAAAATGACCGACATCTGGAGAGCCGATAAAGCATAACACTGTAATCCGATCGGCGTTCCATCATTTTATTATGTTATAAAGTTTATTTTGGAATGCAAATGTCCACACGAGGTATTATTGCCACATTTTAACTGTTCAAATCCATAAAATTTACCTTTGAACCAGTCCTACTGACAGTTGTACATTAACCGAAGACGGCAGTGCAGATAATTTTGAGTCAAAGATGCATGAAAGTGGAACACAAGATGTCCCTAGTAGCGACACCATTTTACTGCTAGTCGAGTAAGGTTTCGCTCCAAATTTAACCAAAAAATCACCTTATTTGATAGAGGGTTGGAAGCCTGTTCAATAAGTTTTGGTTAATACAAAGTATTGTGAGCTTCTAAACTCTGTGCCTACAGACCGTAGAATGGAGAGTGAAAGGAAAAGAGAAGTGTGGCCTAGTAAGTTAATCAGGCTTCACGTTGGTTCCTTATACGATTAAATCTTGTACAAACCTATGCAAATCATTAGTTGAGGGGTTGATGATAGCAATAGTGGTGGTGGAGAGTTGGGTGTACACACCTCATGATGTCCCTAAGGTTGCGATGAAAAGTTAGATCTTTACATTCAAAAACTTAAGAAAACGTTTTGAGTAATGCTAAAAAATCTAGCCGAGTAAAAATCTACTATGGCTGAAAGGAAAGTCGTCCCTTGGTATTACCGACAGTCCTTCACTTAAATGGCGGCAATACTCTCGACACCGTGCCGTCTGGATATCGTGCTTTAAGTGCTTCGTGAGAGCAAATATATTTTAATCATGTTGTTGATTTTGGCGATTTGTCGCATGCTCTTTTTTGACCATTTAGCGAAGTAAGAACGGGGTCGCCAATTTTCAAAGTTGAAGGTATTAGGGAAACTACTGGAACCAAGCCTGAAGAGAAGTAAAATGATCGGGTTCCAGGTTGCTGACCCATTAAGTCGTTTTGATGGGTCAAAGGATTATTTGTAGATGTAGGAATTGTCTTTTAGTGGTCATTCAAAACAGCATAACATTAATCTTAGTTTTCTTAAACATTTGCGTTTACCAGGTCTGATTGGTTGCGGCAGTCTTAGTAAACCAAACTTGCCACTTTATAACAACGGTGGAAAAAAGTTTCCTTCTGGTTTTTTAACATAAAAGGTTCAATAATTGCAGATTAATAAGAAGTTCAGCCCCTTTTTAGGTATTTTGTTGCTACGAGAGGTTTTAGTGAAGTCACTGCGCTTCCAAAAACACTTTTATGTATGTTTTCACTCGGTAGCTCCCTTTATATTGTTCGTTGTTTTCAGTGACTCGAGCATTAGCGAGTACCCACCTTTGGGTGATGGGAAGGCTGGGCGGATTTTCGGCTCATCTGTGGTGGAGGGATCGGCGGGGAGAGAAGAATGGTGTGCGAGAAGTTGGTTGGAAGGGCTCGGCGCGGCTGGGGTAGGAAGCTGTCCATTTCCTGGAGTAGGTCATCGGTTTGAACGCTCTGCTGTTTACGGCTGCAAACATTAAAACAGCATTGAGAACGTAATCATGGCAAATGAGAACACAATCACCATTCTCCTCTACTGTTAGTATAACCATGTTTATCAACATTTGAAATTTCTGAGATGTTCCAATTTGAAAATAAAAAATAATTCGCATTTTCTAAATGTTGTAAGATTGCAGTGACAGGAAATAACTCAACACCGTATAATGATGATTTGGCACCAGTTGCATCCATTCTTCTCTAAAATGACCACCGATTCTTCTCAAGATTTTAGAATTGTACCATTGGATCTTCCTCTTCAGCTACTCCCGTTTCCACAAAGATTGGGAACGACGCCTCATGTCTATTGTTCCTGTCTCTTGTTTATGAGCATTGCAAATGAAAATCTGGAATAATTTGCCTTTGTTTCCCTTTTTATTAGTTAAGACGCATGTCGTCTTCGAGATTGGGGCTTTAGAATGCCGTTGAATTTCGAAGTTATGTGTGCTGCGGCTTTCATCGTCTCCTCAAACCGCTGCACCACTAAAATCTTTCGCGTTCACCAGGCAGAGGATAAAGTGATTTTAGCTTTCAACTCTCACAACCTGACAGTTACTTTTTCATCTTCATTTTTGAATAAATTATGAATGCGACAGAAATGCCGCCAGTGTGAAGTTGTCAACAAAACAGCTCACTTATTCAAAAACCCTGGAAACCTTCGCAGCAGCATAAAATCAACCTTATCACAGTGCCTTTTATGATGGCTGCAGTTTCGCGATCGTCTGATAATTGTCCATAGCTTTAACTTACAGAGGGGAAATAGGCAAGTGCAATAATGTTAACATTTTAAAATTTGTTAAAGCCCGGGAAAATCTATTTTCATCAGGACCTTGATAAAAACGCTTGCCGTAATTTAATCCCAGAAGTGTGCTGGTCGTATCAGAGCGTGTTGTGCTTTTGAACTTGTGAAAAATCTAAGCCTACCGCAGGGCAAGTAGAAGCCTCAAATTTCTGATTGTGAGTGTCAAAGGAATAAAGGCTGGTGGCGAAGTGTCGCCTACGTCAATTGAACTATCATTGAATGCTTCTTCGTGTAATGAGATCTAAATTGCTACCGGACGAACAAATAACGATGTCGGACAGCGTCGAAGAGTGACTGAATTTAAGCTAACATTGTTTACAATCAACCAAGAATAGAAAATGACGTACCTCTTTAAAATGCTACTTTCCGCCATTCTCTTATCCTAGGTAATTGAAAACTGACACAAAAGGAAATTTGATGAGATTGAAGGAAACATTGTCGTAATAAACCTAAAATAGGGAAAAAAACGGTGTCGACTGTTCTAAAATTTACGTTAAACTAGGGAACAAGGCTTTAGCATTTTCCTTGCCCATTCCCAACAACGCTAAACATTTCTCTGGTTAAATTTACTTTGATGTCTTCTTCGGAACAGCGAGTTTTGAAACGTTGTCTTCATCTTGAAAAAAAAGCCACCAACACAGGCTCATGCATGCGCCAACGTCGCAGAGCTGGCGAATTTTAGAGTTTACTTAAAGGAGCACAAAACAACTAACAAAAGAAAGCGCAATCGTTGGCTTTTTTGTGTGCTTGAGAGAAGCACCTACTACTAGAATTTAGCTGTATGAATCATGATGGTGCAAAAACTGTTAATGCATCTTGAGTTGACTCTCAGATGGAAACCCTTGAAATGCGTTTTACTTGGCACAAGGTAAAGACTACTGCAGTCCGAGTCGACTGGCTAAGCAAAGTAAAAGTAAAAGCTTGACTAGAAGGCAACTACGGTTCAAGAAAACTTAAGAAATGAGATATTATTTGACTTGTGTGCGAGTGCAGGTAGGTGCGATCATGAAACCGCGTCACGAATTCTTCTCCACATAAAGTTAACCAAAACTGATGCAAAGGTCTTGAATAATTTCAAAAAAAAAATGAAACAAACTAGAGTTAGAAAATCCCATTCCGCTGAAAAGGCTTCGTTGATTACACTTTCATTAATCACTGAATGAACTAGCACTTTGATACCTTTCTCAATCACGAAGGTGACAGGAATGAACGAACAATTATTAAAAAAAATTAATACATGGTTGGGAGATCCGTTTACACCGCCAAGTAACAGTAGATACACACTCACACACGCACACATCTATGTCTTTGATAAAATACTTGGGACAAAAATGTGCATAACGGTCATAAAAAGTAGGTCCTCTAATGTGAGGAGAATTTTGTATTTTTTACACTAAGTACTGAAAAACGTAATGTCAAATTAATTGAGACCGCACAGCTGCAGCACTTTGGCCACACCGTGTACGTGGACATGCAAGGCAGCCCAATTTATCTCCCTTGGGAGCCCTTAGTGGAAGTGGAGCAATAAAGGAAGAAGCACACAGACAGTGTTGTTGCATTATTATGCCTTTATGGGGCAGTGTTATGACAGCTTAGCAGGGTAGGATGTTGCTGCTTGCTTGCTTTTCTGTTTGCTTGCTTGCTCCCAGTGTTCGTCTGTTAGAGCGCCAGAACCGCTAGAGTGAAATGCCTTCCCTCCATCGCGTCAGGAAGCAGCTGTTCAAAGCCGTCAGACAAGGATCGGGCGATAAAAACTGTCCTTCGCGAACCATGTTATGTAAGCCGGCACTGTAGCCTCGTGTTAGTATCTGTGCGTGTGTGTATGCGTGTGTTTAGCAGTTGGTCATGCGCCTTCCCTTCCATACATCCTGTTCTTGGCTGAAGAATGACTCACGCCCTCCGATGAGCGGCACAGCGCTTTGCGACCCACCTCCAACCCCACCCTCACCCCACTCCACGCCACGCCATCCCCAATGAACGGTATCCCCTCCCCAAATGGCCACGGAGACACTCTTTAAATGGACACTTAACCCATTTCGCGCTCACAGCCAAATGTAATTAATGTGAGGGCATGTGTGGTTATATATATGTGTTGGGCGCACAAGAAGTTGCCTTCTGGTACTTGTAGTGAATGACCCAATCACCCGTACGCCCAACATGCCAAAAAAGCAAGCGATTCCCACAACAATATAACTAACAGTTGGCTTGTTACCTAAAATGCCCTATTACTGAAATTAATTGCTTCTCGAATCATTCGACTCCTCAATCAAAAGTCAAATGCCAAAGCAATATTTCCGTTGTTCAAGCTGTAAAAATGCAGTTCTAGAGGGAACTCAAGTCTGACCTGTCAGGTAACTGCTGAATTCGAGTAGTAAATACACCCGATTTTGGAGAATACTCTCATATTTTTGTATTTGGGAACAAGGCATTCGAGTGATGGCAGTTTATCAGACTGATACAGCTGTTTAGGTGACTCTTTTTTGCATTGTCCCAAGAGTGAGGTGGTTAATGCTGAAAAGTCTCATATATCCGACACACATCAATACCGAGAAAAAGAGGAGAGGAAAAAAAGCGACTCGGCCAAAAGTGAGTTATGCGCCCTGGATTTCGCAGTCGAGTGAACGGTCTCCACTGAGCTAATTTAGCGTTGACGCCCGAATTGGCGCACAATCAAGCCAATTAAGAGAGCTCAGGAAAAATGTAAAATTTTGGTGACTAAGCATAATGCGTAATAAACATTTGCTGTCCGAAAAGCATGAACACCATGCGATGGCCACTTGGGGGTTTCTTTTTTGGACTGCATTACTACACACCGTGAAGGAGGCTCTAGTGAAACAGCTGTCTTTGTGCCCGATCTGCAGGATAATCACCTTTTTAGCAACGACAAACGCGTCTCTTGTCTACAGACCTCTTTGCAGACACTGCTTGCAGCATTGTACAACGAATCTCAAAGCCTGTTTAAGTGACTGTCACCTACAGTTTTGTTCACTTGAAAGGAGGAAGGCAATAGCCGTTTGGAAGAAAGCAACTTTTCAACACTAAACTGATTTAATGACAGTCTAGCCGGTACCGCTAATGGTTTACTTTATTGATATTGGAGGAGGTTGTAAATGCCATTAAACCAATTGAAACAGGTGAAAAAGAAGGCTAGTTCAAATACTTTTGCTTTCTTCCTTTAGGCTAGCTCCACAACTACACCAATAGTTGTAGCATGGCTTGCTATTATCTAGAACTTATCTAACGTTTGTAAAGAGCTTGTAACAGTGAAATTGTAATTATCTTAGACACGAAGACCTCCCAATTAGGTACTTGCATTTTCCAAAATGTAAAAAGATTTCCAGCGGCCTGTGTTTTCCGCCTTGTGGAGGCATGGTAATGTGTTTCATAATGGCATTGCAAAGTGCCTCAGTACTGCCTGCTCCTCCCAATGAGGTGCTTCATTTAGTCGAGGAGTATGGATAGATGGTGAGGTGTGTAAATTGTACTTAAACAAGACTGCAGTTTTAATGTCGATAGGTGATTCACTTTTAAACTGCATGCCATTTGCCACCGGGTGTGTGGAGGTTTCATGTTAGACGTCCTGACGGTTTGCTGCGCACAAATGGAGCATCACGATGCCGTGGGCAACTCCTATCAGACGCTTGTACCGAGCAGCATTATTGCTCAACTCATTTATTATTAGCCGCTGTTGACACTGCCTCTTTAACGGCTTTTTTTCACACAACAATGAAGTACAAATACAGACGTTACTATCGCAAAAAGAACAACATGGACTAGAGAGAACGAATCTAAAGAGCCCAGAAGCAGTCTTTCCTCCTCGAAACCCATTTTTACAGTAAAATGGCCTAGGGAGACTTAAAATGTGAAATTGGGCAGTTTTCTGAGAGGTTGATTTTTGAATGTGTATTTTGAGCATGGCGGAGAGGTACTTAGAATGAACTTTGATGGCAATTTTTAGCACTCAAAGTGCAGGACCTGAAATGTTCAAAAACAACGCTGCCACCACATCCGATGCCAGAAAGGTGGACAATAAGAAACTATATTTACCTACCTATTTAAGTTAAGATCCTAGTCGCATAAAAAGCCTCAAGCATATTACCCGACACATGTTTCATGCCCGGTGTTTCTCAGTTTCATTTTGTATTTTCGATGCTAACAAGCCATAAATATTCACCATTATGAAACAAACGTGAAAACTTTCGGTGAGTGCGCCAACAAACCTGCCATGATCCGCAGTTTCCACCTTCAAACGCAGTTAAAATAATTATAAATGCACATAAAAAAAAATAGAAATGCCTTAACCTAAAACTCTGCCATAGAAGTCTATACGTGTCGCAAGAACCGAGTTTTGTTGCACTTACTGGCTATAATCCTAAATATTTTCCAGAGATTGTATTGAAAAGGAGAGAAAAGCTTGAATGTGAGTTGCGGAGACAATGTTTCACCGCCTATTAGCTTACGTCTACACACGTGTGAAGATGCATTTCGATTGGTTGATTACAGCGTCCAACTTTGAGTGGTTCCAAGGTCAGCACAATCTGATTGGCCCATGTTGTTGTGGTATACAAGAAAAGGTGACAAGAGAATGAGGAGAAATTAGTCTTAAATACCTGTGCAAACCGGAGTGCTATCACATATATTAACTCGTGGTGTATTCGGAGTCATAACCTCAACAAATTGTGAAATGCCGGGGATTCAAGAACTTTAGTGAATCTGGGCACCTGTACCGAATATAGGTCGGTAGATTTTATCACCAGGCCACTTGACGACTCGACTTAGTAGTTGGACTTTATTAAAGCAAGGCACTGCTGATTACCTATAGCCCTAAGATATGTTTTGCCCATAGGAATGGACCACTCAACAAGCATCAAATGCGCAAGTGTCGAATGCACATTTCGGTCTTTATCGTGGGAAAAGCTCAACGACATGCACTTTTCAATAAAATTTATGTTTTATTTTGGTAAATATAATGCAGTAATCGGGGAATAAGCTGTAAATAGCGTTGTAACTTATCTTGATTACCCTGGTTTCTTTTAAAATGTATTGCCGTGCGCAGACGTTATATTCGACTCTACCATAAATTCCAATACAAAATGCTTGCCACAAAATAAAACGATGAGGAATAGTTCTGCGGAATGCAAAGTTATGGTGGATTGGAGGAAAGTGATGCAAGCGGAAGCGTCTACAGAGATGGATCAAACTAACGTAACCAGGCAGAAATGAGCTGTGAAGGCAGTCGATGAGCTATGGTTAAAATAATTTCTCAACTATGCATAACTGAACTCTGCAGGTAAGTTCATTAAAAAATAAGAAAAGATTGTCTCTAAATCTTAAATTTATTACATCGGGTGATAAGAGTGGGGAAGTGCCGTGGCTGGCGAATGTTAATTTACTCTGTTTGACACAATTGAAGCCGCAGTACTAATGCAGGGTTTCTGGTCGATTTTGCACAAATTAAGGCTACATTACCTTTATTTTAAATAAACTGGGACTAAGCGAAGAGGTGAAAGCTAAGAATTTAACACTGACCGCACTTTTGCCATACCAGTGCAAGGGCCGAAATGTCATCGAACCCTCAATCACGGAATCATTGCCCTTTCGGTTTCGACTTTGGTGTCCTGCAGGACAGTTGACATCACTGAGGCCTCTGGAGAGGTAAGGTGGCGTAGTCCGTAAGCACATGAAAGTAAATATTATTTTGTAAAGTAGCCAAGCGAGCTTCAAGGCGACTGATGAACCCTTTTTGGATGCATCTCAACCTGACTATACGAAAATAGCAATTCACAGCCTCCCCATGTTTAAATTGTACAAGATAGATAGCTGATTTGAAGATCGCCCACTCAAAGATGAATGACCTGAATTTTTAGCAAAGTTTCAGAGGGTCTACCTTATCGAAGGTGTTTAGATCCAATCCAAGTTGCTTGTTACCATTCCACACTTAGAAACATAGAATAATTTTAAGGTAAACCAATTTCTGCCACAGATTCGAGCGGTATTTCTAGTCAAGGTCAATAGAGATTAACCTCTTCTAACAACATGATCTGACATTTTAACACAAATTACCCAAGCTGATTTCGTTAGTCGGTGTTCGCACCACTAGTTGCTTCCCTAACTGTGTGTCAAATTGGTTTTCTCTTAATGCAACGCTTCAAATTAAGACACGATGGGGTATAAATGAGCTTCTTTTGTAAACTGCAACTTCCAAGTCCCCGGGATCATTTTTTTTTCACGAGATGGTGACAATTTGCAAACACAACATCCGACTGCTTCCTTTCCCAAACACTGAACCACACGTAATCGCATTACCTTCGAAAGTATTCCAACCCTACCAGTATCACTTGCCAAATCGGAGGCAGTAAATAACTGTCAATGCCAGTTTACTGTAAAATCGAAGTTGACGAGTGTGGAGCAATTTTTTCCACCTATTTTCCCCATTCTACGTCGCCAGAAATTGTAACATTAGCCGTTTTTAATAGGGGACAGATAGATTTCATTCCTTGTGATGAAATATAAAAACATGCCTTTGGTTTGCCGTCAGGCAAGAGGCGTGCTTCAAAGTCCACAGAGGATAATGCAATTTTTCTATTCGACAAAGCAAACAAGAATAGGATATGTATGGATGTGATCCTGGTCATTTTTTTAACAATTCAAGATTTCCGTTCACCAAAAGTAAAATAAAAAGATATACAAAATCTCAGGCAGATTTGGACAGGACCTTCTATGCACAGTTTAAACATGCAGCTGGAAAATTTCGATGGTGGGAAGAAACGTGGGAAGTTGTACTTTTGGAAGGAAGTATTTTGGCTAATCAGTCTAGCACAGGTAATCCCTCTACTGCCCTTGTGGCAGTAAAAAGGAAAGGACCTAGTTTTTCATAGACAATGTTTCGTTTAATAGTAGGTGCCCTTAAATGTGCTCTTTAATTTGCTTTGAAGTTCAAAAATATTTAATTGTTTAGGCTACAGAGGATCCTCGATAACAGGGTGATCGGGCAAAGTAGAAAAGAGGAATATGCAATTATGCATTGTGCTTCGAATCATTGCGACAACAGGGGCACTTAGTAGTACCTTGTTCAAGCTTGATTTAATTTCGTGTGCAGTGGACCAGTGCCACCTCTCATTAAAGTGAGTGAGTCGGCACCAATCATCAGACCACCGTGTTGCCCGACTCCAACGTCGGTTCCAGATGCACAATTTTAATGGTTGTACATTACCCCCGTTATCCACCTCCCAGTCTCCGCCGGCAAGTCCCTACGCCTGAGTCGTGTTGTGCTCTAATAACCATCCCGGTGCGGTGCGGAATAGGCTTGGTCCGTTTTATTGTTGATGTTTTACCCCTCACTGACTTGTTTGTCTGACCAGGATACACCACCGCGTCAATCAAATGCAAAAGTAAACTGCTTGTGGAGACTATGAAAAATAGCGCAAATAATGATTGGTTTATGCAAGAACAATTTTTATTTTTTTTATTTTCCTCACTACTTCCTTAACCATGGACATTTGAATGGCCCTTGAGACCCAAACCCGTGCTTCTGACAGCTATTAGACTTTAGGCATATTCTTCCATCATCCATCAGCTAAATTTTGTACCAATTTGACATTCAGGATTTCGTTCGCATGGACCCGCATTAGCACCCATAAACTGGCGTTGCATGTTTTTGGGGAGTGCACTTTGTTACTGATCCCCGACCCAATGCGCCTCTCAAAGCTGCAATTTAGGCGTAAAAATATGACCATGTCCGGAAGGAGTCAATTAATTTTACTTTTTTTTTCAACTTCGCACTGGACTAGCCACACAAGACAAAATTTAGCGACTCGGCTTTTTTTGCCCTCCAAATTGACAAATTTGATTCATCTGCCGCCTCGCTGTTACCAGAATGACTTGCCTCTTGAAAAAACAAAAAGCGCAGCCAGTCACAGGGCTACGAAGACAAAAAGTCAGATTAATTTTTTCCCCACAATCATACATCATAAATCGGTCGGAGCACATTTCATTGCATTTTAAAGATTGTGCTCCCCAAGACCGCCATTTATCATGGTTGGAGGGTTTGTGTTGGGTTCACAAAGGGACATGAATCACTATTCGAATGAATAATTTAATAAAGGTATGATAGCCGGACACTCGAGATTTGGGGTTGACCTTAATGAAGAAGTCTTCAAAATGAACACTTTAAAGAAGGGTGCCATTTGATTGTACGTCCTGACGATTAAGTTAAGAGAAAGTGGTTAATTTTAGCCTTCTGGTTCTCCAACCGGTAATTTTGTGTGTCTAATACAACCGTTTGCGTGCGTTGGTCCTAGTAATTTTGCCTGTTTTTTTTTCATACTGATAAAATCACAGCCTGACGATAAAGCTTTCTGGCTTTTGTGGGGAAAATTCGTGTGTTCATTTTGCTTCAGACAGCCGAACCTGATTATTCGCTGTTGGTAACACTCCAATTATTTCAACTCAAATCTTGAGTTTGAATAGTAAATAAAATGCACAAAATTGTCTTCTGGAATGATGCTTTACATTGCTGACAACATGGGTAGTGATGCCTCTGGCACTGACTATTGCCTGCAACGAGGTGCTACAAGGGGCTTTGCAATCTTCAGGTTGATTCTAAAATTAATGGGTCGGAATTTGATGATGACTAGTCAATCATTTGTTAAAACAGTCAAAATCTATCGCACGTTATTTTTTCTCTTCCTAACTCACACTTACTCAGCTAATCAACTTGGCTTTCTTCTCATACACATTAGACGAGTATACAATTTCGCAGCATCAACTCAACTGGTCATTTGTTACCATTATCACCAAAGGAGGAGAGGAGTTTAGTCACTAATGCCCCGAAAGCCCGAAACATTGTTAGAGTGATAACTTTTTATGCCAAAGAAAGGCGCCTTTAATGTGCTACTTTGCAGGCATTTTCCACTGTTGATGCTATCGAAACACTTTTCCAATTAACCTCGCCGAGTTAATCATTCTCATTTGCTTTCATGCGTACTGATGCAACTATGGGTCATAAATTTTCATTTCCACAGGCCTGGTGAGTGTGTACCTCCTCACCTTGAACACCAGAAGCTGCCTTTCGCGACACCCAGGCCACCGTCTCGGTCAAATTATTTTTCCACCTCAGTTGACTTTATATTGCTAGCCTGGTTGTGACTGTGGCTCCCAAAAGGGAAAATTAAGATGAATGTGTAGGTAACAGCTCCCATTTAAAATTGTTAAAAGTAGCTTTGACACTTTTAATCATTCAACTTTTTACAGAAAGCATTTCACAATGTTACCAGATTTATCCAGGCTGAATCTATTTTAGGAAGTCTAATGTAAAAGCATTGCATTTTTATCTGATTTGGGACCTAGGTAACTGAAGCAATTTGTCCCGATAATGCGATAAAGTCCAGGAGGAAGTGTAATTATTATTTTGTAACTACATACAGATAAATTATTTAATTTTTCAGAAAGGTTTGATCTTGCTATGGACGATTTTAAGGTGGTGTCAATCGAAACCTCTGCCCTTCGTTGGGATCCACCACACAAGAGGACACGACACTAGTGACTTAGTGAAATTTCCGCCTCCCTTCCAAAATCTTTAATGACAGTAGGTCAGTTTAAGACCTAGGACGTGGTTGGCAGCGTTTTCGACCTCACTAAGACCTAATCTGTGGTCAAACGTAGACCCAACACATCCACGCAAGAAGATCCCTAGTTCCAACTAATAACTTTTAAAATGATGTTTGAATTTCGGGATTTTCCTTTGTAAGGTGAAAATTCTAAATAGACACTTCTGTCTTCCTCAGCATTATTTGCTGTGTTAATGTGACATGGAAAAGATCAAGTCACCACTCCAATCACCTCTGCGATAAGGAGAAAAGAAATGTTGGAAGACAGTGCCAAGATTTTCGCCAAAACCTCCAACTGACAACTGTTGTCCCTCCTTTGAACTTTTTGTCCACCAGTTCTCGCAACGGGTGTACAAGAGTGGTTTGCGTTTTTTCTTCGGACTCGCTACCACTTTAGTCACCTTCCTCACGACAATGTTGGATAGTTTTGGTGTGGATATAGAATTTTTCCCCTCTCTGTTTAGCCTCGTATGACGGTGCGTTATTTAGACGCATTGGATTTAGGCTTGAGTCCTCGGTCAGTTCGCCTGAAGCAGTTTGTTTAGAAGCATTCCAAACGCCTTAATTTTGCTGTTCACTGCAGGAGAAGAGTACACACAACGAATTAAGCAGAGTTTCAACCCAATTCTAACATTTTTTATTTAAAGGGAATGAAGAAATTGGAATGAGTGGCTCCCGTTCTGCCATTTCTCAGTCAATTCATCATCCATCAGTTGTCAACCTCTGATTGCTCGCAATTAGTACTACTAGTACTTGTTAATAAATCAGTTTTGTAAGGATATTACAGCCAAGAGCATTACTTATTATTCTAATGCCCGAGTCCTGCCTAGTGAATAAATTGCGACCCTCTACCATCAGTTATTATCGCATAGGTTTTTAATAAAGAATTTCAAGGCAATTTGAATCCTATGGTTGTTTTTATTCTATAAATCAGGACGATTCTTTTAAGCGAATTAATTGCTAGGAATAAATTTTAAAACAGGAGCTGCAATTAATTATTAGTGTCGAGATTGCAATTGTGTACCGATAGCTTCCGCTCCAACGTATGGTCTGCTGACTCGCAGCATCCTACATTGGGTCAGAGATGGTGCCTCCCCTTGAATTTATTTACAAGGCATCAAGCCTCGATTCCCTTCACATAGGTCAGGCCCTATGCATGCCCTTCAGCAGCTTTAGTCTACACGGCAGGCAGCAGGTAAAGGTCCGAGCCAAGCCTCGTTTTCGAAAATCCTATTATGGCGCAAAACTACCACTAGATGGGAAAAGCAGTTGGGAGTAGTTACCTTTTTATGCCCTGATAAATGGCCCAAATAAGCTTAAAGTCCCTAACGCAAGTAATTATCTTTATTTTCCCTAAAAAGGTTTTTAGTGGAAGTTAAATGGATCAACTGTCTCAGGCTCACTTTATGCCTTACCGTTGTTGCTGTTGAGGTCAGGTCATTAGCCGAGCTGAAGTAGATATTCCAGATTTCGTCCGTGGAAATACAGATGCTTTTGCCTGTGGCAATCTGTCATCTACTGCCAAAAAGCCAACACACCTACAATTTGCTTCCAAAGCCGTCTAAGCAGTACTTATGCTTATATCTCTCTAAGAGTTATGAAGTGTTTTTTTTAGCCCGTTATAATTGGTTTGGCTCCTAATTTCTTTAGCAATTAAGTGCTCTTCATGTGAAGGATTGGTATTTAGTTTCATTTTCTTTGTTTAACCTCATCTGTAGCCAAAGTGTATTTTGGTGGCACTTATGACTAATCCTGGCCAAGAGATTTTCGCACTTGTGTCGGTGATTCCTTTTGATTGGGAAGGAAGACCGGAAGCATTTCGAAAGGAACTTTTACCGGCTTTTGATACGCCATTTCAACAATTTAGGCGGTAACTTAGAATCCAGTCAGATACGTGGTCCGGAAACGGCTTTTTTATTGTTCACTAGTCATCTAATAAGGGCGAATAGGGCAGGGATGGTGAATTTCTACGGCCTAGATAAAGAATGTAGTTGGCTATGGGTTTTGTAAAAGCTTGCTTATTCTCAATCCCTCCACCTAGTTAACTTCTCCTTAGAGTTAAATTTAACCAGTGAAGATGTCGACTGTTTCTATTTGCATTATATTTAATTCTGCTTCGGAGGTACCTTTTACTTTAACCAATATAGTAGAATGATTGCTTACTTGTGTAAATGGGGATGCTTATTAGTTGACAAAAGCATAAGTACTATTTAAAATCGCATTGAAGGATAATTCCAACACAAATCCATTGCCGTACTCCTCGATAAAACTTTTAGTGATATGATTAGACTTATTTTTTGTGGAAATTTAGGAACATTTAAATAAGCGCTGCCTTTGACTTGAGGCAATTTATAAGTCGCATTGGAGGACACAGAGACGTGCTTTAGCCTATGCAAGACTCTCAAGTTTTTTCCCCAAAGAAGGAAGAAGGCCCAATGCTAGCGATGAGCATGTTTAGTTAATGTACAGAAAGCCTGAGGATTGTTGGCATAGCGCATAGGCCATGCCTTCAGCGGACCCTTAAGCACCCATGAAACCGGAGCGAAGAGATAGGCAGTTGGTCAGTGTTACATAGCCCCTCTACCCTTTCGAGTGCCATCACCTATCACAAAGTAGTTGGTGCTGTAAGAAAAGTACCAGCCATCAAGCTTACAAGCAATGCAACATCACTGTTCTTTTTGGCGATTTCACTAGAGTTGGACTTTTGCCCTCTTTGGGAACTGCATTGGGGAAAGGGGAAATGTGAAGGTCATCTCTTTCGTTCATCGATAGTTTCAGGACCACTGGCCTGAAAACAGGATCATTTGATAGAAGGCGGTGTTTAAAAGTGGATTTGTAGGAAAGAAGCTTTGCGTCTATTCCACCTTGCCATTTTGTTTTCACTTCACTGCTGCCAAGTTATATGTACCTGGGTTCTATGCAGCTGGTAGAACGGTGAAAGCAGTCTCCCGTGTTCCCTTAATTGGCGTCTCCACACAGGTACTGCAGACATCTCCACAACAAATATTTCTAGATGATTCAGTGATAGTCCCTAAGGAAACACGTGATCGGGGCATTTGCCAATGAGGGGCGTAATTTTCAGCCCATCTGATGGGAGCCACCACAGCTTCTCCCAGCCCCAGCATATGTCCTTCTTTCGACATACTAAAGTTTAATATTCCGATGTGAAAATTAGGATGCTGGTTCTATAAGATCGAGTTCACTTTTCGTTCTTACAAATATAGGACATCGAGTCCTTCTCGAAGACGAAGGAAGGCATACTGCTGGGGTGGCCGATACATTGTCAACGGACGGAAGGGCTGAAGGAGGCCACACTGCCCAGCGGAAGCGGCAAAGTTGAGTCTTGAGAGCTAAGCAAATCATGGAAGCATTACAGCATAATAGACATATTTGCAAATGGTAAAAAAACCTAGAATCAAGCCTTCAGCAGTAACTGGAGTTAGCCAGTGATGAAATAATCAACTTTATTGCCTACAAAGAGGCATTATAACTTTGGTAATAGTGGAGCATAAAATAAGGCACACAACTGATTGCGTTACAGTTTTACGGTCGCCTCTTTAGAACGGAGGCACCGGAAATACATAGACACAATAATTCCTTCATTATTTCCTTTAACATCGATAGTGGAGCAAGAAGCTGGGTCTAGGGTTTGGAAAAATGTGAGAAATCTTGCAAAATTTTGCAAGCTGCCGAAGTTGTAAATCAGAGAGATTGGGTTTACCTGAATCCCGCGGCTTGCACATTTCCTTGCTAACTCTACTAATGCACTCTCTAGACCTGATAGCTTACAGGCCAGGTAAACAGGAAACAATCTTTTGTTACTGATTGCAAAAATACGTCTTAAAGGTTTATTTTTAACATGAAGACATCTTCTGTCGAAGACTTCTTCGAGTTTAGCTTTTTTGGCGTAATAAAAACAAAAACAAATTTAATCTCCAATATTTTTTTGCTGAAATTTTTCGTGCCATCAACGCCTACGACAAAGCAAAGCTTGGGGATGGACATGATTTAATGCCTTTAGGGTTCATGTGGCTTGTTAATCACTTCGATGGTATGTGACTTACAATACTCTTGAGTGTTTGAATGTGCCTTTGAGGCGAGGGAGGCGGTCAGTAATTATGAACTTCCTGAGGGGTCGGATGGACACCATCGGCTCCTCGAGGCGGAGCCGTGCCCGGAACAGGCTCTCCTTCATCCATCGCTACCCAGTAAGAAAAGCCTCCTCCAACTCAAACCAAGGTTATGAAGGTAGAGGTGGAAAAAGGGACGTATCGGGCCTATTGCAATCCAACTTCTCAACCGGAATTCTTGGGATAAGATTAGGACCTATTTTTTGTGGGGACTAAAAGCGTTTAAGTAAAGACGGCCTTCTGCTAAGGAATTTTTTTAAAAATCGCATAAAAGTGCACGCCAAAATGCGTTAGCCCAGTCAGACTCCAACAGGATACATAATAGGCAAATTTATAAGTGGAGGAATCTAGGGTAAAAAGTCTTTATCACTGCCTACAGTTTATTACTGATGAATAAGCCGAAGTTATAGCCTACAAAATAGAAATCTTTACTTTGTTTATAGTGGAGCATGCAAAAGGACAGGCAACTGATTACGATGCAGTTTTACTGTCTCCAACTTTAAATGTAGACTTTAACCAAGTAAATGCTGAACATCTTCAATTGTTCTTAAATTCCACAAAAATAAACCGCAAGGGTTCTTTACCTTAGCACGGAAAATCCAGTTAACGAAGTTTTGTTTTGGAAGATGAGTCAAAATTGGAGTCCCAATTCCAGAAAAGAAGCACACTAAAGTGGCCGGGTGGGCTGGCCCCTGGACCATGCCAACGGCCCCAACTCCCTTCCCTTTGCCGAATAATATGCAGCCTGTCCAAGCATTGGGCCTTCTTTTGTTTTCAAGGGATTCTTGGGTTAGGTTTGCCTAGATTAGCACAGTTAAAATACACTTTAGTCCTACTACCCTAAAATCCTTGAGGCCATTCTTCCTTCCCTACCCTCTTCCAAATTTGACCATGCCTAATGGTTTACATGTTGTAGCGCTGAGAGACTCCGCTGAAGACGTGAGGAGACACAACCCCGAGGCGGAGTATGTACCGATCGGCATAATGTAGATCGCATCCATTCAGAGTTATTGAAATTCGAGGCGTTTTGCATTTTAATGGTGTTGGAAGGCTGAGAGCGCCACATTCGGTGTTCTACACGCTTTTTGAATGTACGGACATTTGGCCAAATTACACGCCCAGATCCCTGATGCAAATGGAGAAGGTGTAAGGCTCCAAAACTTCTCGAAGACGAAAAAAGACATTATTATAGGAGAGACTAGGAATTAATGATGTAGATGCGGGTTGGAATGCTACTAAAAGTACAATGTTGGGTCCTTAAGCGCCCGCAAAATCAAAACGAGGAGTTAAACAAATCATACTCAAGTCAGCCTTTTATGAAGACATTGGATACTTTGCAGGCATTGGGTGAAACACTTTTGCATTTTAATAACTATTCTATCAATGAAAAAAGTCAGAGAATGAGGATAGAAAATGGTTTAACAGCCCCCCAGGTCCATAAACCTACCCTTGAGATGTTTGTTATCAGTGTATTACTGTCGTAGGTTGTATAGGTGGTGCCACAATTATCTGTGAGGTAATACATCTGGTTTTCTCTGACGGTCAGTACATACATTACTTAGTACTTGATAATACTAGCAATATTTTTCTTTTCAACTCTGAACTCACGATTTGTTGTGAATGGCATGATCGCGAGCACTATCATACGGCGGCGTGGATCCAAATCAACACCAGTGCCCAAACTTTCCCATTTTTTCTAAAATGATACAGTGCTTAGAATGAGGGCAAGTGGTTACATTTGTTGGTATGCGAGGGTTTGATGGTTTAATCGCAATTGAAGGCCAGCTTCTTGCTAATAATGCTAGCTGTGTATCTAGCTACTCCTGTTGACGCTGACGTACCTCCTTCCCACTCCATTAAACCCTCTATTCATTCATAAAAGCAGCCCTGCTTGAGTATATAAAAATAACCACTCTCTATCCATTGTGTTCTCCATCTCCCACTGCAATAGGCCGTACCCAGTTTTCTCACCTTTTCTATTTGTGTTGATTGTTGCTGGAGGAGACAAAATTGGGCATAGCGTTATGGCATGAAAGTTTTTTTTGGATGCTGTTACAAAGAATGAGAAGTCCATAATAAAATTGCGGTTGAGAGTCATGGGTTTGGAAGGACAATGGTCAGTACTTAGAATTAGCATTGACAAGAGCAGGAGTCACATCAAATGTAGACATTGAGTGTGGATAGAATTTTGACGTTAAGCCTAATCCAGATTCCATTAAATCACAAATTTTTTGTGGAAGTTGATGGTAAGGTATCAAAAATATCTTTATACTTATTGCAGTGTCCAATTTTACTGGCATACTTGAAGTCTCCCCTTTGTTCCGATACCATTCGAAAAATTCATGGATAGTTTCACCAGCTGGCGTATTCTACTCCACTTTATTCTATCCACTAGCAGAAACTCACTCAAATTCTACACACGCATAAGGAGTAACGTATTCTATTTACATTAGTTACGAAAATTCTGAGATCGGAGAGTGGAAGTTCATAAATTTGGAGCAGCTATTGCTACATCACCTAGTGTATTTACAACGTCGAAGTGACGACCGGTTGACAGCAAACTTCCTGCAATCATTTAAAAAGGGCTCTAAAAACACTCCACTGGGGCGCCGTGTTTTTGAAGGTCATTCACTCGAAGTTCTTAAAGATCGTGATTTATTAATGCAGGGGGATGGCAGTGGAAGTCCCTTTCGTCTCAAGGTTTCACTGAGGAGATGAGGCTGTCCAAGGCCTTAAACCACTGTCAAAATTTCATGATTAATTGCATCTGTTTCCGGTCAAATCATCAAACAGTGCGCTCATGTATTATTAATAAGGTTTGAAATGCTAAACAAACCTGATTTAGCAAAAGATGAACAAAACTATCGCATGCGATACAACTTTTCATGCCGACGCTTCAGTGTAGACAGAGGCTTTGATGCATTCGTCTTTAACACATAAGTAAACTTGGAAAAGAAAACAGTTAATTAGTTCGAAATGAGAAGTTTATAGAGTTTGTCACTTTATTTCCGAACTAAGGCGGTAACGGAATGGGCATAAATTACAGCTCCGTGAAAATAAATTAAGACATGTAATTTTACAAAGGATTGTTGGTTTAAGATCAGAAGGCTTGGCTAAAAATGCTCAAAGGGGCAAAATTTAAGCTTGGGGTTAATCTAATGTTTAGCTTAGAATAACTTTTGACATACAGTCAGCCTTTTTGAACCTTCAGAAAGCTCTACTGTTCAATTTCTTAAATGACTTCCACTGGTAATGAGAAGGGTCTCACGCAATCAGGCACAGAGATGGGGAAGTAATGCCCCTTGTACGCAGCAATGAATCAAATCGTTGAAATACTCTTAGGCCACAAAACTTACAGCTGCAATGCACCGATTAGGCGGGGGCTAAAGGGTACGGCCATTGTTCCTCCACCCAGCAACATGACCTCGGAGTCATGCTGGTAGTCCGCCAGCCTCTCTGTCCAGGTATTTTGACTCCTTTCGTCTTCAGGAAGGACCCGCAGCATGTGTCTATTTCGACCTTTCAGAGACTTCTATTGTTTAAGCCTTTGAATTCCTTGCGTTGACAACAAAGGGGTTTCATATAATCAGACAGAGAGATAGAGAAGTGATACCCATTTTAACTCCTGTGTGTGAAAAGTCGAATTTGCTTAAAATGAATTAAACAATATGCAAAATTTACGTGGCGATGAGTGTTAAGCCTCAAAACTCTGATGCCTTGGTTACGCTGGAGCTGAAGGTTACGGCCATTGTCCCTCCACCCAGCAACATGACCTCAGCCAGCCTCTCTGCCCGAGTATTTTGACTCCATTCGTCTTCAAAAAGGGCTCAGGGCGTCAAATAGCTAATGTACTTGCACAACAAATTATTTGTGTCAATTGAGATCACTTTTCACGTACCTTGAGTCGCTGGCACAATTTCAGCCTCTTCTAGCCAACACACAGTGGTCAATTTTCAGTGCATAGAGCTTCTTTAACGTGTCTCCATCACATCCAAAGGGAGGCTCTGTGGTTCGGAAATTCATGGCTGCAAGCTTTTGTTTGCAGAAGTGATGTGTTAGATAATGGCAAAACATACATAGCTCCAAAAAGCTAGAAAAAGTGATCTGCGAATTGCTGAGCACCATGCATTAAAAAGTGGGCGTTCCTTTTGCCCTGCCTTTGATCAACAATCGCTTTTAAAACATCCCATCCATTCGTACTGCCACAGCTCCACTCCCAATCCCAAAGCATTGCGAGAGATGCTAATAAATCCCGGTTCGTTGAAAATGTCAAACCTGTGTGTTGATGCAATAATTCATCACTCATCATTTTTTTTTCTCTCATAAGGAAGGTGGCGAGGCGAAACGAGTTTTTGAGTTAAACTTTTGCAGATCACGAGGATCGGTCACTTAATAATCAACAACGTGAACTCAAAACAGTCGTTTTCCTATTTCAACTTTAATCCAACTCCTATACCTTGTATTTAAATTTTTATAGTACAACTTTCTTTGACCCACTCCCTTGGTCCAAGGCCACTTTTACCCTTCGAATTTGCTCTATCACAGTTTCCAACGCGTATCCCAAAATTGGAGGCAAAGGAAGATCATCAGAGGTTAAATTAATAGCCTGAGTTACAAAGGTACTAAAAAGGTACACTCGATTCCTCTTTGTGACTGCAACGGCCAGTCGCCATTAAGGAATTTCGCTTTTCGTTTTCCTAGTCTTCCCTAAAGTCAAGCCCTACTACTTGGTTAGAACGTGTACTGCAGAAGTACAGAGGTGCCAAGAGGCTAATAAGACGGCCGGAAGTGCAATAACACTGGTTTTTACTGGTATTGTAATCAAAACGAATAGATAAACAAATAATCAAAGTATCATGTAGCTCCGCCTCCTCCACTGAGCCTCTTGTCCGGCACTCCCCTTGGTAACCTACTTCGTTCATCATAAAGTGGTCGGCGCTAGCAGAAAAACACCCACCAACCACCACCCACACCAGTCATAGGATTCTTTTGTAAATTAGATGGTATCCGACCACAATGTCACTGATCTAAAGTTGTTTCCTTTTGGGAATTGTGTTAGGGAAAGAGGAAATGCGTTGGCTATCCCGCACACCAATTGTCAGTCAAAAGACTACTGACCTAAAAGTGGAGCCATTTGATGATGGATAATGATTAGGGTAGATTCGTGTGGATACGATTTTGTTTTCACTTCCCCACTTTTCCTTGGTTTCCCTTCATTGCCGCCCAGCTGCATCTATTCCGATTCTCCCCTAATTTGATATCTTCGTACAGGTACTGTGGTCAGTTTTTGTAGCTAACTCTTCCAGATGCTCTATGGCCAGTGTCAATCGTTTCATTTGTCAAGAGCATTCCTGCAGACGTCATTTTCGACCCTTCTGTTAGGAGTAATTATAGGTCCTCCCATTCTTAGCATATGCCCATTTCCTCTCTTGTTAAAATGATGGATTCATGACCGAGTTTGCATTCCGCTGCCACAAATGTGACACCTAACGACTCTTCCAGAGACGAAGGAAGTCATGCTACCGGACCGGAGCATGTTTTGTCAACTTACAGAATGGCTGTAGGAGGCACTGACTTGACCTGGAGGCCCAGCCTTTCAGTGGAAGTACATAGGCGGACCTCTAAGTTCCCCTTAAATCAAAACGAGGAGTTAAGCATTTAAAGTGGTACATCAATGGGTGGAAATGAGTTGATGGGTTGTCAATTCATAAAATAAGAATGGATCCCGGTGAGTAGTGCCCTTTTGGTAGGATGGATGCTTTTATCAATCCGCCACATACCATAGTGTGTATGTTTTGCAAGGGTGGAGGTTCCAGCCAATAAATTAATGTTTACAAATCTAAAAACACAAATTTCAGGATACCCAAGGTCAGGTAGTCAAATAAACATGCTATTATACACGAAATAAATTTTATTACGTTTAAAAATGCCTTGTTGATCCAGAAAATCGAATTACTCCCTTTCAGTGTCACATTAATCACCATGCTAATTATAACCAACCTGTCAAATGTTTTGCTAGTTTGGCAGCACAAAAACCTCAAGTATTGATAATATTTCCAATTTTTCGCTTTAACTTTGTTTCTTTTCCCTACGAAGCGAAATCACCTTTGACCGATTTTGAATTGGACCAAAGACCAGAGAGTTGGTTGGCTGACGTGCATTAAAGGCAAGTGAATTGACGACATCGGTATCGCAGATGTCGTCAGACATCATTCTTGCTTTCGTCCTCGAGTGCTTTGCCTCTGACTTCATTTCCAACTACACATGGGTTTACGTTTGCAACCAAGGGCAATGCACTGATCTACAATATCTCTTAATCAAACTTTCATCTTGGGTAAGGTAGTAATTTGTAAATACAACCATCAACTTCAGATGCAAATAAATCA
Source organism: Taenia solium (assembly GCA_001870725.1). NCBI lineage: Eukaryota > Metazoa > Platyhelminthes > Cestoda > Cyclophyllidea > Taeniidae > Taenia > Taenia solium. Next base: position 59,603 of record MIEF01004043.1, on the reverse strand, counting down.
AGTTGGCAAAACAATGTTGAAAATGTCACACCAAAGGCTGTAGTGTTAAAAGACTTCAGGGAAGAGGAATGGGAGCATACTACTGGGGCGGAATTACTATATTTCGGACATGCAGTAGAAGTTGGGGGCCACTGGCATGGGCTGGACACCAGGCCGCCTGGTAGGAATACAGTGACTGAGCCCCAAGTGATCTACTACCGAAACCGAGAGTTGAATAAAGCATTACATAGGCGATTTCACATTCAACGACGAAGGACACCGAAGGTTTCTCAAAGGCCTCATTACAAGAATCCCATCTTGAGAGATGTCTTTCCAAAGGCTTGTAAAGTAGCATAAATTACACTAGAAAAATCCTATAAAGTTTGTCTTTGATTTTATGCATTATTTACGTGCACAAATTGCTCAGTAGATCCTAGTAACCATAAATACCTAGGAACCCCAAGGTCTGAATAATAAAATCACAGTGCGAAAATGTTTGGTTATCCCAGAACTTCAAAGGGAAAGCACTCTTTCCTACATGTAAAAACACTTTTTGAAATTCCCTCGTAATTTATAGTTCGCACTATACTTGTGAACTTTGACCCAACACTCTCCACTACCTTCAATTCCTATTTAAGCCAAATATGCTGAAATAAATGTTGTTTACCAAGCCCGCTTGTCCAGATAAGAGGTTGGAGTACAATAAAGCCGTGCAATGTTATTGGTGAACTTGTGACCACAATGCAAAGCGAATTTTAAGACGTGACATAAACACTGTCAATCTCTGCTACGCCTCCCCCTTCCTTCTCCTGCCTCCAGGTGAATCACCACCTTTATCCTTCAACCCTATTGCCATCACTTTCAAAAAGTAGCCTAAAATCTTGAGCGATTTGTAAAATTCTATGCTTGGAGTTCCCTGATTACATCGCTAATGGGCTAGCAAGTACAATCGTGAACTCCGGTTGGTTGCGTGATGGGAAAAAGCTCAATACTTGAATTACTAACCTAAATCTTTGGGTTGAAGGTATGAGACGGTAAATTTTGGCTATAGAATAGGTTGAAACATCCAATAAGGTGTTAGAGCCACTATACATTTTCGATTCCAATTCTCCTTAACAAAACCTCACCACTTCGGTTGACCAAGCCGACAGTTGGTCACTAAAGCATCAAAAAGACCAAAAAAAATGGAGGTTAATAATTTAAAGCAATTAGAAACTTTCAAACTTGTGTTGTCAAGGCTACAAGTGTTAATAGAGTGTAGCATGACTTCCTTGAAGGCAAAAGAAGGCATAATGCTAGGTCCGAATATGTATATGTATTCGGCAAAGAGAGGGACCAGGACTACTGAGGCCACCCAAGTCACCGTAATCGAAACCAGTAGTCAAACGAGCAAAGGGTCACAGGCAACGCTTTCGAAAGTCATTGGTAATCTTGGAGTAGAGCCTCAACCTTGCATAATGGAGAAGCTACTATTTATAATCCACTGAATAACCCTCGTTATCCAGTTGCGAAGTGACTGCTATTTGTATCCAACTAATAAGCAAGGAATGATGGGCAATGTCGAAGTAGAGATTTCTTTTTGCCGGGTCAGTAAAAACAGTTAGTGTTGATGTTATTATTTTGCGGTCTAGGAGCGGTAATACATCTACACATTAGCGGGCGAGCAATCCAAAATGATTAGTTCTGACCTTCTCAATTAAATTAGCAGTTTACAATATCCAGAGAGTTTCCAGACTTGGAGAGCCATTAAAGTGGGTATTTTTAGGCATTTGGAGCGTAAAGTAACCCACTAAAACCTATCGTACTGTTCCCTAATTAAAAAAAAAACAAGATTTCGATGGGTAGATAGAGAGACCAAAAAATATGTCTCCAATTTATCTTAGTCCTACTTGTTCGGCTAAAAATTGTCCCTCCGCATGGTTAAGAAATCGAAGTACCAGTTGGCAGAAGGCTCATGCATTTGGCTGGGATTGTACTGTCCCGTCGTCATTCATTCCATAATTTGGGTTTTTGGCTCTGTGCGAGGAGACAGGAGACGGCATTTTATGGCCGTCTCCACCAACGGCTTCCACGGTTTCTCCAATTAGTCTGCGACTTCACTAACACCACCAACCACACCAGTGCCTTTAATGAGCCAGCTTAAAGGAATCCAAGACCACGGAGGCTTACACGGATTTTAGTAATTTTAGGATAGTGTTTGATGTTCAATAAAATCTGTTTAATACCTCATATTAGCATTCCTTGATTGAGGAAGTTGAAATGCAGAGCATTTTTGGCTACTTTTGTCCATGTGCTGTCATTTAATCAAGATGCTGATTATAACTTCTTCAAACCCTTTATTCTTTCCAATCTCACAAAATGGTTTGAGTTGAAATAGCAAATGAGAAAGTTAGAAAATAAAACGATTATAAGTCGATGAGTGGACAAACCTCGACTAGTTTGCCTCCAAAAGGCGCTTTTTCAATCCCATGGCTTTAAAAACCATATTTTGCCAACGGTGATAGGAGAAACAAGAAAGACGTAACGTCTTGTAGCAACCACAGACTCTTTTAGAGGGAAAGAAGGCATAATACTTGGGCAGAATGCATGCAGAAGGACTTGGGCCACCGAAATGGCTCCGAGGTCGACCTATTCAGCCAAGGATCAGTGGCATGCTATTCCCTTACTTCGTTTGGCTATTCATTCCAAAAAAAAAAGATTGGGAGATCCATAATGCGGCATCGGAAGGAAGTTTATTAGATACTTGCATAATGGATAGACTATTCGGCATTAGTCGGATTGCCGCCTTGACATCGCATTAATCAACTGTTTAAACAGCAGTAAAAGTGAGCGTCATAACTTCCTGTGCCTTGAGATAATCATTTTCACGCTTCCCTGTGCATCGTTGTGTCTTTTCATGCACAAACCTATTGACTATGCATTCAATTATGACAGTACTAAGTCGTGGACAAGATGTTGTAGGAACATGCCCAGGCATAATATGTAGCCTGTCATGGATGAATGCATGAACGGAGTGATCTGGGCATTGACAAGAGGCATCAATAATGAACTGTGCAGGCAGGACGACAGTTCGGAGGAATGAATTACCCGCCTCCTCGGTTACATGGCTGCTGGCTTTGCCAGGCTTCTTGTGGGACAGTTTTTCACTCATAGCCCCACTTTGTCACACCAATTGTGAAAGTGCAAGTCATGCTTACAAATGCAAGTTTCATGCATTCACCAAATTGGTGATGTTTTGATTTTGGCACCTGGATGGATAAGCGTTTGAGAAACAAAGTACTTAGAAACCAGTAATTTACAAAAGAGAAGGTAAAATTCTTAATCAAAGGCATGGTTGGCATACGAAATTGCTTCGAGCCGGAAACAAAGCCGTCTCGAGGTAAGTAGTAGCCTTGTTTTTCAAGTGATTTTCACCAATAATTGTCATTACCTGACCGATCTCTCACTTTTCACCTTCTCATAACTTGTCAACTTGTGACTATGAGAGAGCAAATGTCAACGACGTTGAGCTGCCCACCCGTGCACAATTTGTTCATCAAAGCTATCACACTGTCATTAAGTTCAAAACAAACGAATAAATTCTTCCTCTTTATTTAAAAATCAGTTTCAAATTTTAATTTTTAAAAGATCTTTTTGCACGAGCCTCATCAATCTTACAGTGGAGGTCCGGTGCTTTGTTTCATGTACCAGCCTCTAACTAGAAAGGACGAGCTCAAAAATAGTCTTCCAGTAATTAACTTAGACTGTCCGTCCACTTTGACCTAGTGGCCAGGCTACTGTTCTTCTACAAAAACTGCGTTGAAGGCTATTTACCTCTGACTCGTTCTCATCGCCACTCGAAATCCTCTCTGGTATTTTAACGAGTTGAGAGTGGTTAAACCCATGCTTTTTATTTACACGGGGTACGTTTTAGGCATAGCTAAACTGGATAAAGACGTGTATAAAATGAATAAAATAATTTAAGTATTGCATCAACAAATGCTTATTTGAAATTTAATAATAAACCTTGCTTCACATTAAAAAGGGTGAATCTAGGGGGCCGTTTTGTACTCTTCCTTACGCCGTTTTGGATCAGTGTTTTCTGGGACAATAATTTATTTAATAGGATAAAAGTGCATTGGAATAACTTGCTTTCGGGAAAGTGAACAATTACCCTACGACTATTGATTTCACTTAGCGCTTATAAAATCAACTTACTGAATTCAAATTAGTAGCAGGGCCACAATTTGGGAGCTGCAGTATAAATGCAAATTTTTCGAAGAAAATGTCTCATAAAACACGCTCACGAACAAAACGGTGAATTTTCGACCCATTCGAAAGCTGTCAAATGGATTCTTTTGGTTTTTCTTAGCTGCTTCTTGTCTTTTTGAATCAGATTCAGTGATTGCGGGAACATTAAGCCACGGATATTTACTAGTTTTTTAGCAACACGAAATGCAGAGTTGCACTTTAAGTAAAGTTGTTGAGGTTAGTTTCTAAGACTGTCACTGGTAATGCCAGCTGTCCATTTCAAAGGTATATGAACCACCCCAAATTTCTTTGAGGCTATAGCCTAGTGCAATACGGTGGTTATGCTCCAGAAGGCTGAAGGACACGTGCCATTAACTATGCTACTAAGGTAATTAATATCTTAAATCACCGTTATTTTGTTTCTCAGCTATTCACATCCAGATGTCAGCATAAATCAAACGCTATCAGAAGAAGACCACCGCGAAACACAACGCAAGGGCTTTTATCAATATTTTGTTTCAGGTGTGCACATTGTTTTCGTTTCGCATAGGCTTTAGCAAAACGAAAGAAGCTTTAAAAACAGAACCGTATCACAGAACTGTGGCACAGGGCAGAACTCTCAGTCACTCCGTCCAATGTAGAACCACCTGGGGAACTTGCTGCTGCGGCAGCGGCAGTGGTATTGACGGTGGCGGTGGTAACACCTGTGTCTGAGGGTTGTATATGACAGGTGGTGTGCTGGTGTACTCGTCGCTATGGCAGCCTTCGGAGTAGTTCTCGAAGGACGATATCGGGTGGGAGGGTGAAGAGATCGATGACTTCCAGCTTGGCAGTGACACGAAATCCCCTACTGGTTGATAAACTGCCAAAGGTGCGTTGGAATCTGTGTAGACTTGTGCAGGGCTCCTGTAGACGCTATAGTCATCGAGAAAGGTGGAAGAGTGAGACGAATAGTCATTGGCCGCACTCCAGGTGCTCTGCGAACCACATGTATCAAATGGCTGATAGGAGGTTATAGCAGCTGGGAAACACGACTGGCTCCTTAATGTCGTGGGTTCGCACTTCCGCGAGTCCTCAGGAGCAGATTTTGATACGGCTGACTTCCAAGCTGACGGAGCGGAGTTACTGGAACAGCAATGTGCTACTTATGTAAAATCAACACTAATATTCATGCCCCACTGTAAGAGGCACGTTTTCAAAATTCTTATTTACGATTTGCGGTACTTTCAAAGTAAAAACGGATTTTTCACTTGCTTTATGGTTTATTTGACCGTGCAATGCAATTTCCCCGGCTCTGTGTCAGGCATTTCAACAATAATGGATACTCAGTGTAAGTAGCAAAATATCCAGGCAGCGATGGACAGGACATTTTTATTCGCCTTGGTTAATAGATTTTGCTTGTCAAAAGAATTGTGGCAGTTCATTAAGAACTTTTGGAATCAATTTATGACCCCAAATTAGACTGGGAAGCTTGAACTTTGAATGGTATAACAACACTTATAAATGCGGGAAATCGGTTAGTATTTCTGAGAGTTGAAGTCGTGCGACCCGGGTACACTACCTTGAAATTGCCAACGTAGTCGAGGTGAAAAAAATAAACCCAATTTAAGTCTAACAATGGAAAGAGATATAATTCGAAAATTCATTTTGACTAGATTTTAAAACGTTGCATTTGGGATTGATTAACAAGTGTCAGAAGCTTTATTGCCTTTTTCGAAACAAATTAATTAAAACTGTGTGAAATTTTATAACACTGGTTTTATATGAAAATTTCTCTCCTGTCGATCAACACGATTTTTACCTATCCACTTCATTTAGTGTGATTTACTGTTAGAATTACGCAAAGCGTTTGATTAGGCCATTTTCAATAACCCAAGACTCTCTCCTCCTGACAAAATGGAAGTATGCAAACTTGTCAACTTCAATTACTTCAGGTCTGCAAGTATAATTATCATAGGTGGTATAATTAAGGTGTAAGGGAATAATAGAGCTCGAGGGGCGGTTCCAGTGGTTTTAGGTGCCAATTTCAAACTCTTTACCATCTAACCTTATAAACCTGTTTGTTTTGTAAAAGTTAGAGCCAATGTGTTTGGTCTCAAAAGCATTTAATTTTAAGAACAACGATTTCAGCTTATATGAGTTGAGGTTTTTGACACTTAGTAGCCGAAGCAGCATTCTCAGCACGGACTCCCAAGTATTGGGTACAAGTAAATACCAAAAAAGTCAGATTAGACCAAATGTGAAAATATAAAGTACAGAAGGGGCATAAAAGTGTTTTTTTACTATTCGTGAATGCGCTAAACTGAGTCAACATGTACTGAAAAGACGATAGTCGAATAGAATGACTTTAAATCTAGGTTAGCCAAACATCCTCAAACTCAAGGCACCGCTTTTTATAAGAACAGCAAGTGAACAAAGTCCGTCAGTCTGCAGGATGGTCCCAATAATGATGGCATAAACACAACAGACAGTGTAAAAGTGGTCTAGTTAGGGGTACCACAGATCTGTAAGCTTTGTTTTGACTTTTTGTATCACCTGCCACCTGGACAAAGGCGGTGTGCTTTTCGTGTCATGCGGTGGTGATTTTTCGACGCCTCTCACCCATTTTCACCTTTGCACCACTGTCATGTCCGTGCAGGAGGTCCAAGTAACAAGCTGCTACTCTCAACCTTTCAAGATGGAAGCAGAATCAAGAGCATTGTGGTAGGCATCCAAAAAACTCACCATTATGGTCTCAATTAACCCAGAACTTTCTTTGGCTCTATTCATGGATTTCCCAGACACGTAAATCAGTAACAGAGTTGCTTAAAAGTCAGCTGGACTAATTTTGCAGGTCCGGCTAATCCAGTGGTCATGCCATTCCCTTGTAGTTAAGCCCTATCTCTGAACACTTAGTACACCTCCGCGTAATTTAATACAGGAAACTCCCTCTCTTACACCAAGAAGCCCTCCTATCACAAATTCATTCCTTCAACATTTCGTCAAAAGTGGGAATTTTCAAAACAAACCATGTGTCTCTCCCAAGATGGCACATCCCTGCAACTGACTCCTGTGGTTCCACACAAAGTTTATTCGAGCTAATGAAGATCAAGACACTAGTCTCTGCTATTTGGAATTCAATGAGGATCTGTGCTTATTTATGTCCACATTTGAAAGTGAAAGTTGAGAAGGTACTCACGAGTATGTGGTAGGCAGTCGGAAATTTCCACGCGTATGCGGAGAGAGAAATTCGACCCTGTGCAACCACACTGCGAGGTCTTGAAGATGGCCCAGATTTCCAAAAAAATACACTTCACCCATTTCTAAGTCCTTGCAAAGCACCCCTCCAAAATATCTTTCGACGTTAGGTTGTAATATTGGAGGCAAAGGGTTTATTGCAAGACATGCATTAGAGTTACAGACTTCTTCTACATGTAATCCCAACGTCCAAAATGCATCTACCTTCAGACATTTTAAATCACTAACTTTTATAACATTGGCAAAACTCTGTCTAGGTTAAAGTCATATAACGTGCATTTATATGTGGTCGTGTTCATGTGTGCTCCTAGATGGGTAAATAATATTTCGAAGGACAGAAGAATGCCCACTAATATTGCCACGCCACTATTCTGAAAATATCCACGAGAGAGAGAGAGAGAGATTTGTTTTCCCCTATGGGCACTACTCCCTACATCCCCACACCTCCATTGTAGTTTTTAAACCTCCCCTTGGGTGTGTAGATGTGTTTACACAAATACACATATGTGTGTGTGTGTGTACACCGGGCTATGTCTGCCGCCACTGCCACTTTTATTGGGATGTTTTAATGGGCTACCTGTATGATTTATCGTTTCAAAAAGGTGGTCCAGCAATTCGTGTATCACTGACACACACACACACACATACATACGAAGTAATCCCACTATACCTCTGCTGACTCCTTTTTAGGTCCATCTTTAACCGTGCGAACGGCAGAGATGGACGGGACTCTCTACCAAGAAGGGAGAGAGAGAGAGAGAGGGAGAGAAGTGCACTCCATTACCCCCGTTAACCTTTAAATCCCACCAGTGTGTGCCCATTCGCAATCAGGCCAGTGGGACCTGATGTCATGATAGGGTTTTTGTCAAATGCTCGCATCCTCTACAAGCACCGCTGCCACTGTCTTCCTCCACCACGGTCCATGCGTGCATGCACCTGTAGCAGAAGGGTGGTAGTGGCAGTGGCGGCATCATCGTTAGTTTCAGTGCAAAAAAAAGGACATTAACGCCACTCAGATTGTGTGTGTATGAACACACACGTAAGCACACACACACACACGAACACACGCACGCACAGTGAATCAGGTGTTAGTCACGACGACACACGGGCGACAAAAAGGGGCATGGCAGGAGAGAGGCGGGACCTAGGAGGAGCAGAAAAAACACCCTAACAATCATGATTCAGCATTCTAAGACTTCGCACACACACACACCCTCCCCATTGATCATTATATCAAGCACACCCAGTAAAGCCAACTTGGGACTTGTGTATGTGTTTTTCTCCCTTTCGGGGTAGCATACTAGGTCCAATGCCTTGTGCATCTAAGGCGATGACCATAAGGTCTGTTAATCCAACCGTCATGACTTGATGTTGCCATTAGAAATTGATCATCCTTCATCCATCACATAGCAGTGGTCAAACCATGTGCCGTTGACATTCACTGCCGATAAACCGTTCTCCTATATTTGACAACCTTGTGTTAACACTTTAAAACAAAGTCCACATCTTGCCCGAAATTAACCATTCCACATTAGTGTCACTAGTGACAGAATCATCCACCGAGTCACGCCTTACAATGTCACTCTTGTATTTACAAGTAATCTAGACTAAAGTGAGGTCTGTTATTTTTTTGTTCAGTCGTGTTTTGATTTGCCCTGTGGATGGATTTGTGTGCAAGAGCCCCAACTCTTCCCATCACTAGGTGTCTAGTTTGTCTTACCATGGTCTTGCAAAAAAAAACAATGATGTGTACCAGAGTATGGTGTTTCTTTCCTCCGTGGGTTCATTTTCATTCATCACTGCCACGAGATTCAGGCGCGTATCACTTTGTTTCGTCTTCCCGAGAGCCTACTTGCATTCTATTAATCAAATGTCTCAACAGGTGTCTAATGCCTTCTTGTGGTGCTTTTTTGCGTCTACCTCTGCCTCTTTGAAGCTGTAAATTACCTCCGAATTTGCCGAATGTTAGCAAGGAGTACAAAACGCCATGAAACAGATCTAGTTCATCAACTTCGTGGAATGATACAAATTTTCCAGTCTTTACACTCGACCTGTAAAGCAATTTGCTTTGGCTTTTAAGAAATACTTTGGTAGAAAGATGTCTATTTACTACACTGGTCGATTCAACGTGGAAATTTTAGATGTAGAAACAAGAAGAATTCACACGGAATTATACCATGTGAATGTGTAACTCTAATCTCCAATTTCATTTTCAAATATCATCGACTTAAAAATCATGAGGTAGGGAACGTCTAATTCGGTAAAACGTTTAAACAATAAAACCTTATATGAGGTGTGGGCGACGGGAGGACTAGGTGGCACGGTAGGAGAACTGTATCCATTATTTTGGATGCGATGGTGTGAAGACGATGCGATCCGGCAATTTTCTTGGAAGACTTTAGGGGAAATGTGTAGTCAGTATGAAATGACTTTGTTGAATTTCTTCAGTGAGTTCAGTAAAAAGTGAGCCGTGTGTAAAAAAAAAAAAACATACTCAAAGGTTAAACAAAAATCCATGGTGTTCGGGAACAGCCTTTATGAAGGACTTCTGGTACCAAATTCGTTGGGAAGGATCTCTAGAGTAAAATTTATTGAAGGATTTTGAATTAGTGTGATGAGAGAACTTATTCAATAGTTCATTTCACTCATTAGTAGATGGCAACTAGTATTGAGTTGGGTTAGTTAAAACGGATCCACAAACTTCCCTTTTACAAACCTTAGAATCAAATCTGATTCAACCAATAAAAGGGCTGATAAAATATTGTGAATATGATGACCTCCTCCTTGTTTGGAAGCGTCTCGCCGAAATATGCTGCATTTAAAAAGTAGAAAGTGCTTGGGTTGCGGTAGAAGCATTGGCTTTATACTATTTACGGTGTAGGTAAAAATGTTTGCTGAAGAACTATGACTATTCCGCTAACTATAGAATGAAGTATAAATACTGCTCCAACTGACAACCTTCATTTGAAATTTTACACCCTGAGCATTGCCCATTACTATTATTTTGGAAGCAGAAGATGCGGTGCCACATGACTGACAGGATTAACTAACGTTGAAATAGAAAAATCCATTTGATGAGATTTCTCACACCCTTCTATTTTAAATCAAGCAGAAGTTACAACTTTTAGCCACCGACTATTAAAGCCGCATCATAAAATGTGATTCCACTAGGCGGTATACTTTTTGTCCTGAGCAAACTGCATCCTACTTCCCAAATTCATGGACCAAGTGGGTAGATTTCGTTGCCTCTATGAATAATTGGCACAGCAATGAAATTGTATCTGTGATAGGGAAAAAAAATCCCTTACGGTCCTCCTTACATCCGGCTGTAACTACTCGATGTAACCTATCAAAACTGGTTAAATGCATGCCATTCCCTGTCCGTGCATTTTACAACCTAAGACATAACTACGCATCAATCCACCGGCTTCATGCTCATTACCATCCTCACCTCGCACTCAAGAGGTGTCTGCTGGACTCGATGGATATGGGTCCGAAGTTACAGAAGTTCTCATGCACCTCGTTGGATAGCATTTGGAGAGAGCGTTGTATGCGCTGGCAGAACAACGCACCGCTTAGTACTACATGCTTTGAATAAGCTGCTTCTGCCCAGGAATCGCTCAAAGATGCAAGCTTCACCTTCCATAACACCCTCTATTCTTGGTCATTAATAATTACGAGTCGCTATTGGAAGAAGGATTTGTACATCAAGAACAGCTTCCATTAATGCTACCAGGGATGGCCCTGGTGGGAGCCAAGTACATACACTACTGGGTGATAGTAGGCCTCAAAGATTAACAAGTTATTTTTTCCCTCTTCTTCACCTTGCGAAAACGTGCCATGTACTTTGATGTAAAAAATAGCCTTCCCACTACCAACCTATCCCAGCATTTGATCAGTCAGCGAATGATCCACCCAACATTGTGCTACACATCTCACACCTGGAAGGTACCACTTCATCTCCAGAAGACGCTACCTGCCGCCTCTGGGTGTGTGTGTGTGTGTGGTTGACTTCAGACGGAGATGTTCACCTCCTGAAGGCTAAACAACAACTCAGGCTGACATCTATTCCATGCGGCATAACTCGAAGGCGTTTACATGTCTGCAAGACCTACTCAACACCCCTCACTCAACAACTAGTTCGACAAAAGCCTTACACTGTGGGCTGGAAGGGATGAAGCCTCGTTCTCACCCTCATCGCCATCCCTATAATTCTTCAAGGAATCATCGCCTTTTCGTAATACGGTCAGTAGACATCTATATGGCCACGTATGCATTGGGACGAAAGTTGGGCAGAAAAAGTAAGGCAGGAGTGGAAGGTGCCTAGAAATAGGCTTGTGCGCGGCTTTTGAAGACTAGATGTTAAATAAAAGTGGGAAAAGTGGAATTCGTGGGCAGCTTATGCCTTGTTGGAAAAGAATCCTGCATTTTTTAATAGTGATTGTTCCAACAAATGCAGTATTTGTGCGGCCTTTTTTACAGTCTCTTCTTCCCTTTTCCAGAAAACTGTTAGGATGTCTTCCTTTACCGCATATACAGTTGGAAAATTTCGAAAACCACGTAGCCTTTCTTAAAACGTGATCCGAGTTTCTCTCATCCAACTTGTGAACCCTTTTTATTTCGAATTTTGGGAATGCCAAGCATTAATGTGAAGTGCAGTTTTGCATCTACCCTACCACATAGTTTAATAAATGTTGAAAGAAGTCACTTCATTAGTCACAAATATCTGGTTTGATAGTCAATGCGCTGACTGAAGAATTTCCATTTTACTGCGGCCATCCACACACTCATATTAATTTAGTTGTTCGAATTCCTGAAGTATAAAGCATTAAGCAAGTAAAGTAAGGCACTTGGCTCCAGTCCCCTAGGATGGCAGTGACTCAAAGGTACCTAAGGCGTGATCTCTAAAATAATCCTTTCGCAAACTGGGGGCTGGAGTGCACGTTTAGGAAGAAAGTTCCCATCACTAATCACAGAGGAGGCATCCACTCATCACGTAAACGCTACGTTGTGGGAAAGCAATTTTAATAGAGATTCCAATCCACTCAATTTTCTCCATTTTAGCACACCATTTTAAATGTAAGTTATCCATTTTTATAACAAAACTAAGGCTCAGCGTCCTTGGGAAGTCACATGGCCATGGCAACATTCTGATCTCTATTGCCATTCCACACACACTGTGCATGTGATCCGTGTCTGTAAGGCGGGCAGCTTTTCCACACGTTAGAAAATGCCTAACGAGTTTACAATCCATGTCACCAAATCATAAAACATGCGCTTACTGGGCAAGGATATTTGAGACCCTATTGACGCGCGGTGAGAAAGTAGTCCGTTAGATTGGCTTGCACCATTACTGCAATAATAATACACTTACTCCACTGGAGCGGTTCCGTCAGAGGACCGGTTTGATGGAGTTTTCTCCCATAAGTAGGTGAAATGCTTCAAAGCCTGCAGTGTGCTGTCAGGCGCGAAAACTTTGCACCTGGAGAAACATTTGAGAATTCTCTCTCGTTTGTGAACTTTGTACTAACTACGAAGGCACGCTAATGCATAAAATTTTCTACCATTCGAAAGTTGATTTTGTATACACTTTGATTTGTTAATATGAAGTCGGTGATGGCAAGACTTTTCAATGAATAACCAATTTTTTCAACAATAAACTGTGACCAGACTATGAGCAGATGGATTAGGTTCGTTTAAAAGAGGATGATAATTTTAGGTGAGGCACCACGTGAATTTCTCCCTAAGGTAGGGACGAGTGGCTATTTCGTGTACCATTAGTAAGGTGGACCCTGTATTGGAGTGCGGTTTCTCCCACCTGTCTCCCCACCAGAGGTGTTTTTGTGTCGCAAAGATGTATCAAATGGTGCAATAAAACAGTCTGACCGTCTGGACACACATTTCAAACGTAACAAAGTCAACGTGGGTGGTTTGTGCTGGCCTCGCAGAGCTCAACGCCACACGGATGTACTCGGTGGAAGGTGGAGGGACCCCGTGTAACATTTTGATTTATGAAGGTTGTTGTTTTATCCGCTACTGCAAGAGTTGAAGGGACAACTAAGGCATTTGTACAAAGGGTGTGAGAAATAAATTTTCCTTCGATCTGTTTAAATCTATTTCGCCTTCGATTTAGACTAGAGGAGGGGGACAGAGAGGGGGAAGGAAGGGGGACGCAAAGGCATGTCCTCTCCTCGAGCTTGAGGTAAAACCATCAAAATTCCCACATGTCAGTGATTAACCGCATGCACAGACTTCGCTCTACACCCGCCAAAATACCGGCCATAATTATATTATCTAGGACAACTTTTATCATAATAAAAGCGAATCAGAGTAGCACTAGTCGAAAGTCACAAGTATCCACAAATCAGGAAAATATTTGGACTGATTTTTGAGGCTCCGGATCGATGAAGCACTCTATTAGTTTCCCTCAATTACTATATCCATGACGACGACCGCTAAAAGTGTTGTTTTAAACACTCAAATTTTTAATGCTAGTTTACCTAGCTTAAACTAAAGAAAACATGAATTCTCCAAAGATATGAAAATCATGCCCTGTATTCTTGGAATAGTTTGGGAAGAGAAATATTATGGGTATATCCAACTCTAAGTAACTGTATTGAATGTGTAACAAATATTTGTGAAATCTCATGTACCGATGAATACCTAACCAGCACTTGGTTTGATTAAAGTTATATGCAGTCGGGGTGGAATGCTAAATAGGTGGACGGGGTGGAGTTTGTGGGAATGACCCATAAAGGTTTAGAATGCAGATTTCCCCCCTCTTCTTCCCCTCTCCTACAGCCTGGCAGGACTCCGACGTACACCGTCATCCCCTTACCGAAACACATTCATGTTCTATCATGTCTTGTCATGGGCCAAATTTCCTCCCTCCCCTTTTTGCATACAGGAAAACATTAAAGCCTAAATTCGAAAACTGAAACGTTACGGTAACTCAAAGGTGAAAACGGCATCATTTGCCTCCTTAATTATATTTATGGAGCATTTTAGGCATAACAGAAGCAATTTCATCAGACCTCCAAATTGGTGTCGTCAAAGTGCTATTTGCAAAGGTAGACAGTTGAATTAGAGGCGATGGACTCTTTTCAGTTTGAAATATCTGCCTCTATTAGTTACGTCAACTATTTTCCCCAATTGACTTCTTTTTTCGTTCCAAAGCTTTTGCCTTACGTTGTGTGTACGCTAAAATTATGGTAAGCAAGGCTTCAACAAGTGGAAGTTTGTTAAGGAATAGTGCAGCAAAACCCACCACACCACACTACCGATTTGGGGTAGGGACACTCACGTTACCATTCGGTTTTCCCTTACAATAATCTGGACGCAAAAATGAACCAGCACCTTTGGTCCGAGTATTTGGTTTGATTTGTAAAGACGGAAAATCCCATGAATAGACTGCCTTAGCTGGGGCAAATTGTCTCTCCGGAAGATAAGTGAATTCAAAGGATGCTTTTATAGACATCATTAAGACTTTTATTGTTGAATTTTTGTGCAGGAAGACGCGGCCAGGTGTTGAAGGATCGAATGCACCGATGAGTGGTGATTTTATCCCACGAACTGTGGATCACTGATGGCACAAAATTAAAAATGAAGGCACACAGACGGGAGCTGTTGGAACTCTTGCTACGCCAGTTCATGTCTTGCGGTCGAGGTATAAAAGTCAAGTGCATTATGAAAGATTTTATGACTGGGTGCAAAGATAAGAACATAAAACCACAGCATTGCAGCCCTTGAGTATGCATATTTTACACACTCTACTTCCAAAAGGCAACCCTCAGTAATAAACAGATTTTAGAAGAGTTAAATATAGAAGATCAATTAAATTAGCAGCAAGAGGTACTTGTGAACAGCCTTCTTTACACTATTGTGACATTTTAAATGCCTCTCGTCTTAACTTTTGTTTCCATCCGCTTCTCTCAATCAGATCTCACCAGTACTGTGGACCAGTTGCTGACCGTGCTTCTACATTTTGGACATCTAGCTCAAGACACTCACTCCTTTGTGTCCTATAACCTAATCTGGGGTTTGTAAACACACCTAACGTGGAAGCAGAGCCTCTTTGATCTAATGTCGATCATATGTTTCAATCTAATTCACAATTTATCTGGTTCAAATTATCATTTGAACAGATACTCACTTTGACGAAGCCGGTGAAAGACACTCTCCCGTTCGATCCCGTTGTCGTCTATTCTTAAACCAATTGGAGACCTGCACAGCAGTAAGGCCGGTCCGTCTTGCAAGCTCCTTCTTCTCCCACTGCGAGGGATAGGGATTCTCTGCGTACTGCTGACGCAGCAGCCTTCGCGACTTCTCTTTGAAGTAGTAACTCGTCTCCTCCCCATCCCAGATGGTGGGTGGTAGGGGGTGCTTCTTTCGCAGACGATGGCGGCCCACAGCACTCAGTGAACAGCCTCGAGCCTGCTCAGCCTCCTCGTAGTGACCGCGCAGCCACAACTCTTGCAACCGAGCGTGGTGGCGAGGCGCGAAGTAACGTGTCTGGAGGATGGCAAAGACGTCCTGATAGCGACCCTCCAGCAGTGCCAGCACCGCCAGGCACTTCACCACTGTATCGCTTTGCTGAACACTCGGCGGAGCAGCATCACGACAGTAGGCAAGGAGGTGGTGTAGTCGAGCATAGTCCTCCGACTTTTGCACCACTTCGCAGAGGTAGAGTAGTTGATCGGGTGATTGGAGCTGAGTGGAGATGTTGGTGTTGGTTGATGACATTTCGGTGAGTGAATGACTTACCTTGTGGGACGAAGGTTTCATCTAGCGTGTGCGTGCGTGCGCATTCCTATGGACCAATCATAAAGCAGCGCGTCCACACGGGCTAGGAGGGGGCATGGACCAATAGGCAGAGGCCGGGGGGAGAGGATTGACGGTGATGGGCGTGTGGGATTGCACCCACAAACCGCAGGGTAATCGCAAAGACGGACGCGCTTTTTATTATTGGCAGAAGCCCCACACCCGCGCTAATTCGTACAAAAGGTCAGAAAAAGTAGCTTGTTATCTGGTTGCATCAGGGTGTGCAAAACAATGCAACCTGTACACTTTCTCACGTAAGAGAATAACGTATGTCATATAATCCATCTTACAGCATTTCTATTTCTTGGTTGGAAGAATGCATAATAATCACTATTAATTGTAGACATTTCTCGATAGTAATGTTAATATCTACACGAATTGCTAACATCGAAACCTAGTACGTGCCTGTGTGTGTGGGCATTAAAACAAGTATCTTGAACCTAGATTAGAACCTTTCTCTGTGACTTAAACCGTAACACTTCAAAATATGTCCTTTAATTAAAGCTCTGAATCTCTGAACAACTCGGAGCTGTTGGAGTGTGCCTCTTCAAAGCCTTGGCTAATATAAAATCGCTTTCCCACGGATGACTTCATAGCTTTCTTTGGTTAGTTCAGTTTGCATGATTCAGCGAAAAAAACAAATGGCTAAATTGAAACAATACGAACATTAACATCAAGAGAAGTTGCATGCAAAGGAATTTGGCACCACGCCATACATAAGCAATTCCTGCAATAATGTGGTCAGAAACAGATCATAAACTGGGAACAGTAGTGCTGCTTGAAATCAACGCTGCGCAGCAGAAGTCGAGCAAATAGATCGCTTGAATTAGGGTACAACACCAGCTACTAACTTTTTCACACCAACATTCTCAGTACCTTAGTTGGTTGCTCCTTCGTGCGGTTTTTTTTCTCTAGTAAGAATTATTTGACCTTAGATGTTTAAACTTAAAATTTATTACAAACACATCTTGGAGCTGAGACATCTATGGATTGTAATGTGAGAGCCGTGCCTCCACTTCTTCCATCTTGCTTGCACAAAGATTACTTAAGCATTGCAAGCATTACAACCCGATTTTTTCTGCACATTGGTTAATGGAGGTATGGGAGTTCTCATACATCAAAAGGCTCTAATCTTACAAAATGTGAGAAACCTCTTGATTGGGGTGACGCTTTGTTTTGCCTTCACAAGGCTCCAGCTAGATAAGTGCCGTAAATTATAAATCGTTTCCTACTTAAATTATTTAGCTGGAAAAGGCTGGTATGAGCTAGTTTATTAGCAACGAACTTCTATTGTTTGAGAAATCCTACTTTTTGGTTGTTACAGTAAATATTTTCCCGTTATGCAGCTTTCACATTTCCAACTCTCCCAGTGGTTTCTGACTGATAATTTGTACCTCCGTTATTTTATCATATTTAAACCAGCTAATTAATCCAAATAACGGCCTTTAATAAATGCCTTTCTATTGACCCCTCCGTTATTTTACCGTTAACCTTGGTGACACGAATATAGTTTAATTGTCTATTCATCAAATAACACGCAATATTTCCTTGTTAACAATGGCAAATTAGGACTGAGGGAATCAATTTCAGGATTTATTAAAACAGCACTGTAAAAGCAATGATTCAATGTACAGATGTGATCAAAGTAAACATGTACAAAAAAAACAAGATATCCTCAAAAGCCGCAGCAGTTGTTACTGCTACTGACAAAGCATAAGTAGAAATGTCATGATGAGGAGAGATTGTAACGGCAGGGAGTATGAAAGCCCTCGTGGTTGCGGTGAGACGATCAGCGCGAGGCCTCAGCCGAAGAGCTGGCGAAAACAGGAGTCGCAGTAGGGCTTGCCGAGGCGCTCCTTGAAGGTGCCGGTGCTGAGCTGACGCAGACAGTAGGTGCACACAAAGTGTTGCGGATGGTACCGGTTGCCCAACGCATTGATGCACCTATTGCTCGAGATGGGCTCCTGGCACGCTGCACACACCATGCCCAGGTTGCGACGATGGTGCTGCTCGCAGTAGAGGTAGCCATTCTCCGCGTAGAAACTACGGCCTGTCAATTTCAGCCCACAATCCTAGACGCATAAAAAATGCCACTTATTAAACCCTTACAAAAGTAAAGTATTAAAACAGATCCCTTTCTAAACAGCACCTCATGGAAGTATTAGTAGGTTTACAGTATTTTTTTGAATGTTATAGCCCTATCTATGCAATGGAGTCCAAAAAAATAAAATTATTCTCCAAAAGACTTTAAGGAGATATGCCTTCATAAACTGTTTATAAAGGTCAATCCAGATCGATTTTTGGTATTCCTTCAACCAAAAAATTGTGCAAGCAATTGGACCTGATTAGGCAAGGAAACATGACATATTGGAGGTGTTTGTCGGTTTTACTTTATGCCAAAGCTTGTGCAATTCGAAGAATTCCATGGTCTAAATTTGGTGTTCAATTGACATGCCCAACTCTAATGCATTAAAATTTGAAGTTGGGACGATATTTGCTAACACGTCTGAGTTTCTTTTCAAGCAACATCGCGGATACAAAAGGCCATAACCTGGCCCGTGTGTAAGCCATTTAGAACTGTGAGGCATTCTTCGATTCAGGGTTTCTACTGACTTCCAAGAGTTGGAAGCCATTACGGTCATGCATTTTTATTGAAGACAAGCTATAATGGCCACGGGCTTCCAGTAAATTCAAGTGAGTGTTACCTCGTCCATGAAACCTGACTTACCTTGCATTTGAAGCAGTCCTCATGCCACGGTTGTTCCAGTGCTGTTATGTACGCGTCGGTGATGGGCTTCCGACAGCCGCCACACCTTTCACCAAACTTGGAGTAGTAACAATTCCTAAACAAAGAGGAGTGGTACATTCAACTAGACTGCATGAGTAACCCAACACGAAGAAAATAAATGTGGTGCAATACGTTGGTTGGTTGTTTAAGTCTCGATCTTGGTAAGGGGTCCACTTAGATGGTCTGTCATTGTACCTTCACCGGGTAGACTGACCTCTGGGTCATGCCAGCAGTCCTAAGCCCTATCGTACGTCAACAATATACATTCTTCTCGAGTACCACTTTGTTTCTTTTGGTTTCATTTAAGTATCAAAATGCTGAAGTGGATCTACGATTGTATTCAAACCTACTTTAGGAAAGTACAGTTCTAAACTATAAATTTGGTGCCTAAAATGCCTCAAGTACAGCATTCTCAACCTTCCTATTCAAGCGGAAAACCATCTTGGCGTTAGTGTAAATATTTCTTGAAAGGACATCAGTAATTTGTGGTAAATATAAAAAATTCCGGTACATTTTTGCCATTTTGAATTCAATTAATTCACAGAAACGGCTCTAAGGGGAATGAAATAAATTCCCGTGAGTAAATCTGAGCATCAGCACTTTTAAATCTCAGCTCTAGAATAGTGCATTGTAGTGATTAAACTTACGGACAGAAGACCTTGCCCTGATGCTCGTGCGCCGTGGCATTGTCCACGAAAGGTGTTTGACAGCCCTGGCAGAAGAAGTGGTCCGGATGCCAAAAGTAGCCCATCGCCTCCAGACAACGCTAAACACAATCACACAGATGTTACTCACCCAAGCTTCAACACATGAGGTCTGGTTCGCTCTTAGCTAAATTAAATGGGAATACGCCGTTTTTCATGCCAAAAAACTTGCTCATTTGCGTTTAGTAAAGAGCTGTTTATTCATCAATGAAGATTGTCAGATAACACCGTAGGCGGAGCAGGCCTTATATTCACACCAATGTATTGGCACTAAAAGCAAGTTAATTAACAAACAACACAAGAGGCCTTCGAGATTGTCTTTGAGGCTCATGTGAAGGAGTAGAGAGCGGTAAGAAGTGTCATGGAACTTACATCAACGATCGCCTCTCCGCAGAACGCGCATTTGGGAGCGAAGAGGGAGAGGTGACACTCGGTGCAGTAAGGCGCGCCCTCGTGCTCGTAGAAGAACTCCTCCACCACGTTCTTCCGACAGTACGCACAATTAAAGTGCTCCGGATGCCAGACTCCCCCCAGGGCCGTTATCACCTTGCCAGGGGAAAATCAGTCGAATGAATAGAATTCCACTTCGTAACCCTTCTACTAATCAACCGGACGGCAATCTACATGGCAACAGTGATAGTGGGTGGGTAGAACAAGGTTCTACCAAGCTTACTGTAAAAAAAACCGCAAAACCCGCGGATGTTTATGTTTGCACAGTTCAATTATAAGACGCTAAGGCGTAGGCAGTCAAGCGGTCGCCTTTGCGTTGGTGCCGTCGTTTCCTCCAACGTTCATGGCGTGAAGCGCTCGGTTCTAGAAGCCTAACCGACCCATAATCTCAGAAATGTGCAAATCAAAGTGCTTACTGTTCTCCAAAACACTTCACCACAGATGACAAGGTAAACCAGTCTGTCTTGGAATGGTTCAGGCGCGTTGACAAATGTCTAGATTATCGACTAGTCTAGAGCAATATTTAACTATTTTCTAATTCAAAACATCACAATTTTTGGATAATTAAACAAAATATACCATAATATAACCGCCAATCTCTTTTAAAGCAAATACTTTACCTTGGAAATGAAGTTAATGGTTGTCTACCTCCAGTTTTCATTGCCGTCTTATAGGCATAAAACAATGTGCTTATACAATCCGTAACCCATAAAAACTCGTGACTCCGGTGTTGGATCAAGTAAGATGTGAATAGCTCATTCCGCACCCTTTGATGAATAACAAATTATTGTATTACAATGCACGCCTGATAGTTGATCACGTATGTCTAACCTTTCCAATGACAGGCTGATTGCAATGTAAGCAGAGGGAACCGCGGTAGACCATAGGTGGTGAGGTTACATCACCGTTATTTGGTCGTGAAGATCTATAATCGCTGCTGGATGGCTTTCGAGAAGGGTGAGTGCTATCGGCGGGAGTTTGTTGTCGAGACTTCGCCACTTCATCCACCGGCTGTTCCACGAAAGCAGAGGCATTTTTTATCAGGGGACTGCGTTGAGTAGAAGGAGATGGTGTTGATCGCTGATACCTATTGCAAGGTAATTTGCTGCTGACAGGAGGCTGCTGCTGAAACTAAAGAGCAAAGCTTCCACTTTTAACTTAGAGGTTGCATACACGAGAGGAGCTCTACTTATTAATAGTCAGTAGGCGGGATTCAACCCATGAGGAAAAAATACCTTCAGTTGTTGAAGAGAGGCCATCAGTTCATCCAACTGTTTGCTCGCATGAGCTGCAGCCTCCTTGGTCTTCTGAGACATGGGATCGACTGCGCCACTATCGGTTGTTTTTATTCTGTCAGGTAGGCCAACTTCTGGCTTCTCAAATTTTCTAAAAAAGCAAATTGTAATACAGTAGAATTGCTTTTTGTTGTGAAAATCTAAGCTAAACATGCTTAACATTTCCACCTCCAATCAATACTTAAATGAATGTAGAGTTAAGTAAGCTTGGTACTATGTATTTGGCTCGGGACTCCGCTTATTCAAATGCGCAATTGTACATTCAAATTATGTAATAACTCATGTGTGCGCTAGGAGTGATGAGGTCAAATGCTCATAATTAGGTGTAAACTCCTCCCATCAATTTTAGATGCACAACAATGTGGGAAATTAGCTCACCTAAATACAATTGCCTAATCTTAATTTATGTTGCCAGTGCTAGTGAGTCACAATGTTGTATATCACAACACCTTTTTGCGCTTAAATCAACATGGTGTGGAACTCGGTTGTGTATTTGTAGCATTAACGCTTTGTAAACAAGCAGGTGAAAAGTTCTGCTTGTCGAAGAGCCCCATGACATGGCACGCTGTTGCCGGCACGTTTAGTCATCAGGCCGTTGTAAAAAAAAAGTTGAAATAGTGGTGAAAGCAGTGGCACCGAATGGTTTCCTTCAACTCACAATTAATAGATCGCTTTGATAGGAAATTAAACTGGAAAATAAGGCTGTTACATCTACTGCTACACATGGGTCCTTGAGATTTTTGTCTAAAATGTGAATTTTATGCACAAAACCCATAAGAATGAATTATTGGACCTAGATCTTTGCCACTGGGAGGGCCTTTTTTTTGTTCTGACATGGAGCAATTTAGGACTGGGGAGTTGGATTGCCATTTTAAAAATGCCACTCGATTTGGCCCTTACATGTATGCAAAAGTCATTTGCCGACATGCAAATGACTAAAAAAAGCTGCACTATCTCACAATTACAACATATTTTCTCCTTCTTCTAAGGAAAAAAAAGCAGCTATAAAAAATAACAGGGAAAATCGCTAAGCTGGAGATTACAAATTTATTGGCAGTGGAGTACAAGATGCTTGGCTGCCGTGAAGGCACCACCTCTAAGTCCCATGATTAAATCTATCCGGGTGCCTGCAGGAATTAAAGTAACCCTGCTATAGGGAATAAGGCGCGATTGTTTGGCCTTTACTTCATTTCACGAAGCCTTTCTACGTTAAAATGCATGAGAAATCGGTTGAGACAATGACTTATTTTCGAAATAAAGTTTAGCTACGAACGGAGGTGTAGCCGGGGTGTGTGTGTGTGTATAGGTAGTGTGTAAATGTACACACGAAAGTATTCCATTGAGTATTAAACTTGTTGCAATGAAATGATTCAAAGCAACGCCAAAAATCTCGATGAAAAACCCTCCCACTGGTTCGATAGTGCCAGCATGAAATTGGATGAAACAACTGCAGTGAAATTACTAAGTAGTTTTTCACGGGATGTTAATGGGGTGTGTGTGTGTGTGTAGTGCATCACTTAAGAGGCAACTTACTCTGGTTTCACTTCACAGTTGTTGTACGAACTTGCTTCTAAAATGAGGCAAAATACCAGACGTCAGTGAGGCAGTGGCATTCATAAGTTATTTCCCGACAGCGCTCTATTCTACATCAAAGTAGCAGAAGTGTAGCACATTGAAAGGATACTTATAGCCAAAATGATACAAATAGGCGTCTAACAGTTCTACCTTTCCCTTGTGTCGATTACAGCAATCGTAAAATATTTATTTAATCAAGCAGTTATAGTTCCCAGTAGAAACAATTATTGTCATCATCCGAAGAGTGGAGTTATAAGATGCTCAGTTCCATTTAGGGTAATTTAATGGTACAAGACAGTCATAAACCACTCTTGTGATTATAAAGGTGGTCTTGAATTAGAATTCGTGAAAGTGTCTCCAAGGCAGACGGCACAACGGAGTTTTGTGATTGGCTACAACGCTTGAGGCTAATACGACACACTTGAACGTCAGAACGATTTACTGGAAATGAAACGAAAGTCATGAGAAATTAAACTCTTTAGTTAAGCAATAAAGTTTTAGAAATGCCTATACAGAATCCATAAAATGACTATTAATGGATTTAAAACTACTCGACCAGTGGAAATTCCATGGGGTTAGTAAAATGAGAGAACAATCTGGAAGAAACCAGAGACCACTATCTCTTTGACACCAAAAAGCCAGTTAAATGGTCAATCTAGTTTTCATAAGGACGCAACAAGAGGAGTTGGACGTGATAACCTTAGCCCCCTTCATTCCATCAATGAGAGGCTAAGTTACTAAATAAAATCTACACTACTT
Source organism: Taenia solium (assembly GCA_001870725.1). Taxonomy (NCBI): domain Eukaryota; kingdom Metazoa; phylum Platyhelminthes; class Cestoda; order Cyclophyllidea; family Taeniidae; genus Taenia; species Taenia solium. Next base: position 35,766 of record MIEF01004043.1, on the reverse strand, counting down.
CCGGTCCTGTGTGTTAACACTCAACAATCTAGTGTTAAGTCGGCATAAACGTCTGACGTGTAAAATGGGCGACTACTAATTTATGACGCAAAGAGGCAGACATTTACCGAACTTTGTCGCCTTTATGATGAAAAGGCCCTTATCAGTTGCCATGACTCCCAGGCTCAGTGAACTATCAGTAGGTCTTGTGTAAAATAGGCGCCTCCATCTCCTCATCTCATTTGTTAGAGTCTTGGCAACCTAGCTGTGTGGAATGCGCCTTTTGGTCAAAAAGCGGTGAGGTAGAAGGTTAATAACCATCGTAGATTATCTTGGTAGCATTGAAAGATAAGACAGGAAGTGGAGCGAAAGCGATGGCCTCAAATAAGTAACCGGTAGGCAGGTACAATACTAACGCCCATGCACAGTAGACGATAATTAACCTTTACCTATGCGCACGTACAAGCCTCATTACGAGGTTGGCACGGTAACCATTTGGGCGAATAGGTGGGAGGAAAGAAGATAACGGGACAGAGTGAGGTCACGACAAGTTGAGTGATTCACCGCGCCTCCTGCCATGGGTCGACAGGAGAGGCGCCGATGACTAGACCGCATGCGGTTTTGGGGGCAATACATTCGTACTCTGACGCCTTCAGTTCTTTACTGCCTTAAGACTATTTATTTATCAAATACCAAGTCACGGAGACAAAATATGGAATAATAACTATTGGTTTACCTCTATCTATCCTCGCCCTGCACCCTTTGATTAGAAAATAGCTTATTTTCGTTCGAAAACTGTCAAGGAAAGAGATCCTAATTAAACGGCATGTTAACCCTGCTAATTGCCCATTCACCCAAAGCCGTCGGAATAAACAGTTGTAAAGAGAGGAATGTGGGAGAATAATTTGATACGCACTCTTAGAGCAAAAATCCTTTCGTGGGTTGCAGGCAAAATGACAACAGCACTCCGCCTCGGCATGAAGGAATAAAGAACGGCGTAAACTTATACATGCAAACTACAACAAATTACACAAACATCAAGTAATGGTGTGTTGCCCAAGATTGACCTTTTACTTTAAATTTTACTTATATCTCAATGAGAAATTTCACCTTGAAGGTGAAATGCACATTCAGGCAGGACTAATCAAGGGCCTAGTTCGTACTGCCAATCAAACATCACTGTTTTGCATGATCTTCCCAGGGGGATGGCACCATTTCAACGACTTGTCTCGTCTGTCTCTTCAACTATCATGACGAGACTCTATGCTTTTGGCTAAAAACGGGGCTTCGCTCTGGCTCCGGTTCAGAAAAATTTATTCAAACACAAGGCACACCAACCATTTAATTTCGAATACCCTAAGAACCAAGCATAAATCCAATGCACTCACTACATTAACAACACAGTTTCCAAATTAGTAATCAAAATGAGGATACTACTAATTACCTCTGTGAACATAGTTGTATGAGAGGCTACGGCCGGTCAATGTTAAATGGTCTGCTTACATGCAAGTGAATATGAAACGCAGACATGCATCACCGAGGGAAGGTAGAGAAGACTGGAGCCTGCATTAGCCAGCTAGCCGCTGCCACTGGCAGCGAGGTAAAAGCATTTAAGCCATATTTGGGGCCTTATTAAGACGGCCTATGAGAGGTTTTTTTATAGATCTCAATAGAATGTCAACAGTCCAAATGACAGAGATGGCTCTTTATCTGTACGGAAGATTAGAAGTATGAAATTTTAGAAATCCTAAGTAGACAACTTTAGCGATTCCTCGATCCACATTAACTGGAGGCTTGTAATGAATACCGTTTTAGTTGCACTACAGACGGAGGCATAACCGCCCCTCCGTATCTACGGCCAAGAGGCCTCCCAGCTAGTAATTGCGTCAGCAGATCAGCCAAATGACTATAAAAATGCCCTGCTTTTGCGAAAAAAAGGACGAACAGTTTTGTTCGAAATGCAATAAGCTTTTACATAGTGTGCAGAGCACCAAATGGGTGTTGCAAACACGTTCGAGAAAAGACACACACAAGCGCAACATACCAGACTTCCGGTGGTGTAGATAATTATTATTATTACCCTGGTACTTGGACGCCACGGAAATTTACGACACGAGTGTTGCATCATGCTAGACAGAATGTAGAAAAGAGGCATGCAAAAGAAAATGCCCCTTTCTGGGCAAGGTAATCGGCTTGACGATTGCGTCCGAAAACGAAAGGTCTTCACACTAAATGGCACTTGACATCTTGACTAAAAATGAAGGCACAAAAGAAAGACCAGCTTGGAAATTTTCATCTCCGCCAATACCGCTGAGTAGTACCAGTAAGTAACTGTTGTGTTTTAAAACATATCAACATCTGTGTTGTCCAAAAACATTCGGTTTTTGGTGATTCAGAGTTTATGCGCCTGAATACCCACTTAAGGTGTTCAAAAGGCTTGACTGGATCACATTAAAACAAACCTACTTTGCCTCGCCCACGCTGTATCATGCTTTAGTCATGGAGGGAATAGGCATCCACAAGTCTTATCTACCAGGCATGTAATGATTAAATGACTTGGGTATAATTTTTTGACACTCTTTAACCTTAACTATGGCAACTTGGTAGCCTTTTAATTAAGACAAATATTCCAATTTTAGTTAAGAAAACTTGATCAGGCGTTTATCCTTTACAGTGAATCACACAGCGTGCAAGAATGTCTAGTGTAGTCTTGGCGAATCGACATGAACTGACCTTGTGTGGATAAACAGACTTGATCAGAGCGGAGCAACACGCACTGTCTCACTAAAGTTCACCACTTGTCTCAGCAATGCTGTCATTTTGTTGAAAAATGATTAGATGAGTGGTGTCAATGAAGCGCGCTTGAATATCAGAGGTGACAGCACAACTTGACACCGAGAAGTTAGCACACCAAGACTCTGTAAGTGCGGTGTTAAGCTCCAATGCCTATTTACTGGGCCTGCCAATAAGAATGACGTCTATTAGAGGATAACTGTCACAGCAGTTATACTAGGAATGCTTAATGAACACTGACCCCGTGCAAGCCTAATAGCTTGGATTTCATTCCACTTTGGTTAGCACAATTAAAAGCAGGGGAGAATACTGGTGCTGACATTTCTCCAGGCAGCGCTTGACTCAGTGGCGGATGGTAGAATTGCTTATTAGTGAAGATATGACATCTAAGTTAGGGTTAGTGAATAATTATGTGGAACTTTGGAAACATTTTGTCGAGATTTCATAGCCTAATATTGCCCTTTTAAAGTCAATCAGAATGACAAGTGACGAGTGCGTGTGGATGCCACAAAGAAGGAGGCATTGAAGCCAAAGGGTGTGTTTCGTGCTCAGCTCCAGTGACTGACTTCGCACTCACTGTGATTGACCTATGCATCATAAGGCAGGAGCAGATGATCATTCAGGCAGATTATAAGAGCCTTGCTGTAGTGCCCTTGAAACTTCACATTTACACATCAAAGTAATCATGCATTGCAAGTGCTCTTCCCTTTGAGGAGGCGACTTTGCAGTCGAGATTAAAAAAGTGTTTCAAGCCTTAGAACTGTGAAGAGTAAATGAAATCCCATTTGGAGTAGGTAAACAATCAATGAAGAAGACATGAAGGTATGAAGGGAGATGGTCTAAGCCAAGGCTCCTTACTCCAATTTGTTTTGTTTCAAGATCTTAATAGAAAATTTTACCTTTTTAGCGAACGTATGTAGTTCGAACACGATATACCATAAGGGTAACCATGACTTTAGAAGCATTAAATGTAGTGACCAAGGGGAGCCTCGGACATCTATGAATGACCTCAAATTTCTATGGTTAAAAAGGGTTGATGGATAATGATTTCATCCTATTGACACACGTCAGGTCGGAACTTTTGTATTTGAAATATCAGTCTATCTAGGCTCTTTAACTCTCGGTTTTCGTAACTCTCCGCCACCATTGTACCTTCACCGGGTGGACTGACCTCCAGGTCATGGTTGTAGCCTCCAAAATTTTTGTACATCGGGAATACGTTTTCTGTCCTAGAATTATGACCTCCTCTGCCTTCAGGGAAGTCTAGGGACGCTACATTAGTGGCAGCGATAAGCAAATCCGATTCTAGGGGACATCAATCCTAATTTCCACTGCTAGGTGAGAGACCTTGGCGGGGTAGAAGAAGCATATGCGCTGTGGGTGGGAAAATTATTGCCGATTCCTTGCAGAAAGGTCGAACATAACGGCTACCTCTACGAGGTAGTTTACGTCTATTAATATTGCCACTTCGGTTGTAGATAGGATTCCTGGTAAACAGACTGAGTTGTAGTGTCAATTAACAAAGCATGCGATAGTTCCTGAATGGAATTCAAGCATATACGGCTGGGTAGCACTAAAGGGAACTATGTAATTGCATGACTAGTGATGGATGTGTCTGGTGGCCTGTACATTCCCCAGTCCTCACAACACAGTTCCTATACACGACTGAAATCTACATCGTGTGGGAGTGCCAAGAGAAATCAACGAAGTTGTGACTACGTATTTCCTCAGCTGCACGGAACTTCGATGACTGGTACGGGTTGTTTGTGAATGTTTGCTTAGAACACCGATTACGCTGTGATCGCTGATGCGGAAAGTCGACCAGGAGGAAAACGCTCAAAAGGGAAAAGAAGCTATGTGATACCTTGGTTGCTTGTTCACCTCTCGGTTTTGATAAAGGGTCACTTTGTGTATTGACCACGGTGCTCTCGCCGGGTTGGCTGTCCTTAGGGTCACGCCGGTATGTCGGTTTCACATATTCTGTCCAACCATCATGTCTTTGTTTTCGGAGAAGTCTCTGGGTCCTACATTAGCATCCATTGTATTTATGCATGGCGGAGATGACATCTATGCTAGATTTTAAATACTGCTGCTGAATATGTTTCAAGGAACTTAAGAGCTTACAAGTTACCATCACCTTCCACGAAAGTTCAACCGAATTCTGGGACAAGCCTTTTACTATAAGCCGTAAATAAACCTATTGCAAATAAGATTACGTGATGCATATTAAGTAATTTGAGTATGCACACACATTTTGCTCATACCATAATCTTCAAGGCAAGAACACGTGTTTTAATTACAATTTCACCTTCAAAAAACAAACTCTCGGAGGTCACCTTTAGTTACGGATTAGTGATTGGGAAAGAAAACAAATTTTAAAGTACAAGGGAGAAGACTAAGCGCAAAAAAGCCCACTTTCGTGAAAAGAACCACTCGGCGTCAAGTCTGGACAGTATCACAGAAAATTGCATAGCTTCAACGGCATAAATGAGGCCATGATGGAAACGAACATTATCAGGTAGTAGTGCAGAATAATAAGCCAATCCAATCGGAAAATGGAATTGGTAAACACATTGTCGGTACCAAAAATGCCAATTGTGAACTTTTAGTACGTAATATCAAATACTGGTTCGCCATTTGTCGCACTTGTACCATTCGTCCAAGGAAATTTCCACGATTTTAGGTACATCTGGCTGCAACGACTTGTAGTAGCCTATCAAAACTTGCTTAGTGGAAACCATTGTTGGTGTACGCATTTTATGAGGCATAAGGCATAGCTATGCATCTGTCCCCTTATTCAACACTCCCTATCGTGCTCGCCACCACATTGTCCCCACTTCTTTGAACCTGCACTCATGAGGTGTCTGCTGGACCGGATGGATGTGATTCTAACGTTACAGAAGTTCTCATGCACTTCGTTGGATAGCATTTTGAGACGGTTTTGCATACGCTGGAAGGACAAAGTACCGTTCAACACTAAATGTTTTTAATAACTTGCTTCTGCCCAGGAATCACCCAAACGTGCAAGTTTCTATAACATCCAGTGTTCTCAGTCATGAATAATAACGTGTCTTTATCTGAAGAAGAATTCGTGTGTCAAGAACACCTTCCATTAATGCTGACAGCAACTGGGAGGAGAAGGCTGTAATGTAAGCCAAGCACATAGGCTGCCAAGTCAACCTCATGCACTAGTAGGTGACAGAAAGCCTCACGGACTAACGGTTTGTTCTTCTTCACCTCTTCACCTCGTGAGAAATTTTTGATGAAAAACAAACAAACAAACACCATTAGTTCAGCCAACAAACATACCACTATTTTTTTTTAAATGCTCCACCTACCATCCCACTACCCAATCCACACCTTAAGAGAACCGCATCACCTCCAAAAGACTATGCCTGCTTTGTCTGTGCGTGTATGTGTGTGGTGGACTTCAGACGAAGTTATTCACCATGCATTGTAATTGTTGAAGTCTAAGAAACAAAATCGACTAAGACCCACTCCATGCGGCACGTATTCTCTAGAAAGAGCGGAAACTAACCTTTCAATCAGAAGGTTCATATGTCTGCAATGACACCCTGACGTTCCGCACCCTACAACTAATCCGGCAGAAGATTGGGGCTTTTGGATTGGTGGTGGATACCACCTCATCTTCATCTCTATCCTCATGCTCTTCCAGCAAGTCAACAATCACATTGCCACATGCGAAATGAGATGGAAAGTTTGGAAAAGCATTTCAGCATTACAACTATTACAATATTCACCAAAGCCAAGAATACTGCATGGATGTTTTCGCAGAAGTGTATGTTTTAGCAGTACAAAATATTGCTGCCCCCTAATTGCCCTTTCGGTTCAGATTTTATTTCACCATTTCTTTTTAGTCTTTCCCCCAGCTTGTGGCAGTTGTTCCTCACAGTGACTCACCTTCCGCATTTCTGACCAGGATGCCAGTAAACCAACATCTTCCGTCTTTGTGCTCGCCTCGGTGCGCTCTCCTCGGTGTTTCGTCAACGTATGGATGTTGTATTATAGTGAACGCTTTTGTACCCATTTATTGTAATATCACGCCGAGTGTAGGTCGAATCACAATTTATGATACAAGCTGTTCAGTGTTGCATTTCCAGCCCGCTCTCATCCATCATTCAAAGTGTGGCCGCGTAATTTATATGCCAATCTCGGGTAATGCCTGAGGAGGATGGATTAGTTTACTTTAGAAGGAAAAGGTATCCCAATTACATTATTGTTGGTTGATTCGCATCATTTGTAAATAGCATTTCACAATTATAATGTTCGACTATTGAGATCACATTGACAAATACGTGTCTTACGTTATTCCCACGTAAAAGACGGCTATACGCCAAGGGAAGCCTTTGGACAATTGAAACAATGTCCTACACATACATTCTCTGGCCGAAGAACCACAGTCATTGTAAATGTTGGTCAAAATGAAACAATGTACACTAATTTGGACAGCTCCTTTGTGTGGATTTCAAAGTGGTGCTTGGAAGCAAGATCGTGGATTTGTAAAACCTCTAGGTGAAAACCCTCATTTGTGGGAAATATGAAAAAATCCTGGGCGAAGCACCACCCTGTAGTTCCTTTTTTGTCAGTTCTTCATCTGGACACGCCTGTTCCGTAGTGAAAAAGCAAATTAAGCTTCCAATGTTCCCTAAAAAATTAGTTGATTTCCAAAAGGGCACCAAGAAAACTAAAAGTATTTTCGCCGCGGAAGAAGGCCGAATAATGCACAAAAAAATTCTAATTTAAAAAAGTAAAGGCATGTATCAGTAAAATTGCGAAAGACTTTCAAATCGCCCGATGAAACGCCATTGGAAAGACATTTTAATCCAAGTATTCACTTTGCAATGCCGTATTCACCTCTAACCGTTTGGCGAGGCGATAAGTTAGCCTCCACTACTCCCCTGCCTCAGTACTTCAAGACACTATTTTGTGCACCTGAATCGTAGATTAGGTGAGCACTACGAGCGATGATTCTGTCCTCCTAGTGCAGTGAAAGCATTTCCCAGGAAAGTGTGACCTCAGATCCGTTTTCGCATTAAACCCCTATGTATATCTGCATTCTCACACACACACACACACACACACACACACACACACACACGCAAACGCACACCTCCATAGGTGTATGAGGGACCAGTATCTTAATTACACAAAAAACTAAAAAACTCTCGATTTATGAGAATAAAACACAAAATGAGCTCACATTGCTTAGTCAAATTGGAAATGAAAGTGTGCAAAACCACATAGTTGCTAAAATTACAAGGCTGTGGTTCATGCCCCACTGATAGGGGATAGGTACCTTGACGAATTTAAAAAAAAGAATTATTGCAGCAGCACCCTCTAGAATACACCCTTGCTAACAAATACAGCTTCTCATCAGATTTAAAGTTTATGCGGAAGAGCACCCCTCTTTCGAATGCTAAGGAAGGATACACTTTAATACCATACGCTACTGAGCACGAACTGGGCCTTGAATGCCGCTTCCGATGGGTAACAAAATGTCTTCCAAGGTTGGATTGTTTCTCACACCAGAAGCATGTTTTTAAAATACAAGGCAGGGGCACGTCGCTAGCTATGTGAGAAAAAAAACTTAATTCAAAATGTCAGGCGTGGAGGGTAAAGTGTGAATGCAATTTGTTTTGAGAAAGAACATTTTATTCAAAACACTGGAGATGCACTAAGAAAGACTTAACACATCAATGGATACGCAAGTTTTGTCGGAAAGGTCAATTGAAAAAAATGATACTTGACATCAGAAGAGGCTTTTTTTCCACAAAATTTTAAAAATTTGGCCCATGGGATGTCCTAAGGTGCGCACTTTAGGCGGCCAATAAGTGCATTTTTTTAACTCAAATTTGATGTACATTTCCCTTTTTAAAAAAAATTAGCAGCTGCAGAAGAAAAAATCCCAGCACCAGCAAACCACGGGTGTGCTTCTAAGTAGAGCGTTTCCTTCAATATTATTAAATGAGTAGCGTTGGGTTCCCAAAAATTCCATAAGTAATTGAAATTTGCAGTTCAACAGGAAGTGCAAAAGCGAGGAATTACCCACTCGCCAGTGCTATCACAGTCGTAGCCACAGACATGGGGTGGACGGAGAGGGAGTGGAGTGGAGGAATGGTGCCAGAAAGTGGTGGGAATCCGGCACACCGCATTCGGTCTTGCGTGTGAACAGAGGCACACACACACACATGCATGCCAGCTTGTGCGCAGTCTGCACCTTGTTTTGCTTATAAGAGACCTCGAAAGCTAGCACATACATAGACACACACACACACACGCACACACTCATGGGGCCAATTTTGCATTCTTTTCCTACCGGTCTTTTCGATTCGATTTTCTCCATTCCGCCCCATTTTATCACGACCAAGCAAACAACGGTTAGTAGGAGTTGCAACAAAATTCAATGAAATGTGACAGTTGGAACCAATTTTCGAAATGCATCAATATGTGTCGATTAATGAACAAAACGCAATGAGCCATCAAAGATTGAATACGCATAGGTAGTCGCATAGGGATGATTATTTTTTGGTACAAGAGTCGGGAAACAAATGCAGCGACTTTTCTAGCATTGCTAGGTCAGAAGGCGCATAAGCTGTCGACTGAAAAAAAACGTCAATTGGGTGCACTAAAAATTTTAGTCGTTCCCATGATTACAGGCACTTTAGAACAAAGCGTCAGATGCATCATTAGAGCCCAAAATAGACAGAGGTATCGGCTACAAAATAAGCACTGTTGCTTCCTTTCCAAATTCAAAAGAATGCCTTTCATGATCCAACAGCAGCACGACTCAAATCAAAGGTGCAAGACTTCGCCTTCATACACAGTTCAAAACAAAAAGTAGTTATGATTTCATACAGAACTCATAACTTCTGCCACTATTCTAATCGAAACTATGGAATCGCGTAGATAACTAATGGGTTGATACATTGGTGACATGAATGACCTGTATTAGCTCTTAATAAAGCAAAAATTGACTGACCTTGAAATTCATACCTATCTGTTTCCCCGTCAATCGCATCCAAATCGCTCAGTATACGATCTAATTTAGCAAGATTTTCTTGAAGGGGACGGCGTGGTTGCGATTTTAGTTTCATATCTGATGAGTCGGTAGAATTCTGTGGCCAAAATTTGGGTTCGGTTGTTGTTTTGTTGCCATTCGTAGGGCAAATAGGCGAACCACGTTGAAGCACATGCTGCTTTGTCACGCGCAAATCCTCAAGCAGTGCATCTTAAACATTTGTTGAAGATAGACTTTTTAACCCAAGTTAATAAGTTCACCACACAAACGATTCAAAAATGCGATCTATAAAAACATGTTTAAAGTGCTCAAAAACAAAATTCAAGTAAGCTGCACCAAGCACACATGCTCCTAACCTCTTAACAGCTTGCAAAATTATTTCCAAAGTTAACAAAAAAGGTATACAACCTTTCTAAAAACAGGTTTTAATAATTAGAGAAGGATTTATGCATACAAAATAATTTTCATGTTCCTCAAAACTAACACACAAAAAAGCAGATTGCCATACAGCTACGGCCATCATGAGGCAAGCACAATATAAATAACCAAAAATACAAAAGTTCATACAAGATGGCAATTTACAAACAGGTTAGCGTCAAGCACATTCTTTATTTAATAAAGGACAAATTTGGCTACATAATCTAAAATGTTACCGATTTTGCAAAAAAATACGAGCTAATGATGAGCAGGTTTAATAAGCCAATGCTTGATCTACCAATTAGCAAACAAAAAGCAATTTTATGAAAATACTATTCGAAAGAACAGCTTCAAATTGAAGCGCCTAAATTGGCGAAAGTTAACGTATTGTGCGTCCTTAAGGTAAAAAAAATCGTACTACCCAGTAAGCCAGAAATGTGAAATAGAATTAAGAAGTGACAATACAAAAATAAGGAGAATAATGGTTTAGGACGCACCAAGATTTTCCATGGTCTTAAAACACCGCGATAATCACAGAGGCAAATTCAAGGTCGAACTTGATAATTAATGCAGTATAAAAACTTTGCAATAAATAAAACTATTTTCACTACTTGGCATACAGTGTCAATAAACCATCTTAAGCTATCAAACTAACGTTGCGTTTGAAAATTTGCAATATGATCCAAGGGAAACGCTTTCTTAAATTATAACTCTCCAAAAAACGAAAAAAATTTTATAATGATGTATAGGAAATAGCAAAAATCAAATACTGCTAGAGCTGGCAAAAAACGAATAAAAAAGGTGTAGGCACAACCTAATCTTATCCAGATGGGTGGGAGGTTACGATTTCATTCAACACTTTGAAGATAGTAGTGGAAGTGCTGGAAAAAATGTGTAAATATCGCACAGAATTTAACCTCAAAGACACAGAGCTTAGGAGACTATTTTTACTTTCAACGGCATGCATGCGGGCAACGTATGTTTCCATGTGGGTGACGGCGAAATGCAGTGGGAAACTCAAATGCACTAGAATATGTTTAGGCAAGCATAAATGCGTAGTTTTATAATTGCATGAATGCGCCTGTAGCATACCAAGACTTCCTTTAAGGCAAAAGAAGGCATAGTACTGGGATAGCATATATATTCTGGAAACAGAGGGATTGGGGGCTGTTGGCACGGCCCGGAGGCCGGCCAACCGGCTAGAACAATATGGCCACCCAGGTGACCGAAACCGACGGTCCAAACAAACAAAGTATCGCACAGCTTAGCTGTTGTTTTTGCAGAATTTTAGAACTACCATGGATGGTACAGTTAAGACTTAGATGCAAGCGCCAGCGTCTGCAATGCTACTTAAGGAGAAAGATATCATTAGCTTCAAGCTTTGTTTCTAATTAAATAATTGTAAAAGAGGTGGTGGGACACTTTGTTTGTTCGAACTGTCAGTTTCGGTCACTTGGGTGGCCGCACTGTACTAGCCGGTTGGACGCCCTCCGGGCTGTGCCAACATCCCCAAAGCCCTCTGGTTTCAGAGTGTATATTCTGCCATAGTACTATGCATTCTTTTACCTTAAGGGAAGTCTTGGGACGCTATAGTGATTTTGTCCCCCGGATGTCAAACTTATCTGTAAATCTAATAAACTTTCCAATGAAGGGCGACTTTACTTGCATTTTTCCAAAAAGGTGCTTGAAATGAAGAGTTTTTTGCTCTGAGTGTGCTTTCTCCTCAAGAATGAACAAATTAATTTTTTAAATTTTATTTAGGCTAGCTAATATTTAGTGAAAAAGGCACTGCAATACTTTGTTCGTCTGGACCGCCGCTTTCGATCACTTGAGTGACCTTATTGTGCTAGCCGGTTGGCCGGCCTCCGGGCCGAGCCAACAGCCCCCAATCCTCCTGTTTCCAGAATACATATTCTGTCATTGTACTATGCCTTCGTTTATCCTAGGGAAAGTCTCGGGACTCTACATTAGTGGCAACGAAAAGTGGACCCGACTTCGATGGATTTTATCCTGCTCCATACCGCTTCTGGCAAACTTTGGCGGTGTGAAAGTAGTGCATGTGCTACGGATGGAAGAATCCCTGACATCCCATAACAGGAGAACTGAGATCAACGTTCATCTTCGTCATCTCCCTCGCCCTCGTGTTCTGCAAGGAAGCCATTAACAAATGAAGCGCCACTAGCCGTGAATTTCATGTCCAGTAGAACTGCCAAGAGGGATCCTGTTATTGGGCAACTCACAAATCAAACTTCCGGCTTCGGCTACTTGGGTGGCCGTTGTAATACTTTGTTTGTTCAAACTGCCGGTTTCGGTCACTTGGGTGGCCATATTGTACTAGCCGGTTGGCCGGCCTCCGGGCCGTGTTGACAGGCCTCAATCCCTCCGTTTCCAGAATATATATTTTACCCTAAGGGAAGTCTTGGGACGCTACGAGTTGTATTGTCTCTACATGGTTTCCCATTCTGTATCACATTATTGGCTTTCCCTTTGAGAATCCTGTCACCGCATGACATGTTACAAAGTTATGTAGCATAAACGAGTTTATAAGTAGAGAAGAAATATCCGCAGTAATTTTTTATAAGCAATTTAGAGAATTATAGGGAGTTCTTTTCCTTGAATTCTGCCAGACAATGTAGTATTGAATGTTTTTCAAAGTGTTGGCTTTTAATCATTCTCACCTATGAAATGGAATTGCATCGTAAATAATTACAAAAATAAAGTGAGGTAATTAAACTTTTTTTCCATTTTGAAATGTTCTTGCCTTTGTTTTCTAACCATGTTTTGTTCTAACTAACGTTTGAGAAGTGAGGGCCTCTAGTTTTTGCTAAGCCTGTGTAGCCCTGTGTAGCCGTTTGTTAGGACGGTATTTCGTGAGTGTCGCGTTTCAAGTAATGTGGCTTTAGGTGCAATGGATAAGTACGTTATTCAGAATAATGACGCATCAGTGCCTTCAAGCGTCCCTCAACCAACTAATATTCCTGATCTTGGAAAGAGTCTTCTTAATGCCTCACGCAATGGTGATGTTGAGGAAGTACGAAGTCTTCTCAACAATGGTGCTCCATTTGCAACTGATTGGGTACGGACGCTTTTTCGCATACGACATTCTCCGTCCACTACTCAGAAACCTCGTAAACATGAGTAGTCCATTCGCTTTACCAAACGTTGTTTTTTCCTTGATACCTAGCATGTCATTGTTTATCCTGAGTTTTCTGCGAATTTGCATCAATTTTCAGTTGTATGTAGGCGTTATGCAGGAAAGACTGCCTTAAGCCTTATATCCATGGCATATTGTTGCATTGTCATATAACACACTTATACATATACATATGGTTATATGCATAGTCACGCATGTAATAATGACTGTAGTATTGTTTTGAAACCTTGTCGCATTCCTACTATGTTAACAAACATTTGTCATAACGTTAAGCTGGGGATGTCTCCTCTTCACTTTGCCGCTATGAACGGCCATTTGTCCACTTGTGAGGCTTTGCTGAACGCAGGCTTTAGTCGGGATGCGAGAACCAAAGTGGATCGCACACCGCTGCAGCTGGCTGCTCAAGAGGGACATGCTGACATTGTTGAACTACTGCTGAAAAGTGCAGCTGATATCCATGCCGTTGATACCTTGAAAATGACCGCTCTTCATTGGGCTGCTGAGCGTGGACATTACCCTGTGATCCAAGTGCTCATGCGGTATGGGGCTAACATACATCGGAAGAATAAGTTCGAATTGACCCCTCTCGAAGTAGCCGAGATGCGTGGTCACACCGAAGCCAAAGACGCCATGCTGGTGAGTTTTACAAAATTGGCTTCAGTAACTGTTTTATGAGTATTCGGTGATTGACATTTTTATTGTGTAAAAATAAGGTGACACAGGTGGAGGTTAACTCCGCTGTCGGAAAGATGGCGGCACCCAATGAAGATCTTGCGGATCCTACAGCATTTATAATCACTGACGAAGAAACTGTGATTCCTGCAGCACCACCTGCAGATGAGGTGGTTATTTCCAGCGTCAAGGCTGAGCCGAACGCTGAAGAGATTTCAGTGAGTGCATCCGATCCGCTGTTAACGGGAGACAATAAGGAAACCCTACTTGATTGGGCGGTCCCCGGTTTTGGAGGCAAGAGTACTGCGGAAACCAGCCAGAACTTATTTCCTCACCTCACTCCTACGGATCAATACTTTGGGTCATCGAACAAACCTGATCGCACTTCATTCGAGTCCCAGTTTCTTGACGGCTTGGACCTTTCCTTTCAGGCACTGGAATCCAGCAACCTTTCACTTCTTGGTTCAAGTCCCAGTGATAGCAATATGGTGAGTGAATGTGGGGTTCTATTTCTATCGTGAATAGCTAGTCGTCGAGACACCGGATGGAAAGGTTCTGTACGTTCGGCAAGAAGATGATGAAAACCACTCAAAAATCACTATATTTAACAAAGACGGGGAACTGGTCAACGATGATGGTTTGCTTGAAGAGGTGACCACTGCCCTTTCTAGCTACCAAAATCGGGAGGATGTCGGAAGCAAGTAAGATTTCTGTGTTTTATTCCACCGAACTGTTTCTTTTAATTAGAGTATCTGGAGATATCAAAAATGCCTCGTTCGCTTTGTGACTGTATTGCCGGAATTCTACGCGCTCTTATTTGTGTAATTTTCAGTTTTCTTGAAACTCTGGATGAAGACAAGCTTTTGAAGTCTGGGGACATACCGGTGAGTGATCTACTATCGGGCTCAGATGAGACGGAACTCGATCACGAGTCCGATAAGGACATGCTGCTACAGCAACTCGTGCACTTCGCCAAGGGTGGGGATGGGATGGACTCTTCACTCTGTGTCGATGGTGTGTTTACGCTCCGCTTCATTATGTCCATATTCGGCTTTAATAGTTCAAACAGACTGGTTTCTTTAAATTTTATTTAAATTTAACCATTCTTAAGAGCAGACTTACTATAATGGAAGTTGTGGAAAACTGATACTGTTCAGAATAATTTTTAAATTAATAACATTACCACAGCGAAAATTTTTGAAACCTCATAAACAGTTCTTGCTTAAAGTGGGAACTTCACTGCTGCAATAAATCTCTAGGCGCTCCCGAACTACCAACAAAGAAAAAACTTGTTTCGTGGTTCGGAACCCTTGGACTTACTGTGGCCGAGTTTCAGAGTTTCGAGCATTTTACTGTTTCATTTACCCATGAAGATTCCGAATTCTCATTACCCGCTTCTTACTGTGAGCAATTTTCTGTTTTATTTTAAACTTCGTGGCCTGCGCAGTGGTTTTTATTCTCTTTCGACATGGTTCAAGCCTGATTTATGCTTCGACGTGGTTTAAATTACTTGACCCAAAGCCTGCACTTTCCTGTCTTTAATTTCCGTTGTTTAAAACGTGTTCAAGCTTTTGCAAGACACCGGATAAGCCGCTGCTCTTTTAGGTCCCCAGTCGCGATCAATAACATTCAATCATTGATGAAGGTCATGGAACAAAGATTGTTTTACTTCCCTTGTACAAACCATACCTGTACTTCTTTTCCTCTCAGATTTTGTACCTATTTTTATACATTTGTATACCCTTTTCTACCTCTTCAATTCAATGTGGAAGCTTCCCGGTTTGTTAAGACGCTGTCAAGGTCATGCTCTGTCAACCTGTTTAAGTAGTTCTGCAAAATGATTGCATTTGTTTGATCATGCATTAAATTGTACAGGCCTCATTTTCTGTGAATGTACCACCACTTTTGGTGTCTTGATACCTAGTTAGTATTCACGCTCACACATCCCTTCTGTACCTTAATAATAAATCTCCTCCCAACCCCGTATGTTTTGTCGCACATTCGGGGAGTGACATGGCCACTACGGCTTCCCCTGGGTACGTCGACTTCGTCCCGGGTCCCGTGGAAAAGTATTTGCGTGTATCAAGCTAGAAAGAATCGAAAGCCTGTCGAATTTAACTGCTCCCACGTTCCTGGCATGAATTTGGTAAATGTTAAGTTGTGGATTGCCCTGTGACCTTTTTCATTGTGTCCTTGGAGCATAGTTGTCGTTTCTGCCGTCCTAGGCGTTTAGGGGTGCCATTCAACGAAGACTCCTCGAAATGATGCATGTTTGTTTAATGGTGTAGTTAGCTCAGGAAAGCTGAGACACTGTCAAGCGGTTAATATCGCGTACGAATGTAGTTAGCCCTTCAGATGCTGACCTTTTGTAAAGTTGGGAAGTTGCATAGTTGGCAGTGTACTTCCCTTGTCCGCTGTGGATAACCTTTGCTGCGGCTCGGCGGCTTGGTCTGGCCACTAACTGCTAGCTCGATTTCTGCGAATGCAAACAAGCTTAACGATAAAGACGTGAATAGTAATCCCCAATCCTGTTGTATGTAATAAACATGATAAGGTTTTCAGGCAGCGTGCCATTGATGCTTTAGAAAGTGGTTTTCAGATCCAAGAAATAATTTATTAGGCAAAACAACTTGCAGTAAGTCTTGACTTATTTTAACCCTTGGGTGGGAGAGGCATTTGTGGACTTTACCTGTTCTCGAAGGCTTTACCAGTATCCTGGCGGAAATGGGATTTATTCCTGCCCATTGCCCTCAGTCTTTCTGTGGACCACTAATTGAACACTAGCCCAATGGTGTATCTAACAACAGTGCCTTAATTGTTCATCCAACTCCTTGTTTTAGTTTTACGTGC
Organism: Taenia solium; assembly: GCA_001870725.1. Classification (NCBI taxonomy): domain Eukaryota; kingdom Metazoa; phylum Platyhelminthes; class Cestoda; order Cyclophyllidea; family Taeniidae; genus Taenia; species Taenia solium. The sequence continues at coordinate 18,862 of MIEF01004043.1, read as the reverse complement.
AAATAAGGCTTCGCCCTAGTACTTCCGCCGGCCTGCATAACCTCCCGACCATGTCAGTAGTCCCCAACCATTCTGTGCATAGGCAACAAATTTTTTACCCTAGTATTATGGCCTTTTTTGACTTCAGGGAAGGTTCGCTACACCGCTTTGGTGGCAGAGGAAAGCGAATCAGATCCTAGAGGACAATTGTCCTGACTTTTATTACCAAATGCCATACCAGTCCCGTGTTCTGCACGAATGCTATTTACAAGTGCGGAGACGAAAAATGTGAACCATCTGGAAAAGCGTCATTACGTCGCTGTCCACCTTACCTGTATGAAGATGTCAGTTGACTGAGCACGCGATACCTCCTTCGCCTGTCTACTAGCTAAATTGAATCCAGGTGGATATGTATGGGCAGCACTGAAGTTAACTTTGTTAAACTCTGTCCCTTTGGATCTGCGTTCCTGCGACCAGCTATGGACATACATGATGACCTGCGCATTCCTCTGTCCTCCAGTATACTTTTCATGCAGGACGAAACTCCGAAGCCACTAGAATTACCAGTAAAGATTAGCGACGTTACGATTAAGTACCGTCTCTGTTGCACGGAAATTCGATGATGGGTACTGTTAGCTAGTAGGCGCTTTCCCATGGCACCAATTGAGTTGTGATGTCTGATGCAAGAGATCGACCAAGGGGAGTGCTGTGAAGGGCCCCCAAAAGGGAGGAGGAGCTATAGTACTTCTAGTGCCACTGCATGTCGGATATGCATAGTATGCCCGAGCATTACGTCTTCTTTCGTCTTAAGGGAATTCTTGAGGCGCTGTATGATACGTCCTACGAAAACCTGCTAAATAAGTAGTTGGGGGACAAATTGGGATTACTTCAAGATAAAACGATTTAACCTCCGTTTTTTAGTACACGCGGTCCTGGGTTGGATGGTTCGGGTGAACTGGTTGGAATCACTACGATTGAAATTGCTGTCCATGAATACGCACCTCGTGGTTGAGTCTTGAAGTGCTCATTTTTGACCTCATAATGTTTTTCAGTGTAATGAGTAATTACTGTGTAACAAAAAGGATACAATCTCACCATGTTTCCAGAGCCTGAACTACCCCGACACTCCAAACATCCTAGAAGGCGCTTGGGCGGCGCTTCATGTACATCGACCGCTAAATGAAGCACTTTTAATCTACTTTGTACTTAAAACAGTATCTATGGTTCGTTCAATATTTTGTACCATTTTCCCTTTTATCACGCAGTTCTTTAAAGCAATTGTCAAATACAGCTTATGCTACAACAGTTGCTAGAGCCACTATTCTCAGCTCGGTTCCGCATAACAGATTGCCATATTTCTGCTTTTAGTGCCCTATCCCGCCCTTAGGATACATAAAAAGCCCATTTTCTCCTAGCGTCACTTAAGTTGGCTTATCTGAGGGGAAATGTCGTAATTGCGGAGTTCATTTTGAGGCGGCCTGCCTACATCCATTCCATTGGCAATCCCAAAGTGAATGCTCTTCGCTGGACTGTCGTAAGGGTTTGTACGCTATGAAACCAATCTGTCTTGCAAAGATTAACTTGAAGCAGTTGAGTTGTGTTGACACAGTGTTGGCAAAAGTGTCACGATCTTGAATCAACTGACCAATTCACTAAAAACTGTAAACTGATAATTAGTCTTATGGGAAGTAGACGATGTTGAATGGGGAGGATGGCAACCTTTCGCTCTCCCTCAATGTCATAACCATTTTGGATGTTGGTGGAAGGTGTATAACAGTCGATGCTGTCCTGAGCGATCCAACGGCATTCTTTGCATCTAGTAATGGATTAGTATTTCTAGTGGCTCACTCCACGGCTGAAACGTTGATGTCCATCACGACAGCAGATCCAGCTTACAGGGAGAGAGGAGTAAATTTGTCTACTTCTCTTTTTTAACGGAGAGAAGGTAAATGTAGCCTATTTATGTGGTGCCTTGCTCCAGAGGCAGGAGTGTTGCAAAATCAGACAAAAATCTGCTCCTAGCCTCTGGTTATAAATGCTACAAATGCAACCGAAGCATTGAACCAGCTAGTGACATCCTTTTTTGGAAGTTGCGGAGGCGGACACCCCCTCTCGGTAGTAATAGAGTTGTCGATGATGTGTTCATAGGTTCCATTTTGCGGCAACCGTTTCCATCTGGGAAGATTTTACAATCTGACGACAAGCTATTGGTCTTTCAGGCCTCCAATCATAATCAATCATTGGATGTCATACCTTTACCCCATTTCCATTAGAGAGCTTGTACTAAGGGTCGTGACTTCTCTTTCTTTCTCCCAATCAAGAACTCAGTTAACCTCATTCCTGCATCGTTTCTTCCACATCTGAGTCCTTGCCAGACTAACGCGTTAGTTACTAGCATTGTAATGCGACCCAAGCAGAATTCTTACGACCGGTGCCTTCAAAGGGCCCACTTGAAATTCATCTGAAATAACTTAACCAACAAATGCAATGTCAGCATATTTATGTCCTTGACTTCATGCTCCTATTGATACTGTAATCCCTCCTTTGAACATTAACGATTGTGGTAAGCAAAAGATAACAAAACGATTCTAAGAGTGCTGTCATCTTTAATATCTGTTTCGTCTTACAGATATTCAGGCAGAAATTCCTATTTATTGTTTACTCGAGTTGCGAAATTTGATGCAATTTCATGGCAAACTTTTTAAGCCCGTGATTCCTTTAGCTTCAAGATCCCAATGTCTGGATGTAGGATGTAGGCTGTGTAGCTAGTATAGTTGAATGTCGTCTTGCAAGAGGATCATCTGGTTGAGATAAAGTGGTAGGTCAAGCTCCTCAATTTGACGGTGAAAGACGAAGCTTTCACTGATCTTGTTCCCATTCCTTTCGGTCAGTGATTGCATGGCTCGTTGGAGTTGACGTCGAACGCATAAAATCGTTAACAACTTCAGTGGAGCAAGGGGCTCGAATGCGTCCAGAAGTCTGTAAATACTTCAGACGGAAAATAATTGTAAGTATGTATTCAAAGATGGCGAAAGATTTTTCATGTCGCTTTACATATCTGCATTGAAACTCCACCTATTTTACAAGTAAGGAGACCTATTTTTACACTCACAGCTTAAGGGACGGATTTAGGTAGAGGGAAAGACATAAATTCGTCCCCCACCCTTGAGAAATTACTTCGTATTGGGCTATTATAAAGCCCAGTATGAACTTCGATTTCTGGGTGTTATGGATATTCTTCTGTACCTACAGTTTCTCCAAAGAATCAGTACCATTTACTAGTTCTCTTGCCAATAACACTGAGCACGCACGCCCTAGCCCCCTTACCCATCTTGCAGATGGTCTAGCTGTCGGATTTGCGACGCCTCCAGCGGCTTCGGTCTGTCAATAGAGTATGCAGCATCCACTTCCCGCTGGCAGTCCTCAAGAAAGCTAACGCTGAGGCGTCCCAAAATGAGAAGTTTGGAAAACAGTTCAAAGCACTTGAATGTCGAAGTTCTGATGGTCTGGGGGCTAGTCCATCCAGAAAGGCAATCCTTCACAACAGTCCCGATTGTTCGTTGAAGTAGCAACTCATAGGTTTTCTTTCGTGTTTCTGCATCTAAAATAGATGTCTTCATAGCATAAACTTCATATGCCTGAGATTTCACAATCACTGGTATTAATTCAATGAAATCGGAGATAAAGACATTGCCTCTTATAAGTATGATGAAAAGGTCGCTGTTTAAAGGTCTAATTCAGCTATCACTTAAAGCAAAATGAATGATGTGGGAAAATGACTTGCGATTTTGCCATAGGACAATGCGTGCTCACTATAAATAGAACCACTTTACCAAATACGAATGACTTTGTCAAGAAAGCCTGCAAATCTATGTATGTATGCTGTGAACCCCTAATTACGACGTTGAAGGATTACCTATCGTACCATCTTCGAGATCAATGAAATTGGCCGAAATCCACAATTTGAAAACACCAGCAATGCGATCGATAGCGGAGGTTTTGATCTGTTCCAACAGATCAGCCACACTGAGGATGACCCGGTTGCGGGGATCCTTCAGATGGATCAAGGTGGAGGAGGAGAAGCGCTGTAGAAGCGTTTCAAGACAGCCGCAGTGACTATGGCCTCTAGCCAGGAGGAGTGAGAGAACAGAGTTGGTGCTCCTATTGATGTGATGCAGATGCTCCACCGGTACATGGCCCATTAGGCAGCGTACTGGACCGCAAAGTCCTTCCGCAGCTAGCAATATTAGTGGTGAATTGCCAGATGCTGGATCCTTGTGGAATGAAATAAACCCTGAGTTAGGCTCCAGCTTTATGATGGATTGCGAAGAGAAGATATAGTTATTCTTCTTCCCATTGTTATTTATGATTGCGTTGTGTTTAAGCGTAATTTATCACTTACCCTTACCAAAATCGGCACGTCACGTATACGTGACATTTTAAGTGAAATAAAATTAGTCGACTGGGAAGGGACAAGCAAAATAAAGGGTATCATGCTATAGTGTACTACCCTCCGAGACTTCGGCAGAAACATGAGCAGGACACTGCGATTTGTGACAAGTCTTAAACCCCATTTTAACTTTGATGAACACCTTATGACACACAGGTGATCTAATCACCCGAAAGACTCCAAGACCATGTCATCTTTCAATGAGGATCAAGTTGGGCTGTTTCTAAGCTTACTAACCACCCAGCATTACCGACTACTGTCTATCGTTGTATTCCCTTCCAAATCCTAATTTGAGTGATCTCAGAATCGGTACTGGCGCAAGAATCCTCATTCTTCGAATGACTCATTCAGCCGTATCTATGACACTTTGACCACACAAAGGAACCTACGCATACACCCCAGGTCATCACCTTTAAATCACCCTACAGCACCCCACAGATATTGGTGACGTGCTTGATTTAAAATTGGGATTCGAAAATAGTGCTTCAAATGAAACATCGGTTACTGTCAACACGTTTGAACGCATGGGCGACCCCATCAACCAACCTCATGTTAACGTGAATCTAGATATGCCGTTCTTGATCCTCCTGTTGCCCTTCTTTAAAGGGTATAGCTGCCTACACTGTCGACCATCTTTTTCAAATCAAAAGTTGGCTAGCCTTGACATCGATGTCCATGGGGATATACTCATTCTCCAGATGAGCCATTTCGTCTAGCCACAGAAAAATACCCCATTCTTAATTAGATCTATGGTAAGAAATTCCATTAGAAAGCTTACCTGTTTTTGAACCTCATAATAAAGCTTTGAGAACATTAGAATCCTATCAATCATTCAAATAGTGCTTGTTAAACCACTTCTTCACTTGAGTGGTCGAAGAGACAAAAAATGAATTACAAAGAACGCACCACACAATCTAGTTTGACTCCACAAGAAAGGAGGACCTTGAGCCCTAGACCAAAGTTGCGTGCTACAAGTTCGCAAACAATTTGGCCAGACAACTGTGCGAAATCAAACCCTCTTTCATGGAGTTGGAGGATGGTGCTAAGGGAGTAGTTGGAGGACTGAATGGCCTGAACCGCTCTTGCGAGTTTTGCCTCCATGTCGCTCTCTATTCTCCTCCTTCGGCAATAGCGAACGTGCCTTCTGTAGAAGTGCTAGCCAATCACTTGCTGGCAGCAGCTGGATTGGCTGATGCAGCAAACCTGTGTGCAGTAGGGACGAACGTGACCCCTTGACGTGAGGAGCTGACCAATCACCTTCACGCAATTGCCAAAAGGGGCAACTTAGACGTCGAATAGCAGAATAAGTTCCAATTTATAGGCTTCAACTAGCTCTAAAACACTTTTACATTTATGCTTCAAAAATGTATGGCAAAGTTGTGGGTAACGCCCTTTATTGAAAGTGCTGGGCCAACTCAATTACTCTCAACGATAGGTGGAAGTTAATGTGGATCGAATAGAGAATAGTATTTTGATTTTATGGGATTTAATCTACCAAACTTCTGTTGGTGGGTTCGTAGCCCTTCTGGACGCCAACAACAAAAACCCTTCAGACTCGAACTTCCATTAACATTCTCAGAGTGGACTCAAAAGCCACGCTTGTAAATAAGATAATAAAATTGTTGAACCTTAAGTTAAGACAAATTGAAATCTAGAGGCATGCATTTTTGTTCACTTGATGTATAGATATGCAAACTTCAGTTAAACCAAGTTGATTTATAATAACTTAAAAGAACAAACTGATATGCACATTGGGAATTAAAAACCTGTACTCATGAGGAATTAGTAGCATTCCTCTGGGGCAAGTAAGGATGTAGTAAAAATGTAAAAAAGCATATGCTCCTGCATCGTACTTTTTGTATCGGCGCATGTTACGCCTTCGTTTTTACATTCTGAGAAACAGTTTTGGTCGCAGTGATGCACATAGCATTCCACGGTACATAGCCCTCCAAAAAATTACCAGTTTACATTGCTCCATCCATAGTCAAATTAACTAAATAGTGGCGCCTTAAATAATTAAAAAAATTCATGTCTGGTTCGACAGATTGGAATAAGTCCGTTTGTACACTTAAGCACAGCAAACAGGTTGACGTGCCAAAGGTTCAGCACCCGATATTGTGACTGGCTATCCGGATGGAATCCTACGGTGCTGTTTGGGCGTCGACCAGAGTCAATCGACGTAGTGGAACCGACGACAAATGTCCACCGGACTCAGTCAGCAAAGCTACCAGCTTTGTGGCTTCAGGTGCATTCATTTAAATGAGTTACCTCGCTAATAATATTTAGGGTATCGGTATTAAACTCCCAAAATTCCTCATAACCTTAATACATTTTTAGTTTTGTACGGAAAAGAAGTTTTTCAACAGTTTGATGGTGCAAGAGGATTTTATACTAAGTTAACTGTGCTAAGGGAACGGATATTTCAACTACTTCGCGAGGTCTTTGAAGCGTTGTTGCTCCAGAGTAGTTTACTGTTGAGGCTGTCTTGACCACGAGTTAGAGGCGGAAGAGCTAAGCCACACTTTATTACACAATTCCCTATAATTCCATTTAAAATATGGCGACTGGATGCGTTGAGCCCTGGTTTAAGCGGTCTATTTGAATGCATCGAATCTGTGCTGACCTAGTGTTTCCTTGCGAGATGTTGCCTATCTGGTTAGACTATCAATCTGACCTACGGAATTTTGGCCGAAATAATAAAAAATTTATCAGCTGGTTAAGATGTTATGAACGCTCCAAAAAGTGGAAGCTTCAGTTTGTGCTTAAATCAGTCATTTATCAGGTTCGGCTTTTACCTGTCCAAGTACAGCTGTTTTGGTACCTTGGTGGACTAGCTCCTTAAAACCATGGATTGTGCTCCCTGTTCCAGCAGAAGAATTGACCGCTTGTACAATTTCGTAATGCAGCAGGTTGTGCACTTATTTGACATCCAGGATCAGGGATTTAAAGTGCTGGACTTTTAAAGGGATGACAGCTGTGTACTGGGAACTGTCACTAACAGGATTGCCGCTGATAAATGTGAAGGCCGCCCTTAAAGCATTTAAGCCACTTTTTCTGAGACTGAGCGTACAATCACTGCACTGTGTTTGATGGCCTCTGCAAACAAGATTTGCATACCTTCGGTCACAATGAATTTCAATCAACACAACACGCAATTAGTGGCGGGGCGCAAACGCTTTTGCCTGGTATCTCAAGTATCAATAGTATGGTGGTTAGACAAATCTCCGTAATGCGCCCCAGGCTGCTGCAAGTGGCACTAGGACGCACGTACATTCTTTTTTTCCGACCAGAGCCATTTCCGTAGATGCAACGCAACAAAGAAGCAAAGTTTTAAAGGCCAAAAAGCTATTGCACTTTGGGATTGCTCTAGGAATTGGAAAAAGATGTTCCTTTAACCAGTCCCCAACCAATTTTCGTCTTTAAAACAATCTACTATTCTTAAAGAATGAGGCTGACACTAGTGAATGATTCCGTTAGTCTAAAATCTCTAGATCAGTCCAACTTTACCTCCTTTTGCAACGCGGCGGTCTGTTAATGCTAGTCTATTTGGACTTAGAAAAGGACATTTCCTTGGGAAAAAGATTTTTATCCAAAAGTTTTGACGGTTGTTTGCTTCCTGTCGGGGGGGAGGGCTTTACTTAGTGTAATAATATGAGGAAACCAAGCCTGCATCACGTGGCATTTTATGCTTCTCTTATCACGTGACTTGTAAGCACCAGTTTTTTGGTTCTTTCTGCAAAATTACTTCCTACATGGTCGGGTTAGCTCCCACACAAGGAAAATTTCTCCCACAATAACTGGAAAATGCTAGTATAACTATCTTACTAAATAAAAGCCTAAATATAGTTTATTGGAGCAATGGATGACATTTTAGTGATGAAAGAAAAGCTTTTTAGTTTCAAAACTTATTTCCTGCGCCTCAACGCGGTGATGGTGTATGGCAGTCGTATCACCAAAATCTTCCACCAAAACCTATGCGCTGGAGCTCAATCAAGCATGTTTGGAAATAGGACCGGAACAGGCCTGGATCCTAAACTAATAATGACACTCAGTCGTGTCTATGCCGATCCCGTTTACAAAATATCTGAGCGAGATGTCGTGGACACCGGTTCTACGTATATGCCTCAAGCAATAACTATCTGTGAACATCCTGTGTTTTTTCAGAAATGCATGGAAAACAAGTGGGCTTTAAAACTTTCCATTTCGTCAAGGTACTGTCATTTCAGTTTGTGAATTACTACCCAACCTTACTCTACATTGCCGTATCTAGCGTAGCAGTGGAAAAGCGCGGACTCTGCTCTAGGAATTCTGAGGTCGGTGCGACTTCATTAGATAGTTAGAATGTCAGCAATTTAGGAACATCAAGCATGATTTCGCATTGTAAACATAGCATAGGGTCTGGTGAAGTTATTCGTGGACCTTCACCTTCGACATTTGCTAGAGGCGCTTTTTAGAATTTAAGAAGAATAGGATAAAACTCTTGGGGTCAATGGTAGTTATCATGGAGCCCTAAAAGTGGAGTACGCCACCACCTCAGAGAACGCAAAAAATTCCAAGGAGAGGTTTGTGTTGAGCAACAAGTTCTCTTCATTCGACGAGGAAACCTAGTAGTCAGGTAATACCAAATTATCGGTTCTATGGATAGCGCTTGTAACGCCTTGCGCCTTCCTTAAGGACAAAAGAAGACGTAATACCTGGGCAGAATACGCACGGTCGGTAAACAGAAAGGAATTCAAGCTGTTGGCATGGTCAAGAGGTTAGCCCACATGACAAGGGCAATATGGGCTATTAAGTGACCACAAACGAAGCCAATAGTCAAAAAAACAACAAACATACTGCATAGCTCCGTATTCAATGCGGAAACACCAAAACGGAAATTTTTTCAGGTGGTTCACAGCCATTGTCATTTCCGTTGCTAATAGTTTTCTTGGTGAACATGGGGATGAGGTAGATGCCGGAGATAGACGTCATTCTCAGCCCTTCTGGTTGAGACGTCAGTGATTCTCCCATCCGTAGCACGTGCACTTCTTCGGCACCGTTAAGGTTTGTCATAAACGGTAGAAATAAGAATAAAAGTCTTTTAAGTTCGGGTTAGCAGTCCGTTGCCATCAAAATAGCGCCCTAAGGCTGCCTTGGAGATAGAAGAAGGCATAATGCCTGGGCATGGTCCAGAGGCCAGCCCACCTGGCAAAGGTAATATGACCCCCCAAATGACTGTGACCGTAACCGAAACCGGCAGTTGAAAAAACAACAAAACGTATTTCATCGCGAGTGATTATGAAAGTGGTCTTAACATTATATTATTTGGTGGAATTATTGCCAATACCAGCTACATCATTTTCATGCTTCTACTCTTCTCATACGCATAAACACATTTGTTTGCAATATTCTCACATCGAAATGCCACCAGGCCAAGCATTTTGAAAATTGGTCGCGGTTTATTTAAACATACCTTAAAACGAATGTGTGTGGGATCTCCTCTATCTACTGCCTAAATGCTGGATCGCAAAAATAAAACACTTTAAGGTTTTTGAGCACTGTAATGTAAAATTTGCTCACTGGTGATGCATACTACTTACAACGCCAAAGAGTAAACACATCGGGTGCTCGGAATTAACGATGGTTTAATGCGACATTCGTCAGCGCCTTCTTCAGTGTATTGTCTCTGTTTTCCTTCAAGGTAATCACTTTTCATGAAGCATAATGAACTTGTTAATAAAATATTCGCTTTTTTGCAGTTATTGTCAAGGCAATGTGATGGTCTACCTCTGTGTAAAAATGAGAGGCAATCCTCTCCTTCTAGTCGCACAATTCTCAGGTAAATAGCCCCTCACTATTATCTTGTTTTAGCCTAAAATAGGCAGTTTCAGAAACTCACTCAATATGGAAGGAATTGGCATTCGTCACCTTCTTGGGACTTCGAAATGAGGCCTTATTGGATTGGTATAACAAATTCTTCTGGTTGTGGTTGGCATACAGCTCACAAACAGTCGCCTGGAGATTCTAATTCCGTAAACTAATGGAAGTACCATGGAAAATAAAGTTATTTTCGAAACAACTAACGGTTTACGTAAAACAGTAATAAAACCTCCACTGGCTAAGTGTTGATGCTGTCTTGATGGTAAAATTTTTAGCCCTGGTTCTCAAACTTGCTTAATATTTTAGTCAGAGCGCAATTTAAAAAAAGGAAACATAGATATGGCCTAAGCTCTTGCAAAGGGGAAGTGTGGGGAAGAGAATCCCTTTAGGTAACCTAGAGTGAAGGGAGTGAAATGCCCTACAAATCAACCTTTTGATTGACCGTCTGATAGCCTTGATTTTATGCCAAAAAAATGTCTAGCCATACTGGCAAAATTGTGGTATTCTATTCGCCATATCACCAAAAGGCAGGAATTGCAACCTGGCTTGCGAATTATGCTGCCTCCACGACCTGTGCTTCCCTTTACTTTCTCTTTGCAGGACAATCAGGACAAGAATCCGCGTGAAAGTTGCACGTATAAAAGAAGCAAAATGGTAGGAAATGGCGACAGGTGGCGCTGACCCAGCCCAATATGCAGGGGACTGCAGCCTAATTCCCAAATAAGGCCATGTCAATGAAAGTCTGTAAATGGCTACACAAGGAGCTTAGTGCTTCCTGATTCATGGAGCACAGGCTATTGGCATTTGTACTTAGGGTCATAGGTGATTTTTGAGTTTAACGATAATAATGAACATTTATTGATGGAAAATCATTGTACCTAGTTGCTCAACAAATGGGAAAGACTGCGAACATTATAAATTCGGTTTTGGCGGTGCAAGTCCTATTGTCCACTATGCCTCGTATAAATAGGCGTGATGCTGCTTTCAAGCAAGTCAAGCTGAAGTGAGGATTTTGAGGGCGAAAATAAGGTACTGAGTGCTGTGAGTAGACTTGATGTAGAACGTGTAAGTTGGTTATTTTTATTTTAGGGTTACTGCGTCAGTGTAAATGGCTGTGACCCCAATGATAATCAAAATTTAAAGTCATAGTGCAGCGTATCAAAGTGCCATTCAACGGATGTCAAAGTGGCTTTAGATGAGTCCATTTAGGTGAGGTGTTTAACATCCAAAAGCAGCGGTAGACCTCATACAACTATCAAGAACCTGTTAAAAGTTTTAAAAGTATTGTTTATTTGCTAAATAATCACGGAAAACACCTCGTACATTTACTGATGATGTAATTTGGATTCACATCCGTATTCACAGCAGCAATGCCATCTGTTTGGTCCCTCCAACAGCCGACTGGAGATTCGTGTCGACACCTGTGGTTCAGTGGGCCAAGTCCGTTGACACCTGATATAAGATTCTAGAGGTCGTTGTTGGCATCATAAATGTGGACCCTTAGAGTCATCATAGCCAAATCGGTATTTTATTAGACAATGCTTAAAATACTAGCATCTACCGGCTATCCTAGCATCCTTGTAATAAATTATTCTTTTTTTATGTTAGCTACTGGATTCTGCATCCGGAAATGTATTGCGCTTGATACAATTTAGCTCCAACAGCTTGTTCGTAGCGCCATCGTTGTAGATGTTAAATCAGTAGCATAACGAAACAAACAGAAGAATTGAAACACAGTGGTCATGCTGGAGCTGTAGTTCACTGCTCACCACATTTTTGATCGGCTGCAAATGAACGCAAAATTAGAGAAATTGTAACGTTGCGTGTGTGTGTGTGTGTGTGGTTAATCAGGAAAACACCATAAAATGTCTTCAATTTCTGCGTTTTTTTCATATTAAGTTTAACAGCAAGGTGATAATCATTGGCTAAAACTGGCATTATGGCTTAATTTGGGGTTTTATTATAAAAAAAACAAAGCACAAGTTAAATGTTACACTATATTGGCAGTAGGTGTAGCACCCCAATTCTTGACAGAAGCCGAAAGAAGACATGATACTAAAGCAGGATATGTATTGCAAACGTATAGAAGGGCTAGGAGATCACTAGCCATGCGGTCCAATGGAGGTACAATGGTGAAGTCCCAAGAACTGTGTAACCAAAACCAAGAGTTCAACAAGCAATCAAAGTGCTACGTAGTCCCACTTTCCTTCTGAGCATCGCTTAGGTCCTCCCTTGATCGAATTCTCTTCTCGACCATTGCAACTTAGTCAACGCTGTGAGAAAAGCACCCACGAACCGCCCACAATAGCCATGGAGTTGGCGTGAAACTGGTTTTATAATGTTTTAACTAACTGCTTGGGTCTGTGATAAGATAGGGCGATTAAGGTAATATGCATATTCTTTGGCCATTCTCACTGATCTACTTTTCCCAAGACTGTTTAACGAACCATGACTCAAAGGGGATGAGAACAACAATTAAGGCGGCAGTTGTAATAGTCTAATTAATTAAAAAGAAGTAGATAAGTTATACGCTGTTTAACAGGCAAAAAGTGGGTAGAGAGGGCGCCTCATTTGCCATTGGAATGTGCAACGTGCTCAGACCTCGATTTTGAAAGGGGTTTAGAAGAAGACCCTTGTGGATGGGTCTTCCCTTTCCTCCTCTTCCTTTTCCCGCCCTACTATTAAAAGGCAGAATGTTACGAGACATCTTTATTGTAAGGCTGTGGAAAAGAGCGAAAGTCGTGTATCCACGACGAGTGTGATACTTTGTTTGTTCAAACTGTCGGTTTCGGTCACTTGGGTGGCCGTAATGTACCAGCCGGTTGGTCGGCCCCCATGCCCTCTGGTTCCAGAACATATATTCTGCCCTAGTACTATGCCTTCTTTTACCTTAAGGGAAGTCTCGGGACACTACAGACACTACAACGAGACTGTTCCCGGCTCCGCTCAGGGGCCAGCTGACCCGGCAAAGGCAATAGGGTGATCCAAGCGGCCGTAACAAAAACAGGGAAGTCAAATGAACAAAAAAGGTATCGCACTACTAGTACCTAGCGGCATAAATCAAAGAGGATATAGAACCACAAGGTCAATTTAAAACGCTAAAATTATTGTCTGACTCTAAAAGAAAATCGGTTGGGAAATAATGACGTGCAAAACAGAGTAAAATAGAATTAGAGAGGAAAAGAATAAACCAGACTAACTAAGCATCTATTCAACAAGGGGGCTGGATGATTTTTATCGCTGCATGGTTATGACAGTTAGGCATTCGAGCATGGGAGCTACTTCCCTCTGTTAAGCTCAACATTCGGACTTTTTTCCACAGGTAAGGAATGAAATTTCACAAGTAAAAATTAGTTCTAGCCAGAAAAATTTTGACGATAAAATTGGTTATTATGACTAATCCAATTTTATCACACATACAATAACCTACCATTTAGCAATAAAAAAATTAATTAGGCCACACTGACCCCAGTAAGCGATATATAAAGCTTTAATTGGGATTTCTGTGCACTTAGTCTACATTTGTATTGCCTTTTCTACTGGGACTATCAAAATCGTGTGTTTTGTGCTACTCGCTCCTTGGCGGTGTGTTTGGTGTCCTACTATCTTATCCGTATTATTGTAATGTGACAAGCTACTTTAGTCTACACACATGTTTGATCATGATGTTGTGGCAAGTGCATTAGGCTGAGGTACCAAGGCTTCTACTCCACCCTTTTTTTCCGTTTTCCAAAGTGCATTTAACAACGAGCATTTCTATAATGAGTGGTAAACAAGGTTTTCGTCGGTGGAATTTTTCAAGACAAGTTATAGCAGACAAACCTTGCTGCAATACATTGGGTAGTAGACGTACTAGGTTCTTTACTGAAAGTGGGAACCACAATCTGACATGTTTTGTAGCAAATAGAAGTGTACTATCATGTCCCTGTGGAGATTTGTGTCGCTTCGACAGTTTCTAAACGCACTTGGTTACTTTTTAGAAATGGAGAGCGATTTCTTAAGTAATTCAAAGTCAAGTATAACGCGTAACATCACCCTTGAATCTCTACTGGATGCACAGGGGCCTAAGGAAGGCTCTCAGGGCGATGGTAGCAAACGGAAAATCCTCGAGTCTGGGGATTATGTGATTCATCCTATACCACCAGCCAAGCGACCGCGTGGGCAAACTCTTCGGGCAAAAGAGGCCTGCTTGGAATTAATAGCTGTTCTTCTCCAGCAGGATGTTAACGGGTTCTTCCATTTTTGTCCCAAAAAGGTGCTTCGCATTCAAATTTTAGCATTTAGAATTGTCTTTCACGCTGCAAATCGCTAACTACAGTCCCTTCTGCAGTAGTTTCCTTCAAAACTTTGTGATTTTAGTTTGTGGCTATTTTCCTGCTGTACATTTATGGTTTCCTGCCCCTTTTACGAGCCAAGAACTTGGCTGTTCACAGTTTTTTACCTTTTGTCATTGTTTTTTTTATGGCAGAAATATAAAATCTCACTGCTTTTCCAGTTTTCGGTGTTGGTGTTTCATTGTCCATCCTCCTTGTTACTTTAGGCAAAAAATGGTGACGGCCTCACAACACTGAGTCTGCGTACGTTGGAGCGCTTTGTTCACACTAACAAGATAAAAAATGTGAAGCATTTGCGTGAGTACGTGGAGGAACTTTTCGCTTCCTACCAACATGCAACTTCGCCCTCTTCGGCGTCTGCTCCATTAGAAGGTTGTGCAGCTGTCATGGCTGAAGCTGCGCGCCTTGCTGCTCTCGCTAGACGCTGGTTTGAAAGCATTGGAGAGGACTCCGATTTAATGTGTGAGCCTCTCTATGGTCCCGCGGCTTCCAACGATGCTAACGGGGTGATAGCACTCGGCCTCCTCAATCCTGATAATCGAGGTCTTGTCAGTCCTACTGAACGCGTTCGCACTATCGGAGAAGAGGTCAGGTTTCCTTTAGTCATGTGAACTAGCGAAATCATTGTGTCATCGTTCTTCCCAAACACGTACTAAACCTGTGCTTGCGTACGAATGCCCCAACTGAGTACACTAAAGCATCCTCTGGCATAACCTATTTGCTGTATTTCAGGTGGGTCAGCTGTCTTTCGGCACTCATCTCTCACAGAACGGTGGGTATCGTGAGGACCGTCGAAATCGAGTGATTCCCTACACCTACCTCAACTACGGCCCATACGCAAGTTTTGGACCAACCTTTGATAGCGGTGCCTCAAATTGCAGTCCAGAGGCAAACCAACTCCTTCTCTCCACCTCCTGGCTTCCTGCACGCATGCTCTACTCCCTGGAGATGCGGGAGGACGCGAGCACGTCGGGCGATGGAGAAGATGATTGCCCTTGGAGCCGCCTACGGTGTGTTGCCGAGGCGGAGGACGACATGGAATTGCAGGCGGCGTTGACGGACTGCACGGCGGAGTGGAAGGAGGCGCGTGAGGCTAGTCGAACTTTGGAGGCCATCATTCCACCTGTCATTTGTGGCGATCATCCCGATGGTGACTTTAAACTTTACCTAGCCAATGCCATCACTCGCAATCTCCCTGAGGTGTGCGAGATAGCTGAGACTGAACCATCTTCCACGTCTGGTAAGCTTTACACGCCAGAGGTCATTGAATTGCTTCCTCTATCAGCTAGCCTATGACTCATACCGATTAACAGTCAAGCGGCAAATGGTTTCCTGGTCCGATATTCGTCACTCTATGGCTACCATCTTCTAATAGTGCACATTTTATGCCTATATTTATCACACTTACAGGATTTACTGATGGAAAACAAATATACTCTCTTTGGTTTCAAAGTGAGCCTTTTCCCACTGTTTAAACCTGCTTACAAGAAGGTGCGACCTGAACACTTCGGGTCTTCGATAATTTTAATGTAACTTATCTTAGTTTGATGTACTGATACTTGGAAATTTGCAACGCAAATTTGTCGTGTATAAGTTGAACATATGTTTATCATTGAAAACAGGCGGTGGATCATGAAATAAGATGGCTGTGGCTATGGTGGTTTTTTTCAGCATAAAATCTAAAATATTTCCTGTGTGGAGTTTATGATCATCTTGTTTTGCTTGCAGATCAAGTACCACCGGTGGCATCGTCAGCAGATGCCACTAAGGAGGTTGATGCGGCGAAGGACGAGAAGGAAGATGAGGAAGCGAGAGTGAACGAGGAGTTACTGGAGGAGTCCTCACGCCTCCTGCGAGACCTCTACAATGCACAACAACGTCGGTTAGGTGACTTTTCGTCCGCTGCGCTTGCGGAGGAGCGCAGTCTGCGGGCTTGTGGACGCGAGGTGCGCACAGCTACGCAGCTGGCTGGCAAGCTGGTAAACCTGGTGGGTCGCCTAACCCGCGGGCCTGGGGACATCCTCACCTCACGCGAGCCTGTTCGGCACGCCTTAGGCCTAGACCCAGCGGCTCCTGTGTTGACTCCCAGTGAGACCGTCGATCTCCTCTCGTAGCGTTCTCTTCCTCAGCAGACAAACTCATAGACCCTTTTCTGTTTGCGTGTGCATTTGCCTTTTTAAGTGCATGTATAATTTATGTTTAGAAAGCTGTCAAGGTGTAGTGGAGTGCTCCAGATCTTGTTGTGGCAGTGGGTGGGCGATAGCACTTTGCTACTGGGGATAGGCAAAAAGGGGACGCTCACAAAGCGGGTCCGGTGCATCTATGATGGGGGAAGCTGCGATGAGGGAAGTAAAATCAAAGTCAAAATAAAGGTCACTGTGGAAGGTCTCAAAATGTTGACGAAACTGGGGGACTTCATATAATAAATATATCAATAGGTCAAAACAAAAAACTCAAATCAACAATCTGAAAGTTTGTTTTAACTGACGTGAATTGCTCGGGACGCCATATTGTTTCGCCACTAAGGAGAGCGAGTGAGTCTCCCTGTTGCTTTGATCCTTTGTTGTTTTTTCTTTAAAAATTGTGCAGTTGACTGTGTTTTTTGCGTAAAGGAACCCATGTTTCGGTGTCATTTGGGAAACAGTGCATATCTTATGCGATCCAGCTATTACAAACGTGGTTTCGAAACTGAGAGGAGTGGACAATGTAACACATTTGCAGCTTTGAAGTCTATTAGGCGCCTAAAATAGGCTAATAAGGTCACCAGAAAACACCAGGATTTGGGACATCATCGCTAAATGGCCCTTGGACGACCTGTGGATTTATGTGACAACTGTAAGTGGGGCTAATCCCATAAGCAGGCGCCACTGCGACAGAAAGGTTTCCCTCTGGCTCACGCTTGCAAGTTCGTCTAGAATTGTTTATCGTTAACTTTGTCGATTTCATTTATCAAAGATCTTTCACTCGGCATTAGGAATAAATGTACGGCATGTTTGTTTTCTTCAGAATCCATTTTCATGTTAGATGGATGTGGTAGGCGAAGCGACTACACATGTGCAGCTAAGAATAAAGTACAGTTAGCTATGTTGATCGTAAGCAGTTATTTATAAATAACGATTTCATGCGAACATATAATTTTACAATATTTTATGTCACCATTAATACGTGCAATTAGATAATTAACCGAATGAAAACATTTGGTAAGTAGTTGTGTGCTGCATAGATTTAGCGAAAACGTTCTCGCGAAATCTCCAAGAGAAAAATAAAAGTGGAATTCATCTACTGCACAGGAGAAACACAACATGTAACAAGGCGAAGTAAAAACAAACGTCACACACAGGAATGAGAAAATCCATGTGGTCAACTGGAAAGGATGTACGAAAAAGGGAAACCCGGTAAACACATAATATGAGACACAGATGAAACCATTACGCATCAAATCCACGATAGCATCCGTTGCAAAAATTATCAACAACAATAGTAGCAACACAATTATAGAGCAACTCGCCTCAAAATGAACACCTAAACATGGAGAATATTCAGTAACCTAGTGCACCAAAACATTCAAAAACAATTTTAGAACACTTCCTAAACAGACACCGTTGGCAATTTCAATGTGCAGGTGGGAGGAGGAGGAGACAGCAGGACTGGTGTCTTCGAATGCGCCATGTCGCGGAGTGTGGTAATGCCATTGTTTCATCATCCTCAGAGGTGGATGTTGGCGCCTGGGAGAGGCGGGTTGATGTGTGTAAGTGTTGTAGGTTGGAAGTGGTCGCAGTTGCGTTTGTAGGTGAGGCGACAATCCTCCCGATGACTGAGCACACACCAGAAGCTCCACATTGACAGGGAGGGAGGAGGCGCAGTGTAAGTTGATGCTGATGCGGTTTGCTTAGGTGAATGCTCTGCTCCACGGCGAGGTTGTCGAGGTGGCCAGGTTAGTTGGTCACGCCCGGTAGTGTTGGGCGAGGCCTTTTAGTGTTGGGCGAGCTTTCGTGTGTGTGTGCGTCTTTTCCCGTCACTTGGTAGATAGACAATGTTGGCAATTTCCATGTGCAGGTGAAAGGAGGAGGAGGAGGAGGAGGAGACAGCAGGACTGGTGTCTTCGAATGCGCCATGTCGCGGAGTGTGGTAATGCCATTGTTTCATCATCCTCAGAGGTGGATGTTGGCGCCTGGGAGAGGCGGGGTGATGTGTGTAAGTGGTGTAGGTTGGGAATGGTCGCAGTTGCGTTTGTAGGTGA